>CM032446.1:84573164-84663164 GCA_019049505.1 Pachyrhynchus sulphureomaculatus | reverse complement strand
CTATTTCGGGATTTAACGCTAAAGCCTTAAAAAAATTGTAAAATCTTTATGTTTAATACTACAAAAAATACTGTGCAAAAAACTGTGGAAATTACATCAAGTCCTTACAAAAATATCAATAAACAAAAGACATATAATATAATATATACGAGCTTTCCCTACAGCACAAGCCGAAAATAAACTCTGGGTTTTGTCTGCGATAATAAAGTAACAATTTTTTGTCCACGTCCAACCAAAAAATTCTTTCTAGTCTATAATAAATAAAGGGGAACAATCCATCCCAACATTTATTTTAATATATTTTTACAAGGAAGCAAATAAAATTTTGGTGAATTACCTGTTAAAATTTTTACTGATTATAAGGAAATATCGAAATACAAAACTTGTGTAAGTCATAAGTAATTATTTTAAAATATAACAATTTTTATATACTATTTTTTGTTATTTAATTGGTTTAGGGTCGATTTTTTCCTTTATTATTGAAATCCGCTATTTTTTATTTAGCAGCTGTTTGCGGTCGGGTAAAATAACAACATAATTTCCAATAGGTTTTTCTCTGAACTTTTTCAAGATAAATACCTAAATGGTAAACGACTTTTTTGTATATCTTAAATTGGTACGTTATTGGTCGGTTGGTTATATTTTTGTAGATAATTTTATTTAACTTCAGTTGTAAATTGGTACTTTATTGGTTGGTTGGTTATATTTTTGTATCATTCATTTAGTTAATTTTATTTAACTTCAATTGTGCTGTATGCAGTGTACATGCATACGAAATAAATGTATCTTAATTGTGCAATGGATCTCCATATAAAATATCCTAAGTTGACCGTGACAAATTTAAAATTCAACCAACTGTACCAATGACACAATCTATCTTGCGGCTATATTCTACACATTCCACAAATTTCTTAATCACTATGTCAGTCCATCTCTCTTTAAAAAAACATCGACCTTTACGACACTTTACTCCCGTGATTGGTAAACATTCACTGAAACAGAAGAACCGCGGTTGCAGCATAAACGCTTTAATCTCGTCTGGAATGCAGATAATAAAGAAACCACAAATCTTTCGGTTCTAGAATAGAAAAATATTTTAATATTTTTTTTATCAAAGTTATTTGAGCAAATTCCGACAGGATCGAAAAAAGGTACGTTCTCTCTGATTTACCTATTTGGATATTGTGGAATTCAGGATTCATCAGTCGTTACTTATATTATTTTTAAACAGGGTAATTTCAGTTGCTACACAAAAATGAAAATATTTGGCTCTCTAAAAAAGCATTTAACTCTAATGACAAATGTATTGAGATTTTCATATTTAAATTTGGGGCAAACTTGCAAAACCACACATTAAAATAACAGGCCAAGTGCAAGTCGAACTTTCGCAATAAGTGTTCCGTACGTTGATTGCTTTTAAAATAAAAATTTTTGTTACGAAGGCATAAAATGATCAATGACTTCACAAAAAAAAAAACCCAACTCAACAAAGTTTATTTCCGATTTTTGTTGTAAACTGACCTCGAAATTTTTATTTTTTTATACACCAGATAAATTATTAAAGTTGATAGTTTTCGTTTAATCTACACCCTGTAGAGAATATTCCAGAATTTTTTCAAAATTTTTTGATCAGTAGTTTTCGAGATACGGAGGGCGGCAGTGATTTTTGGCTTTGGAACTCGTGTTTTCAGAACCTTTCATTGGACACCCCACTCGATGATCTGGTAAAAAAAAATTATCACTTCCGATTTCACCCCCCTCCTCGAAAATAACCCTTTAAGTCAACATATAACTTTCAAAATTACACGACTCCGATATATTTATAAATATGTATATATATATATATATATATATATATATATATATATATATATAATATATATATATATAAACTATAATAAAAAAAAAAAACAGTCAATTGCAAGTCGGATTTACGAAATTCATGTTCCGTACGGCCACTGCTTTTAAAATAAAAATTTTTGTTACGGAAGTATAAAATATCCAGTGATTTCACAAAACACACCGCAAATAAGTTTTCAACAGTTTCTTTCCGATCTTTGATCTTATATACCAGATAACTTATCTAAGGTAATGTACTTATACTAATTTTCATTCAATTCCTTATGAAGAATATTCAAGAATTTTTTCAACATTTTTTGATTAGTACTCTTAGCGGTAGGATTGAGGATTGTTGGTAATTTTGAGCTTTCATTCGACACCCCAGTCGATGACCTTGAAAAAAATTGTTTTTTTATATACCAGATAAATTATCAAAGTAAATGCAGTCGCGATAATTTTCATTCAATCAATTCTAATTAGTACTCTTAGAGATAGGAACAGCGAGTTTTGACGGTTTTTTTAACATAATACAAAGAAAAGTTTGTGCAAGTGTTACATCATATATATTTTTGACCTCGTGTTTTCATAAGCTTTCATTCGACACCCCACATGATGAGTTTGAAAAAAAAATAACCTCCGATATCATCATATCATGTTAGTCAATCATCGCTCCTGATGAAGCTAACATGGTTGGCGAAACGCGCGTCGAGTGCAAAAATAAAGTGTTTGGTGTAGTGGTGATATATACTGAGTAGTATCATTGTGCCAAAGATTCCACATTCCCAACTTAGTCCGATATCACCGCCCAAAACCCCCTTTAGTCAAAATTTAACTTTCAAAACTACACGGCTCTGACGAGGCCATCCAATTCCTATATTTGTGACAAATTTCAACTTTCTACGTCAAATAGTTTCGGTGAAAATCGGATGTGACAGACAGACGGATGAATACCGAAGTGATCCCATAAAGACTAAAAAGGTTTAACTTCATCGGTGTGGGACATAAAATAAACAAAAAAAAAAAATATATAACATCATTAAACTCTTATTTCAAAGTATTTACTTTTTATTTTCAAATACAATTAAAATTTCTAAAATGTGCAACAAGCTTTTGCTAAAAATTTCGACAAAGAACAAAACTTTTAAAAAGTTAAATAAATTATCATTAAATAGTAATTTTATATTTACAAATCAATTCATCGACCCTAAAAAAACGGCCAACTATTAAAGCTTCATTAACAACAGGCTAACAGGTCTTTGACTGTATTTATTAAGACAGTAAATTTAATAATTTAATAACAATTCTACTTATACCAATAACAAATATATTCTTAAACCTATTATTATTGTCACCAAAGGGACTCAAACTGTAAATTACTGAAGCCTGGTTTTTCACGCGATTCCCAATATTTACCATTATACTCCCAAATGTCATCTCGTGGATTTGAAAACCATCTCGGATCATATTTAATATTTAACTCTTCTCTTCTTTTTCGTCTTTCGCGCTGCGCGTTTTCTAGTTGCAACTTGAGAGTTTCAGCTGTACTAAGATCTCCTTCTTCAAGTGCTCTTTGATCTGGTCTAAATCTGAAACAATTAAATGCTGGCTTGAATACATCTTTTTAAAATACATAACTAAAAATTGTGTTTATCGGTATTAACTCTCAGTTAATAAAAATACAAAAAGAGCACACTGGTCTGAAAAAATGTATATAAACGAATTTAATGCACCAATTTCAAAGACTATAAGACATTTAGATTTTTTAACTTATAAATATTAGTTCTTAAAATGGAATGAAAATGTCTCTAATTGAGCACCTTGTTCTACTATCTTCACTACTGCTAGTTTCTAATTTTTTTCCTTGTTCCTTTCTACAATTTATTTCTTCTCGGCTGGTTTCTGTTCCAAGTAGCCTTTTTGCAACATTAAAAACCAAACGTTATTTCGTCATCAGAGTAAACTTGCTTATAAATAACTAAGCTCTACAGGAATGTTTCTACACCTTATAAGATTTTTAAGCTGTTTAGAAAGTAGATTCATCCTGGATAAACAGCCCATTTTCTTATAATGGTAACTTTAAAAACTGACTGTTTGAGTCCACTTGCAGTTACTTACTTAATGTTGAAATACAATATGATTGAAGAGGCTTATAGCCTAGTAAGTAGTCCAGTAGACCTTCTTGCTAACTCCGATTTAAGACTGAGTAATCTCAAGCAGACGGAACCTTTACCTAAACATGGCTTCCAAACACTCGCACTTCTTGCCTATAATAAATCTCAACAAACTTTATAAGTATGCCTGTCAGAGTCAACATTCAACCCGTCTAGACGGTCTTCAAATATAACTTAACCAGTCAGCATATAAGCTCGACTGCATGTCGTTAACGAAAGTTTTAATCTACAGCGGTGTCTGCATACATATACTTAATAGATAATTATATTAAACAGCTAAATGGAGACAGGTCCGCAATCGATTTGAGCTAGCGTATAATTTAAAATGTACAGAAAAAACTCCGAAGGCTTAATGTATGGTCACTCAATAGTCTTGAAAAAAACTTTGGATTCATTTTAAAAGTTTCATTTATTGTCAGCAACTTTGTTTATCTTGACAACTGATAATAATACATAAGGAACGCCCTTTGCATTCACCGTCCTATCTTAGACAAACAATTACACACAAGAACTAAAACGCGATAACAGCTTCACGTTAAGGTCGTGTTTCTTGTCTCTGTTTTTAGAGTGGATCGCCAAGTATCCCTGAGAAGCTAGGGAATGCAACAACTTAATGGCCTGAGCTTGAAAGCTGAACTTGCAACACTTTATGTATTATTCAAAAATGCGCAAGAGAACTAACTCCAGTTTTTTGTAACTTTTCAACCTATCCTACAGAAAGGGCATATTTTCTTCCTGTTGGAAATGCGCTACCGTTTAGCCGATACCCAAAAAGGCAAGAAGACCTTGCCGAAAAATTGCCGACCAGTCGCACTGCTTTCAATAATATCGAAAGTTATGGAAGAGGCTATCAATCAGATATTTGGAAGGATTTAACAATATCGGCGATCATCAATATGGCTTAAAAAAATTTTCATTACTTGTACCGCAGTCACTTACGGTATGTAATACTCAATCCGGTCAACATCGAGCAGGACATAGTTGTTAAACTCAAAGAATTAAACTGTATAGAGATAATACAGTACAATTCATATTATCTTTAAGTTATAATTGTGTAAATCTAATGCAAAAATTGTGCAGAAAGAATATTCGCTTCAATTTAAGCTAAATTCGTTAAATCAACGCTACTTTAGTTCGTTAATGCTTATCGAGTTGTTTAAAAAATACTAATCTAAGATCTAAAAAAACAGTAATCTTGTTTTTTATTTAATACTTAAGAGTTTATTGCAGTTGTGTGTCATGCTGATTTCTTAAGTAAAACTGCAAAATGGATTCCTATTAAACAAAAAGCTATGTGGTTGGGAATCTGAGTTTTTTGATAGTTTATATATATATATATATATATATATATATATATATATATATATATATATATATATATAAATATATATATATATAATTTATTTATTTAGCTTGTGGCAGGAAACATTACAAGACTAACAATAGATAAAGTCCAAGTCTTCTAGTCAGTTGATCCTGAAAAGGTCCATTCGCATTAACATCTTGATCAGCCATTGCAATGTTTCAGTGATCAGAAAATTCTAAGAATTGTCTAGTCATCAGCACGTACTAGTTCATTTAGTTCACGTATTTAACGTTTACTATTTCTCATCTCAACTAAAACAGCAAATAGAGAGAACTGGGACGTCGGCAAAGGTCAATTCTAAAAGTTCTTTTGTTTGTATGTTTTGAATAAAATTTTGATTTCCTTTTTTGCTATTTTTTTGTAAAAACAGTCAAAATCATTATTTATTTTACAACTAATTGCCTGACGTTGCATATAATTCATTATTTTAACCTTGAACAGAAAAGTTGATTCTTAAATACCAAAAACAAATATTTGTTACTATTTTGGAAACCTTAAACAGATATAAATCACTAATCAATATACTCAATAAAAAATATGATAAAGAGAATCAGTGGTCAGAAGCTCAACTCTCTAATCACGATTACCTAAAATATTGTTTACTATTTATATAACACATAAAAAGACATAAAAAGTTACTTACTACTTAACTTTTTAAATGACATCGCATTTTTGCACAACTAAATTAACACAAATATTGCACATGGACTACCTGCAAATGCAGCAAACAGATCATACATCGAACGCATCATAACAAAGTTGTAACAAATTTTAAACTTAATCGATTTTCTTGCGTTAAAAATAAAACGTAATTACGTTAAATATTCAGGAGATTGACATCTATTTTCCAAATAATAAATATTACTTTCAGTATTCAAAGGTATTTTTTTAAACCGTTTAAAAAATGTGACGTCGCATACGACATTAGGTCGCAAATTCAACGTTGAAGAATTTGTCACAATTACCTTGTATCTGTTGAAGGATAAACCGATGCATCTGGACCTAATTCGTTCAATTCAATTGCAAACCTTGTAAAACCGTAGTAGTGCTCGTAGTTTTCTGGAAGAGTTCCAGCTCTCCAAATACATCTTGCTGACGGTGCTATCCCACAATAAATCGCTTCTGACCATTTACCAAATAATCGTCTTACAGGTTTCCCCATTTCATCATATACTGCTCCAACAACCTAAAAGAAAACATTACAAACATGTAAAGACCAACAATAAGAAAAGGATTTTTACTAATTTTTTATTATATATATATATATATATATATATATATATATATATATATATATATATATATATATATATATATATAATAAATATAAGTTCTACAGTGATGGGAATATGGTTTACCTAGAAAAATGGCTGAAGGTCATCAAACTAAATGGCACATATTGGGTTTAATAAAGTTATTTCAAAATATAAAAAAAACAACTGTCTCAATTTTGTTTTTAAAAGACTTTTTTTGACCATCCTTTCTTATAAGTAGGAACTGCATAGAATTATTTTATACGGTTATCATATGATACTACTATATAGCAGGATTTTTGCTTTATAAACGAACTATTAAAGCTAAATTCAATAAACCACACGAAGGCGGCCTTTTAAGTTTTTACAAACGGCCACTAGATGGCGCTACTTAGATGTGACATTAAAATTGTTGTAAAATTTGGCATTTGTTATTGTTAAAACAGTGACAACGCAGAAATTGACCGCGTAGTTTGTTTACAGTGAGCGTTTAAAAAAAACAGTTTTGTGAACAAATGGAAATTTCACGTGGATGTTTTCGTTGGATGATTTTTTACGATTTTAGTAAAGGCCTAACTCAACAACAATGCCTCGGAATCGCTTCATTCAACTTTTGGTAATTAATCACCATCAGCAAAGACTGTTTACAATTGGTTTGCAGGTCGAACAAAATCGGTTACTGTTCCAAAAAACATCGATACTGTGCACATGATTGAAGAGGATCGGCATGTGACTTATCGTGAGATCGAGGCATTCTTAGCCATATCGAAGACTGCAGTAGATTCGATTCTGCATGAACATGTGAAAAAATCTGTTCCCGATGGATTCCGCATAATTTGACCGAAACTAAAATAGAAGCTCGTGTAAGGAAATGCTCAAAAAATTCGACCGACCGATGACATGCAAAATCCGTATACAACATCGTAACAAGAGACTTGGATATCTTCGTACGAGTCGGAAACTAAGCAACAATCAACTGTTTGGGTGTTCCAAGACAAACCGAATCCAACAAAACTGGTTCGTCCGCAAACACTTCCAAGAAAATGATCGCAGAACAGTTAATACTGAATGGTATACAACAATTTGTCGTTCGCCGAGTACTTCTAAGAAAATGATCGCTTGTTTCTTTGGTATACTGGACATGTTGCGTCCATTGCTTTAAAGGATTGAAGAACAGTTAATGCTGAATGGTATACAAACATTTTTTTTACTAGAAGTCATCGATGAAATCAGGGAAAACAACCGAAAACGTAGCATCATTCTTCATCGTCGCAATGTCAGCTCTCACACAGCACGTCAAACAATTGATTATTCGACGGAGAAAAACATCGAATTAATATCTCATTTCGCGTATTCACCTGATTTATCGCCTAACCAAAACCATGTTTTTGGGGTACTAATTTTAGAGTAGAAAGAATGTTTCGAGAATTGGTTCGAACGCATGCAAAAGTCTATAAATCTTAAAGGCGAATATTTTGAGAAACAATAATTGTGCTATTTTTTTTTTCCTTCATTGTTTTTGTAAAAACTTAAAAGGTAGCCCTTGTATATCCTTGAAAAGTCCTATAAATTGAAGGCCAAATATACATCGTGCACAATTTAAAAAATCAAGTTATATTTTCTAAAGACAGAAAAAACGTTGACGTCGTTTAGCACTTTTATTAAATACAGATCGTTTTTCCTAACTTTATCAACATGTATTAAGGAAAATAGGAATCTTATTGAATTTTACTTGCTTATGAACGTAAATATACATAGTTCTTTTATTGCAAATTCATGGTAATAAATAACGGAAAAATATATCTAGACTATATACGTATGTTTGCTCACTAAGAACGAATGGTAGTAGTAATAAGCTACACATACAAAATAGGATTAATTGCGAGATATTTATCTATTTTTTTTTAATGATAACCCTTGTTAAATAAGACCTCGTAGATATTTAACCTTAGAAGAAACGACGCATCATAGCGTCAACCAATCAAACGAATATGCCTGTACTAAGAATAACCATAAAAAAATCAACATGTCAAAAAGAAAGGAAACAAACCTTACGATTTCATAGTAGAATTAAAAATAAATTTTTAAATTATGAAATTATATTTTTAAAAGACAGTCCGCTTTCATATAAACCATCTTATTATTTAAACCTCTA
Source organism: Pachyrhynchus sulphureomaculatus (assembly GCA_019049505.1). NCBI lineage: Eukaryota > Metazoa > Arthropoda > Insecta > Coleoptera > Curculionidae > Pachyrhynchus > Pachyrhynchus sulphureomaculatus. The sequence goes on along the minus strand of CM032446.1, from coordinate 84,654,380 downwards.
AACTGTTATTTTTCATAACGACTTACTTCATGACGTTTTGAAGACCAATAACTCGCTTTAGAAAACGTCAATTTACAAGTTATCTTTCCATTATCTATTTTTAATTCACCATACTGATCAACCCATCTCTGGTTGCTAAATAAGTTATGAACGCAGGTTGTTACTTTATTCCATATATAATGGTCGCCTGTTTTTGGTAATAGTACGTGCACATTACCTACTGGCTGAAATTCCATACTTTTACCCCAAAATTTGGTTTTTATTCTTGCATCTTGCCAGAACGTAAAATTTGAACTTTCTGCGTAACAGGCACTGATTGGCGGATGATGAGACACTTGTTCAGCTATAAATCTAAAAAAAAATACGTACAACGTTATAATCAATATAAAAACTATCTTGCATTAAGGTTCCGTTTCAACCTGAGTTGGTAGATTTAGAGATATTTTTCTAATGGATTTTTTGAATATTCAACATTTGCAGAAAAAATATACCTGAAGACAAGCAGGTAGAACAACAAAACGTCTCCGCAAAACGAAGCCGACGGGCTAACGCTGGATCGTTAAAATGTTCTTCGTTTCTCTTAGATGCCACGCAATTGTATTATATGTAAAAATAATAGGAAAAATATGCGATGCTTCTCTGAGAAACTGGACAACGCACAATTTAACGATCAGGCGGTAACCAAAGGGCTTTGTTCTGAGGCGACGTTTTGTTCGAAGTGTTTGTATTTTTGTAGGGATAGGTGTATATATATATATATATATATATATTGTGACGTCTTTTTATGACATGCTAAACTGTCCTCAGTTTGAGGCATCTTTTTCCGTACCCTGTGAGAAGTTGTTTGTCCCACGCTTGAGCGCAATTTTGTAAGGTGTGCTAATTTTGCTTTATTTTTCGCCCCATGTAGACTGCGTCATTTTGTAACATTTTTAAATACTGGACGCCCCAAGCTTGAGCACAATTTTCTTGCAGCCCCGCTTTAATTTCTGATAATGAATTGAGTGAAACCTGATTTTAAAAGAACTAAAGAAATTAAAGAAATACTAGCTCAGTTTTCCTTGGTGGAGAGATATGGGTAAGAGATAATTTTTGTACGTCTTTTTGGAATTTAATTCTATTTTTAAAGAAACCTCAGTTGTACGACTTTTTTTTTTGGGCACCACTCATTTTAAAATAGAAAGGATTTAACTTCAGCTAAGAAAAATGAGAAAAAACTGAAGTGTTTTATGGGTATTACTAAAAAGAATTAGTCTAGTACAACTGATCCTGAAAAGAGAAATAAATATTCAGTGAGACACTAGCTTTAATCAACAAAAAAAGAATTTATTCATATTTTTAAAATGAAAATAAAAAGTTCTAACCTTTACAGTTATACCAAAAAATTCTAGCCTAAATAGTAGTTGTTACATTTAAACTTTAAACTTTTACAACCCCCGAAGGCGAGACATCGTGTTTTACACTTCACTTTTTTGTCTGTTATTCATTGCTGTTAATGCACTGCTCTTAAATAAGTCTATTGGAGGGAGTTTTGTTGACTTACTGTTTTTTATTCCTGCTGTGATCGACTACGCCCGATTCACACTTTTTCTTAACAAACACTTAGAAAGCCCACTACGGCTTTTATTGAAGAAACTGGTACTTTTATGTTGGTTGTTCTGAGCTTTATTTTTTTTAGCTCCGTTGAAGGAAGCCTACTTGGCGACTCTCATGCCAATTAGCCTGACGGCTAGATGGTAAAATAACAACCTTGGTCGGCGGCTAGATGGAAACGACCCTGGTCTGCGGCTCGATGGAAATAAGCCTTTCTGGTAGTTTCTCAGGCCCTTAAATAATCGTGCGATTTTTGCCGGTAATATCCGGACGCTCCAATCAAAACTCCGGGTCAAACATTTCGCCAATCGCGGCCTGGCGGTAGGTTCGATCAGCAACCCGCGCCACACAGTATATACTGAATGTCCTGAAACTTTTGTTTAATATACCGGTCGATATTTTAAAATAAAAATAAATACAATTTGAAGTGAAAAATCAGTAACATTGCATGGTCTTAAAATCCAGGAAAAAATGAATGTTACATTTACCCCCTTCCAAAAAGAAATAGACTACACTAGTCTATTAAACTAAGGCTACTGATGAAAAGGTACAAAATGGTACACTATCACTTAATACTAAGGTCAGAACTTAAAACAAAATTACAAACTTCGGTCCTTACTACTAGACTTAATTCTATTAAGCACTAATATTAAGTACAATGAAAACCAAATGAAAATTTTTGCATGTACACAAGAATCTTATAACTAGACTTAACTTAATTAAGCACTAAGGTTAAGTACATCAAAAAGCAAATAAAAATCCTTGCATGAACATAAGAAATACCTGTTCAAAGTAACAATCGCGGTCTTCTTATATAAAAGAATCAGCTCTGTTATTGTTACCAAAACAAAAAAATAACTGTCTAGACTCTTGTCTAAATCAAAAAAAAATGAACTGAAATAAAATATGAACACCCCCCTTAAAATCTTTTAAGGATTGTCTGAAAATTTTTTTATTTCAGCAAAAGAAATTTATAAAAATTCTTAAATAAAGAAAAAAAATAAAAAAATGATTCTAGTGCAAACACTTACACTAAAAAGAAAAAGTCTTGTCAGACCATTTAGCACTAGGCCAAAAAAAAAAAAAAAAATCTGGATAAATATCCAGGCAAACGCTCGGGAAAAATCGCTATCCATGCTCTAGCTCATCGCTAAGAGAACATTCTAAATCTAGTATCACTACTAGTCGCACTCGGAAAATAATCGCACTCTATAACGCAATGTCGACGTCCTAAGACATCCAGACATGCTAAAATCGCCAGGGAAACGCTCTGGTTAATCGCCAGAAAACACGTCAGCTCATCGCCAACAAAACACTCTGGTATATCGCCAGAAAAAAACTCGGCTCCTCGCCAAGAAAACACTCTGGTATATCACCAGAAAAAGCTCGGCTCCTCGCCAAGAAAACACTCTGTAAATAGTCCTCGACTACACAAAGTCTGCGTTCTAAAAGAACAAACTCGCCATGATCATAGTGAGCAGCTATAAAAGCTAACTAAATCACTATAAGCGCAGTGAATAGCTACAAAAGCTAAAATTCACTCTTAACACAGTGAATAGCTATAAAAGCTAAAATTCACTCTAAACTCCGTGAATAGCTATAAAAGCTAAAATTCACTAAACTGAATGATCCTGCTTCAAAAAGCAATGTTCACTAAGAACAGAATGATTAGTCCGCGCACAACTAACATTCTAGGAAACATTCCCAACATAACTATATGAGACAGCAAGTCTCGAAATAGGACCTCCCTAAAGTCATAATCCTATATAGGAGTCCATAAGCAAAACGACTCAAAATCTCGCATTTTGAGCACATGCCCTCAGGCAACCAACATACACCGAAATATATACAGAAATATGTACAGTAATATATACAGAAATATATACAGGAGTTCAAATCCCTAACTCTTGGTTATGATAACTCCATACTGAGCTTGGTGAAAGCTCTTAGCAAAAGCTAATCAAATCTTCGGCACATCGCACCAAAGTGACAAATCTGCCTAGAAACATGAGCCAGAAAAAAAAAACGCTCTCCGTCATTCTTCAGGGTGGCTACACAGAGAAATAAAACTTAACCAGCATTGCGCCTCTTCAAGTTGCATGAAGAACCCTCGTGTACTGGTCTCGCCCTAGAACAACAACGAAAAACATTCAATCCATCCCACATAACAGGAGACAAACACCTCACCACGATATACTGAATGGTGGAGACAATTAAATACAGAATTGGTGACCCTGGAGTCCACCAACAAAAGGGAGTAGATTATAGCATCCACTAAACTAAAACGGTGTCTACCACACCACCATAAGTCAAAAAAATTAATCAATAGGGTGTTCCGAAATACACTACTGCCAACAGCCTGTCACCACTAATAGGCTAATTGGAGCTGAGGTCGACTACAGTAGTTAGGCTCTCCTTTGGTTCAAATAGAAATAACCATTGGGTAACAAAACCTTTAAAGGTCCCAAAGGTCAAACGTTCACCCCCCCATAGACTACCCTTCCAATCAGTCTGTTCCTCAGGAAGACTAACTCCCTGCCAAACGTCGTAACGGCATCTGTTAGCACCCGGTGCATCACAGCCTGTAAAAACAAATAACTTACGGGATACAACCTAAAAGGTTTACAAGGTTGACTTAACCAAGCTTCTAACGAAATTTTAAAAAACGAAAATGAGCTTAAAAAGGCTACATGAAACAAAAATTGCTCAATTTTCCGGTGGCAACGCAACAAAACTTTTGAAGACGACAAGAGCTTTCCCAGCTTAATCAGAAACAAGAAGAAAACATCGTTGACAGCTAAAATATTCGATCATGGTGTTAATCGTCTCCCCAAACAATAGCCTCTAGAAGAAACTGCTACAGGTATCAGGCATAACCGTTTTTCTGTCAGCCCAAACTTCTAGATTACCTCTTGGAAATCTAAAAATTCGGTTAGGAATCTTCCTTCACTGCGCTTAGCCTCTCTTGACAAGGTTCTCATCTCGGTATCAGATTTTGATCATTTCTTTGTGAAACGACTGTCTTACTCTGCTCTCATCTCCTGTAAATGATCAGCCTTTAGTTCTCCTGCAGAACTTCAATTTTCTATCAATCTGATAGTAAACCGAAAAAACTCATCAGACGCCTATGAGCCTATGCAAAAAAATTTTAAAAAAATTTGTGACTCAAAGGTAACGTTTAAACGGCTCTGAAAAAAAAGGAAAATACCCTTAGTTTGTCAATTCAGAAGAAGATCTAAATCAAAATAATCCAAGTCTTAGACTTACTGGATAAACCAAAATCAATTTACTCTTAATTGCACCCAAAATATACCACTAAGGTAATAAAAATACACCCTCTCGGGTAGCAAACTTTGAAATTGCTCTTATACATTTTGACTCTACATCATACAACACGAGCTTCATCCTGCGCTTGTCCTAACTCAAGATCACCTTGGATTGCCTCTAATCAAAATTTCGCTTCCAAGTGTCAAGAACTGGATATTATTTGGGGTCATAAGCAAATCAAATCCCGCGACCACCGACATGCCAGTCTTATGATATATCCTGAGTGTGACTCTTTCGCAAGCTCGCAACAGCTGAGTCGATGCTAAACATCAACTACAATCAACCTGAGTTTGGGATATGGCCAATACCCAAAACCTTAGCAAAAACTATAAAAGTAAGCTATCCTCAGCTCAACTTTTATAACAGTCAAAAAAACGAGGTCGTCACCTCTACAGAGCAACATCAAAAAAAAATAAACTAAAGCAATTAAGATAGTGTAAATATAAATTATTCTTCTTCTGACAAACTTTCATTAGGGTTAGGTTCATTGAATGGTTTTAAGTCTTTAATATGCCATCGTCCTACTTTAGTCCCATCTAAATTAACTAAACCATAAACTAAATCCGAAATCTTTTCTCTAATCACGCAATGCACATACTTAGGTACCAACTTAGATGTGAATTTATCAGCTGCACTGGAAAGAATTTTATTTTTTCGCCAAACGTGATCACCTATCTTAAAGGAAAAATCCCTTTTTCTAAGGTTGTAAGACTTACTGTTCCGCTCATAAGCCTTATGTATCCTACTACGTACGTCGGTGAAAATATCTTTTAAACCCTTTAAATTTTCGGCGTACGCGCCCCTGTTACCCGGAATTATTTCGCTGTCAGCATTGACATCCAAGTCTAAGTTTTTATAATATGATCCAGATAGAGGTATATGTCTGCCGTAAACTAAGAAAGACGGTGTGAACCCTGTTACTTCGTGTCTCGCGGTATTTATCGCTTGTTGGATTTTGGAAATATTGCTATCCCAAGTGTCATGTGAATCCACGTAACTTCTTAAAGCGGTCCCGACTGTTCGGTTATTACGTTCCACAAAATTACATTGGGGAGAGTACACGGGATTAAAACGGATGTTAAAACCATAAGTTTCACTTAAGCTCTTAAAACTCTTAGAGGTAAACTGAGTACCGTTATCGCATATCAAGAGCGATGGAACACCGTGGATTAGAAAGACATTATTTTCCAAAATTCTCTCTATATATCCAGCTTTAGAGCTTTTCAAAGGAAATAGCATGGTATACTTTGTAAACCAGCAAGAAACCACGAGAAGCCATTTATTTCCCTTTTTTGAACGTGGGAATGGGCCTACTAGATCAGCTGCTATGACTTGAAAAGGGTAGTTAACCGTTTTCTCTTTTCCCATCAGTCCCATAGGTAGTGCATTTGGAGATTTCTGCGCTCCACATACTTCACAAGTCCTCACAAACTTTAAGATATCAAAACGCATTTTTGGCCATCTATACGATCTATATCAACTGTATCAATTCTTACGCCAATCTGTGCATTAAGACTGTTTTCGTCCACTGTATGATCTGGGATTCTTGACAAAGCGTCAGGAATAACATTGTGGACTCCTTTTCTATGAATTAAATTAAACGTATGTTGTCTCAGCCTAATCGCCCAACGCGCTAGTTTGCCACTAGGGTTTTTAATTGAATTAAGCCACAATAAGCTATAATGATCTGTTATGACCGTGAAAGGAACACCTTCTATGTAAGGTCGAAACTTTTCGATGTTAAAGAGTACTGCTAAACATTCTTTTTCAACAACCGAATAGTTACGTTCAGCCTTTGATAAAGTTCTACTGGCATACGCTATCACCCTTTCCTCACCATTGATTTTCTGTGTTAGGACGCCCCCTAAACCAGTATTAGAAGCATCACTAGAAATATAAAACTGTTGGGAAAAGTCTGGTTGGGATAAAATGGGAGCTGAAACCAATAGTTCTTTAATCTTTATAAAAGATTCTTCGGCTGCCTTTGTCCAATCTATCGATTGTCCTTTTTTCCGTCCTTTCAAAAGATCATTAATAGGTGACAACAAGGTAGAAAAATTCTCGATAAAACGTCTATACCATGAACACATTCCTACGAAGCGCTTAACTTCCGTAGTATTAGTAGGTCTCGCATAATTAACCATGCTTGCTACTTTATCCGGATCGGTACGCAAAGAATTTGAGCCTACAATATAGCCTAAAAACTTTAGAGAAGTTTTGAAAAAATCACATTTGCTCAAATTTATCGTCAGTCCGGCCTCTTTCAATTTATCTTTTACTTCCTTAAGTAAGCGAATATGCGATTCGAAGTCTTCCGATGTTACTAAAATATCATCGAGATAGGTAAAAATATGTGGCTCATATTTCGGACCAAATATAGCGTCTACTAAACGTTGCTGAGTTTGAGCAGCGTTCTTTAGACCAAACGGCATAGTGATGAACTGAAATAGACCTCGGCCTACTACTGCAAAGCGGTCTTTTCCTTAGAGGATTTGTCTAAAGGAATTTGCCAGAAAGCCTTTCTAAGGTCTATCGAAGATACATACTTAGCATTCCTGAGTGATGTCAAAATTCTGTCGATGTTCGGTAATGGGTAGTTATCAAATTTGCTGACCTCGTTGAGCTTTCTTCCGTCAAAGCACAGACGATACTGTCCATCGGCCTTTTTCACCAATAAGATTGGAGAACACCAAGGACTGTTTGATTCTTCAATCACTCCGAGTTTCAACATTTCGTCTAACTCTTTATTTAATACTTTTGACATATAAGGAGACATGGCGAAGGGCCTTGTCTTTACAGGACTGGCATCAGCCGTATCTATAGACATCTTGATTTTATTCGTTCGGCCTAACCTATCTTTACTACTTATTTCATTGAAAGAGCTTATTACTTTTTCTGCTTTTAAGCGTTCCGTCCGCGAGAGATCATCTAGAGTACATAGACGCGAGAAAAGGTTTTCAAAAGAACTTTCTGAATAACAATCTTTAAAACTTGTCTGAGAATTGACTTCTAGGGACTGTGGATACCACGAATTATTTTTAAAGTTTACTAGAATTCCGAATTTTTGTGCAAAGTCACATCCTAAAACCAAAGTATGTGATAGAGAAGGTACTACTAGAGCAGAGATTACTAAACAATGACCATTGCAGACTAGCGGCAACTCAACCGTACCTAAAACTTTTAGACGGCTGCCATCTGCAGTGGTAACACTTCTATTTTTGACGTGGCATATTTTTATACTTAAACGACTTAAAATTCTTATACCATTCTGACCTAAAACGGAGGCATTTGCACGAGAGTCAAGTAAAGCCGAAAAATGGGCACCTAATAGATATATCCTTATATGCGGTCTGTTATCTGAATATTTATGCACGAATAAAGGAGGCATGTGACCATTTGGAGAAGCTGGAGTTTTAACTTGAGAAGGAGAATTTTTATTAGACTTAAAAAACCAGAAACTTTTTGTAACTATTTAGTCCAATCTGATCTATTGGAATAATTCTTTACTTAAGATCCTCGTTAGAATCTTTCTTTTATCTGCGACCGGACGTTCTGAGAAAGTACGACGGATTTTTAGTTCATAGTCTAATTTATATTCCAGTAGGTGATTGACTTTAAAATTGTAGGCTTCCATGATAAATGAATAAAATTTAAAAGAATTGTTTAAAAAGTCGTTAAAAATATTTCTCCTGTGCTCCCAATAGTCAAAATAAAAAATATGTAAAGGCACTTAAAATATGTAAACTTCTTTACTAAACATTAAAAAAAATCTTCGACAATTTCAAAAAAAATTTCTAAGTATTGCCTCGTATTAAAATCCTTTTATTAAGATATCTTAAGAATTTCCTATAAAAAAATCTCTAAATATCGTTTCGTATATCAGCAAAGTATTTTTAATATTCATGCAAAATATAGGTGAGAAAAAAGAACAGTTTTTTGTTCGGTTATCCGCAAAATAAACCAACAATGCAAAATTAAAGTCGACCAACACATCTGCCCATCTGAACTATAAAGCCAGCTTTTAAGAAAAAAGTAGGAATCTCTTATCTTAGAGTCAACAACAAAATTCAAATATCTATATCAGATAAATTGAAATAAAAAATTCTACAAATTTCCTGCTTTTGTCTTACTGCTATAGTGTAGTTTCGTTTAATAAATATTATGAAATAAAAATATCTGCAAAGTTAGAGCTTTTATTTTGTTCGAAAGCTAGTACACTGAACCCTTTTTTAAAAAATAAAATTCCAAAAGCCCCGCGTTGACAGCGCTATTTTGTAACGTGTGAAATAATGTTGCCCCACGTTGGGCGCCATTTTTATGTGACGTCTTTTTATGACATGCTAAACTGTCCTCAGTTTGAGGCATCTTTTTCCGTACCCTGTGAGAAGTTGTTTGTCCCACGCTTGAGCGCAATTTTGTAAGGTGTGCTAATTTTGCTTTATTTTTCGCCCCATGTAGACTGCGTCATTTTGTAACATTTTTAAATACTGGACGCCCCAAGCTTGAGCACAATTTTCTTGCAGCCCCGCTTTAATTTCTGATAATGAATTGAGTGAAACCTGATTTTAAAAGAACTAAAGAAATTAAAGAAATACTAGCTCAGTTTTCCTTGGTGGAGAGATATGGGTAAGAGATAATTTTTGTACGTCTTTTTGGAATTTAATTCTATTTTTAAAGAAACCTCAGTTGTACGACTTTTTTTTTGGGCACCACTCATTTTAAAATAGAAAGGATTTAACTTCAGCTAAGAAAAATGAGAAAAAACTGAAGTGTTTTATGGGTATTACTAAAAAGAATTAGTCTAGTACAACTGATCCTGAAAAGAGAAATAAATATTCAGTGAGACACTAGCTTTAATCAACAAAAAAAGAATTTATTCATATTTTTAAAATGAAAATAAAAAGTTCTAACCTTTACAGTTATACCAAAAAATTCTAGCCTAAATAGTAGTTGTTACATTTAAACTTTAAACTTTTACAACCCCCGAAGGCGAGACATCGTGTTTTACACTTCACTTTTTTGTCTGTTATTCATTGCTGTTAATGCACTGCTCTTAAATAAGTCTATTGGAGGGAGTTTTGTTGACTTACTGTTTTTTATTCCTGCTGTGATCGACTACGCCCGATTTCACACTTTTTCTTAACAAACACTTAGAAAGCCCACTACGGCTTTTATTGAAGAAACTGGTACTTTTATGTTGGTTGTTCTGAGCTTTATTTTTTTTAGCTCCGTTGAAGGAAGCCTACTTGGCGACTCTCATGCCAATTAGCCTGACGGCTAGATGGTAAAATAACAACCTTGGTCGGCGGCTAGATGGAAACGACCCTGGTCTGCGGCTCGATGGAAATAAGCCTTTCTGGTAGTTTCTCAGGCCCTTAAATAATCGTGCGATTTTTGCCGGTAATATCCGGACGCTCCAATCAAAACTCCGGGTCAAACATTTCGCCAATCGCGGCCTGGCGGTAGGTTCGATCAGCAACCCGCGCCACACAGTATATACTGAATGTCCTGAAACTTTTGTTTAATATACCGGTCGATATTTTAAAATAAAAATAAATACAATTTGAAGTGAAAAATCAGTAACATTGCATGGTCTTAAAATCCAGGAAAAAATGAATGTTACAATATATATATATATATATATATATATATATATATATATATATATATATATATATATATATATATACACCTATCCATATACACAAATCCATAATCAAGCATCGAAAGTTTTAAAATATTTGATGATATACAGGGAAAATAAAAAAAAAAAAAAAAACGATTTTTAATGAAGAGTAAAGGGTGTTTAAATTTAAATACAGAACAAAATATTAATTGAGATGTTAATAGGAACTAAAAAATTAAGCTCACGGTTAGATTTGTGGCCTTCCTAGTTAATAATTCAAAAAAACATGTCAGTAGTTGTCAGATTATTTATTGAATAAAGGAAAACGAAATTAATTAAAAGTAGTGCACTGATTTTGATTGTATCATATTTTTGTTAAAAATTTGATAACCTTTTTATCTACTTTGCAACAATTACATCCATAATAAATTTGTGCTATTATTTTATTTTAAAATTGGCACATTACTTAATTACTAAGTATATAACATAACAACTAAACATATGGATTAATTCTAACTTTATTACACAAGTGCTTCAATGTATCCACCGTCCCTTTCTAAATAGGTGATTGTTCTTCGAGAGAAATCTTTTATTACATCTCTAATTACGTCAGGAGTTATAGCTTCACATGTTTCCCTAATGACTCTCTCAAAATGATCAATATCTTGAAAAGAAGAAGAAGAATTAAACCCATTATATTGAACATATCGAGATCGCTGTATCAAATCGGGCTGGAAAAAGTGCACAAATCTGTCAGATAAACCGAAGGCTCTGAGCTTGGCCAAAATGCTCTTGTGGTCTATTTTCACAAAAGCTTTAGCCTGGCCCTTATTGTCAATAACACTTGATAAAAATTGTGCAAAGCATGCTAGATTGGTAGTAGTTGACTGTCCCCTCAAAAAGCCACGTTGTTTTAAAGTAAGAAGCGGTTCATTCTACTTATTAAGTAGCCATATAACATCTCAAATTAATGAAACCGGTCTGTAATTACATATGTCACACTTTATCCCCCTTTTTAAATACTGGACATATTTTACTGATCTTCCAGCGCTAATGATAAGTTAAACATTTTTGCTAAGGTTTGGCGAGAACTCTGATAATATCTTTTACAGGAAAACTGGGAATACCGTCCGGGCCCCTTGACAACTTATGTTTTATCTTTTTTGCTACATTTACTAAATCCGCCTCTATACTTGTAAATACCGGTAAGTTGATTAGATTATTATTAACAATTTTTATACCCGAATGTTCAGGGACATAAATACCAGCAAAATATACCCCGAATGATGATACAATATCCAAAGGAGTATCCACTACCCTACCGTCAAACGACATATTGGCTGGAACAGTATAGGTACTCTTTTTTGGCTGCACATACCTCCAGAGACTTGGGTGCCCATATTACTCTCGATATCAGAAATATATCGAGGGTAAGCAACCTCCCACCTCCCTCCTTAATTCCTTAAATCTATTTAGATAAACGACATTGCCAGATCTTTTCCATTTTTTGTGAACATTAAGTTTATGTTAAGTTTCTTTATGACATATTTATTGTATCATAGAGGAAATTTTCTTGTATGTATATATATATGCCAATCACTGCCAAATCACTGCCAACAGGGATGCGTAAAAACTATCAGAATTTTATCAACATATTACAGATATGTAAAATAGGTATGTAACTTCATCAACCACCAGTACTACAGAATCCCTTTTACTGGTCCACCACTTTAAAACGCTCAAAACAACGAAAAAACACCGCAAAAAGATCAGGCAGCCTCTGATAAGATCTCTATATTTTCTACTTTTGATTTACAATCGACTTATTTTTAACGTATTAGAAGGACATTCTATGTATATCTGGTGAATACTATCTAGTTCAGAAATTTTTGTTGCAACGCTACGGAGCTACGATGCCCTGTAACTAGTTCGGTGTTATTTGATATTATATGCAAGCCCGATTCTTTAAGTTACTTAAATTTACTGATTATAATGCAATTTTCCTTGAATAATTTTATGCCGTATACATCTTTCCAGGTGTCCTAAAGATTTTCCTTGATATTAGTAAATTGCATTTACAATCCCTTGACTTTTAGAATAAATTTAAATTTCCCTCTTGTATCCAGGTTTTCCAGGAAAGTATAAACTCTGTTTAAGGTGTGTTACTCCAAGGCATCTTCAATATGTTGGGCCATTTTTTCAAACCAATATGAAAAATTCTTCTTCTTCTTCATATATTAGGATTTAACCCTGTTTTTCCATTACCTTTTTATTCGTTTTCTTGCGATGTTGATGCCCAGCTCTCGTGCCAACGTTTGTGTGGTCTTCCAGGAAGCCGTCTTGTGTTAGGTTTCTGCGTCCAAACTTGCTTCGCTAACCTTTCTTCTCGCATTCTGTCAACATGGTCTCTCCAATGTCTTCTTCTAGATCTAGTCCATCTGACCACATCCTGTGCTACGCATATCTCACGGATCCTGTCGTTACGTACCCTGTCGCGCAAGCTTAGACCAGTAAAGGCTCGTAGGGTTTTCGTCTCTGTAGCTCTTATTATTTGCTTGGTTTTTGTTCTGTGGGCTCTCGTTTCGGTTGCGTAATGGTCTGACACAAGTCTTATAAATTCGGACTTTGCTATCCATTGTCATGTTTTTATTCCTCCATAAGATGTCGCGGAGACAGCCAGATATTACTGCCGCTTTAGTTGCTTGACTTTTCACTTCGCTACTGGTATTGTTGTCGCTTGAGATATTGACACCAAGATATTTAAATTGCACAACTTGCTCGGATTGACTTTCCACGAACTTCTAATTTGCATCGTATCAGAATTTTACAGATGACCATTTGTGTGTGTTTTAGATATAGAAATTTGCATATTGTATTGTTCTGCAGTTGTTTTCAGTTTAAATGGTAATCGTTGTAGATCATCTTCATTTTCAGCTCTTAGGACTATATCATCAGCGTAACCCAGGATTTGTATTTTGCAATTTCCCATTCTATATCTTACATTCGTGTTTTTAACGCTGTTTATTACTTGGTCCATAATAATGTTAAACAGCACGAGGCTTAACCTATCTCCTTGTCTAATGCCGGTTGATACACGAATTTCTTCCGTTAGTCCACTGCATGTCTTAATTCTTGTCTTGCTGTTCTTGTTTAGTTCCTTTATAATATGTCTCACTCGTCTATCAATTTTATTTTCTTGTAGTATTCTTAATACGTCGTTTAGTTGAATTCTGTCAAACGCTTGGGTAAAATCCACAAAGCAAAGATAGAGCGGCTTGTTGAACTCGATAGCTTTTTCTGTTATTTTAGAACAAATTATATTTATTATTATTTTTCTTTTTTGCAAAATACTGCTTATAGAAAATGACAAGAGTTAAGCATCATAAATATCTGGGGTGTTTAGAAATCTTGCTAACTTACCTAAACCCTCTATCTTCTCTAATACACTCGTACGTTTCCCCTAAAAGAGGATTGAACGGCTTATTTCCGGCTCGAGTTAAACTACTAGCATAAGCTGATACTGCAAAAGCTGCAATATGAACCATTCTCTCATAAGGATCATCAGTAGCTGCCGCCCTATCCAAAAGTTCGGAATATTCAAGTTCCTCACAAAGGCGCTGTAATGCATTTAAGGGTTCATTTAACGCTACGGGCATACTGACTTGGGATAAATCTTTTCCTAAAATGGATAAAAAAGAGATTTTTAAAAATATAAAAAATAACGCATTGAAAGCCAATAATAACGCATTGAAAGCCTGTTCGGGCTTTGAACTTCGATAAACTATTAAATTAATATTTATGTAGCTAAAAAGGTGGCCGATGAATATATCAAAAACTTCTATTATCTCAAAATAACCCTGGTTTGTTAACTTTTTAAACTGAAAATAAAAAAAGAAAGAATATATAGGTTCTAATGGAAGTCGATTCGCCGCCTTAGGTAGGCAAAAAGTTCGTTCGGATTTTGTTTCCAAGTTCTGCATAAAAAGGACCTTATCTTTTTTATTAAAAATTGGATAGAATTTGTAATCATAATATTTTCGAAATACATCTATAAATATAAAACGTCAAAAAATATTGATATTAATGTCAGAAACGCCCCTTAATCCGATCGACCAGATATAATCGAATCTGATGATATCGAGGCCATCACTGAAAATAATCGGTCTTAATCGGTGCGGCAAATAGCAGGCAAACTTTACATATCCGATATCAGCGCTGAAAACCATTTACATAAGCTGGGATATGTTTCTCAGCTAAATGTGTGCTTAAAACACAAGTTGGCTGAAACATCCTGACTAGCAGCCCACACAAATGTGAAGTGCTGCTAATATGTCAAGAAAACGAAAAGAAAGGTGTCACCTGATGAAAAATGGTTTGTCTACGATAAGCACGGGAAAACCGGAAAAGGCATCTCAACTAGTGTTCTATCGAAAAGTCCCAGGGTTTCTACGAGTGGGGCATAATGAAGTTGGTAACAGACAAATGGTAAGAGGTCCTCAAAAATGATGGTAAATTGATTAAAATAAAATTTAAGTACAAAAAACACTGATTCATTTTACTTTCAAAAATCGAACCAACTTATTAGCTAACCAGTAGTTACCAAACAAGGTCCCGGATATCACATTTATTAACTTTATTACGAAACAAGATATACAAAAGTTGTCGACGATTAAGTTTTCTACTTAGTGGACAAATTTTTTTGATAGATTACATGGTTGGTCCCCAAAACCGTCAGGTACGAATTCTTACACCATGCACATTGTATGTTTTATCTTTAACTTAGAATAGCTATGAACTCATCGATCTGAGAGGCTCTATCGAATCCATGTAAAATACAGAAAGTTATATTATTCAAAAAAATAAATAAATATGTATGTGTATATTTAAAAAAAAAAACGGCCAAGTGCAAGTTGGACATGTATATATCTTAAGATCCGATATGTATTTTCACCTTTTTCTTAGTCAATAATGTATAATAGTTAAATGAATATTTACTACCTAAATATTTGTTTAATTATAAACAAACAAAATAAAATTATTTTGTCTCGGTACATATCCATTCGTCACTGAAATTTATTGTATCTGTGACTGCTCAAGTGCAGTAATGTACTGAAAAGTATATTACTGATTGCAGCGAATACGTATTGATATTTTGTAGATCTTAGACCCGCTAAATTCATGACTTTCGACAAAAACAATCACCATTTTGTCAAGACAAATAGTTTTTTTTTTAATACCAGATGAATTATGGAGAATATTCCAGAATTTTTGAAATTTTTTGATCAGTACTTTTCGAGATAGGGGGGGGGACAACGATTTTTGGCAATTTTTTAAAAACAATATGAAGAAAAGTTTGCGAGAGTTACATTTATTACCCCACTCGATGACCTTGTAATTTTTTTTCCTTTTCCGATTTTATTCCTCAAAACTAACCCCTTAAGTAAAAATTTAACTTTCTCAGTACACGGCTCTGGTTGGGCCCTCAATTCCTATATTTGCGCCAAATTTCAACTTTGTATGTCAAATAGTTTCGGAGAAAATCGGGTGTGACAGACAGATGGACACCGAAGTGATTCCATAAGTGTCCTGGACGGAACACTAAAAATATATTATAGTAAAATATAGATTAACGTAGATTCCTTATAGTCTGAGCTCTATAACAATCAGCCGAAGAACATATCTGACTAAACTTTTTGTAGATATCCGCGAAATAAGTATATATATATGCGTTTTTGTTTACCCTTGTGATACTAATTGTAGTTAAAATTGTATTTTTAGGTTAACTGTAACATTTTCTGGAGGCGACTGTGTTTAATAAAATGTTTGAATTAAGTGCACTCTTAAAAGCTTATAACTTATCGTCCAACCCCAAACGATGTTTCCAGGCTGCCAAATTAAGCAATATGTAAAAAGTGTAACAATCTTGCTACATTATGAAATGTCAGCAGCATTTGTTTTGCTGCGGGTGTTTATCCATTCCGTGAATGTGTGTTTAATATCATTACAATCTAACAAGTTGAAAGTTTTTTGTCAAAATATCTACCCGATCTAGTTATGTCGGAATATTCTATTCCACTAGCATCGTTTTTCAATTTAATAGGAGTCAACGTGAGAGCAATTGCCTTAGCATAAGTATATTGTAAATGGAACATAAAATAATTTATCTCGAATGAATTTCGCACAGATTTATCTGGCTACATCGTTGAATGTTGAACGTATCATCTGGAAATTTAAAGAAGTTTCTAATATTTCTGGGTCTTCGTAGGTAAATAATAAATAAAAGAATAATTGGATAAAATACAAAACCAGTAATTTTTGAAAGTATTATTTAAAAACATTTTCTTTTTTCTTGATCATGCTCTAACTAGAATTTATTTTTAAAGACTAAAGTATTAGCCAGCATAAAAGTGAGGCATGCCTATAACCATACTAAGCACTAATAAGATGAATAATCTGCAGAACCTAATACGTAACCATTAAGACTACATAAGTAGAAGTAAGAAAATTTGCAAACCTATGCTATTCCAGACTATTACATTGTGATTACTACAGAGCTTGTTACGCTTCAATGCTGAAAAGGTTTGCCTTTGTAGTAGCTGTAAGTTTGTTTTGGGTCACTTCGCACCGATTAGCAGTATGATCAAACCGAAACGTTGAAGTGTAGTTTGTTCCAGGTAAATTTTAAGTCACTGATGACAAGCCTATAGTTTTCTAGTAATTTTTTTTATACAAATTACATAACGAACTGCATTGAAAAGTGACTTTTGAATATAAAGTTATCTGTAGTAACACTATAGCTAGTATGAAATATATTTATATTATACTATAAAGATTGGTTAAATTTGTAAATTACAATCACTTTCTTTCCAAAAATTATTAAAGCTTTTTAACGCGATGCTACAATTTGGAGGTTAGCCAACAAAACAGAAAACACTCTGTTAGGAACTTATGTCAGACTATAGAAATTTCTACTTTTATTCTATACTTTGGGAAGAATTTAGAGCAAATATTTAACATAATGCACTTGTTAGGCTGTTAGTTATTAAATATAAAAACATTACCTATAAAATACAACCTACTCAGTCCATACCTTGTGTTGGTTGATTTTCAGTTACAATTTTTTATCTAAAATTTAAGCAACGTTATTTTTAGGTAAAAAAAGTATACGAATTTTTCTACGGGACCATTATGTACTGTTCTTTAAAAAAAATAACCGGTCAAGTGCAAGTTGGACTTGCGCAATTAGTGTTCCGTACGTTGATTGCTTTTAAAATTAAAATTTTTGTTACGGAGGTTTAAAATGATCAATAACTTCGCAAAACAGATCCCAAATGTGTTTTCAACAAAGTTTTTTCCCGATCTTCAATGAAAACTGATGACCTTGAAATTTTTATTTTTTTGATATATCAGATACATTATATTAAAGGTAATGCACTCGTTATAATTTTCGTTCAATCCACACCCTGTGGAGAATATTCTAGAATTTGTTCAGTACATTTAAAAATAATACAAAGAAAAGTGTATGCAAGTATTACATTATATTTATTTTTGAACTCGTATTTTTAGAAGCTTTCATTAAACACCCCACTCGATGACCTGCTAAAATTTTATTTTTCACTTCCGATTTCACCCCCAAAACACTAACCCTTTAAGTCAAAATTTAACTTCTAAAGCTCTGATGAGGCCATCAATTTCTATATTATTGCCAAATTTTAACTTTCTATGACAAATAGTTTCGGGGAAATCGGGTGTGACAGACAGACAGACGGACACCGAAGTGATCCTGTACGGAACACTAAAAAGAGATTATTCATGATAAAATTTTCGATGGTCGACGACGATCGTCGGACCGATAAATATCGATCCAATGGTTACACTCCTCTGCATTTTTTAAGAAAAAATATATTAAAGTTGTAGGGCGACTTAGTTCCAAAGTAACCCTTTTTTGGAAAAAGCAGAATGTCCATTATTTTGAATCTAGTACAATTCGTTAGGAAATATGCAATCCAATTTGTCAATAAATGTGACTATTAATACCTACATAAATATATACGCAGGATAGTAAAAAAAAATTGCAACATATTGGAATTTTTTATCTACAATTTTTTAGCACACTGCTTCTTCTTTTCATGCATCAGTTGATGCATTGAAAAAACATTTTTATGACCTAAAATAATTCCTAAAAAAATATAAGAACATAATATACAATAAAAAAATATACAAAATAACTACCATAAATTACGTTCTGAGATGACTTGACAGATAGGAAAGCAACATCTAAGTGTCAATATTTTTGGGAGTTATTTTTACTCCATTTCGGAACTGAATAAATCAAACGTGGTTTGGAGTCACAGGGCTTTTGGTAGACGGAGCGGGTATACATTTAGTTTTATTTCAGGCCCGTCAGTAAAATAAATTTATAACTTATTATTAAAAAAGTATTATAGCATTTTTTAACAGGAAAGATTTTTTAATAAATTAGTTAAAAAAATGAAAAATTCACAAATCACATTCTTTGGCACCACGTTTGAATATTTCGCATCCATTAACTGCACTGCTTACATATAAAAAGATGGATTTATCAATAGTAGTTAAAAATAGTAAAACTTCCCAATGAAATAATACACCTAATGACATAATAAAGAAAAATTGAAACAAATGCAAGAATACTAAAAATGCAAAAAAATCGACGTTTTTAATGAATTATACATTTTTTACCAATATTTTTATAAACTGTCGCCAACAAAAAGCTTATAATTTGCTCCATTCAATACTAGACATAGTATTTAGTGTTGCCGAAGAACAAAGTATAATTTGAAAATATCGGTTTCATAGTTAGATTCAGGTGTTTCACCTCACAGAATTACAGCTGAATGAATGAATTACAGATGATGACCTCTGACCTACAAAATCTGGGAGTTTCATGCGTAAACTGAGGACATCTTACGTATCTTTTTACGGTTCAATAATTCTTTTTTCGATATTTACAAGAGTCTAGACATATTAGCATAAAAAGATCACAGCGATTCTCATTGATACCTCATTCATATTTACTATAAGACATATCAGGCCGAAATATTTTTTCTTTAAATTTAATTCTGGACCTATTTAATTCACGCCAAATAAAAAACACTCAAACTTGAATGTTTTTTCTAAACACTTTCATTTAGGGAAAGATCATATAGATACCCAATTTGCGCCAGTATTATAGCACGGACATTACCATATGAAGAAAAGTTGGAATCTATAAATTGCCCCCAAACCAGCCTATAACCCAAGCCCTAAGGGATTTCTTGATTAAACCAAGACAACAAATATCTAATAATGTAAACGGCAAATTGAAAATAATTGTAGACAGTTAAAAAAAGCACGCTCGCGCAACACATAAACGAATGAATATTTTTTAACGCAACATGCACTTACCTATATTTTTACTTAAAAGATTCCATAAAGACAAACCGCCAGTGTGCGGTCGGGGTACAGGTAAAGTAGTTCGTCTTCCAGTTAAACTTCTATCGGATAGTTCTGAAACAATAATATATACAAACATATAGAAAAACATCAATTCTACACTCAGATTGCTGTATTCTTTTCCCTATGATGTAAATAAACAAATTAAAAAGTGAAAAAATCTTTATTGTATATCAGAGTACTTAAAAATAATATCATCTAAATATGAACTGTTACGTTCCCGACACTCTTCTAAGCCAGCAGTAAAATTATTGATCCCTGCTTAGAGCATCGTTTTTCTGATCACGGCCATTTTTCTGGTCGAATGTTATATTTGTTTCAGGGAGCAAAAATTATTAGTGTAAACTAAAATTGGGCATATGTCCACAAGAAAAAAGGCCTTTAGCATCTAATCAGAGCCATGTGGAGTCCAACATAGGTCATCTCTTTTGAAAATCAATTTATTTGGATACCGATTATAACCATGGAAATTTTTTAAAGCGAGCGCTAACCATATCGTACCGAATTAAGAGTTTTTGTCATCCTCAAAAGAATATGTGGCCATATCGCAGCCCAAGCAGTCAGTTTAGGTTGTAGGAATGGAAGGGGGTTTGACGCCTTAGATTTGCACTTGTCAAACTCTAATAACGGTAACTCTGTTTATTAATGTGACTGTTAAGGTGGAAATATACCTCGTTCCAAAATAAGATTGTGGTAAATGTTATAAAGCGTTCACATATACGATTATCGAAGTTTCGCCTCCGAGCAGTATGAAATGGTCCTAATTTTTGCACCACCTGTATCTTCTAGGGATGATGACATAAATTTTTACAAGGATTGTGCTGTAACCAACTCTGGATATACTGACAGTGTTTGATCGATTGCGTATTAAGAGACATTCTCGCAAATTGACAATAGCATGCACTGCATGTTTGCATGGCATCTTGATGCCCTGCTCGGGATTTACTTACGGACCATCCATGAATTACATCACATATTGAGGGGGAGGGGGGCGTCTAAAGATTGTGACAGGGGGTACGGGAGAGTTAAGACTTTTGTGACATCACATCATAAATATGAAAAACGAACTATGGATACCTACTACGGCTCCATTGCAAGCCGTAATAAATTAAAATTAACAAAAAAACTGGGATGTCACAACAGGGGGGTGGAGGCCACTCGAATATAACAACCTGTGACATAGGAGAGGAGGTCGAAAAAAAACTACGAAATTTGCGTGACGTAATTTATGAATGGTCCCTTCCCCACTTTACCCAGTCTTATCATTTGACCACTCGGGCTTCATTTACACTAGGTAAATGATAATGAACTCGAAATGTTCACCGTATAATACTTGCATAATTATTGTCCAAAAAACACGCTTCAACGAAAAGTTCCATAGAACTGAATTTCCAAGCATTGAGGTTACTGCCTTTTTTGAACTTGTTTACACCCTGTAGTACACAAATAATCTCACAATTATAGCAATACCGTAGTTTTAACAAAAGTAACGGCTTGAAGTAGTTCTCAAAATACGATCAAAAAACATCCTAAAGTACTTGTTTTTATAAACAAGTACAAGAACTAATGTTGAATTGCAACTACAAACTTTGCAAACTATAAATAGGGTTTTAGAGCTCCATACATTAGTTTTCACACAAATAACAAATGTAAAAAATGTAATTTTCCTGATGTCACTAATCCGAGAACTATCATCGTTAGTTACTCTTAAAATAAATAACCGACCAAGTGCAAGTCGGACTTGCACAATTAGTGTTCCGTACATTGATTGCTCTTAATATAAAAAATTTTGTTATGGAGGTATAAAATGAACAATGAATTCACAAAACACACCCCAAATGAGTTTTCAACAAAGTTTTTTTCCAATCTTTACTGAAACCTGATGAAATTTTTGTTTTTTTACATACCAGATAAATTATTAAAGGTAATGCACTCGTGATAATTTTCGTTCAATCTACACCCGGTGGAGAATATTCCAGAATTTTTTCAAAATTTTTTGTTCAGTACTTTTCGAGATAAGCGATTTTTCGGAATTTTTTAAAAATAATACAAAGAAAAGTGTGCGCAAGTATTACATTATATATATTTTTGAACTCGTATTTTTACAAGCTTTCTCGATGACCTGGTATTTTTTTTTCACCTCCAATTCCACCCCCCAAAACTAACCCCTTTATTAGTCAAAATTTAACTTTCAAAACTACACGGCTCTGATGCGGCCATCAATTCCTATATTAGTGCCACTTTCTATGTCAAATAGTTTCTTAGGAAATCGGATATGACAGACAAACACCGAAGTGATCTTATAAGTGTTCCATACAGAACACTAAAAATATATGTCTTTAATTTTAAAAATATTTATTTTTTATTTTCCAGTAAACCTTAGACTTGAATATTTTGAGACCTTAATTATCTGATTTATTAAAGAAAAAATAAGATACCAGCTTCCAAATTTGTTACAGGATTATGTAACTCCGTGCCCAAATCAGACTCAGAACTAATACTGCCTTCCCCGCTTGAAAATGAATCCGCTTCTGAACTCGTTTCAGATCTTGTTCTAACCTAAATTAAAAAAAAAAAATTATAATAGTATATATATATATATATATATATATATATATATATATATATATATATATATATATATATATATATATATATATATATTGTGAGTTTGTACATTAATTTCACCTGGTTACAGTAGTCACCAAAATAAATCACCAAATATAGTACGTAAAAAATGTTGAAAAATAGCTACTCCAGAGTCGCACAAAACTGAACCTAGTTTGTCCCTTATTATAACATCTATTTTTCTCTGAGATCAATGACCAAACTCAATTTACCGAAATACCTTGCAGCACTACCTGTGTCTAGAAAAATTACAGTGAATACAATAGAAAATAACTTGAAATATACTGCTTAAAACTAGGTTTTACTGTTGAAAGTGCTTCAAAAATGGAAAGACTTAGGAGTTTAGCATCATGAAATCGATAAATGTGAATTTAAATTTGTAAAAAATGTTAAAAGACTATATTAGCGTAGTGGCTTATTTTAGTGAGTACGATAATGTGTTAAAAATAATCGTCGACCTTGGAGTACAAACAAATCTATACAGGGTGATTGGATATATGACGTATTCCTTAAAAGTCCTAATATTAGAGCTAATGTGCACAAAACTTGGTTTTATAAACCGGGGGTCTGAAATCAGTGGTTTTTGAGTTACTGCAATTTTTAGATTTTTTCAAAAGTTTCCAAGTTTTGACCAAAAACCGCTAATTATGAAAAACTCTGGGCATTGAATTGACACCTTTCTAATAGGTGACGAAAGAGTGACTCCTTGAAAAAAAAATCATGGGCGATCCCATAACCTCAAAAATAAAAGGTCGTAAATCACCTGGAATGATTTTTTTTTTGAAATATCGTTTAAATCGTAAAGGATTACTCAAAAAATTTCATCACACTTGTACAAATTACGGAAATAACTTCCTCGTTTCATAAGCTCTCCAAAGAGGTACAAGTGTTGTCAACTTTTATATGGGTTTGGAAAAAGTCCTAATAAAATATGCACAAAGATAAATACAATTAAATTTTGTCGGTTTTCAGAAATAAATGAAAAAAAAAAAGAGTAAAACATTATTTTTAAATATGATTATAATTTTTCAATTAGCCGTAACAAAAAATTACAAATTATGTTCAAATTGTCTCCCTGGGCAGCCATCATGTTGGTAAATCATCTCTCTTCTTGTGGCGAGCGACTCATCCTCGAGCAGCGTCGTCAATTCTTCCCTTAAAAAGTTTTGGTACGTGATCCCGTTCAGGTTTTGCGGCAAAAAGAATGGCCTGGTCAAATGATTGTGGATGATTTTCATCCACACATCAAGGAGAAATATTCTCTGGTGAGCCATCTCTTTTGATTTTCTTGGGTTTTAACCCCTAGAAGTCCAAAAATGGGCAGTGTGGTAATTCGTAACACCATCGCTGCCAAATTTGGATGCACGGCCGTGTAATGGTATGGATAACGTCGTAATGAACGCACAGTGAACCAGACTTTCCATTGAGTCAATCCAAGGCGCCTCGCATCAGCTCTTGTCGAAATAATGCCGCCTGATCGAAAACACTGCAAGATTTCGCGTCGCTTTGGCGTCGTTGAAATGATCCCGTTTCTCGAATGCACCGATATGTCGTACCAGATATTTTTACGTTAGATAAACAGAGGTTAGGGAATCCCCTTTGATATTCTCTTCGTGCTGCAGCGGTACCGCTATCACAAAATGCGTAACAATACACGATATCCGCCTATTCTTCATTTTCGTAAGCAGCTATTTGAAGAAGAAGTTGTTTTTAGCACAGAATTCAGATAGATAACGACAACACGTCCGAACATTAAGATGATTAAAACTAACTGATTTATTATTATGCGATGACACAAATAGGTAACTAAATTGAAGGAAATGGTGAGCCTGGATTGTGTCTCCTAATATTTCCAAACTAGGAAAGAAAAGAAAAAATGATGCAAACCGGCTCTGGGTAAGGCATTCGAGGAAATCCGTTAGCTTCTCTGCATATGAAACGAAGAACTTATTTCCGTAATTTATACGTTAAGTGTGATACAATTTTTTTGAGTAATCCTCTACGATTTAAACTATATTTGAAAAAAAATCATGACGTTTGATTTATGACTTTTATTTCTGAGGTTAAAATAGAATTAACGAAAACGATCTTTCGAATCTTTAAACGATTTCTCCCCTGACATTACTGAAATTCTCAATTTAATCCTTATTAGCTTCTTAAGAAAAATAACTCTCATTCGATCCCAAGCCAAACTGGTATAATGGAAAATGAGCTAACATGCATCAAAGCTAAAAAATGTCACTTAAACGGGTGACCCAGTTAGCTCCTTAGACTCTCGTTAAGACTACAAAAACGAAAAAAAAATTCAATTTCTTCCTTGAAACGTAAGCTTTCAAATACAATTTTGGGCCTTTTGAAAAAAACAAGATGGCGGCTAGAAACAAAAAAATCATGATTTCTAAGCAGCAGCGAGAATTGATCACATCACGGCCCGACTTCAACGTTATCTAACGCGCCTCTCTGACTGGTTTGACCGGTGGAGGATTAAGGTCAATCCAGCCAAGACCCAGGCCATAATCTTTGGAAAAGGCTTCCGCATACCCCCTCCTCAACTCTCACTGAATGGAACCAGGCTCCGATGGGCCAACAACATCAAGTACCTGGGCCTTCTATACGACAAACGGCTCGTATGGAAGGACCAAGTGCCTATGGTCGTGCGCAAGGGAAATCAGCTTCTAGGGAAGCTGTATCCGCTCCTGAATCATCGTAGTAAGTTATCAACTAACAACAAGTTGCTAATTTACAAATCGATAATCAGGGCCGGACTTACGTACGCCTGTCAGGCCTGGTGCCAGATGTCCAAAACTCATCGGACCAAGATCCAGACAGTCCAAAATAAAGCCCTCCGTATCATAGCAGGAGCTCCCTGGTTCGTCCGCAACAATCAGTTGCACAGGGAGTTTGAAATGCCCACGATAAAAGAATTCACTTGTAATGCCCAGCTTCGCTTCCTTGAGAAAGCAGCGATCCATCCTAACCCCGAGATAGCAAACACTTTCAGAGGCAACGTAAATGTCGGCAATCGATACCTACGACCAACGAACATTCTTCCACTAGACTAACTAACACTAGATTCAACATGGACTACCCTTGATTAATTAAGGCCGTAGTTTAGTTGAGCAACTCCTTCAGTTTTAAAAAGTGTAAACAACACACACGACTAACACAATTATAACACCACACCCCCGGAAAATGGGGAACTAGGTTAAGTTAGCATTAAGTTAGGTTAAGGTAGGTTAGATCCACATAGTTTAGTATATATGTATATATGTATATATGTATATATGTATATATGTATATATGTATATATGTATATATGTATATATGTATATATGTATATATGTATATATGTATATATGTATATATGTATATATGTATATATGTATATATGTATATATGTATATATGTATATATGTATATATGTATATATGTATATATGTATATATGTATATATGTGTATATATATATATATATATATATATATATATATATATATATATATATATATATATATATATATAGAATATGAAAAAGGGTGAACGATAAATAAAAAAAATATGTCTGATTCTGGATATATTTCAAAGGCTTGTTTGTAGTAGAATGACTAAAAAGGCGGATCCAATATAGCGCCTCATTTTAATATCGTTCGTCATCCAACCCAAATGAGGGTAATTTTTTAAAATACCATTGAAACTATACAAAATTTATTAACTCCATCTCGTTACCCACTTCCCTGGAAATGATATTGCTCAAAAACTCACGTTCCTTTCCTACTTCAAGTATTATATGTACTAAATTTAAAATCGATTTCACATTTTCTTCGCGAATTATCATGCCGTCATACAGACAGACCGGTCGAAATTGGACACTGTTTTCATTAGCTAAGGACCTTGAAATGTGAAAAAGGTAAAATCTCGGATGATGATTTTTCCACCAATACGATACTTCCTTGGAAAGGAAAATAAAAACGTAACATATTACATACTTATATTTTTTACATATCAAATTATTATTTTAGAATACCAAACATTCCTTGTCCAATCGTTATATTGACATGTTAACAAAAAGTAAATTTATGTTTTAAAATTTTAAAAGTTGTATTTTTTTTACAGTGTTTTTCGTAAATTGTTAAACTATTCCTATATATATTTAATTTCGTCGTTTATTTATAGCCTTGATGAAAACGTAAACCTTTATATCTATAAATTAAATATTGTCCAAAAAGCTAAAACATTCTTTAGGCGACTTTTAATCATTGTCCAACTGTCAATTGTGTGAACGAAAATTGAACGATATATATTTATTTTAAATTTTCTTAAATGAACGTTTTTTCAATTACAACAAACTCAAAAATTCATCTACCTAGATATCAAGTTTTTGGCAGTTATATAGAGTTTTAAGTTTTAAACAATTTTGCGAATATGGCTGATCTACAGCATTCTATAACAGGCAACACATCAAAAGTCTTTTTAGTAGTCTCTATATCGTAGTTGCATTCTAATGGTAGTCTGATTTGTTCATTTCGAAAGAACCCATTTAATAATTTCATGGAGAATTTGTCGTAAAGTATTCATTTAGATCATATATTATGTCAGATCTCCAAAAATTTAGAATTGAATCGAACTATTAATTATTAAAATACCGTAAAATAAGAATTAATTGATCAGCTTCAGAAATATTACCTCACTCTCCTCATCTTTTTCATCATCTGCCCCACGCTGAAACACTGTAGTTTTATCTGTAGACAAATCCTCAGCATCAAAAAAATTCTGTAGCACTTACACATGAAGAACTATAACTTAGAGAACTATTATATGGCGGCCTCTAAAAATAAAACTAATGATGAAGCTTCAAATACATATTAGAAAATGGTCAAATAAATATGTTTAAGCTCAAGATACATACATAAGATAACTTAAAGCGATCCACTGATAATTACAGGCCCATACAATATTGGTCATTAGGAGGTTTGTTTTTTTTATACCAAATTGTTAGCTTTTTGAATCAGAGATAACACACTATATAGTTCAGTAACACCAAATAGCTATCAAATCCACATAATATTATATATTAGGACCGATAACTACCATCAGACCATTTTAAATCATCTGGCTAGGTCTCCTCTGTCTGTGGAACACTTAAAAAGGCACCACCCACAGGCAAAGGCGAAAAGGTCGCCTACATCCGTATCGGATATGGCACTTCAAGAAGAGTGTTTGGTCAGGCATAACGGACGTCTAGGCCTCATTTTTACATTTTATTTATAATCTTCGAATTATTTCAACATTACTCTTTGATAAAGAAGCAGAACTGAACATTAAAAACGCGAAAATCACAAGAACGGATTCAAACGTATATCTTGGGCAAAAAATAGTAATATCCAAGGAAAACTTGAAAGCGGATCTATCAAGGAGAACATCATTGGCTTGGTCGGCATTTGGCAGATTGCGGAACATCTTCCTTTCCAATATCCCAAAGGCACTAAAAGCGAACACATCTGATCAATTCGTGTTGCCCGTATTGACATGTCATTTGTCATATTGTCAAGGCAGTCTTTTTTTATATATCGGATAAATTATCAAACGTAATGCACTTATGATAATTGTCGCTCAATTTACACTTTATGGAGAATATTCCAGAAATTTTTGATCAGTACTTCTCGAGATAGGGGGTAAGCCATTTTTGACACTTTTTAAAAAGATAATATGAGGAAAAGTTTGCGTGAGTATTACATATATATATTTTTGAACTCGTATTTTCACAAGCTTTCACCTGAGACCCCACTCGATAAACTTACAAAAAAAAAATTTTCACTTCCCGTACAAGCCAACCGCTTAAGGAGGATGGATTGAAAAAGTCGCGGCCTACGTGGGCTTTGAATCAAGACAATATAAATCGCCCACAAGTAGCGACGGAAAGAAGAATGTTGGGAATATCGTTGAGGGATGGACTGACTAATGAAGAAATTCGAGGAAGGTCCAAAATAACTAATGTAGCTGAGAGGGTAAGAAGGTCGAAGTGGAGATGGGCAGGTCATATCGCAAGACTCTCTGATAATCGATGGACCCATAAGGTGTGGAGGCTCTGGAATGAGAAAAGAAGTAGAGGACGCCTGCAAATCCGATGGTCTGACGACATCAAAAGACTAGTGGGATATAACTGGATAAACAAGGCCCAAAACCCAAGAAGATGGACGTACTTAGGGGAGGCTTATGTCATCACTTAAAAAGAGTTATCATCATCATCATCAGCTATGCACTGCATAGCTGATGATGATGATGATGATGATGATGATGACTCTTTTTAAGTGATGCATGTATTTATTGTCGACACATGTCTCCTCCATAAGATCTCTTACTATATATTAGAAACCAGTATATACCAGCTTGTATTCACCTGATCGAATACCTGAGACTTACTAGAAAATTTGATTTTTTGGAACATGGGAAAAAGGCTGGCGGAACGATATCCGGTGAAGTAATCGATGTAGTGTTTGCTGCTTCTAGTTGAATCCTCTTTAAGAACTTTTTTAAATGGAATGAAGGCTGGCCTACATGCTAACAGGGCAATAATAACTTTCTGCATTTTTGCTTCAGTTTTAAAATATCTATAGTTGATAACTAATTACTAAATGAGAATAAACCTTTCAACTACAGTGGTTGGAAAATTGGTTCTTAAAAACACGTTCATCTAATTTACGTTCCTGGCACTTATCTAAGCAACCACTGAAATTACTGATCAGTAATCCGTGATCCCCATGTTAAGGGGGGAGGCCTGCGTAAACCGTTTTTTATAAATCATTTATTAAGAAACTATAATATTTATACGAAAATGAAAAAGTACAAAAAAAAAGAACAACTTTTTGGCTTCAAACGTATAGCCTCAACTTTTTAAAAAAATTCAAAATGACAGAGCAGCAGCTGTTCAAAGTTGACTCCTTGAATTTACGCCGTGCAACACCCAGGTCGCTATAATGCATTAAAAAAATTTAAAAGAAAAAACATAGTATGATTATACGCTTTGAATGAATTTAAATTTACCAAAAAGAAATAAAAAACTTTCGAATTTGGGACGACTAAAAAAATTAGCCCTTTTTTATAAAAATTGTCAAAAAATAATGTTTATAATTAACTTTTTATAATTTTTGCACATGCAATCAAGGTTAATGAATATCTGTATACAATTTCAAGTAAATCCGTGAATTACTTTTTGAGCTACATTGCACGGCGTGTGACATTTTACGTTTGAGAAAAACGCGTTTAAAGTTTTTGGTAAAGCCTCCGTCACTTTTAATTTCTTAGCCGATGCAATTGGTTCAACATCTTCTTCTTGCTCAGTATATTGCATATCCTTGGACTTATTACCTGAGTAATGCCAACTGCGAGGGCCACTTGGACGATAATTTAGTTCAATTTTTCGAGCCAATATTATCAACAAATGAAAAGCCCAAAACGTGACAGTCGCTTCATCGCTCAGAGACAGTCTCTTTTATGACACGACAGGTGCATTTAGAGTTTGAATTTAAAACTTAGTGAGGACATTCTTCAGATGTTAAACTAATTTTTCACGAAAAAAAATCATCATCATCATCTCTTAAACTAAATAAAATATTTCAACTTATTTATGGAACGCCCTATACTAATTACTTACTTTATCATTTTCCAACGAAGAAATATCCAAAAGATTCGAAGCTTCATGAATTTTTAATAATCTATTTCTTAAATCTACATTTTGCTTTATAATTTGATTAACATCATCTTTAACATTAATCACATTTTGATTACTGCTATTAAATATTATACATGGGTCAGATTCTAATGCAGCTTTTAACCTCTCCCGTTCTGTATTTAAACCTTGTATTAAAGCCTTAAGCTCTCCCAAAACTAAAAAATAAATCACATTTCAGATATTAGTCTAAGCGACGACCTATGAAACTCTGACATCAACCGAATATATGTAAAGCGTATAATAAAATTGTGTCGTTAAATTTAAGAGGCGACAGTATTCACAAAAAATAACAAAGAAGGTTATCATAAACATAGACTAATACTTAGTTTTCAAACTACAAAGTGGCAAAGTTCTAGTATTTTTTCCCGTTTTCTGATTTATTTTACACGATTTTAAAGATAAATCATTCAAAATCGGCAGGTATCAGTCATTGTCTAGTGCCTATGAAATACCTTTATTACGAAGAGAAATAAAGTACAGAGTGAAATTTACTCCAGGGTTTTGTCTACTTTTTCTAGTAGGCCCATGGATATTTTTTCTAAACCAGCAGCGTCCATATTATATTTTCTAACCATCCTTGACTAGTGTAGTTTAGATTAAAGATAACGAAAACAACATTATCTTCGAATTTCTCCACCACCGTAATATTGAAAAATGGGATACAATATTATACGTTCGCAGGCTACAGAGTCAAATTATATAAAAATTTATCTGGTGATCCATTTAAAAAATGAAAGATTAATTTGATACAAAATACCCTCCATAATCCAAAAGTTTGAGTCCCTGAATTACCATCATAATGTTTGTTATAAACGTTTTATTCTATAACCTACAATATATACAAATATATATATATATATATATATATATATATATATATATATATATATATATATATATATATATATATATATATATATTTATATATATATATATATATATATATATATATATATATATATATATATATATATATTTATATATATATATATATATATATATATATATATATATATATATATATATATATAACACATGGGCTGAAAAGTCCCGGGGCCTAACAAAGAAAACACGGTTTTTTTGGTTCAAAATTAGCTTTATTCATCAACGTAATCTCCATCAAGAGCAACGCAATCATTCCAGCGCCGCTCTAACAATGGCCAAACACTGCTCAGAATCATCAACACGTTCTTGTTTTTGATAAACAGTGAGCAAACGCGGCACCCACTTTGAACAGAGCTTTCTCATAGTCAAATGCTCATGCAATATAAAGCCAACACGTTCTTTTGATATCTTTACGATGTCAGCTAACTCACGCAACTTCACTTTTCGATCATTCAAAACGATTTTATGGATTTTTTTGATGTTTTCTGGTGTTACCGCCTCATTTGGACGTCCACTGCGTTCTGCATCATCGGTGTCTCTACGACCACGTTTGAAGTCAGCAAACCAACGTTTTATTGTTGTTTCTGATGGAGCGGAGTCCCCATAACACTTTTCAAGCCATTGCTTCGCTTGAACGGTATTTTTTTCCCATCAAGAAGCAGTGTAGCAGTGTTAAAATTAAAACACGAAATTGTTTTTGATCCATTGTTTTGAAAATAACAAAAGTAGCGTCACTCTTAGCACAATAACTCACAAACTAATGAATAGAATATCATGAAATTTTAACAGCTGTCTTTTGAAGGTTAGTATTAACTGAAAAAAAGGTGACTGCAATAAAACTAGCGCCATCTATGTGTTAGGCCCGGGACTTTTCAGCCCATGTGTTATATATATATATATATATATTATATATATATATATATATATATATATATATATATATATATATTTATATATATATATATATATATATATATATATATATATATATATATATATATATATATATATATATATATATATATATATATATATATTTATATTTATATTTATATTTATATATATATATATATATATATATATATATATATATATATATAGATATATATACGTGCTGCAGGGAAGTCCCTAAAGCGCTCCAGGAGCGGCATGTGTGCGGAAAAAAAAGCGATTCACGTTGTTCTTGAATCGCTGTAAATTGTACACGGTGGGAAACAGGGATGATGTTCTCCATATAAAAGACTGCTTGAAAAGCGTTGTACGCGGAGTAACAAGCTGAACCTCATACGGATGTGAAGCACCAGCGCGACGTGTATTTCTAACATGCACCGCTTTGGGACGAATTAAGCGGGCTACATCCTTCGAACACTTTCCATGAAAATACTTGTAGAACAGACTCAAGTCGCCAACCCGAATCAAGACCGCCGGTCAGTTCCGGTTTCCAATCAGACGAACAGCTCTTCTCTGAACAGAATTCAACAAATGCAGTGTATGTTTGGGAGCGGAGCCCCCAAATATGGGAGCAGTATTCCATAGTTGGTCGAATTTGAGCTCTGTTAAGAATTAACAGTTGTTGTGGAGTGTAAAGTTTTCTGGTTCGAAATAATATTCCTAACTTTTGAGAAGCTCTCCTTGCTATGCTGCAACATATTCATACCAGGATATATTTGCTCCAAACTAACGCCCAACAAATTGAGCGACGATGCTAGGGGAATGGAGTGCCCCAACATAATTATGGATTCAGCAACGTTAACTTTTTTAGAAAAAACTGCCGCCTGGGTTTTTGTAGCGTTAAATTCCACTTGGTTACTGTCACCCCAAGATGACAGTAAGGTTCCAGGTCTTTGTTAAGTTGAACGACCTCCTGCTGTCTACGGATATTCGCCGGAGCAGCCGATGTCCGAGCGTTCAAAATGAATGAAGAGACAAGCGTACTGTCGTCTGCAAAGCTGTAAATTGGATTCCCGTATTTTACAGCAGATCGTTATTGTAAATGAGAAAGAGAGTAGGAGACAGTATGGAGCCTTGGGGCACACCGGCGTTGATTGTGTTAGAAAGAAATCCGTCGACCGACACTCGTAAAGAACGCTCTCTGAGGAAACATGAGAGCAACAAACAGAACTTTTCAGACATATCACAAGAGCGTAGCTTCGCCAACAGTCCATCGTGCCAAACAAGGTCGAATGCCTTGGATATGTCAAGAGCAACCGCTCGAGATTCTCCAAAGTGTTCAATTGCATTATTCCAAGCATGTGTTACATAAGTCAGAAGATCTCCTGTTGATCTATGTTTACGAAAGCCATATTGGTGATCGCTAATAATATTGAATCGTGCAAGATATTTTAGAAGATGCTGATTGATAACCTTTTCCATGACTTTCGATATTACTGAAAGCAGTGCGACTGGTCGGTATTTATTTGGCAAGGTCTTGCCTTTTTTAGGTATCGGCTGAACCGTGGCACATTTCCAGCAGGACGGAAATATTCCTTTTCTGTAGGATAGGTTGAAAAGTCTAAAGAAAACTGGTGTTAGTTCCCTTGCACAGTTTTTGAGAACTATGGCAGGTATTCCGTCAGCGCCAGAAGCCTTTTTGGTGTCTAGCTTCATTAAAATGCGCTGTCTGAAGACAACATCGGGCATCTTTGACTGCAATATGGGAATAGTAGGTGGTGTTGGTCCTTGGAAATCGACAGTAGAATATGAAGCAAAGAGTTCAAGCAAAAGTTCGCTCTCTCAACAGGGGTGGTTGCAATGGAATTATCTGGCCGTGTGAGTGGTGGTATGGTGGATTTGGTGAAATTCTGACTAACTGCCTTAGCGACTGTCCAAAAGGACCTGGAATTGTTTTGACAAGCGAGAAGTTTGGTTCTAATTCGTTAATTGTATGCCGCCTTGGTTTCGTCGATAATTCCTTTTCATGTATTCCAGGCACGAACAAAGGTGTTACGATTTATGGTGTTAGGATTTTCACGCCATTGTCGGTAGGCAATATGTTTAGAAGCAACAGCTTCTTTGCATTTTCGGTCAAACCAAGGCTTGCCGTTGGAGGGGCATTTCTTCGAAAAAGGGGTGTAAGCTTCCATACCAGCGAAAATAACATCGGAGACCTCCCTGGCGCAGTCAGATGGGTTGTCGGATCGAAAACAAACGTCCATCCAAGGGAAAGTTGGAAAATATTCCATGAGATCTTCCCATTTAGCAGATTTGTAGTGCCAAATCTTGCGCGGCCTAGGCGCCTCTCTCTCACTAATTGGCAGGATACTCGATGTCGAAAGCAGTTTATGGTCGGAAGAACCTAACGGCGGATTTACGGTGACCGTGTAAATCTCCGGATTGGTGGTTAAAAAACAGATCAAGAAGACTGGCGAACTCCCCGTCTCGATCAGGGATCCGTGTTGGTTCGTCAACAAGCTGAGTTAAGCCACAACTGATTGAGAATGATTCAGCTTCACTACCTTGTTCGTCGGTAGTATTTGAATATTTAAGCCAGTTGACATTGCGGACATTAAAGTCGCCCAGGATGGCAATTTCGGCACTTGGATAGTTAATTTGTAAATGATCGATGGTGTCTGCAAGAAAAGAGAAAAGTGTTCGAAAATTGGTATCACTTGGTGATCGATACAGGATACAGATGAACCTTGTGATTTGTCGAGTCGTTATTTTTAACCACATAACAATAAAGTTTGGGGGCTATAGAGCCTCTTCTCGTTGGCAAGAGAGGTCGCTTCTGAAAAAAAGAATCCAAAGGTGCGCCTAAATTGGGAATGGAAGTTGTACCCAGGATAACGATAGTTTACTGTGCTGGTCGATGGACTGACCTTGGTTTCACAATAATGGAGATATATCGCACTAATATGCATTCCTGTATCAGTTAAAGTTTAATGTTTTATAGTATTCTCTTTAAAATTTAATAAAAATAATGGTCCGCTAGACACTCTGTACATGAATTATCTGAATGGTAACTGTTGTACTTATATGGTCTTATGTCATTTATATGATACATTTTATGTTGGTGAAGGAATTCCTCAAGTCTGTTTAATAAAAATTATTGTCTATTTTTGTGATACCCACGAATACTACTTTCGCAACTGATAACCTGACCAGGGACTACTTCATATTCATACAAAATTTCCTCAAAATCCGTTCAGCTATTTTTGTGTGACCTGAACCTGAACTAACCTGAATAACAAAATAAAACAAATTTTTGTTTTGGCCTCTATATATATATTCAGTAACGCCAGCAGTCTCTTGTTCGAAAAAATAATCTTATATAGACACAGATACAGTTATGATATATATATATATATATATATATATATATATATATATATATATATATATATATATATATATAATATTTTCTCACACCTTACCTGATTTTCCTAACGAAATAAAATCTTCTTTCAAATGATTATCCGGAGCTAAAGATATTACCTCAGAATTGCTAAAGCTATCTGACGTAAGAGAATCCGATGGGGGTTGAGGAGGAAGTGGTAAAGACGTACTGATTTGATGTGAAGATGCACAAAGTCCCGAAAATGAATTAGCCTGAAAATAAAATTTTGACATATAAATTCAAATTCTATTATTTCAGTAAATTTATTATTACCAGGTGTTTTTTGTTTAAAAAGGCCATTTCTGAACGTTTTCTGAAATGGACCTTGGCGACAGAGTAGAATAAAATAAAATACAATAAAAAAAATTAATTTTTAAATTGGGGATGCTTAATAATC
Organism: Pachyrhynchus sulphureomaculatus; assembly: GCA_019049505.1. Classification (NCBI taxonomy): domain Eukaryota; kingdom Metazoa; phylum Arthropoda; class Insecta; order Coleoptera; family Curculionidae; genus Pachyrhynchus; species Pachyrhynchus sulphureomaculatus. The sequence goes on along the minus strand of CM032446.1, from coordinate 84,618,389 downwards.
CTCGTGTAATTACAAGATCTTTTGAAATTGTGCTAGAAAGACTCTTTACTAAGTCGACTTTTAAAGTTTAGAATTTATATTTATGATGTATAATCAACTTGTCAATGATCAAAACCTACTTTTTTTTTATGGGTCTAGCACACGTGTTGCAGGGAAGTCCTTAGCGCTACAGGAGCCACAGGTGTGCGGAAAAAGCGATTCACGTTGTTCTTGAATCGCTGTATATTGTACTCGGTGGGAAACACATTCCTGGGCAAATTATTCCAAAGGGATCATATTTTCCATATAAAAAGACTGCTTGAAAAGCGTTGCACGAGGAGTAACAAGCTGAACCTCATACGGATGTGAAGTATTAGCGCGACGTGTATTTCTAACATGTACCGCTCTGGGAGGAATTAAGCGGGCTACATCCTTCGAACACTTCCCATGAAAATATTTGTAGAATAGGCTCAAGTCGCCAACCGTTCTTCGATGTTCCAGCGAATCAAGGCCGCCGGTCAGTTCCGGGTCTCCAATCAGACGAACAGCTCTTCTCTGAATAGAATCGAATAGAATCCAACAAATCCAACGTATGTTTGGGAGCGGAGCCCCAAATATGGGAGCAGTATTCCATAGTTAACGCCCAACAAATTGAGTGACAATGTTAAGGGAATGGAGTGCCCCGCCATAACTATATCGGGTTCAGCAACGTTAACTTTTTTAGAAAAAACTGCAGCCTGGGTTTTTGTAGCGTTAAATTCCACTTGGTTACTGTCATCCCAAGACAGAATTTCTTCCAGGTCTTTGTTAAGTTGAACGACTTCCGCTGCCTGCGGATATTCGTCTGAGTAGCCGATGTCCGAGCGTGCAAAGTGAATGAAAAGATAAGCGAACTGTCATCTGCAAAGCTGTAGATTGGGTTTCTAGTATTTTCCAGCAGATCGTTAATGTAAATGAGAAAGGCAGTAGGAGAGAGTATGGAGCCTTGGGGCACACCGGCGTTGATAGTGAAGGTGTTAGAAAGAAATCCGTCGACTGCCACTCGCAAAGAAGGCTCTCTGAGGAAACACGAGAGCCACAAACAGAACTTTTTAGACATACCATAAGAGCGTAGCTTAGCCAACAGACCATCGTGCCAAACACGGTCGAATATCTTGGATATGTCAAGAGCAACCACTCGATATTCTCCAAAGTGTTCAATTGCGTTGTTCCAAACATGTGTTACATAAGTCAGAAGATCTCCTGTTGTTTACGAAATCCATATTGGTGATCACTAATAATGTTGAATCCTTCAAGATATTTTAGAAGATGCTGATTGATAGCCTTTTCCATGACTTTCGATATTATTGAAAGCAGTGCAAGGTCTTCTTGCCTTTTTTAGGTATCGGCTGAACTGTGGCACATTTCCAGCAGAAAGGAAATATTGTCTTTCTGTAGGATAGGTTAAAAAGTCTACAGAAAACTGGCGTTAGTTCCCTAGCACAGTTTTTGAGAACTATGGCAGGTATTCCTTCAGCGCCAGAAGCTTTTTTGGTGTCTAGCTTCATTAAAATACGTTTAATGATACGCTGTCTGTAGACAATATCGGGCATCCTTAATTGCACTATGGGAATACTAGGTGGTGTTTTTCCTTGGAAATCGACAGTAAAATGTGAAGCAAAGAGTTCAGCCAACAAGTTCGCTTTTTCAACAGGTGTCGTTGCAATAGAATTATCTGGCCGTGTGAGTGGTGGTATGGTGGATTTGGTGAAATTTTGATTAACTGCCTTAGCGACTGACCAAAAGGACCTGTAATTGTTGAGAAAAGCGAGAAGTTTGTTTCTAATTCGTTGATTGTGCCTCCTTGGTTTGGTCGATAATTTTTTTGCATCTGTTCCGGGCACGAACAAAGGTGTTATGATTTATGGTGTTAGGATTTACACGCCATTGTCGGTAGGCAAGATGTTTAGAAGCAACAGCTTCTTTGCATTTTCGGTCAAACCAAGGCTTGCCGTTGGAGGGTCATTTCTTTAAAAAAGGGATGTAAGCCATACCAGCCAAAATAACATCGGAGACCTCCCTGGCGCAGTAGATGGGTCCTCAGAACGAAAACAAACGTCTAACCAAGGGAAAGTTCGAAAATTTTCCTTGAGATCTTCCCATTTAGCAGATCTGTAGTGCCAAATCTTGCGCGGTTTAGGCGCCTCTCTGTCACTGATTGGTATGATACTCGATGTCGAAAGCAGTTTATGGTCGGAGGAACCTAACGGCGGATTTACGGTGACCGTGTAAATCTCCGAATTGGTGGTCAAAAACAGATCGAAAAGACTGGCGAACTCCCCGTCTCGATCAGGGATCAGTGCTGGTTCATCAATAAGCTGAGTTTAAGCCACAACTGATTGAGAATGATTCAGCTTCACGACCTTATTCGTCGGTAGTATTTGAATCATACCACTATTAGAATTAGCGATCAAGTTAGCGCCATTAACACAAAATTAAAAGAACTGGGTATGATTATGGCATACAGCTTGAAAGTTTTTTTTAGTACTAACCATTCAGGTTTTCAAATGCTGTTTTGCATTTTGCTAAAACTGTTCCGATAATATCTAATATAGAATTAAAACTAATGAAAGCAACACGTAAAATTTCAAACTTTCAAATATTTGACAAGTGTAAAAGAACAATCCATCAAGAAAAAAAGGTTAAATATGTTTTTTTTCTAAAATGTAAAACCGTAGTGGAGAAAATTAACTCTGACAACCGAAATAAAGGCGCTCTAAATAACCCACTTCAAATATGCTAATTGCAAAATAGGTTTGGCAACGTGCACCGAAAATTTTTGGAGAAATTCATAAAAAAAATGGTTCCCATATGTCACACATTTTATGCCGGGTACCGCATTGTTCAAAAATTTGTTTTAGGTATCACTTTGCTCATGTTATAATAATCCGGATGTATATAATATAAATATGAATTGTGTTATTACTTACAGACAACGGAGACGTATTTCCAGTATCCATCACAGCTGTGGATTTATTAAATTGTATACTAAGATCAACACTCCCGCTTTTTGAAGATTTCTTTTTTCTCAGACCGAATTTTTTCCGATCTTTTTTTACATTTGGAGATGGAGCTTCGGTATTCTAAAATAAATTCGTTTTCTGGTAAATCTAATATCTCGCTATTTAGAATTGCTTAAGAACTTATAAACGCTCCGTTTAAATTATTTTTGCCGGTTAATTTTTTTTTTTTTAAAAAGCACTTATTTTCATGCCTGAAAGAAGGTTGAATAGTCTCTGTTTCACGCGAAGTGTTCGCGATGTCGGGTATAACACAGGGCTAACACATAGGACTTTTTTGGGTATTTATTACTAATATGTCATCTTGTTTTCAGTTTTTAGAATTATTTTTATTATATTTATAAGGAGTGTGAATCAATTTTGAGGGATTTCTAACAGAGGGCGTAACTTGTATTACATCGCATTGGAGCATATTATTGCTATATTCATGGTGAAGCACCATAATTATACTTTAATTTTTAGTATAAGTTATTTTGCCGAAGTGTAAACAACATTTTTTTTGAGCACTGAATATGTCGAATTACATGCGAACAAAACACTATTTGAGTTACTTTTCTTATTTAATTCGAAGAAAAGCATTGCTAAAGGTCATAGATTGCTTTTGGAAACCTATGGTGATTGTATGCCATTAATAAAAACATGTGAGAACTGATTTTGACGCTTTGAAAGTAGTGATTTCGACACACGGAAGACAAAGAACGTCCAGGCCAGTCGAGAAAGTTTAAAGATGAAGAATTGGAAGCATTACTCCATGAAGACGCCAAATGGAAAAAGAGCTTGCAGAATGATTAGGAGTTGATCGCACAACCATTTCCAAGCGCTTAGATGCACTAGGAATGATTCAAAAGCAAGGAAATTGGGTGCCATACGAGTTGAAACCGAGAAACGTTGAAAAGCGATTTCTCACCTGTTAACAACTGCTTCAACGGCGTAATCGGAAAGGTTTTTTTGCATCGTATCGTGACTGGTTATAAAAAAAATAGATACGCTACGATAATCCAAAGCGCAAAAAATCATGAGTGAAGCCCGGTGAACCATCAGCAACGCCAAAGTTGCGGGGCGCATTCTTGGCTCCAAGCTTATGCTGTGTATCTGGTGGGATCAGCTGGGTGTAGTGTATTATGATCTGCTCCAACCCAACGAAACTATTTCTGGGGGAACGTTACCAACAACGATTGATGCAATTGAGCCGAGCGTTGAAGAAAAAACGACCACAATATGCCAAAAGACACGATAGTGATTTTTCAACATGACAACGCTCGGCCACATCTTACAAAACCCGTCAAGAAAACGCTAGAAGCGCTTAGATGCAATATCCTACCTTACCCACCGTACTCACCAGACACTGCACCTTCTGATTATCACTTGTTCCGATCGATGACGCACTGCCTCTCTGAACAGCGCCTCCCTTCTTATGAGGTTACAAAAAAAATGGGTCGATTCAGGGATAGCCTCAAAAGATGAGTCGTTCGTTCAACGTAGTATTCATATGCTGCCACAAAGATGGGAGAAAGTAGTGGCTAGCGATAGACAATACTTTGAATAATCAATATGTAACAATTTTTTACAATAAAGGGATATTTTTACCCAAAAATCCCTAAAAATTAATTCACACACCCAACAATTATAAATAAAAACGAACTTTCTGGTCTTATAGCTTGAAATCTTAGAAGTTTAGTTCGCTTACTGGTGCTCTCGTCAATTTAAACCCTAAATTGTTAAATTAGAGCTTCTTTATAATGAATCAGGCGTTATATATTTTTGTTAATGCTTATTTAATTTGTAGATTGACAACATTATTTTAAGGGATAGTCAAATTTATTAAGGTAATCACACAATATAATAATGAAGCAAAGTTGCTTACTTTATGCAACTACTGAGGAGCAGTGGAGTAATCAAAGGGCTTATGTCTCCCGCCCCAATGGGTCTAGAAAAAGACCCCCCCCCCTTCTGCCTTCCTTTAGCCCATTAATGTTATTTCGGTGAAAAAAAAAAAAGCCCCTGATTGGTTGGTTATAGGCAATCGTGACTGTTTGTGCACTGTAACCTCCAAGCTTATTATGCTCCCCACTCTCGGTTACATGAGCACCTTTAAGAAAGTTAATTAGTTTCCTTCCAAGCCCTTCATGTGGTAAGTTATCGCCACGATCTAAATCTTCGAACAGTTTATGTCTGTTCCGAATTAAAGCCGCACTAGTCTGCACGTTGTGGGACCAGTGTGAATATCCATTTTCTATAAATGCTTTCTCAGGTGCCAGTGGTCGGTGATCAGTCCCACCATTAGTCTGATCTAGGCCCTTGTTAAACAAAGTACGTCAGTTGTTAGTTTCTTTAAGGGGCCGCCAATTACGTCCAACGCATGTCTTTTTGGACAGACGTTGCGAGCCAACGATGGTCATATCATTGCTAATATGAGCATCTGTGGTCGTTTTTACCGCCTATTTTAGTATACCAATCGCTGTTTCTGGACTCCTGTGGGAATTTGTAGCTCCAAATCTTGCTAATTCGTCCGCTTTTTCATTACGTTTTATCCCCGCATGTCCTAGAACATTCGGTAGTTCAACTCTGTTGTCCCTGAAGGAAAGTTTTAACAATTCATGTTTACACTCCATTGTGTTCTTAGAAATGGCCTGATAAGCATCTAAAGCTTTTAGAGTAGCTTAACCGTCCAAGGGCATATATATTTCTTCGTTGCGGTAGTCCCATCTAATATTTTCGTGAACACGAGAAAAAGCCCCTCGAATCAATCTGACCACCCGCATTAACAACCTATTTATGCCCCTGCTTAATACGTAGAATCTTAGTCACTATAATATACCTGTCATATAGGTAGATAAAAAACAAGTGAAAAATAAATACGTAAAATATGTACACAAGTTCCACTTCTTGTAGAGTAAATATATCATTATTACACTGCTTTAATAGAGGCAAGTGAAATTTACTAAAACTGGTGATCTCGGAGGGCGGTTTATTCACGAATACAATACTTCCCGTTAGCAAAGTAAGTAAATACAATAATAATGTAAAAAAATAACCATAATATGTATTTCAAAGTTCAGAAATAAACAAAAGATCAAAAATTGAATACTTTAATTTATATAAAGAAAAAGAGAAAGTAAAATACAGGTGATTTATGATTCAAATATGTTTTAATGCCTATAGTTCCTTTCAACTTCGACACAATAGTAATGGGCTGTCGTTTTCTACAACAAACAGATACAACAGCTATTTTCTTCTATTTTCAAGCAGTTTGGTTTTTTTTTAGACCGAGAGCACATTTAAACTGAAAAAGGAAAAATCACGAGATACGCGTAATGTAAGACTTTGATAAAGTTCGAATTTTTTGCTAGTCTTCTCTATCGTGCGGGCGCGAAATTGTAACAGCTGATTACATTTCTCGGTGCATAAAAAACTATTAAATATTGAATTAGTTATCTTACCTCTACATTAATTGTATTTTCAATCTGCTGCAATAAAGTATTCATTTTTTTTCTAAATTCTGTTCAATTCCAGTTGTGTTCCTCTGAAACTTATCCAAAGTCGAAAGGGACTCTTGTAGCCAAAAACCCAAACGACCGGCATTACTAGAAATGCTCTTCATTCGTCTTGTAAGATGGCCGTCTTGAGTTACCATGTCGGGAGATCTCAAATTACCTAGAAGAGTAAATTCAATTATAGGCACTGAAAAAAATTTCAAAAATTCGTCATACAACTATTTTATCCTGGGTACGACTTCTATTCCCGATTTAGGCGTAACTTTGGAATCTGTCTTTTTGTCAGAAGCTACCTCTCTTGCCAACGAGAAAAGGCTCTGGAGCCCCAAACTTTGATGTTATGTGGTTAAAAATAATGACTCAACAAACCACAAGGTTCATCTGTATCCTCGAAATACCTAAATCAGGCAGAAGATAGTTGTTTTTGATCCCATCAGTGAATGTTTACCAATTACAGAGGCAAGGTGTCGTAAAGGTCAATGTTTTTTTAAAGAGAGGTGGACTGAGTAAGAGTACAACAAAGTGCAGATAGATTGTGTCATTGGTACAATTGGTTAAGTTTTAAATTTGTCACGGACAACTTAAGATATTTTATGTAGAGATCCGTTACACATTCAGGTACATGTATCTATTTATTTATTTCGTATGGATGTATATTGCACACAGCACAATTGAAGTTAAATCAAATTACCTAAACGAATCATACAAAAATATAAAAAACCAATAAGGTACCGATGTAAGGTACATTAAAAAATCGTTTACCATTTAGGTCTTGAAAAAATTTAGTGAAAAACCTAGTTGGAATTTTGTTTTTATTTTGCCTCCATACAGATGTTAAATAAAAAATAGCGGATCCCAATAATAAAGGAAAAAATCGACCCTAAAGCAATTGAATATAAAAAGTATTAATTTTAAATAAATTACTCATCAATAAATTATTATGCAATATTATAAAAAGAAAAAAATTTTAACAGGTAATTCAATAAAATTTTATTTGCTTCCTTGTAAAAAGGATAATAAAATAAACGTTCAGATGGATTGTTCCCCTTTATTTATTTTAAACTAGAAAGAATTTTGTCAGACGTCGACGAAAAAGGTTACTTTAAAATCGCCGCTGTCGGGGAGGCTGGTGTATATTATACGATACGTCATTTGTTTATTTTATTGAAAATATTTAATTTGGTTTTTATCAATAAATTTGTTAAACTTCAAATTTGTTTAATTTTTCTTAGCCCTATTTTCAATCCTTGTTCTCCTTGTTTCCCCTTTCAATCATTCTAATAAGTAAAAAGCACGAGGTATGCTACGGAATTTTAGTATCATTAGAAAAGAGAATAAAATGGGCTTTCAAATGATACTAGGTAAAAATACATGAACACTAAATTCTAAGATCCGTGTTAAATGAAGTCAAATAGTTTAAGTCGATTTTTTGTTCACCAATGTATATATATATATATATATATATATATATATATATATATATATATATATATATATATATATATATATATCGGTCAGTTTTGAAATAAATTATGCAGAGATATTTAAAAATATAGCCAGAACTGTTATTTCTGTACCTTACATAGTGAATTTCTAGGCAGAGATAATTACTTAAAACTACATCAATAATAATTACTGGTACCACAGGTGGTAATTAGTATATATATATATATATATATATATATATATATATATATATATATATATATATATATATATATATATATATATATATCGGTCAGTTTTGAAATAAATTATGCAGAGATATTTAAAAATATAGCCAGAACTGTTATTTCTGTACCTTACATAGTGAATTTCTAGGCAGAGATAATTACTTAAAACTACATCAATAATAATTACTGGTACCTCAGGTGGTAATTAGTATTTAAATAAATACTTTCTAGGAATACAATCGACCAATATAATTCTGGTTCTAAGTTTCTATTTTAAGAATGAAAAATTAATTTAATTACTTAAGCAATTTAACTAAATTTAATTTAAGAATGAAATAGCAACCATTTTTTTGACATTGTGACTATTTGACCTTCATTGGCGCGATAAATAGTGATTAACAAAAAGTTTTCATGTCTTAATTTGTAATTTAACGAGACATAAATTATTATTTTACATGTTAGACCCATTTACATGTAACCTTTAATTCATTGGTACTCTAGACATATTTTCACTATACAGTAAGAAATATAAATATTTGTTAACAATTATAACAAGGCTTTCTGCAATTTTGCGCTCTACAACTTAACAAGAAGCTCCAGTTAACTGAATTTGGCAGATTAGAGATATTTGCACAAAGGAGCCTTTGGCAGCTCACTTTCAAAATGTCAACTCTATATTTTATTGGCCCTCTAGTCCTATAGCTAAATATAAAATAAGTATATTTTTGTGATTAATTGAGTTATAAAGGGAGAAGAGAAAAAAATCAAATCACCATCATAAACTACTTTAATTATACTAACTACATCTATAACTAAAAAATCTTCTACTATAAATAACAATCATTCCTAACAAAAATAACATTTTTCGGTTATTCATAAGGATAGAGCCAACTTCTAAGAAACTGTGATTTACTCAGTTATGTTTATATTTCTGATCGTGAATCCAGGTAAACATCACTTCATAGTTGTGTATCAGTATCGTTGAGGGGAGATGCCGAAACGCACGTCATTAGACATTCGGAAAACTGTTATAAGGTTGTACGGTAAAGGAAAAGTTTCAAATGAAATAGCTGAACTTTTATCTATGGAAAAACAAGCGTTAACAATATAATTAAAAAATGGGAAACTACAAGTACTCTGAATGATATACCATGTTCTGAAGACTAAGGAAAACAACTATTCTTGCCGACAAAGAATGCTGCAATTACTGCACGTGAATTACGTGAAGAAAATTCAGCTGACATCAGTAGAAGTACTGTTTCTTGTAGACTAACACAAGTTGGACTTGTTGGACGTATTAGCGTAAAAACCATCCATCAGTAAAAAAATAAAAAGTAAAAATACATCAAAATTGGACAGTTGAAAACTGGATAAAAGTGTTGTTTTCGGACGAAACTAAAGTTAATTTATTTGGAAATGATGGAAGAAGATATATTCGACGACCAAAAGGTACTAGACATGATTCTCGGTATCAAATACCGACTATTAAGCATGGTGGTGGTGGTATTATGCTTTGGGGGGCATTTTCGTGTCAAGGCTTCGGACCAAAAGTTAAAATTGAATGTATTATGGACGCAGAGATATTCTATCAGAACACATGCTTCCTTATGGACGTCGAAATATGACACGAGGAGGGATTTTGCAACAAGTTAATGATCCGAAACACCGATCCAAGCTTTTGCAAGAATTTTTCAGAAAGAAAAATCTTCGAGTTTTAAAATGGCCAAGTCAATCTTCGGATTTGAACCCCATAGAACATTTATGGGAAAAGTTGAAAATGAAAGTGGGAACTCAGAATTGTTCCAATAAAGATACTCTCTGGAAAAAAGGTCAAAGAAGCGGTGAAATTATCAATTACTGGTCAGCACGTCGTATCTGTAATCGCTATCATTTCTTGTCAGATATTTTTGAATTGTTCTAGGATGCGAGGATTAGTACAGCGAACATAAGTTTTAACATATCTCCACAAGAAAAAATCTACTAGTGGCAGTTCTGTTTTGCATAGCCGTTAAGTTGGAAATGGGACTCAACCGAGAATAGGATGGTGAGAAATTGAGCCTCAGTTGGCTTTTGTTCTCGTGCTATCTACAGAGATAAATCTTTACGAAAAATGTATTGTAACGAACTCCTTGGCACCTTTACGACACTTGACCGTTTGCTTATTAAGAGGTCGGGATTCTTGCGATCTGGTAATCGAATGGACTCCCAATTTACATTGCTTCTTGATGTCCGAGATCGCCCTGTTCGCGATTTGCTTAAAGTCGAACCAGTTTCTTTAAACTTCTGCATCCATTTTTTAACTAAGTGAACAGCCGTAGTCTCATTTACACCGCATAAATAACATCGAAAGCGAAATTATTATCGCGCGATAGTTATAGAATTATTCTTTGACAACTCTCACCCACAGAGACACGCTCCATTCCAATGAATGGCGCGTGGCTCAGAAGCACTAAATTTTCAAGGATCAGGATGCCCTCAGCTTTCGCCTCTCAGCCGTTGCGTTCACACAATAAGTCTAACAAAAATTTGAACTTATTTAGGGAACACATTGTATCTTTGTTCAAAATGACGCGCTGATTTATAAAAAAAAGTTAATGTAAGCCTGATGATATTCGTAATTAAAAATGAAAGATGTTTAAAAATAAACAAATATTAGTAAGAACCCATGACTAAAGAATGTACATTTTAAACCGGGGAAATTGCATATAATCAAAGGATAATTTAATTTCTCGTTCTCAACGAGTTTAAGAATAGTACGGTTAGTGAGAAAAGATCAGCAAGAAATAGCAAAAATTCTCTGTTTAGGAGCCAATCTGCCCAAAATTCTTTAACAGTCGCTGTTATTTAGGTGTTTACCATTAACAATAAAAATATGAATTTTGAAACCATAAAATAATTGATTATTTATTATCAATATCAATTATAAAAATATTAGCAGAAAAATCGTTCTCAAGTATAATTATACACATTGACATAATATAAAGGAAACATGAAACATATTAAGCAATTGTAAACTAAACAGCCGAATAAAAAACTACTATACTCTATTTATTTGAAACTGATAGAAATAAAAATGCCAGTGGACTGACCGGGCGGTGGTCCTATAAAAGAGGCCCAGGTAATTTTCAGGTAACAATGCTGTTTTGTAACGAAGTTTTATTGCGATCAGATCATTTTCATTTGCATACGCCCAGCATGCCCAAGTGTCAAGCCAGTTAGTAATAAGTCAGTTAGTGTGTTAACAAAATGTCTTCTCCAGCGAGACGACAAAAGTTCGGGCAGCTAACCCATAATAAAAGGCTATAGTTAAAAATGTATTTGACTACGTTAAAAACCATCAAAATTGTGATTTAAGTGTAGATGAGTGTGTAACAAAATGATTTTTAATGACCGGAGTTGGTAAAGCCACATTTTACAGAATTTTAAGAGAAAACAAGTAGGGGGCTATAGACTCTCCAAAAAAAAGATCAGGCAGAAGAGAACTTCAGCTGACAAACAACAGAAAACAAGCAGTAAGGCGTACTGTTCTTCACTTTTTTATGGAAAAAAGAATTCCAACTTTGGATATGATCCTGCAGGGTGCGACAAGCCACCCAGAAATGCCGAAAATGAGTAGAGTAAAACTATGGAATGTTTTAAAAGGTATGAATTTTTATTGGAAGAAGTGTGAAAGAACATCTTTATTAATAGAAAGCGGAGAAATTGTACACTGGAGAAGACATTATTTAATGAAAGTTCGAAAAGCTCGCTCTGAAGGAAAAAGGATATATTACTTCGATGAGACATGGATAAATGAAGGGTCCACAGTCAAGAAATTTTTACAAGAAGGGAATAACAAAAATACTCGCCCAGCATTCAATGAAGGTCTCTCTACTAGTCTTAAACCGCTATCTGGTAAGAGACGTAGGTTAATTATTACACATATTAGAAGCGAAAGTGGTTTTGTGGACGGAGATCTTTGAAGATTGGTATACCATACTGTAATACCAGACGGTTCTGTTATTGTAATGGATAACGCAAGCTATCATTTTAAAAAATTAGATCAAGTTCCAACCTTGGGTTGGCTGAAAAGACATCCAATCTTGGATGACGGAAAAAAACATTTCATTTCCAAAAGGCAGAGTTAAGAGAGAATTATTAGAGCTTGTAAAGCTTGAAGTTCTCAGAAATAAAGACAAGTACCCAAGTTTCGTCATCGACGAAATAACAAAACAAACGTAATATTACTGTTTATCGCCTGCCACCTTTGCGAGCTTAATCCGATAGAACTTATATGGGCACAGGTTAAAGGTGACGTCGCCAGGAACAATACGACCTCTAAATTAGCAGACGTACAGAATCTTTTTTCAGAATGCCATATCTAATGTTTCCACAGAAAATTGGTGAAAATGCGGCGAGCATGTATTAAGGGTGGAAAATAAAATATGGACTGTGGACATGGCAGTGGATCACATTGTTGAACCTTTAATTATACATGTAAATTCAAAGAGTCTGACAATGATAGTTTTTCAAGCATGTCGGACATAGAAGATTGGTAATACTTTTTTCATTATTGTTTGACTTCCTCATTTGTATATTTTTTAATTAATAATGTTTCATTATAAAATGTTATTTTTTTCTAATAAATGTTTAAACATTAAAAAACTGTTTCATTTATACTATGCACAAATAATACGTGTACGCCCAGGCGCACAACCATTGGCCAGAACTATTTCAGACTATTTAGCCTCAAACAACAAAAAAAGGGTCGTTTTCCTATTGTATTCAAACATACGAGGCTGGTTTGAAAAGTCCGTGCAAAAATAAAAACTACTTATGTGTTTGGGGTAAACCTTTTTTATTTTTTGACATAGTCTCCTTTTAGGCTTATACACTTCGTCCAACGATGTTCTAGTTTGTTGATCCCTTCCGAATAATAGGATTTGTCTAAGTCTGCAAAATATCCATTAGTGTCTGCAATCACCTCCTCGTTTGAATAAAATCTTTGCCCCGCCAGCCATTTCTTCAAATTGGGGAACAAATAGTAGTCCGAGGGAGCCAAGTCTGGAGAATAGGGAGGATGTGAAACGAGTTGGAATCCTATTTCCATTAATTTTGCGACCACAACTGCTGAGGTGCTGGTGCGTTGTCGTGATGGAAAAGGACTTTCTTGTGGGCCAATCGCGGGCGTTTTTCTTGCAGCTCGGTTTTCAAACGGTCCAATAACGATGAATAATATTCACCTGTAATAGTTTTACCCTTTTCCAGATAGTCGATGAGGATTATCCCTTGCGAATCCCAAAAGACAGTCGCCATAACCTTTCCGACCGAAGGAACGGTCTTCGCCTTTTTTGGTGCAGATTCCCCCTTGGTAACCCATTGTTTAGATTGTTGTTTGGTCTTAGGAGTATAGTAATGTATCCATGTTTCATCCACAGTGACGAAACGACGCTTAAAGTCCTCCGGATTCTTCTGGAACAGCTGCAAACCATCCTTGCAACACTTCACACGATTCCGTTTTTGGTCAAGCGTGAGCAATCGCGGCACCCATCTTGCGGATAGCTTTCTCATGTCCAAATGTTTATGCAAAATATTATGTACCCGTTCAGTCGAGATGCCCACAGCACTAGCAATCTCACGCACCTTAACTCTTCTGTCATCCATCACTTGTGCCCATATGGCCAGTCCTAAAATTTTGAAACCACTTATAACCTGTTCTAATCGAAGGTGCAGAGTCACCATAATGTTTATCAAGCTTCTCTTTAGTCTCCTGAGGCATTTTGCCTTTCATAAAGTAATGTTTAATCACCACACGAAATTCTTTTTCGTCCATTTCTTGAAAATCACTCGACTTCCTTGATTCACACGAATGCCAAACACAAAGAAATAGACCAATATGGCTGAAACTTGGTGTGCGTTCATTCAAGAGATGCTACTAACTAAACATGACCTCGATACGCGCCGGTGGTGCCATCTCTCGGACTTTGCACGGACTTTTCAAACCAGCCTCGTAAGAGATTGCGAATATAAGATCGATCCCAAATGGCATTCCAATAAAGTTGTTGAACTGCTGCATTACAGGTAAAATGTAGGTAAAACTCTGGGGCCCTTACTACTGCTTGATGCTCATTTGCATAATTCTAGATAATTTATTGCTATCACTTTCAAATAAATAGAATATATAATTGAGTTTTTCAATTAAGAATGTTTTATCCGCGGTATTTTTTATTGAAAATTTCTTTTGACGATCGATAATTGAAAGTATTAGTGCTCAAACTGAAGGAGCTCACTGCATAATAATTCAAGAAGTTTTCGTTTTTTTATGTAAGGGCACTTTTAAATAAGTTAAATAGAAATATGTTTAACACATTTGCAGAATTCTAAAGAGGGCGGTTTTAGACCTTAAAAACAACAGAACGCATTTGTACCCGAATATACAAAATTAAACATAGGTTCAAACCCTTTAAAAAGTAGTCATGTTAGATTTAACAAGATGTGTTTTTTTTTTGATAATTTTTAGTTAAATTATCTTTTAAAAAGGACATTTAAAAATCTATCTCTCTCCTAAAATTTAATTATTAACAACGAAACATCATTATGACCCAAAATCGTTATGCTACCAGAACAAGAAATTTTATTAATTTTCAAATTAAATACGGTCATAAATAGTATTTATAGCAGTAGGGTTATTGGGACATCCATTAGTCATGAGTGTTTAATAATATTATGTAGAAAAACTCGTGTTTCATAAAGGTATTCATCAATTATACAAAGAGTTGAATAGAGGACCAAAACTACTTATTTTGTAAAGTAAATGGGATTTTTTACAGTAATTAAGTGGCGAATCTAGGTGGCTGATAACAATTCGATACGTTGAAAATCAAATTTCGATTATTAAAATTATTTGGGTCAAGGATTCCTTCCTAACACATAGAGAATTGCATCCGTAATACTATTATATAATTTAAATGATCTTAAAGACTTTCATTGCGAAAATCACTACATTTGTAAATTTAATAATTTTTTTTACCAAAGAGACTGGTATTTTTATTTGAATTAAATACGCGGAAATACTAATTAAAAGTTAAGCAATTTTATGATCAAATACAAAAAAAAAAAAAATTAAAACTACCTTCTATATTAAACTGAAACTAAATCGATCAACGAATAAATGACAAAGTTTCATACTTCTAAAGAGAAACGCGGAAAATTCTCGTCTATTTAGTTTCTCTTAAGAAATATTTTTTAGCATCATAATGGATTATGTTTAGCTTGATCACACGATATGGATCTGGCAACTAATGTTTTATAACATTTTTTTTATAAAATGAATTTTGTCGCAGGTGGTTCTTTGATGTATTTCAAAACATATAATTAATACATGTTCTATGTATCTTTGTCTCCAATGAAGAGTTCTAAGCGATTTTAAAGCGGGCAAATATAGAAAAAATAAAATAAGCTGAAAAAATGTATACAGAATGTATAAAAAGTACATAAAAATAAGGATTAAATAACTCCTTTGGTTTTAGCCCACAGATTAAACATATTTTGAAATTATGGCTTGCATAATTGAAGATGGGGCTAAAACTAAAAATGTTTTTTATAGATACGAGGCTGGTTTGAAAAGTCCGTGCAAAGTCCGAGAGATGGCACCACCGGCGCATATCGAGGTCATGTTTAGTTAGTAGCATCTCTTGAATGAACGCACACCAAGTTTCAGCCATATTGGTCTATTTCTTTGTGTTTGGCATTCGTGCGAATCAAGGAAGTCGAGTGATTTTCAAAAAATGGACGAAAAAGAATTTCGTGTGGTGATTAAACATTACTTTATGAAAGGCAAAACGTCTCAGGAGACTAAAGAGAAGCTTGATAAACATTATGGTGACTCTGCACGTTCGATTAGAACAGTTTATAAGTGGTTTCAAAATTTTCGGACTGGCCATATGGGCACAAGTGACGCTGAACGTTCTGGACGGCCTGTGGCGGTTACGACTCCAGAAATCATTGATCAAATCCATGATATGGTGATGGATGACAGAAGAGTTAAGGTGCGTGAGATTGCTAGTGCTGTGGGCATCTCGACTGAACGGGTACATAATATTTTGCATAAACATTTTGGACATGAGAAAGCTATCCGCAAGATGGGTGCCGCGATTGCTCACGCTTGACCAAAAACGGAATCGTGTGAAGTGTTGCAAGGATGGTTTGCAGCTGTTCCAGAAGAATCCGGAGGACTTTAAGCGTCGTTTCGTCACTGTGGATGAAACATGGATACATTACTATACTCCTGAGACCAAACAACAATCTAAACAATGATCGACTATCTGGAAAAGGGTAAAACTATTACAGGTGAATATTATTCATCGTTATTGGACCGTTTGAAAACCAAGCTGCAAGAAAAACGCCCGCGATTGGCCCACAAGAAAGTCCTTTTTCCATCACGACAACGCACCAGCACACACCTCAGCAGTTGTGGTCGCAAAATTAATGGAAATAGGATTCCAACTCGTTTCACATCCCCCCTATTCTCCAGACTTGGCTCCCTCGGACTACTATTTATTCCCCAATTTGAAGAAATGGCTGGCGGGACAAAGATTTTATTCAAACGAGGAGGTGATTGCAGACACTAATGGATATTTTGCAGACTTGGACAAATCCTATTATTCGGAAGGGATCAACAAACTAGAACATCGTTGGACGAAGTGTATAAGCCTAAAAGGAGACTATGTCGAAAAATAAAAAAGGTTTACCCCAAACACATAAGTAGTTTTTATTTTTGCACGGACTTTTCAAACCAGCCTCGTATATGTATTCATCCGACAGTTCTATAATTTTATTTTTTGATAACACTTTATTTTTAAAAAGTTACGACAATTTAACTTAATTATATCGTTTTTAAACAACCTTTAGGAAGCTACAACATAAAGATTTATTACATGTGGTTTCCTCAACAGCTTTCATTGTGCTCGCTAGCCTACATTGAAAAAATAATATATAGAATTCTGTTACTTCACACCATTAGAGAGTTGTAGCCTGCCAAGTAAAAATAAATACTATTTATATTGAAGAATAAAATCTGAGAAATGTCATAATTATTATAAAACATAAGATTTAAATGACAAAAAGACAACACATCGGGACTATTATCAAGACATAAAACAATACTTAGATTCTAATTTTGACTCCTTAGCCTTTCATTACTATCGCATGACCAACTTAAACACGAAATAATTGAGGTCAGGACCAGGATTACTACCGGGAACAGAATATTAACCTAGGTGAAAGTGTACAGTATGAAAACTATAAATATATAGGGGAGTTAACTACAACTTTAATAAACAATGTTCCCGAAAAGAAAAAAAAAAGTAATGTTTCTTAACTTTCAAATAACCAAGTTAAGAAATGGGGCAGTTAATACTTAAACCTCATAAAGTTTAAAAATCAGAGCACATATTTTAACTTGCTTTTGAGATAATGACAGCTAAGAAGCCAGAAATACATGTCACTACCTTTTTCCGTCAGATAGTACCAATGATAATTTTCTTTCTCTTCATTTACTAAGACTAGAGCCATATTTCCTAAATAAGTTAACGGAAAAGTTTCACCTACTTAAAGGCGTTATTGATCGAAGGTTGGTTTGTTTTAAGTGATCAATGAGAGAACGTGCGAATTTTATTTTGGTCCTTTAGATGCTTTGGAGTCGAGAAGAGTGAAGTTGTGTATCAAATGCGGTATGGTACAAATGGCCCAGTGAAGAAACATGTTTTTTCACAAAAATTTGAATAATTATGCTATTGCTTCTTGTCAATAAACAATACAAATGCTTACTTTTAAATAAGTGAATCATGAGTCTAAAGATTATACTGATTCAAAATAGAATGACTTTTTAACGAGCCATTGTCAAAAAGTTATTCTCACCGTAATCACAATGAGAAGCATCCCTAAAGATGACTCTTGCGTAAGCGAAACGTGAGAAAATTACTCCAACTTGACACCATCTAATCCCAAGAAACATAATTTCTTATCTGATCAAAGCTGTTAAAGTTCCATGATAGTGTACAAATTCCCTTAATTTATTTTTTGTAAAAGCTTAAGAAACCAATGACAATAATATAATGTAAAGTTGTGCCCATAGGTCGTGCATCTGCCTCAATATTTACTAAAATTTAAAACAACTTATAATATATTACTTACTATGTATTCCCTCTGTAGTAGCAAACAAATTTCCTACATTAGTGCCATAAGTAAGTATATGTTGACGATAAAGTCGATGCGCAGTAAGCTGCTGTACCCAACTTCGAAATACTTCATCGGCTTTTGCTTTCAAATGATAAATGAATTCTTCGGCATCGATATCGATTCGACGCCGGGGACTTTTTGTGGTAATGACGGAAAGTCCAATATCCAATGTACCGTGAATTTTGCCCTTGTTTAGATCTACAGGATTTTTTCCATATACTAATATTCCTTTTTCAAGAACAAAATATCGCTACAAAAGAAAGATCAATATTACAAGACGTTTACCTAAACACAATGAACACCACAAAGATCAGTTCCAATTAAGATTACAACACTGTTAATATCTCAAGTATTACATTTTATTAACGAAATCTTAAGGAGAAAGGACTTTATACAGTCACATAATTTTCAAAAATCTTTTTAACCTGTCAACCTAATGCTCGAAAACAAACATCATTTTTCTTATTTTTGGAGATTTTTAACCGAGGTAGTGTCTCACCCTTGCCTGCCTAGCACGTTTTTAAAGAAAATTTGTAGCATAAATCTCTATTATCATAGGCTGGATATTATTGACTGACGTTGTCACACACTTCTGAATGTCCAATAAGTTGAAAATAGCGACAATTTGGGGTAATTACAAATAACACGGTCGGTGGCACTTGACTACCACACTACATATTTGTCCTTGTACGACTTGACCTTTATCCACGCGACATCCCAAGTCCAAATTATGTAATGCTCTTAGACTGTTGAAAAAAAAAATGTAATGCTGGTATGATAAGATGATTATGTGTTTAAAACGCAAATCTGTGTCCATTTTCAAAGTACTATTGATGAGTTAGATATTTTCTCAGCAAGGAAAAAAATATTTGATAGCTGTTTACGTTTTATTTTTTCCTCGCCGGGAAATCATTCAACTCAACTTATAATTTAAAAAAATTGTCAAATTTTCTCTTCCTTCTTCAGGCTATATGACACGTAGGCAGAAAAGTTTTTAATCTAGCTACTTAAAACACATTTTTTTGCAAAATTCGACTTTATTCATCAATATAGCCTACTTAAAGAGCGATACAATCAGCCCAACGCTTTACTAACATTTCTATACCTTTCTTGTAGAAGAATTTGTCTTTGACTTCAAAATAGGCCTCAATTTCGGCGATAACTTCTTCACTGGAGCCAAAATCTCTTTCCCGCGAGCATTTTTTTGAGGTCTGCGAATAGATAATAGTCGTTGAGGGCCAAATCTGGGGGAATACGGTGGATGAGGAAGCAATTCGCACTTCCATTCATGCAATTTTGCCATCATAACCATTGACTTGTGACACGGCGCATTGTCTTGTAGAAAGAGCACTTTTTTCTTGTTTATTTGAGGCCGTTTTTTGCGATTTCTGCCTTCAAATGCACCAATAACTTTATATAATATTAACCGGCTGCTGTCCACTCAGCTGACTGCCGATTTGATTCTGGTGTGTAGTGGTGGATCCATGTTTCATCCGTTGTCACATATCGCATGAAAAAATCCTTTTAATTGCGCTTAAACAGGTCCAAACAGCGCTCAGAATCATCAACACGTTGTTGTTTTTGGTCTACTGTGAGCAAACGCAGTACCCATTTTGAACAGAGCTTTCTCATTTCGAACAGAGCTTTCTCATGCCCAAATGTTCACATGCAAAATATGACCAACACGTTCTTTTGATAGGTTAGTTCGAGTTAGTTCAGGTTAGGGTCTCAGCTATCTCACGCAATTGCACTTTACGGTCATCCAAAACAATTTTTGTGTGTATTTTTTTGATGTTTTCCGGTGTAACCACCTCATTTGGGCGTCCAAAGCGTTCAGCATCGGCGGACGGTATTTTTTTCCCATCAAAAAACAGTGTTTAATCAACACACGTAATTCGATTTTTTCCATTGTTTTGAAAATATCAAAAGTAGCGTCACTAAAACCACTGTAACTTGTAAACTAATCGTCGAAATATCATGAAATTTTGACACGTATCGTTTGAAGGTTGGTACTTCCTAAAAAATCATATGAATTTTTTGAAAAGGACGATATCTACGTGTCAGACCAAAAATTTTTCAGCCTACCTGTTATAAGTCTTCCAGTGTAAGTTGCGGAAATCGGATAAGATTATTATTTTCTTGGTTATTTATTGCTGTGTCGATAGCATCGTCAAAGGGGACTATCTACCGAGAAAGATTGTATTATTGAACAATATATTTCCATCGATTTGAAACATTCAACCTACATTTCATTAACTGCGCGAAATTTTGATGCTCTGTTGCTCAGAATTGACTTATGAAATAAGTTAAGTAAGGCGAATGCAATCAGTAGGTATTCGTTATCATTACATAAAGTGACATTATGAGCTGGTAAAGTGAACAATTTGATTTTTTTTAAACAGCCCAAATACTTGTTCACTGATCCATCAGACTATGGTGACGAATCTTGCCTTATTTGCTTCCAAAGTATCGCGCTCCCCAGTGCCAGGAATATAGGCCTACAGCTTCTTTTGATTAACGAGAAAATCATTCTTTTAGTATTAGTGCATCGTTATGATTTGCATTAAAAGGTTCTAAAACAAAAAGAATATATCCATCTGCTGCACACCCCACCATAGGTTTTATAAGCGGCATTTTTTTTTGCTCACTCCACAACTGTTTTTGACTAAAATTCTTAGACTTTTGCTCCGGTCGGTATATACCATCAAAAACACAACCACCCTTATAATCCGGGATGTAAAATAATTCTTTGGTCATTGGAATGTTATGATTAATTAAAATCGATCGATTAATGAAATGAGGAACAAAATTCTAAATTAAATCTTCTCTGGTAATATTCATACAATGAGCGATAGTTTGTTCATAGCACCCGAAAAGATAAGCAAGTTGTTCATTAGAAAGCGAAGTACGCATTTTACAAAGGAGAACAGCAACGTGCTTAGCTTTACATTTCTTAGTGAACTCACATATTCTGATGAAATGACTGTTTTAAAAACCAAACCATGCCTTGAAAGAATCGTTTTCAACAGAATCAAGATTGTTAATGTCAAAGAAATGCTCGACATTTTTTTGAGAATTTTGGTAATAATCGAACATTAAATCACTCACAAGCTTTCCCTCTGCAGTTGTCACTCCTGTAAATATTTGCTTTACCAATGGCCAATAGATGCTGATGTTCAAATGTTCAGCGCACATACGTGAATCAGGTAGGATAAGAAACTTGTAATTCATCAAATGGAATTGGCCTTTCATATTTGGAACTAATATCAAGTTTTCTACTCTCTACAACCGAACATATACCGCGAATGTGAGTTTAAACCTTTTCTATAAATGGTTAGATCCGGTGTGCTTGAATATATTGTGTGACAGAGTTTTTACATGCCAAGTCATAGTATGCTTTACAGATTTTACTCCCTACAGGAATCAAATCAATGCTATCAATTTTTCGCTTTTTTGCATTATATTTTAGTCTTAAATTATTGATAATAACACAGATAGCCCCACAAAAAAAAATGAAAGTTCATTACCATAAACCAAAATACATGGATGTGAGTATTATTAGACGGTAAATTTGTAATGTGTTTTTTACTTGCCCGCTTTTTGAGGCGTCATTTTGTAGCCTATGGAAAAGTGTTTATTTGCGCCCGACGTAGACTGCGTCATTTTGTAACCTGTTCAACTGTCCTCAGTTTGAGGCATCTTTTTTTTTGTACCCTGTGAGAAGTTGTTTGTCCCACGCTTGAGCGCAATTTTGTACCGTTTGAATATTGGATGCCCCAAGCTTGAGCGCAATTTTCTTGCAGCCCCGCTTTAATTTCTGATAATGAATCGAGTGAATCCTGATTTTAAAAGAACTAAAGAAATTAAACACACACCAGCTCAGTTTTCTTTGGTAGAGAGATATGGGTAAGAGATAATTTTTGTACGTCTTTTTGGAATTCTTTTCTATTTTTAAAGAAACCTCAGCTGTACGACTTTTTGGGCACCATTCATTTTAAAATAGAAAGGATCTAACTTCAGCTAAAAAAAATGAAAAAATGCTGAAAGGGTGTACTGTTGGTAAATAAAAAAATCAGTTTGGTACAGCCGTTCTTATCCTGAAAAGTAAGATAGGTATTCAGTGAGACACTAGCTTTAATCAACAAAAAGAAAATTTATTCAAGTTTTTTTAAAAAAAATAAAAAGTTCTAACCTTTGCAGTTTTACAGGATTACCAAAAAATCTTAGCCTAACTGGTAGTTATGACATTTAAATTCTAAACTCTGACTACTCCCGAAGACGAAAAATAGTGCTTTTCACTTCACTTTTTAGTCAGTTCAAATTGCTGTTAAGGCACTACTCAGGGATAAGTCTATGGAAGGATGTTTTGGTAACTTACTGTTTTTATTTCGGCTTCGATGGAACACGACCGATTTCACACTTTTCTAGTAAACACTTAGAGAGCCCACTACGGCTTTTCGTTAAAAAACTTGTGCTTTATTTAGCTCTCATGATTGTTGTTATGAGCCTTTACTGCAGCTCTGTCGAAGGAAGCCTACTTGGCGGCTCCGATGAAAATTAGCCTGGCTGCGGCTTGATGGTACTCAGCCTCCCGACGGCTAGATGGAAATTAGCCAAGACAGTAGTTCTTCGGACCCTTAAATAAACCGTGCGAACTCTGCCTGTAATATGGCGACGCCGGAACCAAAACTGCGGATACACACATTTCACCAATCGCGGCGTAGCGGTAGATTCGGTCAGAAACCCGCACAGCACTCTTATATACCGAACGGCTTGGAATCTCTGATTAATATACCGTTCGATACAAAAATGAAAATAAGTACAATTTGAAGTGAAAAATCAGTAACATTACATGGTCTTAAAATCTAGGAAAAAATGAATGTTACATTTACCCCCTTCCAAAAAGAAATAGACTACACTAGTCTATTAAACTTAGGCTACTTATGAAAAGGTACAAAGTGGTACACTATCACTTAATACTAAGGTCAGAACTTAAAACAAAATTACAAACTTCGGACCTTATTACTAGACTTAATTCAATTAAGCACTAATATTAAGTACAAAGAAAACCAAATGAAAATCTTTGCATGATCACAAGAATCTTATAACTAGACTTAACTTAATTAAGCACTAAGGTTAAGTACATCAAAAAGCAAATAAAAATCCTTGCATGAACATAAGAAATACCTTTCCAAAATAACAATCGCGGTCTTCTTATATAAAAGAATCAGCTCTGTTATTGTTACCAAAACAAAAAAAATATAACTTTGTCTAGACTCTTGTCTAAATCAAAAAAAGTGAACTGAAATAAAATATGAACACCCCCCTTAAAATATTTTAAGGATTGTCTGAAAATTTTCTATTTCAGCAAAAGAAATTTATAAAAATTCTTAAATAAAGAAAAAAAATAAAAAAAATGATTCTAGTGCAAACACTTACACTAAAAAGAAAAAGTCTTGTCAGACCATTTAGCACTAGGCCAAAAAAAAAAATAAATATCTGGATAAATATCCAGACAAAAACGCTCGGGAAAAATCGCCATCCATGCTCTAGCTCATCGCTAAGAGAACATTCTAAATCTAGTATCACTACTAGTCGCACTCGGAAAATAATCGCACTCTATCGCGCAATGTCGACGTCCTAAGACATCTAGACATGCTAAAATCGCTAGGGGAAAACGCTCTGGTTGATCGCCAGAAAAAACTCGGCTCCTCGCCAAGAAAACACTCTGGTATATCGCCAGAAAAAACCTCGGCTCCTCGCCAAGAAAACACTCTGGTATATCGCCAGAAAAAACTTCGGCTCCTCGCCAAGAAAACACTCTGGTATATCGCCAGAAAAAACCTCGGCTCCTCGCCAAGAAAACACTCTGTAAATAGTCCTCGACTACACAAAGTCCGCGTTCTAAAAGAACAATCTCGCCATTAACATAGTGAGCAGCTATAAAAGCTAACAATACCACTATAGGCACAGTGAATAGCTACAAAAGCTAAAATTCACTCTAAACACAGTGAATAGCTATAAAAGCTAAAATTCACCAAACTGAATGATCCTGCTTCAAAAAGCAATGTTCACAAAGAACAGAATGATTAGTCCACGCGCAACTAACATTCAAGGAAACATTCCTAGCATAACTATATGAGACAGCAAGTCTCGAAATAGGACCTCCCTAAAGTCATAATCCTAAATATAGGAGTCCATAAGCAAAACGACTCAAAATCTCGCATTTTGAGCACATGCCCTCAGGCAACCAACATACACCGAAATATATACAGAAATATGTACAGAAATATATACAGAAATACATACAGGAGTTCAAGTCCTAAACTCTTGGTTATGATAACTCCATACTGAGCTTGGTGAAAGCTCTTAGCAAAAGCTAATCAAATCTTCGGCACATCGCACCAAAGTGACAAATCTGCCTAGAAACATGAGCCAGAACAAACGCCCTCCGTCATTCTTCAGGGTGGCTATACAGAGATATAAAACTTAACCAGCATTGCGCCTCTTCAAGTTGCATGAAGAACCCTCGTGTACTGGTCTCGCCCTAGAACAACAACGAAAAACATTCAATCCATCCCACATAACAGGAGACAAACACCTCACCACGATATACTGAATGTGTGGAGACAATAAAATACAGAATTGGTGACCCTGGTGTCCACCAACAAAAGGGAGTAGATTATAGCATCCACTAAACTAAAAACGGTGTCTACCACACCACCATAAGTCAAAAAAAATTTAATCAATAGGGTGTTCCGAAACACACTACTGCCAACAGCCTGTCACCACTAATAGGCTAATTGGAGCTGAGGTCGACTACAGTAGCTAGGCTCTCCTTTGGTTCAAATAGAAATAACCATTGGGTAACAAAACCCCTAAAGGTCCCAAAGGTCAAACGTTCACCCCCCATAGACTACCCTTCCAATCAGTCTGTTCCTCAGGAAGACTAACTCCCTGCCAAACGTCGTAACGGCATCTGTTAGCACCCGGTGCATCACAGCCTGTAAAAACAGATAACTCATGGGATACAACCAAAAAGGTTTATAAGGTTAACTTAACCAAGCTTCTAACGGAAATTTCCAAAAAACGAAAATGAGCTTAAAAAGCTACATGAAGCAAAAATTTCTCTATTTTTCGGTGGCAACGCAACAAAACTGTTGAAGACGACAAGAGCTTTTCCAGCTTAATCAGAAACAAGAAGAAAACATCGTTGACAGCTAAAATATTCGATCATGGTGTTAATCGTCTTCCTGGACAATAGCCTCTAGAAGAAACTGCTACAGGTATCAGGCATAACCGTTTTTCTGTCAGCCCAAACTTCTAGATTATCTGGTGAAAATCTAAAAATTCGGTTAGGAATCTTCCTTCACTGCGCTTAGCCTCTCTTGACAAGGTTCTCATCTCGGTATCAGATTTTGATCATTTCTTTGTGAAACGACTGTCTTACTCTGCTCTCATCTCTTGTAAATGATCAGCCTTTAGTTCTCCTGCAGAACTTCAATTTTCTATCAATCTGATAGTAAACCGAAAAAACTCAACATACGCCTATGAGTCCATGCAAAAAAATTTTATAAAAAATTAGTGACTCAAAGGTAACGTTTAAACGGCTCTGAAAAAAAATAGAAAATACCCTCAGTTTGTCAATTCAGAAGAAGATCTAAATCAAAATAATCCAAGTCTTAGACTTACTGGATAAACCAAACTCAATTTACTCTTAATTGCACCCAACATATACCACTAAGGTAATAGAAATACACCCACTCGGGTAACAAACTTTGAAATTGCTCATAGAAATTTTGACTCTACATCACACTACACGAGCTACATCTTGCGCTTGTCCTAACTCAAGATCACCTTGGATTGCCTCTAATCAAAATTTCGCTTCCAAGTGTCAAGAACTGGATATTATTTGGGGTCATAAGCAAATCAAATCCCGCGACCACCGACATACCAGTCTTATGATATATCCTGAGTGTGACTTCCTTCGCAAGCTCGCAAAACTGAGTCGATGCTAAACATCAACCACAATCAACCTAAGTTTGGGATATGGCCAATACCCAAAACCTTAGCATTAAACAATAAAAGTAAGCTATTCTCTGCTCAACTTTTATAACAGTCAAAAAAAACGAGGTCGTCACCTCTACAGAGCAACATCAAAAAAAAATTTAAGCAATTAAGATAATGTAAATATAAATTATTCTTCTTCTGACAAACTTTCACTAGGGTTAGGTCCGTTGAATGGTTTTAAGTCTTTAATATGCCATCGTCCTATTTTAGTCCCATCTAAATTAACTAAACCATAAACTAAATCTGAAATCTTTTCTCTAATCACGCAATGCACATACTTAGGTACCAACTTAGATGTGAATTTATCTGCTGCACTGGAAAGAATTTTATTTTTTCTCCAAACGTGATCACCTATTTTAAAGGAAAAATCCCTTTTTCTAAGGTTGTAAGACTTACTGTTCCGTTCATAAGCCTTATGTATCCTACTACGCACGTCGGTGAAAATATCTTTTAAACCCTTCAAATTTTCGGCGGCGTACGCACCCCTGTTACCCGGAATTATTTCGCTGTCAACATTGACATCCAAATCTAAATTTTTTATAATACGATCCAGCTAGAGGTATGTTATATGTCTGCCGTAAACTAAGAAAGACGGTGTAAACCCTGTTACTTCGTGTCTTGCGGTGTACACGGGATTAAAACGGATGTGAAAACCATAAGTTTCACTTAAGCTCTTAAAACTCTTAGAGGTAAACTGAGTACCGTCATCGCATATCAAGAGCGATGGAACACCGTGGATTAGAAAGACATTATTTTCCAAAATTCTCTCTATATATCCAGCTTTAGAGCTTTTCAAAGGAAATAGCATGGTATACTTTGTAAACCAGCAAGAAACCACGAGAAGCCATTTATTTCCCTTTTTTGAACGTGGGAATGGGCCTACTAGATCAGCTGCTATGACTTGAAAAGGGTAATTAACCGTTTTCTCTTTTCCCATCAGTCCCATAGGTAGTGCATTTGGAGATTTCTGCGCTCCACATACTTCACAAGTCCTCACAAACTTTACGATGTCAAAAACGCATTTTTGGCCAATAATACTGTTCCTGAACCCTGTGAAGAGTTTTATAAAAACCAAAATGACCAGAAGTAGGAGGAGTGTGACACATGTCTATAACTTCCTCTCTCTGTGGTTTAGGAACCAGTATTTTCCACTCGGGTACATTAACTTTTAAAGGCAACTGGTTTGGGATAAACTTGTACACGAAATCATTTTCCACTTTCCACTGCGGAAAATTTTCCGGAAATTCTTTGATTTGCTGCCGTAAATTGTCGTACCATGGATCAATGCGATCTATATCAACTGTATCAATTCTTACGCCAATCTGTGCATTAAGACTGTTTTCGTCCACTGTATGATCTGGGATTCTTGACAAAGCGTCAGGAATAACATTGTGGACTCCTTTCCTATGAATTAAATTAAATGTATGTTGTCTCAGCCTAATCGCCCAACGCGCTAGTTTGCCACTAGGGTTTTTAATTGAATTAAGCCACAATAAACTATAATGATCTGTTATGACCGTGAAAGGAACACCTTCTATGTAAGGTCGAAACTTTTCGATGTTAAAGAGTACTGCTAAACATTCTTTTTCAACAACCGAATAGTTACGTTCAGCCTTTGATAAAGTTCTACTGGCATACGCTATCACTCTTTCCTCACCATTGATTTTCTGTGTTAGGACGCCCCCTAAACCGGTATTAGAAGCATCACTAGAAATATAAAACTGTTGGGAAAAATCTGGTTGGGATAAAATTGGAGCTGAAACCAATAGCTCTTTAATCTTTATAAAAGATCTTTCTGCTGCGTTTGTCCAATCTATCGATTGTCCTTTTTTTTCGTCCTTTCAAAAGATCATTAATAGGCGACAACAAGGTAGAAAAATTCTCGATAAAACGTCTGTACCATGAACACATTCCTACGAAGCGCTTAACTTCCGTAGTATTTGTAGGTCTCGCATAATTAACCATGCTTGCTACTTTATCCGGATCGGTACGCAAGGAATTTGAGCCTACAATATAGCCTAAAAACTTTAGAGAAGTTTTGAAAAAATCACATTTGCTCAAATTTATCGTCAGTCCGGCCTCTTTCAATTTATCTTTTACTTCCTTAAGTAAGCGAATATGCGATTCGAAGTCTTCCGATGTTACTAAAATATCATCGAGATAGGTAAAAATATGTGGCTCATATTTCGGACCAAATATAGCGTCCACTAAACGTTGCTGAGTTTGAGCAGCGTTCTTTAGACCAAACGGCATGGTGACGAACTGAAATAGACCTCGGCCTACTACTGCAAAAGCGGTCTTTTCCTTAGAGGATTTGTCTAAAGGAATTTGCCAGAAAGCCTTTCTAAGATCTATCGAAGATACATACTTAGCATTCCTGAGTGATGTCAAAATTCTGTCGATGTTCGGTAATGGGTAGTTATCAAATTTGCTGACCTCGTTGAGCTTTCTTCCGTCAAAGCACAGACGATACTGTCCATCGGCCTTTTTCACCAATAAGATTGGAGAACACCAGGGACTGTTTGATTCTTCAATCACTCCGAGTTTCAACATTTCGACTAACTCTTATTTAATACTTTTGACATATAAGGAGACATGGCGAAGGGCCTTGTCTTTACAGGACTGGCATCAGCCGTATCTATAGACATGGTGATTTTTATTCGTTCGGCCTAACCTATCTTTACTACTTATTTCATTGAAAGAGCTTATTACGTTTTCGGCGTTTAAGCGAGATTTCCGTCCGCGAGAGATCATCTAGGGTACATAGACGCGAGAACAGGTTTTCTAAAGAACTTTCTGAATAACAATCTTTAAAACTTGTTTTGAGAGTTGACTTCTAGGGACTGTGGATTACCACGAATTATTTTTTAAAATTTACTAGAATTCCGAATTTTTGTGCAAAATCACATCCTAAAACCAAAGTATGTGATAGAGAAGGTACTACTAGAGCAGAGATTACTAAACAATGACCATTGCAGACTAGCGGCAACTCAACCGTACCTAAAACTTTTAGACGGCTGCCATCTGCAGTGGTAACACTTCGATTTTTGACATGGCATATATTTTTTTATACTTAAACGACTTAAAATTTTAATACCATTCTGACCTATAACGGAGGCATTTGCACCAGAGTCAAATAAAGCCGAGAAATGGGCACCTAATAGATTTATCTCGATATGCGGTCTGTTATCTGAATATTTATGCACGAATAAAGGAGACATGTGACCATTTGGAGAAGCAGGAGTTTTAACTTGAAAAGGAGAATTTTTATTAGACTTAAAAAAATCAGAAACTTTTTGTAACCATTTAGTCCAATCTGATCTATTGGAATATTTTTGTCCATCTGTGTTTCTAGAACGTTTTGGATTAGGGGCTATACTGCTAACGTGAGCTTGTAACTTAGCCGAATGTTTAGAGGCTTTTTTGTGGGACTTAGGGTATCCGCCTCGGTAATATACCGTCCTTACTCGTTTTTTTGTACATTTGGGGCATGATGTTAGTCTCACACCAGTTGTTCCACATTTGAAACAAAATACCCTCTTTGGTGCTGTACAATTTTGGTAAGTGTGATTCGGGCCTGTGCAATTCCAACACGTGAAAATTGCCTTAGGTGAAACCGGCTTGTCGTTCACTTGAGCTGCAGTGTCGCTAATTTTTAGAGTCATTATCTTTTCTTTTACCCTTTTTCTGGTTACTCCTAGGGTTCCGATTTACATTCCCAACC
Organism: Pachyrhynchus sulphureomaculatus; assembly: GCA_019049505.1. Classification (NCBI taxonomy): domain Eukaryota; kingdom Metazoa; phylum Arthropoda; class Insecta; order Coleoptera; family Curculionidae; genus Pachyrhynchus; species Pachyrhynchus sulphureomaculatus. The sequence goes on along the minus strand of CM032446.1, from coordinate 84,588,172 downwards.
TTATTTGTCGAGACTCCACTTCGGCCATTTGGATTGTACTCTACTTGATGTATATTAGTTTCGCTTTTTGGTCTGCTCTTTTCCAACAAATAATCGGACTCTTCAAGTTTTCTACATAACCCGGCGAGTTCGGCTACCGAATTAATATCTAGTAGAGCTAACCGATTGACGAAACTAGGCAGAATATTCCTCCGTATAAATTTAACTTTGGTACTTTCCAAAGGCTTGATGGACAACCTACTAAATAAAGATTCCATGTGGGCAATAAAAATCACAGTGGACTCATTCTTCCTTTGTCGCCTCCTCTTTATTTCCGACCACAATTCTTCATCATCATCACAGTGCAAGAAGTCCTTCTTTAGCCTATCTACCAAGGAATGCCAGTCGCTGACACTTGATTTTATGCTTCTAAACCAAATGAAAGCATCGCCAGTGAAAAATTCAACAGCAGAGCCGAAAAGTTCATCTTCCGATACTTTCCTAGCTTGTGCTATTTCAGTCAGCCTCTCCAAAAAAGGATAGAGCCTCTTTGAGTCTCCATTAAATTTCAATTGCCATTCGCTGACAGGAATATTTCTGGCTGCGCAATTCACGATTGGAGCTGGTACGTTTATGACTGGGGTTGTAATAGGCAACTGTGGTAACTCATGACCAGGAGCTATCTTTTCGGCAAGATTGGCTTCCATGAGTACACACGTAGCTATTGTTTCTTGAACATATTTGGAAAACTTCGACGCTTCCTCTTCGTCATCCGGCATGGGAATTCTTTGTACGCGACCCGCTACACATGCGATAAACGTGATTTAACCCGCGTGTACAAGTGAATCATTTGGATCGCCATCATAACTATCGATTAAGTTTTGGATAGAATTTAAACTCTTTTCGATACCAGCCGTTTCTTCTTTAAAAGACAGGGTGTCATCCCCTATTTTTATCGTTTTTTTGTATGTTTTTTTTTTCCGGGTTCATTAATTTCTTTACTTAAGATCCTCGTTAGAATCTTTCTTTTATCCGCGACCGGACGTTCTGAGAAAGTACGACGGATTTTCAGTTCATAGTCTAATTCATATTCCAGTAGGTGATTGACTTTAAAATTGAAGGCTTCCATGATAAATGAATAAAATTTAAAAGAACTGTTTAAAAAGTCTTGAAAATATTTCTCCTGTGCTCCCAATAGTCAAAAAAATAAAAAATATGTAAAGGCACTTAAAATATGTAAACTTCTTTACTAAACATTAAAAAAAAATCTTCGACAATTTCAAAAAAATTTCTAAGTATCGCCTTGTATTAAAATTCTTTTACCAAATATGTTAAGAATTTCCAACAAAAAATCTCCAAATACCGTTTTCGTATCAGCAAAGTATTTTTAATATTCATGCAAAACATCGTTGAGAAAAAAACGTACATTTTTTTCTTCGGTTAATCGCAAAATAAATCTAACAGTGCAAAAAAAATTAAAGTAGACCAACACATCCGCTAATCTGAACTATAAAGGTAGCTTTTAAGGAAAAAACAGGGATCACTTATCTTAGAGTCTATTAACAAAATTCAAATATCTATACCACCATCAGATAAATTGAAATAAAAAATTCTACAAATTTCCTGCTTTTGTCTTACTGCTATAATGTAGTTTCGTTTAATAAATATTATGAAATAAAAATATCTGCAAAGTTAGAGCTTTTACTTTGTTCGAAAGCTAGTACACTGAACCCTTTAAAAAAATAAAATTCCAAAAGCCCCGCGTTGACAGCGCTATTTTGTAACATTGGAACTTGCCCCACGTTAAGCGCCATTTTGTAATGTGTTTTTTACTTGCCCGCTTTTTGAGGGCGTCATTTTGTAGCCTATGGAAAAGTGTTTATTTGCGCCCCACGTAGACTGCGTCATTTTGTAACCTGTTCAACTGTCCTCAGTTTGAGGCATCTTTTTTTTTGTACCCTGTGAGAAGTTGTTTGTCCCACGCTTGAGCGCAATTTTGTACCGTTTGAATATTGGATGCCCCCAAGCTTGAGCGCTATTTTCTTGCAGCCCCGCTTTAATTTCTGATAATGAATCGAGTGAATCCTGATTTTAAAAGAACTAAAGAAATTAAACACACACCAGCTCAGTTTTCTTTGGTAGAGAGATATGGGTAAGAGATAATTTTTGTACGTCTTTTTGGAATTTTTTCTATTTTTAAAGAAACCTCAGCTGTACGACTTTTTGGGCACCATTCATTTTAAAATAGAAAGGATCTAACTTCAGCTAAAAAAATGAAAAAATGCTGAAAGGGTGAAAGGGTTTGTGTGTATGTTTGTTGTTTTTGTACTTTTTGTATTTGTTTTGTTGTAGGTATTGTACTGTTGGTAAATAAAAAAATCAGTTTGGTACAGCCGTTCTTATCCTGAAAAGTAAGATAGGTATTCAGTGAGACACTAGCTTTAATCAACAAAAAGAAAATTTATTCAAGTTTTTTTAAAAAATAAAAAGTTCTAACCTTTGCAGTTTTACAGGATTACCAAAAAATCTTAGCCTAACTGGTAGTTATGACATTTAAATTCTAAACTCTGACTACTCCCGAAGACGAAAAATAGTGCTTTTCACTTCACTTTTTAGTCAGTTCAAATTGCTGTTAAGGCACTACTCAGGGATAAGTCTATGGAAGGATGTTTTGGTAACTTACTGTTTTTATTTCGGCTTCGATGGAACACGACCGATTTCACACTTTTCTAGTAAACACTTAGAGAGCCCACTACGGCTTTTCGTTAAAAAAACTTGTGCTTTATTTAGCTCTCATGATTGTTGTTATGAGCCTTTACTGCAGCTCTGTCGATGGAAGCCTACTTGGCGGCTCCGATGAAAATTAGCCTGGCTGCGGCTTGATGGTACTCAGCCTTCCCGACGGCTAGATGGAAATTAGCCAAGACAGTAGTTCTTCGGACCCTTAAATAAACCGTGCGAACTCTGCCTGTAATATGGCGACGCCGGAACCAAAACTGCGGATACACACATTTCACCACAATCGCGCCCCGCGTAGCGGTAGATTCGGTCAGAAACCCGCACAGCACTCTTATATACCGAACGGCTTGGAATCTCTGATTAATATACCGTTCGATACAAAAAAATGAAAATAAGTACAATTTGAAGTGAAAAATCAGTAACATTACATGGTCTTAAAATCTAGGAAAAAAAATGAATGTTACAAATTCGAATCCGTAGTTAAAAAAAAAGATTTATCTTGTCATTTTTTTTTTAGCCAAAAACGTCCCTTGAAATAGGCTAAAACTATAGTTATAATGTAATGACTTTTAATGAAGTTTGAAAAAGAGAAAAGAATATGCATTCAAACCACAGCAAGCTACTTCTATTAATTAAACCAAAATCCACCCTTACAGGAGGTGAAAAGTACCTCTAAAACTCAAATAAAACGCACGTGAGTTTAAATAACATGTACAAAGGACAAATTCTTGTAGTTTTTAGGACAAAATATCTGAATCTGGTGTGGCAAACTAGACATTACTCTGAAAGGATTAAGACTCACCCCATAGAATGTAAAAGTCACCCCCACCTACGGAGGTATCTCATAAGTTTCAATAACGACAAAAAAAAAGTTCATTTTCAGGCTTTTGTAATTTCAGGCAGGGTGAACAAATATGGAGTAAAGTCGCTTGAACCACCGACTATAAACTACTCTTAGAGAGAAACTACCCCTACGCTCTAATAATACATATGGATGTTATTGAAATTCGAAAAAGAATCAAGTACTTTTATCTGATTGTGCCAAACATTTAAGACAACTAGATAATCTTCCTAATAAGGTCAAAAATCATCCCTAAAATGGGGGGACTACCCCCTAGGATTGATGGTTCTTAGAAGTTCAGCAAAAAATATAGGCTTTCGTAGTCTCAGGCAGGATGGACAAATACAGCCTGTATTTTTTTTCTCAGATGCTAGAACTTCTAAGATCCATCAATCCCAGGGGGTAGTTCCTCCCCTCCTCCTAGGGATGATTTTTCGACCTTTTTAGGAAGATGATCTAGTTGTTTTGAATGTCTGGCATAATGAGCTAAAAGTACTTGATCCTTTCCGAATTTCAAAACATCCATGGGCATCATTAGAGCGTAGGGGTAGTTTCTATCACCTTCTAAGGGCAGTTTATAGTCGTGTATGGGTATTTCAAGCGAATCTACTCCATATTTGCTCACCCTGCCTAAAACTACACATTTTTTTTGTGCGGGGGCCGTGTAATTAAAGAAATATTTTCAGCCCTATAAAATTTTTGACTTTTTGATCTTGACACTCAAGACAAGTTGCGAAAGAGATTGTCCTCGAAAAGGATCGACAGACTTTTTGATAAAAATAGACGTCTAGAAAGTTGCGACGTGAGATAATAAAATGGTGAGAAGAAATATCCTGTACGAATATATTGCAATATAATAATAGCAAATACGAAAATAGCTATGGCAACAAACTTAAAGCTAAATCTAAAATATAAAACTATTTACGAGGCATGTTTTTTAAGTAAGTACCGTTTTGGAATTAAAAAAAGACGTGCAAAGATATCGCTATAATTTTATTTTTTACATGAAAGCCTGTACCTTAATCTACTTTTCTACATAATTTCCGTGAATATTGAGGCACTTGTCATAACGTGGCACCAGTTTTTGAATACCCTCCTCATAAAATTCTGCCGCCTGACTTGTTAACCACTGTATCACAAATGTTTTGACTTCGCGAGAAATATTGAGGAAAGCAGTCGCACAATGATGAAATTGTAAAGCGTCTGTTTTCTCTCACCTTTTCGTCCACTTTCTGCACCAAATCTTCATTAACGACCGAAGGACGCCCACTCCGTTCTTCATCATGCACATTTGTGCGGCCATCTTTAAATGCTCTCTCACCCATTTCCTTACCATTCCATCACTCATAATGTTTTTGTCCGTAAACTTCACAGATCTCACGATGAATATCGATCGGTTTTACGCCTTTAGCACTAAGAAATCGTATAACAGCCCGTACTTCACAATCGGCGGGACTCACGATTGTCGAGGCATCTTAAACACTCAGTAAACAACGTATACAATGAAGAATCAGACTGTAATAGCGTCAGTGCGTAGACATGAGATGTAGGTTACCAGCGCGCATGCGCGGAACGCCGACCGTATCGCTGCGGCAGCGGAATCGCAAAACGGTACTTACTTAAAAAACATGCCTCGTATAAATGTGAATAGCTCTGAAAATAACTGTTCGAAAAGAAACTCTGAGAGCAAAAAAAAGCCCAGAACCGTGGAAATCGGATTTTCAAATCCATATATTAAAACGCTTGCACGAAGATATCAATATATATTGGTAGTGATTTTCACTTGCGCGTTTGATGCCCTATACGTAAGCCATCTAGCGCTTGTAAACATAAAATATTTTTATTCTATTAACTAACATCAAGATCGCAATTAGATGATTTCCAAGAAAGAATGATGATAAGGAGTTTTAAAGGAATATCGTGGTCTCGTGGTCCATTTTTGACCCTCAAGTGTATTTTTAGGGGGGTTAGAGGTCCCAATCTGAGCGATCTCGCGATCACAATATTTTTCGGGGGGAAAATTCTGATATAGGGGTTTTCAAGGATGCTCTCCATGAATACCGTGACCTCATGATCCGTTTTCAACCCCCAAGTGAATTTTCAGGGGTGCTAGGAGTGCAAATATGTGCGATTCTAATAGAGCTCTATAGCTAGATTTTTACCCCACTAGATATCACCCAAAAACCCCCCAATACGAACTTGCAAAACAAACAAGACGTATTTTTGCCATTTCGATTTTGCACCCCTTTCATCCCCAGTTTCGCTAGATTTTAACCACTAAAAAACACGGCTTCATTTTGGCAACGCTACGTGTATATTTGTGAAAATGTAAATGGGCTGTTTTGTTATACACATAAAATATGTCTACATCGCTTATTATAATACCATTTGTGTAAATATACAATACCGTCAGAAAGTATTTATCCATCCAGAAATTTCAATGTAACTGCAAGAATTTAATACCTAATTAAACCCTTTTATTATATAGGTAAATTTAATTGTTTTTAACAAGTGTCCATCATAAAATTGTTTAGAAAAGCCTTTTGGTGAAATCACAAATTAAAAACCAATTAGAACAAATTTCCAAGTTTTGAATGATAATCGTTTTGAGGCGATTTCTGAGAATTCCAGTTGAAGTAAGAACTCATTTCAAGTTTCTAGGGGTTATGGAAATTCCTGGTGACATTTTATGATAAAAAAACTACGCTATAAATACCAAAAACGAAAGACATTTCCGTTGAAAATCGGGTTCTGATAATTGCGAGACATCAAAATGGTCACTCGAGTCGACAAATCGCGAGTAATATGCGGATGCCAAGGAGAACGGTGGACTACATCGTAAACAATTTTTTGCAGGACATGGAATTCTCAACCAAAAACGTTCAGGAAGGCCTCGAAAAACGACTCCCGCTGAAGACAGAGCTCTAACAATGACCAGCAGACGTAATCGCCGCCTAACCGCACCCGAAATCGCGGCGCAAGTAAACCTGGAGCGGCCCATCCCCATCAGCGTGGCAACCGTGAAGAACAGGTTAGCAGAAGGTGGACGAGAGAGTTGCAGTGAGGAAACCACTTCTTAGGCAAGTGAATAAACGTAAACGATTAGAATGGGCCCGAGAACGTGAAAATTGGAGATCAGAACAATCGAATTCCGTCCTTTGGAGCGACGAATCTAAATTCGAAATTTTCGGTTCAAATCGACGAGTTTACGTGCGGCGGTCAGCAGAGAAGATGTTGGAAGCATGTCAGTTGCCTATAGTAAAACATGATGGAGGTTCAGTAATGGTTTGGGTTTTTTTTTTGGCAACGGTAAAGTTGGAAAAATCTTTAGGAGAGAAGGAATCATGTGAAAAGAACAATATCAAGAAATTTTGCTAACTCAAATGCTTCCTTCTGGAAGAGATATTTTTCAGGGGAAATTTATTTTTCAGCATGACAACGACCCTACACATTCTGCTAAACAAATTAGAGAACTTTTGGACAAATGGAAATCCGATGGCGTCCTGAAAGTGATGACTGGGCCTCCACAATCGCCCGACTTGAACCCTATCGACTTGCTGTGGGACCATTTGGACAGGTGTGTTCGAAAACGCAATCCAACATCAGAAAATCACTTGTGGAAACTTTTACAAGCAGAATAGGTTAAAATAACCAAAGAAACTCTGAAGAAACTACTGAACAGAATGCCGAAACTCTGTAAAGCGGTAATTAAAAACAAAGGTCACATAAATGAGAAAAATCCTGGAAAATCATGAATAGTTTTTTTTCTGATTTTCTAGACTGTAAATAATGTTAAAATAAATAATTATTCATTAAAATTTAAAAAAATATATATATTATCTGGGTTTTTTGTTTTTGTCTTGGGACTGAAATAACTAGGTGGGCAAATACTTTCTGACGGTAGTGTACATCCAAACAGGTTTGAAGGCAAAAAATGGCAATTTTTATCCCTTTTACCTCAAAAAAACAAATGTATATTTGAAACTTTGTCATGAAAAAGTCATCACCATTAAAAATCATTTAGCATACAATTTGTATTAGGAATTCAAGGATGCCAAAAAGGGCGATTTTTGGGGTTATTCTTTAACAATAAAGTGATACGTTAACAACATAAGTTGTTCATTCACTATTTATAATGTTTCTATGTAATAGAGAAATCCATCAATAACCCATTATTGAAGTCCGACAAATCCAAAACTAAAGGGCTAAAATTCTTTACATTCTCCTAATGTCTGTATTTCTTTAAAATTTGCATGAGTCGCACTGCCATTGTGAATTCACTTCTTTCACACTTGCTTTATAATATTTTGATGATTATAGACACCACAATTAATTTCCAAATCGGGTGCTATAAAATTGATGTCCGCGTAGCTCTAACTAAAAATTTACAGTAACAATCCTCATTCCCTGGAACAGCTGAAAGAAAACATCCGAAAAGAAAAACCAGTAATCAAGGAAATTACGTATCGAGAACAGGGCAGGGCGACAGACGTCACGGTATATATTTAGATGATATTATTTTTAAGAAATAATTTTTCAAGTACATATTTTAATTTTTTTTTTGGGGACACCTTATATAAGAACAGGATCTACTGGGTATTTTCAGTTGACACATGAAATGTACTAATGCATAACTTCCTAGATGTTATGTAATGTTAATTTCTCACATAAAGCAATGTACTGAGAGTTTGTTAATACTTTTTTGATTAACACTTGTTTGAAATTAAGTAACAAAATTCATTGCCCTCCTAATTTTATCCAATATTTATATAGTTAGTACAGATTATAACATCATCATAAGTAACAAAACAAATTATTTCACAAAAAAAATGACATCATTCTCATGCATCATAAATTTATAATAGGATTTGAACCCGAGCTACCTACGCGTTACCAATTATGGCTATGCAAAAAAACTAGTTTATGTTTATGCAAAAATTCAATATCAATAAAAATTTATACCTTATGCCATCCTTTTAACGGCCACTTTTTCTTTTTTTATGAAGATATCCATTGAACATATTCGGTTTATTTTCAAATCGTTGTCCATCTTTTAGGCCCTCCATTATCTCCCACTCTGATCCTTTCCTATTTTCTTTTTTCTCGTTTCGTTTTGATGCGTTTGATTTTGTTCAGTACCACTATCTGCACTTAAACTATTCGTTTCTTGACTAGCATCAGAATCACTTGCTTGGGTCGTACTATTTAAACACCCTTAATTTTACCCTACTAAATTCTGGACTCTTTTTGTCGTTACTCGCCATATTACGATACTACAATAATATATTCAATAGAACCTAAAACAAAGGTATAATACTGTTAAATATTACTATCATTAAATAACCTTAGTATTTGGACATTTACATGCATTTCCAAAGTATAGTATAATAATGGATCATTAAAATGTTTAATTGCATTAATTGTTAGTAATTGGCATCCGTTTTCTAAAAAAAAAAAAAAACCAAAAACGTTGTAATGAATCTGTTTTTTTATTTTTTCTACTAAATAAAAGTCAATCAATGAAACTTTGATCAAACAAATAGAATTATAGAAATCTGAAAATTTTGGAGGCGAACAGAATAGTTTAATTTTCAGATTTTTCTTTTGGTATATTTTAGTACTCACTAAAATAACTGACTTCATCAAATAACACGTAGGCAGAAAAGTTTTTAGTCCTAGCTACTTAAAATACATTTTTTTTTTGCAAAATTCGACATTATTCATCAATATAGCCAACTTCAAGAGCGATACAATCAGTCCAACGCTTTTCTAACTTTTCTATACCTTTCTTGTAGAAGGATTTGTCTTTGTCTTCAAATAGGCCTCAGCCTCGGCGATAATTTCTTCATTGGAGCCAAATCTCTTTCCTGCGAGCATTTTTTTGAGGTCTGCGAATAGATGATAGTCGCTGGGGGCCAAATCTGGAGAATACAGTGGATGAGGAAACAATTCGAACTTCAATTCATGCAATTTTGCCATTGTAACCATTGACGTGTAACACGGTGCATTTTTTTCTTGTTCATTTGGTTCCGTTTCTTTACGAATTCTACCTTCAAACGTACCAATAACTTTATATAATATTCGCTATGATGGTTTTTCCCCTTCTCAGCATGGTCGATAAAAATTATTCCATACACATCCTAAAATACAGAAGTCAAAAACCTTCCCAGCCGACTGTTGTGCTTCGGGCGGCTTTTCACCGGCTTGCTGTCCACTAAGTTGACTGTCCCGATTTAATTCCGGTGTGTAGTGGTGGATCCATGTTTCATCCATTGTCACATTATCGCATGAAAAAACATTTTTATTGCGCTTAACCAGGTCCAAACAGCGCTCAGAATCATCAACACGTTGTTTTTGGTCCATTGTGAGCAAACGCGGTACCCATTTGGAACAGAGCTTTCTCATGCCCAAATGTTCATGCAAAATATGGACCAACACGTTCTTTTGATATCCTTAGGGTGTCAGCTATCTCACGCAATTTCACTTTACGGACATCCAAAACAATTTTGTGGATTTTTTTGATGTTTTCTGGTGTTGTTGAAGGGTATTTTTTCCCATAAAAAAAAACAGTGTTTAATCAAACACGAAATTCAATTTATCTATTGTTTTGAAAATATCAAAAGTAGCGTCACTAAAAGCACTGTAACTTGTAAACTAATTGTCAAAATGTCATGAAAATTTTGACACGTATAGTTTGAAGATTGGTACTTCCAAAAAATCATATGGATTTTTTGAAAAGGGCGACATCTATGTGTCAGACCAAAAACTTTTCAGCCTACGTGTTACATAACTTATGTAAAAAAAATTTAACATTGTACTTGAACCCAGAAGAGTTGCTTAAAAGTAGCACCTCTCCGTGTGTGTGTGTCTATATATCTTAGAATCTAGACACATATATGGCGTATCTAAAGAATTTTTATTTATAAAAGCCTATTAAATGTATTGTCATACGGGTAAACGACAAAACAATCTATATAAATGATTTTTTGTTAAAAAAGCACTAATACACACTTCTTTGAAGCGTGGAAGGAGAAGTGTCCCACCCAAAAAAAAATTATATTTATATTTCCACCTAGCTGCTAGCTAAATTTTGTTGGAATCGATTTGCATCCTTAACACTTTTCCTAACAGTTACAACTGACTAAGTCTAAACTGATCTAGACGAATTTTGGATATATTACAGACATGGCTATTCCAAACGGATACTTACAGAGAAATTGAATAAGGGACAATTTTTTTTAAATCTAGTCTTTGAATCTGTTGCCGAAATTCGTCTCTTTTGAACAACCAGTAAGAAATATCAATTTTTTTCATAATCGCCCCGCAAGAAGTAATTTTAGGGGACATTTAATATTAAAATTCGAATTATGTATGAAGTATTAATTTGAAGAAAATCTTCGACATTAACAATCTGTCTCAAAGCTTAAATGTTTCTTAATGTTCTACAGCCTCTTTCCAGTAATTTTATAACATCATTTTAGCAGTTTTTTATTTTCTTTTTTTTGCAATGAACGTGAATGTAAGTTATTGAGAAATTGCTTACCGCTTATCTCTCTGTTTTTTTTTTTTAAAACAAACGTGTTAGCTTAACAAAATAACTCGCCTTGTATAAAAAATTAGGTTTTAATAGACTCTAGTTTTAACGCCCCCACCAAATTTTTAGGAAACTAATATGCCATGGCTAGAAATATCTATATATACATAAAAAATTATGGGATAATCTATTTTTCTAAAAAAATGTCACAATTTAAAAACTGATAAGCTTTTTAAAATATTGAACTTTAACTAATACCTCGCCCTAGCGGTACTAAGGAGATTGGGGTTCTAGGGTTACAATATACTTTTTGTGCAGATATTAATGTGTTATCCTACATGCGACATCAACAATACACTAACACGTCTATATGATCGTATTTTAAACAACCAGCACAACTGATGTTTTTTTATACTTTCTCGGGACCCGCGTCAATCGCCGGTAGGGTTTTGCCAAAGGTTATAGCACTTGTTAGTGAAGTAAAAGCTGTAGAAATTGGTGGTATATGAGCAACAAAATCAGCATAATCGCTTATCAGTGGTAAAAAGTAGATCCCGATTGTAGCTAATTTAAAAGAAATAAGTAAGAATACAGATGTTTACAAGATTTTTATTCAAATGCAATTCATAGTTCTCAGTGATAATTATTTAGATTAGATTACCAAAGGAAATTCACCGTTGTTTTCATTCAAAGGGTGTAAGTTGGGAATGTGGAATCTTTGGCCCAATGACACTACTCAGTATATGTCACCACTACACCAAACACTTTATTTTTGCACTCGACGCGCGTTTCGCTAACCATGTTAGCTTCATCAGGGGCGATGATTGACTCAGTCCTTTCATTCACTACATTCCTTTGGTACGTAATGGATGACTGTGGACAAGTCATCCACTACATTCCTTTGGTACGTAGTTGATGATTCATTCAATCATCGCTCCTGATGAAGGTAACATGGTTAGCGAAACGCGCGTCGAGGGCAAAAATAAAATGTTTGGTGTAGTGGTGTTATATACTGAGTAGATTCAAAGGTGTGTATAGCATTTAAATAAATACTTTTTAAAGACTGACGCGTTTCATTCAAAAAAATTGTTCTCACATTTTGCTAATTGTGAACTTTATAATCTTGGATCCCTTTGGAGAGGGAACGGGAGAGAAAGGTTGCAGGCTACTAATACACAAACTATGAACAGGAAATTACAGGAGTTGGTATAAATGATCTAATAATTTTTAAATGATATTCGTCTAACAATGCAATTTACAAACAACGAGAATATGAAACCATGTGTCAAAATACACGCATCTAAAATTCTCTTCTATCAGTATAATGCTTTAAATAAATCATATTATTTGCATGAAACCATTTTAAGTCAAATATCTTGACCCGAAGTGTAAAAAACGACCAATGGCGAGGTAATCTATTGTTTGCAAATGCAGTCGTCACACATCATAGATTTATTGATTGCACTACGTACCGTGAACAAATTGGTTATAATAAACTTAATACTATTAATAAAAAAAAAATTATTATTTGATAATATTACAAGGCTAAAGATAATTCTCTTAGAATCTAGATAGATTATAAGTCCATCAATACCTGTACCTGGTAAGAGAAGTGTTGTTTGGATTAATTTTTTTTAGAACAAAAAAAAATCTATTTAACTAATGACAAAATGGCATAGAATAGAATAATTATATCAAATTTACAATATAATGAGAATATAATAATTCGGTTCATCAAACAGAAATTACATGGCCTACAGTAACTCACACCTTGTACACATACAGTACATAAATATCATCAAAATCTACTACTCTTTTTCCACATTAATTTTGTTCTATTTTATTAAAATATTCTTCAATGTTATATAACAGCCTATAAAGAGTGACCGCAAAATTAGCTCAGTTTTGCAACCTCCATAACTTTGATACAAAAAAAAGTAAACTTAACGTAAAAGGTCTTAAATTAAAGCTAATTAAGGAAGGATATATTTTTCCATTTTTTTATTTAGGAGTAACTACCCCCCCTATTTTGAGGGTTAAAAGGGTGAAAATAAATAAGTTTTTAACAGAAAATAAAAACATATATTTATGATGTGTAATTCATGAAAATAGGTCATATTTACATATTTCTCTACCCAATCCGTATAGTCATAATCAAAAACCACCCTCTAAAAGGGGGGGTCGCAATTAATAGGGGATCCTGCCATACTCACAAACATGACTCCCAAGACTAGGAAAAAATACAAAAAAATAATCAATATACTGAGAAGATAACCACCTCCTAAAAGGGGGTTGAAATTTTTTTGTTGGTGCTATTTTAACCTTAAAAAATGAAAACTTTCTCTTATTTTTTTAAAATGTTCACACTTTTGACTTTTAACTCCCCAAAATAGGGGGTCGTAGTTACCCTTAAATAAAAAAAAATGAAAAACAATGTCCTAGATTTTTAATTAGCTTTTAAGACCTTTTATGTTAAGTTTGTTTTTTTTGTCTCCAAGTTTAAGAATGGGTTGCCAAAAACGGGCTAAAAATTCACACTTTTTTTGCGGTTACTCTTTTCTTATTGAATATATTCACATTTTGTATGGCTTTAAGTTAGGTGAGAGATAATGGTGTAGCCCCAGGGAAAGGGCCAGGAGGAATATAAGGACTCAAAGAGACCAAACAGCCATCGGGGCAAAGCTTCTCGATAAAAAAAAATTCCTCTTGCATGAAAGAAACCTTTATTACAGTGGAATACAATTTAAAAATTAATGACGGAGGAGGGAGATTTTTAACAAAAAGAACCCTTCTTAATATAATAAAACGTTAAAATTTTGCAAAACCACATTTTAAAAATCGATGACCCCACCTCAAGACACGTAGCAGAATTAAAATAAAGAAATTATATTATTTTTTTCATTTTATTTTTCAAAATACACTAAATCACAGAAAACCTAGTTATCACTAATGAAAGACAAACACGTCTGTTGAAAACAAAATGGCCGTCGCGAAAAACGAAGCTGGCTAGCTACAGCCCGGCACGTTAAAATTTATCTGGTCGAGTTAGTGAGAGAATCAAGCAAGTAAGGTTGTAATTAATACCAATAATACAGAAAAAAATATGAGCGGCAATCTCTAAGAAACGTCACGGTGGCTTCGTTTTGTGGCACATATTTATTTTTTCTGTAGCAATAGTTACATTTTCTGCGACCAAATTATTATTATTAATATTATATGTCCATGTAAAATAGTAATACTATAATAAAAATTTATCATTTGTTCAAAGTTGTTGTTGTTTTTAATTTTTCTGACAGTTTTTGGAATAGATAAGACAATTTGCATTTCGCTAATCTCGATTCAAATACTATATTTAACAAGTGACATTCGTCACGCAGTTTTGCAGTTCATCATATCTATAGTTTGTAACCGAAATACTTTCTCAAGTTCAGACAAAATATAACTAAATAATTTTAAAATATATGAAAATTCCTATTTTTAAAGACTACAGAACTTAAAAATGTTATTGTGCTTAAAAATAAAACTTTTTTACCTAATAATCTTACATTAAAAAGGAAATCTACATCCCACAAAGAACGTCTGTACATATATGTAATAATATTAAAAGATGACATTAATAAAACATATCAATCATTTTTTTTAAAAAAAAACAGTCAATATACACATTGTTACAATTTTATTTTATGTTTATGGATTAATTTTAGCAGTTTAATGCTAGTTAGTGGTACATAAAAAAAATTTAAATTTTGTATCTTTATTTGTATTTACACACATACTGCACTAGTATATAACATCTCTTTAATGTATCAGTGTAATAATTTGAATTTAAAATATCCATTATTTAACACAAAACCATTCGGACTACCACGTTTTTTATTTTTTTTCTCTTTTTCAGTACCTAATACATTTGATGTC
>CM032446.1:84448834-84573064 GCA_019049505.1 Pachyrhynchus sulphureomaculatus | reverse complement strand
TTAATTTTTAGTTTAAACTATAACATTTTCTGGCGGGCGACTGTGTTTTAATAAAATGTTTGAATTAAGTGCACTCTTTTAAAAGCTTATAACTTATCGTCCAACCCCAAACGATGTTTCCAGGCTGCCAAATTAAGCAAATATGTAAAAAGTGTAACATATCTTGCTACATTATGAAATGTCGCAGGATTAGATGTTTTGCTGCGGTGTGTTTATCCAATTCCGTGTGAATGTGGTGTTTAATATCAATTACAATCTACAACTTAAAATTATTGGGCCAAGCTAACAAGTTGAAAGTTTTTTGTCAAAATATCTACCCGATCTATGTTATGTCGGAATATTCTATTCCACTAGCATCGTTTTTCAATTTAATAGGAGTCAACGTGGGAGTGAGCAATTGCCTTAGCATAAGTATGTTGTAAATGGAACCATTAAAATAATTTATCTCAAATGAATTTCGCATCAGATTTATCTGGCTACATCGCTGAATGTTGATACGTATCATCTGGAAATTTAAAGAAGTTTCTAATATTTCTGGGTCTTCGTAGGTAAATAATAAATAAAAGAATAATTGGATAAAAAAACAAATCCAGTTAATTTTGGTGAAAGTATTATTTAAAAACATTTTTCTTTTTTTTTTCTTGATCTTGCTCTAACTAGAATTTATTTTTATACGACATCTAAAGTATTAGCCAGCATAAAAGTGAGGCATGCCTATAACCATTACTAAGCACTAATAAGAGGAATAATCTGCAGAACCTAATACGTATAACCATTAAGACTACATAAGTAGAAGTAAGTAAAAATTTGTAAACCTATGCTATTCCAGGACTATTTACATTGTGATTACTACAGAGCTTGGTACGCTTCAATGCTGAAAAGGTTTGCCTTTGTAGTAGCTGTAATGTTTGTTTTTCGGGTCACTTTCACACCGAATTAGCAGTATGTATCAAACCGAATAGAACGTTGAAGTGTAGTTTGTTCCAAGGTAAATTTTAAGTCACTGATGAATGTCTATAGTTTTCTAGTAATTTTTTTATACAAATTACATAACGAACTGCATTGAAAAGTGACTTTTGAATATAAAGTTATCTGGTAGTAACTATATATATAAGTTATATGGAATCGTATAGTTTATATTATACTATAAAATTGGTTTAAATTTTGTAAATTACAATCACTTTCTTTCCAAAAATTATTAAAGCTTTTAAAACGCGGGATTTTGATGCTACAATTTGGAGGTTAGCCAACAAAACAGAAAACACTCTGTTAGGAATTTTATGTCAGAGACTATGGAAATTTCTACTTTTTTTCTATACTTTGGGAAGAATTTAGAGCAAATTATTTAACATAATGCACTTGTTAGGCTGTTGAGTTATTAAATATAATTAAAACTTACCTATAAAATACAACCTACTCAGTCACATTACCTTGTGTTGGTTGATTTTTCAGTTACAATTTTTTATCTAAATTTAAGCAAAACGTTATTTTTAGGCGTAAAAAATTGTTACGAATTTTTCTACGGGACCATTTTGTACTGTTCTTTAAAAAAATATACCGGTCAAGTGCAAGTTGGGACTTGCGCAATTAGTGTTCCGTTACGTTGATTGCTTTTAAAATTAAAATTTAAAAATGATCAATAACTTCGCAAAAGCTTAGTACAGATCCCAAATGAGTTTTCAACAAAGTTTTTCCCGATCTTCAATGAAAACTGATGACCTTGAATTTTTATTTTTTTGATATACTCAGAACATTATATTAAAGGTAATGCATCTCGTTATAATTTTCGTTTCAATCCACACCCTGTGGAGAATATTCTAGAATTTTTTCAGTACATTTAAAAATAATACAAAGAAAAGTGTATGCATAGTATTACATTATATTTATTTTTGAACTCGTATTTTTAGAAGCTTTCATTTGACATAAAACCCCATTTCCATGACCTGCTAATAATTTTATTTTTCACTTCCGATTTCACCCCAAACTAATCTAACTCCTTTAAGTCAAAAATTTAACTAAAACTACACGGCTCTGATGAGGCCATCAATTTCTATATTATTGCCAAAATTTTAGCTTTCTATGACAAATAGTTTCGGTGTGAAATCGGGTGTGACAGACAGACAGAAGGACACCGAATGTGATCTTATAAAGTGTTCCGTAACGGAACACTAAAAAGAGATTATTCTTGATAAAATTTCTCGATGGGTCGACGATGGTCGGACCGATAAATATCGATCCAATGGTAACAACTACCTCTTGCCAAAATTTTTAAGAAAATATTATATTTAAGTTGTAGGGGCGACTTAGTTCCAAAGTAACCCTTTTTTGGAAAAAGCAGAATGTCCATTATTTTGAATCTAAGTAAATGTTGTGGCCTATCCAAATTTAGTTTATAATTCGTTAGGAAATATGCATCCAATTTGTCAATAATGTGACTATTAATACCTAAATATTTATACGCAGGATAGTAAAAAAAAAATTGCAAAATATTGGAATTTTTTATCTACAATTTTTTAGCACACTGCTTTTTATTTTCATGCATCAGTTTGATGCATTGAAAAAAACATTTTTATGACCTAAAATAATTCCTAAAAAAAATATAGAAACATAATATACAATAAAAAAATATACAAAATAACTACCATAAATTTCTACGTTCTGAGATGACTTGACAGATGGGAAAGCAACATCTAAGTGTCAATATTTTTGGGAGTTATTTTTTACTCCATTTCGGAACTGAATAACTCAAACGTGGCTTGGAGTCATCAGGGCTTTTGGTATGTAACGGAGCGGGTATTCATTTAGTTTTATTTGAGACCCCGTCAGTAAAATAAATTTATAACTTATTATTAAAAATGTAAGTATTGTTGCATTTTTTAAACAGAAAAGATTTTTTAATAAATTAGTTAAAAAAATGTAAAAATTCACAAATCACATTCTTTGGCACCCACGTTTAAATATTTCGCACCAATTAACTGCACTGCTTACATATAAAAAGATGGATTTATCAGTAGTAGTTATAAAATAGTAAAACTTCCCAATGAAAATAATACACCTAATGACTTAATAAGAAAAATTGAACAGATGCAAGAATACTAAAAATGCAAAAAATCGACGTTTTTTTTAATGAATTATACATTTTTTACCAATATTTTTATAAACTGTCACCAACAAAAAGCTTATAAATTTGCTCCATTCAATACTAAGACATAGTATTTAGTGTTTGCCATAAGTCTCTCGTGCAAATACGAGGAATAAAAAAAATCCTATCGACTAAATAACCATTTTTATTTCAAATGCAGCACACATCACTTCTATTGGAATAGAAGCTGCTATTTTAAACCAAATTTGCTTTTTGGCTACCTTGATATTGTGACGGGATTGCGAGTAAGCCTCCCTCCCTGTTAAAATACTCCACAATTGATAATCTTTAAAACTAGGTGCAAACTTCCAGGGGGATAGATAAACTTCAATAGGGATAAATCAACCGCAACATCAATCTTATTGTAACATCCAATATATCCGAAGAACAAAGTATAATTTGAAGGTTATAACGGTTTCATAGTTAGATTCAGGTGTTTCACCTCACAGAATTACAGCTGAATGAATGAATTACAGATGATGACCTCTGACCTTCAAAATCTGGGGGCTTCATGCGTAAACTGAGGACATCTTGCGTATCTTTTTACGGTTCGATAATTTTTTTTTTTCGATATTTACAAGAGTCTAGACATATTAGCATAAAAAGATCACAGCGATTCTCAATGATACCTCATTCATATTTACTACAAGACATATCAGGCCGAAATATTTTTTCTTTAAATTTAATTCTGGACCTATTTAATTCACGCCAAATAAAAAACACTCAAACTTGAATGTTTTTTCTAAAACACTTTCATTTAGAGAAAGATCACATAGATACCCAATTTGTGCCAGTATTATAGCACGAACATTACCATATGAAGAAAAGTTGGAATCTATAAATTGCCCCCAAACCAGCCTATAACCCAAGCCCTAAGAGATTTCTTGATTAAACCAAGACAACAAATATCTAATAATGTAAACGGCAAATTGAAAATAATTGTTAGACAGTTAAAAAAAGCACGCTCGCGCAACACATAAACGAATGAATATTTTTTAACGCAACATGCACTTACCTATATTTTTACTTAAAAGATTCCATAAAGACAAAACCGCCAGTGTGCGGTCGGGGTACAGGTAAAGTAGTTCGTCTTCCAGTTAAACTTCTATCGGATAGTTCTGAAACAATAATATATACAAACATATAGAAAAAAACATCAATTCTACACTCAGATTGCTGTATTCTTTTCCCTATGATGTAAATAAACAAATTAAAAAGTGAAAAAATCTTTATTGTATATCAGAGTACTTAAAAATAATATCATCTAAATATGAACTGTTACGTTCCCGACACTCTTCTAAGCCAGCAGTAAAATTATTGATCCCTGCTTAGAGCATCGTTTTTTCTGATCACGGCCATTTCTGGTCGAATGTTATATTTGTTTCAGGGAGCAAAAATTATTAGTGTAAACTAAAATTGGGCATATGTCCACAAGAAAAAAGGCCTTTAGCATCTAATCAGAGCCATGTGGAGTCCAACATAGGTCATCTCTTTTGAAAATCAATTTATTTGGATACCGATTATAACCATGGAAATTTTTTTAAAGCGCTAACCATATCGTACCGAATTAAGAGTTTTTGTCATCCTCAAAAGAATATGTGGCCATATCGCAGCCCAAGCAGTCAGTTTAGGTTGTAGGAATGGAAGGGGGTTTGACGCCTTAGATTTGTACTTGTCTCAAACTCTAATAACGGTAACTCTGTTTATTAATGTGACTGTTAAGGTGGAAATATACCTCGTTCCAAAATAAGATTGTGGTAAATGTTATAAAGCGTTCACATATACGATTATCGAAGTTTCGCCTCCGAGCAGTATGAAAATGGTCCTAATTTTTGCACCACCTGTATCTTCTAGGGATGATGACATAAATTTTTACAAGGATTGTGCTGTAACCAACTCTGGATATACTGACAGTGTTTGATCGATTGCGTATTAAGAGACATTCTCGCAAATTGACAATAGCATGCACTGCATGTTTGCATGGCATCTTGATGCCCTGCTCGGGATTTACTTACGGACCATCCATGAATTACATCACATATTGAGGGGGAGGGGGGCGTCTAAAGATTGTGACAGGGAGTACGGGAGAGTTTAAGACTTTTGTGACATCACATCATAAATATGAAAAACGAACTATGGATACCTACTACGGCTGCATTGCAAGCCGTAATAAATTAAAATTAACAAAAAACTGGGATGTCACAACAGGGGGGTGGAGGCCACTCGAATATAACAACCTGTGACATAGGAGAGGAGGTCGAAAAACTACGAAATTTGCGTGACGTAATTTATGAATGGTCCCTTCCCCACTTTACCCAGTCTTATCATTTGACCACTCGGGGCTTCATTTACACTAGGTAAATGATAATGAACTCGAAATGTTCACCGTATAATACTTGCATAATTATTGTAAAAAAAACACGCTTCAACGAAAAGTTCCATAGAATTGAATTTCCAAGCATTGAGGTTACTGCCTTTTTTGAACTTGTTTACACCCTGTAGTACACAAATAATCTCACAATTATAGCAATACCGTAGTTTTAACAATAGTAACGGCTTTAAGTAGTTCTCAAAATACGATCAAAAAACATCCTAAAGTACTTGTTTTTATAAACAAGTACAAGAACTAATGTTGAATTGCAACACTACAAACTTTGCAAACTATAAATAGGGTTTTAGAGCTCCATACATTAGTTTTCACACAAATCACAAATGTAAAAAATGTAATTTTCCTGATGTCACTAATCCGAGAACTATCATCGTTAGTTACTCTTAAAATAAATAACCGACCAAGTGCAAGTCGGACTTGCACAATTAGTGTTCCGTACATTGATTGCTCTTAATATAAAAATTTTGTTATGGAGGTATAAAATGAACAATGAATTCACAAAACACACCCCAAATTAGTTTTCAACAAAGTTTTTTTTCCAATCTTTACTGAAACCTGATGAAATTTTTGTGTTTTTTTACATACCAGATAAATTATTAAAGGTAATGCACTCGTGATAATTTTCGTTCAATCTACACCCGGTGGAGAATATTCCAGAATTTTTTCAAAATTTTTTGTTCAGTACTTTTCGAGATAAGCGATTTTTCGGAATTTTTTAAAAATAATACAAAGAAAAGTGTGCGCAAGTATTACATTATATATATTTTTGAACTCGTATTTTTACAAGCTTTCTCGATGACCTGGTATTTTTTTTTTTCACCTCCAATTCCACCCCCCAAAACTAACCCTTTTATTAGTCAAAATTTAACTTTCAAAACTACACGGCTCTGATGCGGCCATCAATTCCTATATTAGTGCCACTTTCTATGTCAAATAGTTTCTTAGGAAATCGGATATGACAGACAAACACCGAAGTGATCTTATAAGTGTTCCATACAGAACACTAAAAATATTATGTCTTTAATTTTAAAAATATTTATTTTTTATTTTTCCAATAAACCTTAGACTTGAATATTTTGAGACCTTAATTATCTGATTTATTAAAGAAAAAATAAGATACCAGCTTCCAAATTTGTTACAGGATTATGTAACTCCGTGCCCAAATCAGACTCAGAACTAATACTGCCTTCCCCGCTTGAAAATGAATCCGCTTCTGAACTCGTTTCAGATCTTGTTCTAACCTAAATTAAAAAAAAAATTATAATAGTATATATATATTATATATATATATATATATATATATATATATATATATATATATATATATATATATATTGTGAGTTTGTACATTAATTTCACCTGGTTACAGTAGTCACCAAAATAAATCACCAAATATAGTACGTAAAAAATGTTGAAAAATAGCTACTCCAGAGTCGCACAAAACTGAACCTAGCTTGTCCCTTATTATAACATCTATTTTTTCTCTGAGATCAATGACCAAACTCAATTTACCGAAATACCTTGCAGCACTACCTGTGTCTAGAAAAATTACAGTGAATACAATAGAAAATAACTTGAAATATACTGCTCAAAACTAGGTTTTACTGTTGAAAGTGTTTCAAAAATGGAAAGACTTAGGAGTTTAGTATCATGAAATCGATAAATGTGAATTTAAATTTGTAAAAAATGTTTAAAAGACTATATTAGCGTAGTGGCTTATTTTAGTGAGTACGATAATCTGTTAAAAATTAATTCTCGACCTTAGAGTACAAACAAATCTATACAGGGTGAATGGAAATATGACGTATTCCTTAAAAGTCCTAATATTAGAGCTAATTTGCAAAAAACTTGGTTTTATAAACCGGGGGTCTGAAATCAGTGGTTTTTGAGTTACTGCAATTGTTAGATTTTTTCAAAAGTTTCCAAGTTTTGACCAAAAAACCGCTAATTATGAAAAACTCTGGGCATTGAATTGACACTTTTCTAATAGGTGACGAAAGAGTGACTCCTTGAAAAAAAATCATGGGCGATCCCATAACCTCAAAATAAAAAAGTCGTAAATCACATGGAATGATTTGTTTTTTTGAAATATCGTTTAAATCGTAAAGAATTTACTCAAAAAAATTTCATCACACTTGGACAAATTACGGAAATAACTTCCTCGTTTCATAAGCTCTCCAAAGAGGTACAAGTGTTGTCAACTTTTATATGGGTTTGGAAAAAGTCCTAATAAAATATGCACAAAGATAAATACAATTAAATTTTGTCGGTTGTCAGAAATAAATGAAAAAAAAAGAGTAAAACATTATTTTTAAATATGATTATAATTTTTCAATTAGCTGTAACAAAAAATTACAAATTGTCTCCCTGGGCAGCCATCATGTTGGTAAATCATCTCTCTTCTTGTGGCGAGCAACTCATCCTCGAGCAGTGTCGTCAATTCTTCCCTTAAAAAGTTTTGTTACGTGATCCCGTTCAGGTTTTGCGGCAAAAAGAATGGCCTGGTTAAATGATTGTGGATGATTTTCATCCACACATCAAGGAGAAATATTCTCTGGTGAGCCATTTCTTTTGATTTTCTTGGGTTTTAACCCCTAGAAGTCCAAAAATGGGCAGTGTGGTAATTCGTAACACCATCGCTGCCAAATTTGGATGCACGGCCATGTAATGGTGTGGATAACGTCGTAATGAACGCACAGTGAACCAGACTTTCCATTAAGTCAATCCAAGGCGCCTCGCATCAGCTCTTGTCGAAATAATGCCGCTGATCGAAAACACTACAAGATTTCGCATCGCTTTGGCGTCGTTGAAATGATCCCGTTTCTCGAATGCACGATATATCGTACCAAATATTTTTACGTTAGATAAACAGAGGTTTGATATTCTCTTCGTGCTGCAGCGGCACGGCTATCACAAAATGCGTAACAATACACGATATCCGCGTATTCTTCATTTTCGTAAGCAGCTATTTGAAGAAGAAGTTGTTTTTAGCATAGAATTCAGATAGATAACGACGACACGTCCGAACACCAAGATGATTAAAACTAACTGATTTATTATTATGCTATGACACAAATAGGTAACTAAATTGAAGGAAATGGTGAGCCTGGATTGTGTCTCCTAATATTTCCAAACTAGGAAAGAAAAGAAAAAATAATGCAAACCGGCTCTGGATAAGGCATTCGAGGAAATCCGTTACCTTCTCTGCATATGAAACGAGGAACTTATTCCCGTAATTTATACGCTAATGTGATACAATTTTTTTGAGTAATCCTCTACGATTTAAACTATATTTAAAAAAAAAAATCATGACATTTGATTTATGACTTTTATTTCTGAGGTTATGGGATGTTCAACCATAATTTTTTTTACGTAGTTGCTCTTTCGTCAGCTATTAGAAAAAGTGTCAACTTAATGCCCAGAGTGGAGTAGTTTTTTCACAACTGGCCGTTTTGGTCAAGTCGGAAAATTTTTTTTAAAATCTAAAAACTGCAATAACTTGAAAAACCACTGATTTCAGAACTTCAGTTCATAGGAAAAAATTGTTGCAAATTAGCTCTAGTATAACACCCTTCAATGAATACGTCGAATTTCCAATCATCATATATATATATATATATATATATATATATATATATATATATATATATATATATATATATATATATATATGGGACGTTTCGCGTCAACGGGGCCACCCCAATACCCAAAAATAGAATTAACGAAAAAAAAAAATTCAAGGATGTCAATTTCTTCATTGAAACGTAAGCTTTCAAATACAATTTTGGCCCTTTTGAAAAAAAACAAGATGGCGGTTAGAAACAAAAAAATCATGATTTCTAAGCAGAGTAAACTGAACTTCAAAACTGAGACAACATAATTTTACGTAATACCAACACGGCGGATCCAATATGGGGCCCCATTTTAATATCGTTCGTCATCCAACCCAAATGAGGGTAATTTTTTAAAATACTATTGAAACTATACAAAATTTATTAACTCCATCTCGTTACCCACTTCCCTGGAAATGATATTGCTCAAAAACTCATGTTCCTTTCCTACTTCAAGTATTATATGTACTAAATTTAAAATCGATTTCACATTTTCTTCGCGAGTTATCATGCCGTCATACAGACAGACCGGTCGAAATTGGACACTGTTTTCATTAGCTAAGGACCTTGAAATGTGAAAAAGGTAAAACCTCGGATGATGATTTTTCCACTAATACAATACTTCCCTTGGAAAGGAAAATAAAAACGTAACATATTACATACTTATATTTTTTACATATCAAATTATTATTTTAGAATACCGAACATTCCTTGTCCAATCGTTATATTGACATGTTAACAAAAAATAAATTTATGTTTTAAAATTTTAAAAGTTGTATTTTTTTTACAGTGTTTTTCGTGAATTGTTAAACTATTCCTACATATATTTAATTTCGTCGTTTATTTATAGCCTTGATGAAAACGTAAACTTTCATATCTGTAAATCAAATATTGTCCAAAAAGCTAAAACATTCTTTAGGCGACTTTTAATCATTGTCCAACTGTCAATTGTGTGAACGAAAATTGAACGATATATATTTATTTTAAATTTTCTTAAATAAACGTTTTTTTTCAATTACAACAAACTCAAAAATTCATCTACCTAGATATCAAGTTTTTGGCAGTTATATAGAGTTTTAAGTTTTAAACAATTTTGTGAATATGGCTGATCTACAGCATTCTATAACAGGCAACACATCAAAAGTCTTTTTAGTAGTCTCTATATCGTAGTTGCATTCTAATGGTAGTCTGATTTGTTCATTTCGAAAGAACCCATTTAATAATTTCATGGAGAATTTGTCAATGTAAAGTATTCATTTAGATCATATATTATGTCAGATCTCCAAAAATTTAGAACTGAATCGAACTATTAATTATTAAAATACCGTAAAATAAGAATTAATTGATCAGCTTCAGAAATATTACCTCACTCTCCTCATCTTTTTCATCATCTGCCCCACGCTGAAACACTGTAGTTTTATCTGTAGACAAATCCTCAGCATCAAAAAATTCTGTAGCACTTACACATGAAGAACTATAACTTAGAGAACTATTATATGGCGGCCTCTAAAAATAAAACTAATGATGAAGCTTCAAATACATATTAGAAATTGGTCAAATAAATATGTTTAAGCTCAAGATACATACATAAGATAACTTAAAGCGATTCACTGATAATTACAGGCCCATACAATATTGGTCATTAGGAGGTTTGTTTTTTTATACCAAATTATTAGCTTTTTGAATCAGAGATAACACACTATATAGTTCAGTAACGCCAAATAGCTATCAAATCCACATAATACTAGGACCGATAACTACCATCAGACCATTTTAAATCATCTGGCTAGGTCTCCTCTGTCTGTGGAACACTTAAAAAGGTACCACCCACAGGCAAAGGCGGAAAGGTCGCCTACATCCGTATCGGATATGGCACTTCAAGAAAACTGTTTGGTCAGGCATAACGGACGTCTAGGCCTCATTTTTACATTTTATTTATAATCTTCGAATTATTTCAACATTACTCTTTGATAAAGAAGCAGAACTGAACATTGAAAACGCGAAAATCACAAGAACGGATTCATACGTATATCTTGGGCAAAAAATAGTAATATCCAAGGAAAACTTGAAAGCGGATCTATCAAGGAGAACATCATTGGCTTCGTCGGCATTTGGCAGATTACGGAACATCTTCCTTTCCAATATCCCAAAGGCACTAAAAGCGAACACGTTTGATCAATTCGTGTTGCCCGTATTGACATACGTCATTTGTCATATTGTCAAGGCAGTCTTTTTTTATATATCGGATAAATTATCAAACGTAATGCACTTATGATAATTGTTGCTCAATTTACACTTTATGGAGAATATTCCAGAAATTTTTGATCAGTACTTCTCGAGATAGAGGGTAAGCCATTTTTGGCACTTTTTAAAAAAATAATATAAGGAAAAGTTTGCGTGAGTATTACATATATATATTTTTGAACTCGTATTTTCACAAGCTTTCACCTGACACCCCACTCGATAACCTTATAAAAAAAAATTTTTTTCACTTCCCCTACAAGCCAACCGCTTAAGGAGGATGGATTGAAAAAGTCGCGGCCTACGTTTTGAATCAAGACACTATAAATCGCCCACAAGTAGCGATGGAAAGAAGGATGTTGGGAATATCGTTGAGGGATGGACTGACTAATGAAGAAATTCGAGGAAGGTCCAAGATAACTGATGTAGCTGAGAGGATAAGAAGGTCGAAGTGGAGATGGACCCATAAGGTGTGGAGGCTCTGGAATGAGAAAAGAAGTAGAGGACGCCTGCAAATCCGATGGTCTGACGACATCAAAAGACTAGTGGGATATAACTGGATAAACAAGGCCCAAAACCCAAGAAGATGGACGTACTTAGGGGAGGCTTATGTCATCACTTAAAAAGAGTTATCATCATCATCATCAGCTATGCACTGCATAGCTGATGATGATGATGATGACTCTTTTTAAGTGATGCATGTATTTATTGTCGACACATGTCTCCTCCATAAGATCTCTTACTATATATTAGAAATCAGTATATACCAGCTTGTATTCACCTGATCGAATACCTGAGACTTACTAGAAAATTTGATTTTTTGGAACATGGAAAAAAGGCTGGCGGAACGATATCCGGTGAAGTAATCGATGTAGTGTTTGCTGCTTCTGGTTGAATCCTCTTTAAGAATTTTTTTAAATGGAATGAAGGCTGGCCTACATCCTAACAGGGCAATAATAACTTTCTGCATTTTTGCTTCAGTTTTAAAATATCTATAGTTGATAACTAATTACTAAATGAGAATAAACCTTTCAACTACGGTGGTTGGAAAATTGTTTCTTAAAAACACGTTCATCTAAATTTACGTTCCTGGCACTCATCTAAGCAACCACTGAAATTACTGATCACTGATCCGTGATCCCCATGTTAAGGGGGGAGGCCTGCGTAAACGACCGTTTTTTATAAATCATTTATTAAGAAACTATAATATTTATACGAAAATGAAAAAGTACAAAAAAAAAAGAACAACTTTTTGGCTTCAAACGTATAGCCTCAACTTTTTAAAAAAATTCAAAATGACAGAGCAGCAGCTGTTCAAAGTTGACTCCTTGAATTTACGCCGTGCAACACCCAGGTCGCTATAATGCATTAAAAATTTTTTAAAAAAAAACAGTATGATTATACGCTTTGAATGAATTTAAATTTACCAAAGAGAAATTAAAAATTTCAAATTTGGGACGACTTTAAAAAAATTAGCCCTTTTTATAATTTTTGCACATGCAATCAAGGTTAATGAATATCTGTATAAAATTTCAAGTAAATCCGTGAATTACTTTTTGAGCTACATTGCACAGCGTGTGACATTTTACGTTTTGAGAAAAACGCGTTTAAAGTTTTTGGTAAAGCCTCCGTCACTGGTTCAACATCTTCTTCTTGCTCAGTATATTGCATATCCTTGGACTTATTACCTGAGTAATGCCGACGGCGAGGGCCACTTGGACGATAATTGAGTTCAATTTTTCGAGCCAATATTATCAACAAATGAAAAGCCCAAAACGTGACAGTCGCTTCATCGATCAGAGACGGTCTCTTTTATGACACGATAGGTGCATTTAGAGTTTGAATTCCGATTTAAAACTTAGTGAGGACATTCTTCAGATGTTAAACTAATATTTCATGAAAAAAAATCATCATCTCTTAAACTAAACAAAACTTATTTATGGAACGCCCTATACTAATTACTTACTTTATCATTTTCCAACGAAGAAATATCCAAAAGATTCGAAGCTTCATGAATTTTCAATAATCTATTTCTTAAATCTACATTTTGCTTTATAATTTGATTAACATCATCTTTAACATTAATCACATTTTGATTACTGCTATTAAATATTATACATGGGTCAGATTCTAGTGCAGCTTTTAACCTCTCCCGTTCTGTATTTAAACCTTGTATTAAAGCCTTAAGCTCTCCCAAAACTAAAAAATAAATCACATTTCAGATATTAGTCTAAGCGACGACCTATGAAACTCTGACATCAACCGAATATATGTAAAGCGTATAATAAAATTGTGTCGTAAAATTTAAGAGGCGACAGTATTCACAAAAATAACAAAGGTTATCATAAACATAGACTAATACTTAGTTTTCAAACTACAAAGTGGCAAAGTTCTAGTATTTTTTCCCGTTTTCTGACTTATTTTACACGATTTTAAAGATAAGTCATTCAAAATCGGCAGGTATCAGTCATTGTCTAGTGCCTATGAAATACCTTTATTACGAAGAGAAATAAAGTACAGAGTGAAATTTACTCCAGGGTTTTGTCTACTTTTTCTAGTAGGCCCATGGATATTTTTTCTAAACCAGCAGCGTCCATATTATATTTTCTAACCTTCCTTGACTAGTGTAGTTTAGATTAAAGATAACGAAAACAACATTATCTTCGAATTTCTCCACCACTGTAATATTGAAAAATGGGATACAATATTATACGTTCGCAGGCTACAGAGTCAAATTATTTAAAAATTTATCTGATGATAATGATAATATTTGGGCCTGAGCGCATCGACAGCTAAGGTCATTTAGCGCCCCATATTAAGTTTATTGTGTATTAGACTTGGAAGTCAATTTCCTTCAAAAAATTTTTTATGTTGTCTTTATGTGTTTCAAAAGATTCTAAGGCTAATTTCAGATTTGAAGGAATGTTATATTTGTCTCTTATGCTTTTGTGGTGTTCCGACTCAAAAATATGTATGACAGATAAAGATGACCCACAGGTAGGACATAGAGGTGGTGGTTCGTTTTTTATAAGATGACCGTGAGAAGAAAACGTGTGTCCCACCGCCAGCCTTCTCAATATTACATTGTCCTTTCTTCCCATGGTGGGGGAGTTCAAAGGCGGTAAGGTACTTGATTTTATGGACCACAGTTTATTATTGGGGTCTTCCAGATCCCACTGTAATTGGAAGAGGGATTTATGGATAGTCTTAAGGAATATGTTGAAATCTGAGAAGTGATTTTCCCCTGTATTCATGGAGCCTCTTTCAATAGCGAGTTTTGCATAAGTATCCGCTTTTTTATTGCCACTGTTGCCGATGTGGCTGGGCAACCAAAGAAAAGAGATGGACCGATGTTTAAGTTTTGCTGTGTACATTAGATCAGTGATGTGTCTGATGTAGTTATAATCTAGATTTCTTGATTTAATGGCAGTGAGAGCGCAGAAATAATTAAGGACGGTTTGTTGGAAGTACTTGAGAGAGAATATCTGATAGCCTCTTTGATTGCAAGGAGTTCAGCAGAGAAGATGGTAGCATGGATAGGAAGTTTATACATTTTAATGATGTTTTGTGAAATAAAGGCTGCACCCACCCCTTTATCCGTTTTAGAGCCGTCTGTGTAAAAGAGACAGTGGTTTGGATAGTTTCTGGAGATTCTTTCTAGGAACAGTTTATTAAGAAATGCATTGGGGTACTCTGATTTGTTGTAAGAATGTAGGTGAAGGTCTATGGAGGGACGTGGTGAGAGCCATGGTGGAAAAGATGTTTGAAGAGGATAATTGTATTTTGGAGGGGGGAAATGTTATGGAGAGAGACC
The DNA here is from genome assembly GCA_019049505.1 of Pachyrhynchus sulphureomaculatus. Lineage (NCBI taxonomy): Eukaryota > Metazoa > Arthropoda > Insecta > Coleoptera > Curculionidae > Pachyrhynchus > Pachyrhynchus sulphureomaculatus. Next base: position 84,557,867 of record CM032446.1, on the reverse strand, counting down.
AAGTTGAAGATTCTTTTAGGGATAGATTCCGGTGGAAAAATTTGGTTGCGTTTGTGAGCATGATTCAGAGAGGTTCTGGTATGGGAGCGAAATAAGGATGACGAATAGTATTTTAGGAGAGAGAGCTGCCTTGAGAGCTGTAGTGGAGGTATAGCTGATATACACTGAATGATTGGGATAGGGGAAGTGCGGAATGCTCCCGTGGCAAGACGTAGGGAACGATTTTGGATGGGATCAAGGGATTTTTTAAGGTGGGGGCTGGCCGAATCATATATAAAGTCCCCATAATTAAGTTTGGAAAGAATAAGGGATTTATATATGTGGAGAAGGGAGGGAAAATCAGCGCCCCAGGTCATTCCCGAGAGCATGCGCAGTAAGTTAATGTCAGTCGATGTTCTGGTTTTAAGCGTTTGTAGATGATTTTTCCAAGTGAGTCTGTAGTCAAAAGTCAAACCCAGTATGTTTAGGTGGTCAGATGAAGGGAGAATATTGTTAGCGATGTGGAGGGTATTTATTCTTGGGCAATTTCTACGTTTGCAGAAGTGGTTGTTGATTTTTGTGGGGAAAAAGTGAAGCCATTATCATTTGCCCAACCGTTTATAGAGTTTAGTGTGCGTTGCATGGTGTCAGTACACACCGAAGAGAGAGGAGAGGATGTGTAAAGGATAATGTCATCGGCGAAGATTTTATATTTGATAGGCGGAAAGATGCGTTCAGTTAGAGGTTTAAGTGCCAGGTTAAAGAGGGTGGGGCTGAGTACAGCACCCTGAGGGACGCCAAGGGATAGTGTGTAGGTCTTTGAGAGGATACCATTTGCTTTGACTCTAAAGGATCTGGGTTGTAGGAAGTTATAAATGAATTTTGGGAGAGCGCCTCTAAGCCTAATGGAGTGGAGTTGTGCCAGTATAGTAGTTCTGCCTGTCATGTCAAAGGCCGATGTTAAGTCAAGAGACGTGAGTAGAAGATGGTTTTTGTGGAAAAATGTACGTCTTATGTCAGTCTCCAGTGATGCGAGGTGATCCATCGAAGACCTGTATCTACGAAAACCGTACTGAAAAGGAGATCAAAGATTTTTGGTCTCTATTATCCAAGATAAGCGATGCAGCACCATACGTTCAAGAATCTTACACAAGTGATTTGTAAGGGATATAGGTTGATAACTGTTAGGGATGGATCTGGGTTTGCCAGGTTTGTAGATGGGGATGGTGATAGAGTGTAACCAGGTCGAAGGGTATTTGGAATTGATCCATATATGGTTATAGATTGTTAGAAGGCAGTCAAGCATGTTTTTGGAAAGTTGATTTATCATTTCGACGTGGATGTTGTCTGGCCCAGGGGCTGTGCGTTTGGTTTTACGTCGAGCGTCATGTAGTTCAGGAAGGGAAAAGGGTGAGTTATAGTGAATTGCCTGGTCAGTATCAAAGCTGCTAATATCTGGAGGTGGAAGAGACATGGGATTGGGACTCTGTGCTTTTTGAGAGTAATGAAAGGCAAGTCCATTTGATATTTCCTTTTGATCAGTGATATGTATATTGTTTACGCGGAGGATAGGGATTTTGTTGGAGGATGAGCCCTTCATTCGTCTAACCGCAGTCCATAATGAGTTTGAAGATATTGGTGATTTGATGTTAGAGACAAACTTGTTCCAGGACTCAGCTTTAGCTTGTCTGGTGATTTTCCGAGCAATGGACCTCATTCTCTTGAAAGCAATGAAGTTTTCCGTGGTGGGATGACGCTTAAAAGTGTTGAGTGCTTTCTTCCTGTTTTGTATAGTTTTTGAGCATGAGGGAGTCCACCAAGGTACAGGAGGTTTATTGAATATCGGATTCAAGAAAGGGATGGCTTTGTTGGCGGCCGTTAGGATTGAGTTTGTGAAATCATGGAGATATTCATTGACGTCGTTGATGGGAAGGGGAGGAGGAGAGCCTAGAGTAGTGAAATATTCCCAATTCGCTCTTGTTAGAATCCATTTGGTTTGTCTATCGGGAGGAGTATGGGGTGAATGAAGGAAGCGGATGATAGGAAAATGATCGCTACTGTAGGGTTCGGGGGCGATATCCCATTCAAGGATTGTAGATAGTGAGGGACTGCTGATGGATAAATCAATGGAAGAGAAGGATCCTGAGGAGGAGCTAAGGAAAGTGGGGGTTGGGTGGTTAAGAATCATAAGATTTTGTGAAGAAATAAGATCAGCAACGATCTCGCCCCTAGGAGAGGTCGAACACGAACCCCACATTGTGTTATGAGCATTGAAGTCTCCGAGCAACAGTAGAGGTGTAGGGAGTTGAGAAATAAGGTCGGAGAGTGTGCTAAGGGTTGTTTGATGGGAGGGAGGTAGGTAAATGTTGCATATGGTGATAGGAATGTGTAGGGTAATTCTGGCAGCGACCGCCTCGAGAGGGGGTATTTAAAGGGATCTGTGAGAAATCAAGGCTACTGTGGAGGTATAGTGCCACTCCGCCAGATGCTCTTGATTGTTCCGTTCTATTCTTGTAGATTATGTTAAAGTTTTTAAGGTGTGTGTGGGAATTTGGTTTAAAATTGGTTTCCTGAATTGCCAATATGGATGGTTTATGCAGGTTAATCACCAAGGAGAGATCCTCTTTTCTTGGGGAAAGGCCGTTCACATTCCATTGTATGATTGGGGAGAATGTTAAGGTGAGGAGAAATTACTTCTTTTTGGTGTTCTGTTTTGGCGGGGCGATAGGATCAAATTCCATGAGATTATCAGAATAATTTAAATCCAATATGGACTCGTTTGAAGAGTTGGGCGTGGTTTTAGTAGAGCGATCTTGCTCTTTAGAAAGAGCGGTGGGTTGTTGGTTTAAAACAGGTTTAGATGTTTGAGATTTAGTGGGAGGATGGGTCTTGGGATCTTGTTTGGAAGATTTTTTTGGATCTGGGCAAGGGGAGAATTTGGGAAGGGGGGGGGAGGGGACGATTGAGGGTTTGGTTGATGAGGGGGGAAAAGGGGGGGTATTTTTAGGAGTTAGATCACATTGTGTGGATGTATTCACCATCTTGGATTTCAAGCCCTTGGCGATGTCACTAAATGTGGTGGGGAGAGCAGGGTGTAATGTGAAATATTTGCGTTTGGCATCAAAGTAATTTAACTTTTCTGTGGTCTTAAGTGTTTGGATTTCAAACTCAGTCTTAAATTTGGAGCAGCCCTTGTACCTGGGCGAATGAGACTTTCCGCAATTTACACACTTAGGCGTTTTGGTACATGGGTCATCGATATGTGTTTCGTGGCTGCAAGATGGACAGATGGGACTCTGGGAACACTTGGCAGCCATATGTCCAAACCTCTGGCAAGAGAAACATCGCATGGGGGGAGGAATGTAGGGCCTGACACGAATAGAATACCAGCCTGCATGGATTCTTGCTGGTAATTGGTGCAATTTACAAGATAGAGTGAATGTGTAGGACGGTTTTGAACTTTCTTTCCTCTGTGGAATCCTATAGATTTCAGTGACTCCTTGCTCTTTGAGGTTCTCAAGTATCTCCTCGTTGGTACAATGTTGAAGATCACGGCATGTTATAACACCCTTAACTGTGTTGAGAGTTTTATGTGCTGAAGATGTGACTTCAAAATCATGTAGTTTAGTCAGCTTCCCTGCGATTTCAGACTGTTTTTCATTGCTCACCTCTATGAGTAGTGACCCATCAGCCATTTTTCTGGTGTCAGTCAGAGTACCAAGACTTGCTTGTAAAGCTTTATGCAATAAGAATGGAGATGTCTCCGTAAAGGAGCCATGCATCCTTGTTATCTTGAAAAAACGATCATATGCTTGTTGTTGCGGAGAATTAAGGGTAGAATCAGTTCGCGGTCGCTTAGAACCGGTAATTGGGGGAAAATTAAAATTGTTTAAATGTAGACACATATGTGGTCCTACGAGTAACCTGAGAAATAAAAGGCCCACCCCAGCAGAGCTCGGATACTGAGGCAAGGCTATATACAACGGAGGACGCCCTGTTTCCGAGGGAACCGTTAAAGACCCAAATTTGCGAAGGGCCATTCACCTCCTCGCCACGGTTTTTTAACAGCTTGAGATTTCGCTTTGACACTTACGCATAGGACAAACAGGAAGGACAAAACAATACGACACAACATGACTCAGGTACCTCGGGGGCGTCAGTCCCCGTACTAGACCAGATAAACTGATCTAGCCCCTGAGGGGAAAAATTTATCTGGTGATCCATTTAAAAAATGAAAGATTAATTTGATACAAAATACCCTCCATAATCCAAAAGTTTGAGTCCCTGAATTATCATCATAATGTTTGTTATAAACGTTTTATTCTATAACCTACTATATATATATATATATATATATATATATATATATATATATATATATATATATATATATATATATATATATATATATATATATATATTGTATGGGTCTAGCACACGTGCTGCAGGGAAGTCCCTAAAGCGCTCCAGGAGCGGCATGTGTGCGGAAAAAAGCGATTCACGTTGTTCTTGAATCGCTGTAAATTGTACACGGTGAGAAACACAGCGCTGGGCAAATTATTCCAAAGGGATGATGTTCTCCATATAAAAGACTGCTTGAAAAGCGTTATACGCGGAGTAACAAGCTGAACCTCATACGGATGTAAAGCACCAGCGCGACGTGTATTTCTAACATGCACCGCTTTGGGAGGAATTAAGCGGGCTACATCCTTCGAACACTTTCCATGAAAATACTTGTAGAACAGACTCAAGTCGCCAACCGTTCTTCGATGTTCCAGCGAATCAAGACCGCCGGTCAGTTCCGGGTCTCCAATCAGACGAACAGCTCTTCCCCGAACAGAATCCAACAAATGCAGTGTATGTTTGGGAGCGGAGCCCCAAATATGGGAGCAGTATTCCATAGTTGGTCGAATTTGAGCTTTGTTAAGAATTAACAGTTGTTGTGGAGTGTAAAGCTTTCTGGTTCGAAAAAATATTCCTAACTTTTGAGCAGCTCTCCTTGCTATGCTGCAACATGTTCATGCCAGGACATATTTGCTCCCAAACTAACGCCCAACAAATTGAGCGACGATGCTAGGGGAATGGAGTGCCCCAACATAATTATGTCGGATTCAGCAACGTTAACTTTTTTAGAAAAAAACTGCCGCCTGGGTTTTTGTAGCGTTAAATTCCACTTGGTTACTGTCACCCCAAGGTGACAGTAAGGTTCCAGGTCTTTGTTAACTTGAACGACCTCCTGCTGTCTACGGATATTCGCCTGAGCAGCCGATGTCCGAGCGTTCAAAATGAATGAAGAGACAAGCGTACTTTCGTCTACAAAGCTGTAGATTGGATTCCCGGTCTTTTACAGCAGAACGTTATTGTAAATGAAAAAGAGAGTAGGAGACAGTATGGAGCCTTGGGGCACACCGGCGTTGATTGTGTTAGAAAGAAATCCGTCGACCGACACTCGTAAAGAACGCTCTCTGAGGAAACATGAGAGCCACAAACAGAACTTTTCAGACATACCACAAGAGCGTAGCTTAGCCAACAGTCCATCGTGCCAAACAAGGTCGAATGCCTTGGATATGTCAAGAGCAACCGTTCAAGATTCTCCAAAGTGTTCAATTGCGTTGTTCCAAACATGTGTTACATAAGTCAGAAGATCTCCTGTTGATCTATGTTTACGAAAGCCATATTGGTGATCGCTAATAATATTGAATCGTGCAAGATATTTTAGAAGATGCTGATTGATAACCTTTTCCATGACTTTCGATATTACTGAAAGCAGTACGACTGGTCGGTATTTACGAGGCTGGTTTGAAAAGTCCGTGCAAAAATAAAAACTACTTATGTGTTTGGGGTAAACCTTTTTTATTTTTTTCGACATAGTCTCCTTTTAGGCTTATACACTTCGTCCAACGATGTTTCTAGTTTGTTGATCCCTTCCGAATAATAGGATTTGTCCAAGTCTGCAAAATATCCATTAGTGTCTACAATCACCTCCTCGTTTGAATAAAATCTTTGTCCCGCCAGCCATATCTTCAAATTGGGGAACAAATAGTAGTCCGAGGGAGCCAAGTCTGGAGAATAGGGGGGATGTGAAACGAGTTGGAATCCTATTTCCATTAATTTTGCGACCACAACTGCTGAGGTGTGTGCTGGTGCGTTGTCGTGATGGAAAAGGACTTTCTCGTGGGCCAATCGCCGGCGTTTTTCTTGCAGCTCGATTTTCAAACGGTCCAATAACGATGAATAATATTCACCTGTAATAGTTTTACCCTTTTCCAGATAGTCGATGAGGATTATCCCTTGCGAATCCAAAAGACAGTCGCCATAACCTTTCCGGCCGAAGGAACGGTCTTCGCCATTTTTGGTGCAGATTCCCCCTTGGTAACCCATTGTTTAGATTGTTGTTTGGTCTCAGGAGTATAGTAATGTATCCATGTTTCATCCACAGTGACGAAACGACGCTTAAAGTCCTCCGGATTCTTCTGGAACAGCTGCAAACCATCCTTGCAACACTTCACACGATTCCGTTTTTGGTCAAGCGTGAGCAATCGCGGCACCCATCTTGCGGATAGCTTTCTCATGTCCAAATGTTTATGCAAAATATTATGTACCCGTTCAGTCGAGACGCCCACATCACTAGCAATCTCACGCAACTTAACTCTTCTGTCATCCATCACCATATCATGGATTTGATCAATGATTTCTGGAGTCGTAACCTCCACAGGCCGTCCAGAACATTCAGCGTCACTTGTGCCCATATGGCCAGTCCGAAAATTTTGAAACCACTTATAAACTGTTCTAATCGAAGGTGCAGAGTGACCATAATATTTATCAAGCTTCTCTTTAGTCTCCTGAGGCGTTTTGCCTTTCATAAAGTAATGTTTAATCACCACACGAAATTCTTTTTCTTGAAAATCACTCGACTTCCTTGATTCACACGAATGCCAAACACAAAGAAATAGACCAATATGGCTGAAACTTGGTGTGCGTTCATTCAAGAGATGCTACTAACTAAACATGACCTCGATACGCGCCGGTGGTGCCATCTCTCGGACTTTGCACGGACTTTTCAAACCAGCCTCGTATTTGGCAAGGTCTTGCCTTTTTTTTAGGTATCGGCTGAACTGTGGCACATTTCCAGCAGGATGGAAATATTCCTTTTCTGTAGGATAGGTTGAAAAGTCTACAGAAAACTGGTGTTAGTTCCCTTGCACAGTTTTTGAGAACTATGGCAGGTATTCCGTCAGCGCCAGAAGCCTTTTTGGTGTCTAGCTTCATTAAAATACGCTTTATGATGCGCTGTCTGAAGACAACATCGGGCATCTTTGACTGCAATATGGGAATAGCAGGTGGTGTTTGTCCTTGGAAATCGACAGTAGAATATAAAGCAAAGAGTTCAAGCAACAAGTTCGCTCTCTCAACAGGTGTGGTTGCAATGGAATTATCTGGCCGTGTGAGTGGTGGTATGGTGGATTTGGTGAAATTCTGACTAACTGCCTTAGCGACTGTCCAAAAGGACCTGGAATTGTTGGGACAAGCGAGAAGTTTGGTTCTAATTCGTTGATAGTGTGCCGCCTTGGTTTCGTCGATAATTCCTTTGCATGTGTTCCAGGCACGAACAAAGGTGTTACGATTTATGGTGTTAGGATTTTCACGCCATTGTCGATAGGCAATATGTTTAGAAGCAACAGCTTCTTTGCATTTTCGGTCAAACCAAGGCTTGCTGTTGGAGGGGCATTTCTTCGAAAAAGGGGTGTAAGCTTCCATACCAGCCAAAATAACATCGGAGACCTCCCTGGCGCAGTCAGATGGGTTGTCGGATCGAAAACAAACGTCCATCCAAGGGAAAGTTGGAAAATGAGATCTTCCCATTTAGCAGACTGTAGTGCCAAATCTTGCGCGGCCTAGGCGCCTCTCTCTCACTGATTGGCAGGATACTCGATGTCGAAAGCAGTTTATGGTCGGAAGAACCTAACGGCGGATTTACGGTGACCGTGTAAATCTCCGGTTGGTGGTTAAAAAACAGATCAAGAAGACTGGCGAACTCCCCGTCTCGATTAGGGATCCGTGTTGGTTCATCAACAAGCTGAGTTAAGCCACAACTGATTGAGAATGATTCATCTTCACTACCTTGTTCGTCGGTAGTATTTGAATATTTAAGCCAGTTGACATTGTGGACATTAAAGTCGCCCAGGATGGCAATTTCGGCACTTGGATGGTTAATTTGTAAATGATCGATGGTGTCTGCAAGAGAAACGAAAAGTGTTCGAAAATTGGTATCACTTGGTGGTTGATACAGGATACAGATGAACCTTGTGGTTTGTCGAGTCGTTATTTTTAACCACGTAACAACAAAGTTTGGGGGCTACGGAGCCTCTTCTCGTTGGCAAGAGAGGTCGCTTCTGAAAAAAAAAAGAATCCAAAGGTGCGCCTAAATTGGGAATGGAAGTTGTACCCAGGATAACGATAGTTTACTGTGCTGGTCGATGGACTGACCTTGGTTTCACAATAATGGAGATATATCGCACTAATATGCATTCCTATATCAGTTAAAGTTTAATGTTTTATAGTATTCTCTTTAAAATTCAATAAAAATAATGGTCCGCTAGATTGAGACACTCTGTACATGAATTTTCTGAATGGTACTTATATGGTCTTATGTCATTTATATGATACATTTTATGTTGGTGAAGGAATTCCTCAAGTCTGTTTAATAAAAATTATTGTCTATTTTTGTGATACCCACGAATACTACTTTCGCAACTGATAACCTGACCAGGGACTACTTCATATTCATACAAAATTTCCTCAAAATCCGTTCAGCTATTTTTGTGTGACCTGCACTAACCTGAATAACAAAATAAAACAAATTTTTGTTTTGGCCTCTATATATATATTCAGTAACGCCAGCAGTCTCTTGTTCGAAAAAATAATCTTATATAGACACAGATACAGTTATGATATATATATATATATATATATATATATATATATATATATATATATGGATATTTTCTCACACCTTACCTGATTTTCCTAACGAAATAAAATCTTCTTTCAAATGATTATCCGGAGCTAAAGATATTACCTCAGAATTGCTAAAGCTATCTGACGTAAGAGAATCCGATGGGGGTTGGGGAGGAAGTGGTAAAGACGTACTGATTTGATGTGAAGATGCACAAAGTCCCGAAAATGAATTAGCCTGAAAATAAAATTTTGGCACATAAATTCAAATTCTATTATTTCAGTAAATTTATTACTGCCAGGTGTTTTTTGTTTAAAAAGGCCATTTTTGAACGTTTTCTGAAATGGACCTTGGCGACAGAGTAGAATAAAATAAAATACAATAAAAAAAATTAATTTTTAAATTGGGATGCTTAATAATCCTCGTGTAATTACGAGATCTTTTGAAATTGTGCTAGAAAGACTCTTTACTAAATCGACTTTTAAAGTTTAGAATTTATATTTATGATGTAAAATCAACTTGTCAATGATCAAAACCTACTTTTTTTTTATGAGTCTAGCACACGTGTTGCAGGGAAATCTTAAAGCGCTACAGGAGCCACACGTGTGCGGAAAAAGCGATTCACGTTGTTCTTGAACCGCTGTAAATTGTACTCGGTGGGAAACACAGTCCTGGGCAAATTATTCCAAAGGGATCATATTTTCCATATAAAAAGACTGCTTGAAAAGCGTTGTACGAGAAGTAACAAGCTGAACCTCATACGCATGTGAAGTATTAGCGCGACGTGTATTTCTAACATGTACCGCTCTGGGAGGAATTAAGCGGGCTACATCCTTCGAACACTTCCCATGAAAATATTTGTAGAATAGGCTCAAGTCGCCAACCGTTCTTCGATGTTCCAACGAATCAAGGCCGCCGGTCAGTTCCGGGTCTCCAATCAGACGAACAGCTCTTCTCTGAATAGAATCGAATAGAATCCAACAAATCCAACGTATGTTTGGGAGCGGAGCCCCAAATATGGGAGCAGTATTCCATAGTTAACGCCCAACAAATTGAGTGACAATGTTAGGGGAATGGAGTGCCCCGCCATAACTATATCGGGTTCAGCAACGTTAACTTTTTTAGAAAAAACTGCAGCCTGGGTTTTTGTAGCGTTAAATTCCACTTGGTTACTGTCATCCCAAGATAGAATTTCTTCCAGGTCTTTGTTAAGTTGAACGACTTCCGCTGCCTGCGGATATTCATCTGAGTAGCCGATGTCCGAGCGTTCAAAGTGAATGGACAGATAAGCGAACTGTCATCTGCAAAGCTGTAGATTGGGTTTCAGTATTTTCCAGCAGATCGTTAATGTAAATGAGAAAGGGAGTAGGAGAGAGTATGGAGCCTTGGGGCACACCGGCGTTGATAGTGAAGGTGTTAGAAAGAAATCCGTCGACTGCCACTCGTAAAGAACGCTCTCTGAGGAAACACGAGAGCCACAAACAGAACTTTTTAGACATACCATAAGAGCGTAGCTTAGCCAACAGTCTGTCGTGCCAAACACGGTCGAATATCTTGGATAAAGTGTTCAATTGCGTTGTTCCAAACATGTGTTACATAAGTCAGAAGATCTTCTGTTGTTTACGAAAGCCATATTGGTGATCACTAATAATGTTAAATCCTTCAAGATATTTTAGAAGATGCTGATTGATAGCCTTTTCTATGACTTTCGATATTATTGAAAGCAGTGCGACTGGTCGGTAGTTATTTGGCAAGGTCTTCTTGCCTTTTTAGGTATCGGCTGAACTGTGGCACATTTCCAGCAGGAAGGAAATATTCCCTTTCTGTAGGATAGGTTAAAAAGTCTACAGAAAACTGGTGTTAGTTCCCTAGCACAGTTTTTGAGAACTATGGCAGGCATTCCCTCAGCGCCAGAAGCTTTTTTGGTGTCTAGCTTTATTAAAATACGTTTAATGATACGCTGTCTGAAGATAATATCGGGCATCCTTAATTACACTATGGGAATACTAGGTGGTGTTTTTCCTTGGAAATCGACAGTAGAATGTGAAGCAAAGAGTTCAGCCAACAAGTTCGCTTTTTCAACAGGTGTCGTTGCAATAGAATTATCTGGCCGTGTGAGTGGTGGTATGGTGGATTTGGTGAAATTTTGATTAACTGCCTTAGCGACTGACCAAAAGAACCTGGAATTGTTGAGACAAGCGAGAAGTTTGTTTCTAATTCGTTGATTGTGCGCCTCCTTGGTTTGGTCGATAATTTTTTTGCATGTGTTCCGGGCACGAACAAAGGTGTTACGATTTATGGTGTTAAGATTTACACGCCATTGTCGGTAGGCAAGATGTTTAGAAGCAACAGCTTCTTTGCATTTTCGGTCAAACCAAGGCTTGCCGTTGGAGGGGCATTTCTTCGAAAAAAGGGATGTAAGCTTCCATACCAGCCAAAATAACATCGGAGACCTCCCTGGCGCAGTCAGATGGGTCCTCAGAACGAAAACAAACGTCTAACCAAGGGAAAGTTCGAAAATATTCCATGAGATCTTCCCATTTAGCAGATCTGTAGTGCCAAATCTTGCGCGGTTTAGGCGCCTCTCTGTCACTGATTGGTATGATACTCGATGTCGAAAGCAGTTTATGGTCGGAGGAACCTAACGGCGGATTTACGGTGACCGTGTAAATCTCCGAATTGGTGGTCAAAAACAGATCGAAAAGACTGGCGAACTACCCGTCTCGATCAGGGATCCGTGTTGGTTCATCAATAAGCTGATTGAGAATGATTCAGCTTCACGACCTTGTTCGTCGGTAGTATTTGAATCATACAACTATTAGAATTAGCGATCAAGTTAGCGCCATTAACACAAAATTAGAAGAACTGGGTATGGTTATGGCATACAGCTTGAAATTTTTTTTTAGTACTAACCATTCAGGTTTTCAAATGCTGTTTTGCATTTTGCTAAAACTGTTCCGATAATATCTAATATAGAATTAAAACTAATGAAAGCAACACGTAAAATTTCAAACTTTCAAATATTTGACAAGTGTAAAAGTACAATCCATCAAGAAAAAAAGGTTAAATATGTTTTTTTTTCTAAAATGTAAAACCGTAGTGGAGAAAATTAACTCTGAAAACCGAAATAAAGGCGCTCTAAATAACCCACTTCAAATATGCTAATTGCAAAATAGGTTTGGCAACGTGCACCGAAAATTTTTGGAGAAATTCATAAAAAAAATGGTTCCCATATGTCACACATTTTATGCCGGGTACCGCATTGTTCAAAAATAATAATTTTTTCATTTGTTTTAGCTATCACTTTGCTCAAGTTATAATAATCCGGATGTATATAATATAAATATGAATTGTATTATTACTTACAGACAACGGAGACGTATTTCCAGTATCCATCACAGCTGTGGATTTATTAAATTGTATACTAAGATCAACACTCCCGCTTTTTGAAGATTTCTTTTTTCTCAGACCGAATTTTTTCCGATCTTTTTTTTACATTTGGAGATGGAGCTTCGGTATTCTAAAATAAATTCGTTTTCTGGTAAATCTAATATCTCGCTATTTAGAATTGCTTAAGAACTTATAAACGCTCCGTTTAAATTATTTTTGCCAGTTAATTTTTTTTTTTTTTAAAAAAGCACTTATTTTCATGCCTGAAAGAAGGATGAATAGTCTCTGTTTCACGCGAAGTGTTCGCGATATCGGGTATAACACAGGGCTAACACATAGGACTTTTTTGGGTATTTATTACTAATATGTCATCTTGTTTTCAGTTTTTAGAATTATTTTTATTATATTTATAAGGAGTGTGAATCAATTTTGAGGGATTTCTAACAGAGGGCGTAACTTGTATTACATCGCATTGGGGCATACTATTGCTATATTCATGGTGAAGCACCATACTTATACTTTAATTTTTAGTATAAGTTATTTTGCCGAAGTGTAAACAACATATTTTTTTGAGCACCGAATATGTCGAATTACATGCGAACAAAACACTATTTGAGTTACTTTTCTTATTTAATTCGAAGAGAAACATTGCTAAAGGTCATAGATTGCTGTTGGAAACCTATGGTGATTGTATGCCATTAATAAAAAACATGTGAGAACTGATTTTGACGCTTTGAAAGTGGTGATTTCGACACACGGAAGACAAAGAACGTCCAGGCCAGTCGAGAAAGTTTAAAGATGAAGAATTGGAAGCATTACTCCATGAAGACCCCAAATGGAAAAAGAGCTTGCAGAATGATTAGGAGTTGATCGCAAAACCATTTCCAAGCGCTTACATGCACTAGGAATGATTCAAAAGCAAGGAAATTGGGTGCCATACGAGTTGAAACCGAGAAACGTTGAAAAGCGATTTCCCACCTGTTAACAACTGCGTCAACGGCGTAATCGGAAAGGTTTTTTTGCATCGTATCGTGACTGGTTATAAAAAAAAGATACGCTACGACAATCCAAAGCGCAAAAAATCATGGGTGAAGCCCGTTGAACCATCAGCAACGCCAAAGTTGCGAGGCGCATTCTTGGCTCCAAGCTTATGCTATGTATCTGGTGGGATCAGCTGGGTGTAGTATATTATGATCTGCTCCAACCCAACGAAACTATTACTGGGAGAACGTTACCAACAACGATCGATGCAATTGAGCCGAGCGTTGAAGAAAAAACGACCACACAATATGCCAAAAGACACGATAGTGATTTTTCAACATGACAACGCTCGGCCACATCTTACAAAACCCGTCAAGAAAACGCTAGAAGCGCTTAGATGCAATACCCTACCTTACCCACCGTACTCACCAGACACTGCACCTTCTGATTATCACTTGTTCCGATCGATGACGCACTGCCTCTCTGAACAGCGCTTCCCTTCTTATGAGGTTACAAAAAAAAATGGGTCGATTCGGGGATAGCCTCAAAAGATGAGTCGTTCGTTCAACGTAGTATTCATATGCTGCCACAAAGATGGGAGAAAGTAGTGGCTAGCGATAGACAATACTTTGAATAATCAATATGTAACAATTTTTTACAATAAAGGGATATTTTTACCCAAAAATCCCTAAAAATTAATTCACACACCCAACAATTATAAATAAAAACGAACTTTCTGGTCTTATAGCTTGAAATCTCAGAAGTTTAGTTCGCTTACTGGTGCTCTCGTCAATTTAAACCCTAAATTGTTAAATTAGAGCTTCTTTATAATGAATCAGGCGTTATATATTTTTGTTAATGCTTTTTTAATTTGTAGATTGACAACATTATTTTAAGGGATAGTAAAATTTATTAAGGTAATCACACAATATAATAATGAAGCAAAGTTGCTTACTTTATGCAACTACTGAGGAGCAGTGGAGTAATCAAAGGGCTTATGTCTCCCGCCCCAATGGGTCTAGAAAAAGACCCCCCCCCCCCTCCCTGCCTTCCTTTAGCCCATTAATGTTATTTCGGTGAAAAAAAGCCCCTGATTGGTTGGTGCACTGTAACCTCCAAGCTTATTATGCTCCCCACTCTCGGTTACATGAGCACCTTTAAGAAAGTTAATTAGCTTCCTTCCAAGCCCTTCACGTGGTAAGTTATCGCCACGATCTAAATCTTGGAACAGTTTATGTCTGTTCCGAATTAAAGCCGCACTAATCTGCACGTTGTGGGACCAGTGTGAATATCCATTTTCTATAAATGCTTTCTCAGGTGCCAGTGGTCGGTGATCAGTCCCACCATTAGTCTGATCTAGGCCCTTGTTAAACAAAGTACGTCAGTTGTAAGTTTCTTTAAGGGGCCGCCAATTACGTCCAACGCATGTCTTTTTGGACAGACGTTGCGACCCAACGATGGTCATATCATTGCTAATATGAGCATCTGTGGTCGTTTTTACCGCCTATTTTAGTATACCAATCGCTGTTTCTGGACTCCTGTGGGAATTTGTAGCTCCAAATCTTGCTAATTCGTCCGCTTTTTCATTACGTTTTATCCCCGCATGTCCTAGAACATTCGGTAGTTCAACTCTGTTGTCCCTGAAGGAACGTTTTAACAATTCATGTTTACACTCCATTGTGTTCTAAGAGATGGCCTGATAAGCATCTAAAGCTTTTAGAGTAGCTTAACCGTCCAAGGGTATATATATTTCTTCGTTGCGGTAGTCCCATCTAATATTTTCGTGAACACGAGAAAAAGCCCCTCGAATCAATCTGACCACCTGCATTAACAACCTATACATGCCCTTGCTTAATACGTAGAATCTTAGTTTTAATTAGTTACTTTGTCACTATAATATACCTGTCATATAGGTAGATAAAAAAACAAGTGAAAAATAAATACGTAAAATATGTACACAAGTTCCACTTCTTGTAGAGTAAATATATCATTATTACACTGCTTTAATAGAGGCAAGTGAAATTTACTAAAACTGGTGATCTCGGAGGGCGGTTTATTCACGAATGCAATACTTCCCGTTAGCAAAGTAAGTAAATACAATAATAATGTAAAAAAAATAACCATAATATGTATTTCAAAGTTCAGAAATAAACAAAACATCAAAAATTAAATATTTTAAGTTATATAAAGAAAAAGAGAAAGTAAAATACAGGTGATTTATGATTCAAATATGTTTTAATGCCTATAGTTCCTTTCAACTTCGACACAATAGTAATGGGCTGTCGTTTTCTACAACAAACAGATACAATAGCTATTTTCTTCTATTTTCAAGCAGTTTGGTTTTTTTTTTAGACCGAGAGCACATTTAAACTGAAAAAGGAAAATCACGAGATACGCGTAATGTAAGACTTTGATAAAGCTCGAATTTTTTGCTAGTCTTCTCTATCGCGCGGGCGCGAAATTGTAACAGCTAATTACATTTCTCGGTGCATAAAAAAACTATTAAGTATTGGATTAGTTATCTTACCTCTACATTAATTGTATTTTCAATCTGCTGCAATAAAGTATTCATTTTTTCTAAATTCTGTTCAATTCCAGTTGTGTTCCTCTGAAACTTATCCAAAGTCGAAAGGGACTCTTGTAGCCAAAAACCCAAACGACCGGCATTACTAGAAATGCTCTTCATTCGTCTTGTAAGATGGCCGTCTTGAGTTACCATGTCGGGAGATCTCAAATTACCTAGAAGAGTAAATTCAATTATAGGCACTGAAAAAAATTTCAAAAATTCGTCATACAACTATTTTATCCTGGGTACGACTTCTATTCCCGATTTAGGCGTAACTTTGGAATCTGTCTTTTTGTCAGAAGCGACCTCTCTTGCCAACGAGAAAGGGCTCTGGAGCCCCAAACTTTGATGTTATGTGGTTAAAAATAATGACTCAACAAACCACAAGGTTCATCTGTATCCTCGAAATACCTAAATCAGGCAGAAGATAGTTTTTTTTGATCCCATCAGTGAATGTTTACCAATTACAGAGGCAAGGTGTCGTAAAGGTCAATGTTTTTTTAAAGAGAGGTGGACTGAGTAAGAGTACAACAAAGTGCAGATAGATTGTGTCATTGGTACAATTGGTTAAGTTTTAAATTTGTCACGGACAACTTAAGATATTTTATGTGGAGATCCGTTACACATTCAGGTACATGTATTTATTTATTTATTTCGTATGGATGTATATTGCACACAGCACAATTGAAGTTAAATCAAATTACCTAAACGAATTATACAAAAATATAAACAAACCAATAAGGTACCGATGTAAGGTACATTAAAAAATCGTTTACCATTTATTTCTTGAAAAAATTTAGTGAAAAACCTAGTTGAAATTTTGTTTTTATTTTGCCTCCACACAGATGTTAAATAAAAAATAGCGGATCCCAATAATAAAGGAAAAAATCGACCCTAAACCAATTGAATATAAAAAGTATTAATTTTAAATAAATTACTCATCAATAAATTATTATGCAATATTATAATAAGAAAAAAATTTTAACAGGTAATTCAATAAAATTTTATTTGCTTCCTTGTAAAAAGGATAATAAAATAAACGATCAGATGGATTGTTCCCCTTTATTTATTTTAAACTAGAAAGAATTTTGTCAGACGTCGACGAAAAAGGTTACTACTTTAAAATCGCTGCTGTCGGGAAGGCTGGTGTATATTATACGATACGTTATTTGTTTATTTTTTCTTAGCCCTATTTTCAATCCTTGTTCTCCTTGTTTCCCCTTTCAATCATTCTAATCAGTAAAAAGCACGAGGTATGCTACGGAATTTAGTATCATTAGAAAGAGAATAAAATGAGCTTTCAAATGATACTAGGTAAAAATACATGAACACTAAATTCTGAAGTCAAATAGTTTAAGTCGATTTTTTGTTCACCAATGTATATATATATATATATATATATATATATATATATATATATATATATATATATATATATATATATATATAGATATATATATATATATATATATATATATATATATATATATATATATATATATATATATATATTTATATATATATATATATATATATTATATATATATATATATATATATATATATATATATATATATTTATATATATATATATATATATACATATATATATATATATATATATATATATATATATATATAGATATATAGATATATATATATATATATATATATATATATATATATATATATAGATATATATATATATATATATAGATATATATATATATATATATATATATATATATATATATATATATATATATATATATATATATATATATATCGGTCAGTTTTGGAATAAATTATGCAGAGATATTTAAAAATATAGCCAGAACTGTTATTTCTGTACCTTACATAGTGAGTTTCTAGGCAGAGATAATTACTTAAAACTACATCAATAATAATTACTGGTACCTCAGGTGGTAATTAGTATTTAAATAAATACTTTCTAGGAATACAATCGACCAATATAATTCTGGTTCTAAGTTTCTATTTTAAGAATGAAAAATTAATTTAATTACTTAAGCAATTTAACTAAATTTAATTTAAGAATGAAATAGCAACCATTTTTTTGACATTGTGACTATTTGACCTTCATTGGCGCGATAAATAGTGATTAACAAAAAGTTTTCATGTCTTAATTTCTAATTTAACGAGACATAAATTATTATTTTACATGTTAGACCCATTTACATGTAACCTTTAATTCATTGGTACTCTAGACATATTTTCACTATACAGTAAGAAATATAAATATTTGTTAACAATTATAACAAGGCTTTCTGCAATTTTGCGCTCTACAACTTAACAAGAAGCTCCAGTTAACTGAATTTGGCAGATTAGAGATATTTGCACAAAGGAGCCTTTGGCAGCTCACTTTCAAAATGACAACTCTATATTTTATTGGCCCTCTAGTCCTATAGCTAAATATAAAATAAGTATATTTTTGTGATTAATTGAGTTATAAAGGGAGAAGAGAAAAAAATCAAATCACCATTATAAACTACTTTAATTATACTAACTACATCTACAACTAAAAAATCTTCTACTATAAATAACAATCATTCCTAACAAAAATAACATTTTTCGGTTATTCATAAGGAAAGAGCCAACTTCTAAGAAACTGTGATTTACTCAGTTATGTTTATATTTCTGATCGTGAATCCAGGTAAACATCACTTCATAGTTGTGTATCAGTATCATTGAGGGGAGATGCCGAAACGCACGTCATTAGACATTCGGAAAACTGTTATAAGGTTGTACGGTAAAGGAAAAGTTTCAAATGAAATAGCTGAACTTTTATCTATGGAAAAACAAGCGTTAACAATATAATTAAAAAATGGGAAACTACAAGTACTCTGAATGATATACCATGTTCTGAAGACTAAGGAAAACAACTATTCTTGCCGAAAAAAGAATGCTGCAATTACTGCACGTGAATTACGTGAAGAAAATTCAGCTGACATCAGTAGAAGTACTGTTTCTTGTAGACTAACACAAGTTGGACTTGTTGGACGTATTAGCGTAAAAACCATCCATCAGTAAAAAAAAAAAAAGTAAAAATACATCAAAATTGGACAGTTGAAAACTGGATAAAAGTGTTGTTTTCGGACGAAACTAAAGTTAATTTATTTGGAAATGATGGAAGAAGATATATTCGACGACCAAAAGGTACTAGACATGATTCTCGGTATCAAATACCGACTATTAAGCATGGTGGTGGTGGTATTATGCTTTGGGGGGCATTTTCGTGTCAAGGCTTCGGACCAAAAGTTAAAATTGAATGTATTATGGAGGCAGAGATATTCTATCAGAACACATGCTTCCTTATGGACGTCGAAATATGACACGAGGAGGGATTTTGCAACAAGTTAATGATCCGAAACACCGATCCAAGCTTTTGCAAGAATTTTTCAGAAAGAAAAATCTTCGAGTTTTAAAATGGCCAAGTCAATCTTCGGATTTGAACCCCATAGAACATTTATGGGAAAAGTTGAAAATGAAAGTGGGAACTCAGAATTGTTCCAATAAAGATACTCTCTGGGAAAAAGGTCAAAGAAGCGGTGAAATTATCAATTACTGGTCAGCACGTCGTATCTGTAATCGCTATCATTTCTTGTCAGATATTTTTGAATTGTTCTAGGATGCGAGGATTAGTACAGCGAACATACGTTTTAACATATCTCCACAAGAAAAAATCTACTAGTGGCAGTTCTGTTTTGCATAGCCGTTAAGTTGGAAATGGGACTCAACCGAGAATAGGATGGTGAGAAATTGAGCCTCAGTTGGCTTTTGTTCTCGTGCTATCTACAGAGATAAATCTTTACGAAAAATGTATTGTAACGAACTCCTTGGCACCTTTACGACACTTGACCGTTTGCTTATTAAGAGGTCGGGATTCTTGCGATCTGGTAATCGAATGGACTCCCAATTTACATTGCTTCTTGATGTCCGAGATCGCCCTGTTCGCGATTTGCTTAAAGTCGAACCAGTTTCTTTAAACTTCTGCATCCATTTTTTAACTAAGTGAACAGCCGTAGTCTCATTTACACCGCATAAATAACATCGAAAGCGAAATTATTATCGCGCGATAGTTATAGAATTATTCTTTGACAACTCTCACCCACAGAGACACGCTCCATTCCAATGAATGGCGCGTGGCTCAGAAGCACTAAATTTTCAAGGATCAGGATGCCCTCAGCTTTCGCCTTTCAGCCGTTGCGTTCACACAATAAGTCTAACAAATTTGAACTTATTTAGGGAACACATTGTATCTTTGTTCAAAATGACGCGCTGATTTATAAAAAAAAGTTAATGTAAGCCTGATGATATTCGTAATTAAAAATGAAAGATGTTTAAAAATAAACAAATATTAGTAAGAACCCATGGCTAAAGAATGTACATTTTAAACCGGGGAAATTGCATATAATCAAAGGATAATTTAATTTCTCGTTCTCAACGAGTTTAAGAATAGTACGGTTAGTGAGAAAAGATCAGCAAGAAATAGCAAAAATTCTGTGTTTAGGAGCCAATCTGCCCAAAATTCTTTAACAGTCGCTGTTATTTAGGTGTTTACCATTAACAATAAAAATATGAATTTTGAAACCATAAAATAATTAATTATTTATTATCAATATCAATTATAAAAATATTAGCAGAAAAATCGTTCTCAAGTATAATTATACACATTGACATAATATAAAGGAAACATGAAACATATTAAGCAATTGTAAACTAAACAGCCGAATAAAAAACTACTATACTCTATTTATTTGAAACTGATAGAAATAAAAATGCCAGTGGACTGACCGGGCGGTGGTCCTATAAAAGAGGCCCAGGTAATTTTCAGGTAACAATGCTGTTTTGTAACGAAGTTTTATTGCGATCAGATCATTTTCATTTGCATACGCCCAGCATGCCCAAGTGTCAAGCCAGTTAGTAATAAGTCAGTTAGTGTGTTAACAAAATGTCTTCTCCAGCGAGACGACAAAAGTTCGGGCAGCTAACCCATAATAAAAGGCTATAGTTAAAAATGTATTTGACTACGTTAAAAACCATCAAAATTGTGATTTAAGTGTGGATGAGTGTGTAACAAAATGATTTTTAATGACCGGAGTTGGTAAAGCCACATTTTACAGAATTTTAAGAGAAGACAAGTAGGGGGCTATAGACTCTCCAAAAAAAAGATCAGGCAGAAGAGAACTTCAGCTGACAAACAACAGAAAACAAGCAGTAAGGCGTACTGTTCTTCACTTTTTTATGGAAAAAGAATTCCAACTTTGGATATGATCCTGCAGGGTGCGACAAGCCACCCAGAAATGCCGAAAATGAGTAGAATAAAACTATGGAATGTTTTAAAAGGTATGAATTTTTATTGGAAGAAGTGTGAAAGAACATCTTTATTGATAGAAAGCGGAGAAATTGTACACTGGAGAAGACATTATTTAATGAAACTTCGAAAAGCTCGCTCTGAAGGAAAAAGGATATATTACTTCGATGAGACATGGATAAATGAAGGGTACACAGTCAAGAAATTTTTACAAGAAGGGAATAACAAAAATACTCGCCCAGCATTCAATGAAGGTCTCTCTACTAGTCTTAAACCGCTATCTGGTAAGAGACGTAGGTTAATTATTACACATATTGGAAGCGAAAATGGTTTTGTGGACGGAGATCTTTGAAGATTGGTATACCATACCGTAATACCAGACGGTTCTGTTATTGTAATGGATAACGCAAGCTATCATTTTAAAAAATTGGAACAAGTTCCAACCTTGGGTTGGCTGAAAAGACATCCAATCTTGGATGACGGAAAAAAAAACATTTCATTTCCAAAAGGCAGAGTTAAGAGAGAATTATTAGAGCTTGTAAAGCTTGAAGTTCTCAGAACTAAAGACAAGTACCCAAGTTTCGTCATCGACGAAATAGCAAAACAAACGTAATATTACTGTTTATCGCCTGCCACCTTTGCGAGCTCAATCCGATATAATTTATATGGGCACAGGTTAAAGGTGACGTCGCCAGGAACAATACGACCTCTAAATTAGCAGACGTACAGAACCTTTTTTCAGAATGCCATATCTAATGTTTCCACAGAAAATTGGTGAAAATGCGTCAAGCATGTATTAAGGGTGGAAAATAAAATATGGACTGTGGACGTGGCAGTGGATCACATTGTTGAACCTTTAATTATACATATAAATTCAAAGAGTCTGACAATGATAGTTTTTCAAGCATGTCGGACATAGAAGATTGGTAATACTTTTTTCATTATTGTTTGACTTCCTCATTTGTATATTTTTTAATTAATAATGTTTCATTATAAAATGTTATTTTTTTCTAATAAATGTTTAAACATTAAAAAACTGTTTCATTTATACTATGCACAAATAATACGTGTACGCCCAGGCGCACAACCATTGGCCAGAACTATTTCAGACTATTTAGCCTCAGACAACAAAAAAAGGGTCGTTTTCCTATTGTATTCAAACATACGAGGCTGGTTTGAAAAGTCCGTGCAAAAATAAAAACTACTTATGTGTTTGGGGTAAACCTTTTTTATTTTTCGACATAGTCTCCTTTTAGGCTTATACACTTCGTCCAACGATGTTCTAGTTTGTTGATCCCTTCTGAATAATAGGATTTGTCTAAGTCTGCAAAATATCCATTAGTGTCTGCAATCACCTCGTTTGAATAAAATCTTTGTCCCGCCAGCCATTTCTTCAAATTGGGGAACAAATAGTAGTCCGAGGGAGCCAAGTCTGGAGAATAGGGAGGATGTGAAACGAGTTGGAATCCTATTTCCATTAATTTTGCGACCACGACTGCTGAGGTGTGTGCTGGTGCGTTGTCGTGATGGAAAAGGACTTTCTTGTGGGCCAATCGCGGGCGTTTTTCTTGCAGCTCGGTTTTCAAACGGTCCAATAACGATGAATAATATTCACCTGTAATAGTTTTACCCTTTTCCAGATAGTCGATGAGGATTATCCCTTGCGAATCCCAAAAGACAGTCGCCATAACCTTTCCGACCGAAGGAACGGTCTTCGCCTTTTTTGGTGCAGATTCCCCCTTGGTAACCCATTGTTTAGATTGTTGTTTGGTCTTAGGAGTATAGTAATGTATCCATGTTTCATCCACAGTGACGAAACGACGCTTAAAGTCCTCCGGATTCTTCTGGAACAGCTGCAAACCATCCTTGCAACACTTCACACGATTCCGTTTTTGGTCAAGCGTGAGCAATCGCGGCACCCATCTTGCGGATAGCTTTCTCATGTCCAAATGTTTTTGCAAAATATTATGTACCCGTTCAGTCGAGATGCCCACAGCACTAGCAATCTCACGCACCTTAACTCTTCTGTCATCCATCACTTGTGCCCATATGGCCAGTCCGAAAATTTTGAAACCACTTATAAACTGTTCTAATCGAAGGTGCAGAGTCACCATAATGTTTATCAAGCTTCTCTTTAGTCTCCTGAGGCATTTTGCCTTTCATAAAGTAATGTTTAATCCCCACACGAAATTCTTTTTCGTCCATTTCTTGAAAATCACTCGACTTCCTTGATTCACACGAATGCCAAACACAAAGAAATAGACCAATATGGCTGAAACTTGGTGCGCGTTCATTCAAGAGATGCTACTAACTAAACATGACCTCGATACGCGCCGGTGGTGCCATCTCTCGGACTTTGCACGGACTTTTCAAACCAGCCTCGTAAGAGATTGCGAATATAAGATCGATCCCAAATGGTATTCCAATAAAGTTGTTGAACTGCTGCATTACAGGTAAAATGTAGGTAAAACTCTGGGGCCCTTACTACTGCTTGATGCTCATTTGCATAATTCTAGATAATTTATTGCTATCACTTTCAAATAAATAGAATATATAATTGAGTTTTTCAATTAAGAATGTTTTATCCTCGGTATTTTTTATTGAAAATTTCTTTTGACGATCGATAATTGAAAGTATTAGTGCTCAAACTGAAGGAGCCCACTGCATAATAATTCAAGAAGTTTTCGTTTTTTTATGTAAGGGCACTTTTAAATAAGTTAAATAGAAATATCTTTAACACATTTGCAGAATTCTAAAGAGGCGGTTTTAGACCTTAAAAACAACAGAACGCATTTGTACCCGAATATACAAAATTAAACATAGGTTCAAACCCTTTAAAAAGTAGTCATGTTAGATTTAACCAGATGTGTTTTTTTTTTGATAATTTTTAGTTAAATTATCTTTTAAAAAGGACATTTAGAAATCTCTCTCTCTCTCCTAAAATTTAATTATTAACAACGAAACATCATTATGACCCAAAATCGTTATGCTACCAGAACAAGAAATTTTATTAATTTTCAAATTAAATACGGTCATAAATAGTATTTATAGCAGTAGGGTTATTGGGACATCCATTAGTCATGAGTGTTTAATAATATTATGTAGAAAAACTCGTGTTTCATAAAGGTATTCATCAATTATACAAAGAGTTGAATAGAGGACCAAAACTATTTATTTTGTAAAGTAAATGGGATTTTTTACAGTAATTAAGTGGCGAATCTAGGTGGCTGATAACAATTCGATACGTTGAAAATCAAATTTTGATTATTAAAATTATTTGAGTCAAGGATTCCTTCCTAACACATAGAGAATTGCATCCGCAATACTATTATATAATTTAAATGATCTTAAAGACTTTCATTGCGAAAATCACTACATTTGTAAATTTAATAATTTTTTTTTACCAAAGAGACTGGTATTTTTATTTGAATCAAATACGCGGAAATATTAATTAAAGGTTAATAATTATTGAAGCAATTTTATGATCAAATACAAAAAAAAAAAATTTTAAAACTACCTTCTATATTAAACTGAAACTAAATTGATCAACGAATAAATGACAAAGTTTCATACTTCTAAAGAGAAAACGCGGAAAATTCTCGTATATTTAGTTTCTCTTAAGAAATATTTTTTAGCATCATAATGGACTATGTTTAGTTTTATCACACGATATGGATCTGGCAACTGTTTTTATAAAATTTTTTTTATAAATAAATTTTGTCGCAGGTGGTTCTTTGATGTATTTCAAAACATATAATTAATACGACATGTTCTATGTATCTTTGTCTCCAATGAAGATTTCTAAGCGATTTTAAAGCGGGCAAATATAGAAAAATAAAATAAGCTGAAAAAATGTATATAGAATGTATAAAAAGTACATAAAAATAAGGATTAAATAACTCCTTTGGTTTTAGCCCACAGATTAAACATATTTTGAAATTATGGCTTGCATAATTGCATAACTAAAAATGTTAAATTTTTTTTATAGATATATGTATTCATCCGACAGTTCTATAATTTTATTTTTTGATAACACTTTATTTTTAAAAAGTTACGACAATTTAATTTAATTATATCGTTTTTAAACAACCTTTAGGAAGCTACAACCTAAAGATTTATTACATGTGGTTTCATCAACAGCTTTCATTGTGCTCGCTAGGCTACATTGAAAAAATAATATATAGAATTCTGTTACTTCACACCATTAGAGAGTTGTAGCCTGCCAAGTAAAAATAAATACTATTTATATTGAAGAATAAAATCTGAGAAATGTCATAATTATTATAAAACATAAGATTTAAATGACAAAAAGACAACAACACATCGGGACTATTATCAAGACATAACACAGTGCTTAGATTCTAATTTTGACTCCTTAGCCTTTCATCACTATCGCATAACCAACTTAAAACACGAGGTCAGGACCAGGATTACTATCGGGAACAGAATATTAACCTAGGTGAAAGTGTACAGTATGAAAACTATAAATATATAGGGGAGTTAACTACAACTTTAATAAACAATGTTCCCGAAAAGAAAAAAAAAAGTAATGTTTCTTAATTTTCAAATAACCAAGTTAAGAAATGAGGCAGTTAATACTTAAACCTCATAAAGTTTAAAAATCAGAGCACACATTTTAACTTGCTTTTGAGTTAATGACAGCTAAGAAGCCAGAAATACATGTCACTACCTTTTTCCGTCAGATAGTACCAATGATAATTTTCTTTCTCTTCATTTACTAAGACTAGAGCCATATTCCCTAAATAGGTTAACGGAAAAGCTACACCTACTTAAAGGCGTTATTGATCGAAGGTTGGTTTGTTTTAAGCGATCAATGAGAGAACGTGCGAATTTTATTTTGGTCCTTTAGATGCTTTGGAGTCGAGAAGAGTGAAGTTGTGTATCAAATGCGGTATGATACAAATGGCCCAGTGAAGAAACATGTTTTTTCACAAAAATTTGAATAATTATGCTATTGCTTCTTGTCAATAAACAATACATATGCTTACTTTTAAATAAGTGAATCATGAGTCTAAAGATTATACTGATTCAAAATAGAATGACTTTTTAACGAGCCATTGTCAAAAAGTTATTCTCACCGTAATCACAATGAGAAGCATCCCTAAAGATGACTCTTGCGTAAGCGAAACGTGAGAAAATTACTCCAACTTGACACCATCTAATCCCAAGAAACATAATTTCTTATCTGATCAAAGCTGTTAAAGTTCCATGATAGTGTACAAATTCCCTTAATTTATTTTTTGTAAAAGCTTAAGAAACCAATGACAATAATATAATGTAAAGTTGTGCCCATAGGTCGTGCATCTGCCTCAATATTTACTAAAATTTAAAACAACTTATAATATATTACTTACTATGTATTCCCTCTGTAGTAGCAAACAAATTTCCTACATTAGTGCCATAAGTAAGTATATGTTGACGATAAAGTCGATGCGCAGTAAGCTGCTGTACCCAACTTCGAAATACTTCATCGGCTTTTGCTTTCAAATGATAAATGAATTCTTCGGCATCGATATCGATTCGACGCCGGGGACTTTTTGTGGTAATGACGGAAAGTCCAATATCCAATGTACCGTGAATTTTGCCCTTGTTTAGATCTACAGGATTTTTTCCATATACTAATATTCCTTTTTCAAGAACAAAATATCGCTACAAAGAAAGATCAATATTACAAGACGTTTACCTAAACACAATGAACACCACAAAGATCAGTTCCAATTAAGATTACAACACTGTTAATATCTCAAGTATTACATTTTATTAACGAAATCTTAAGGAAAAGGACTTTATACAGTCACATAATTTTCAAAAATCTTTTTAACCTGTCAACCTAATGCTCGAAAACAAACATCATTTTTCTTATTTTTGGAGATTTTTAACCGAGGTAGTGTCTCACCCCTTGCCTGCCTAGCACGTTTTTAAAGAAAATTTGTAGCATAAATCTCTATTATCATACGCTGGATATTATTGACTGACGTTGTCACACACTTCTGAATGTCCAATAAGTTGAAAATAGCGACAATTTGGGGTAATTACAAATAACACGGTCGGTGGCACTTGACTACCACACTACATATTTGTCCTTGTACGACTTGACCTTTATCCACGCGACATCCCAAGTCCAAATTATGTAATGCTCTTAGACTGTTGAAAAAAAAAAATGTAATGCTGGTATGATAAGATGATTATGTGTTTAAAACACAAATCTGTGTCCATTTTCAAAGTACTATTGATGAGTTAGATATTTTTTCTCAGCAAGGAAAAAAAAATATTTGATAGCTGTTTACGTTTTATTTTTTCCTCGCCGGGAAATCATTCAACTCAACTTATAATTTAAAAAAATTGTCAAATTTTCTCTTCCTTCTTCAGGCTATATGACACGTAGGCAGAAAAGTTTTTAATCTAGCTACTTAAAACACATTTTTTTGCAAAATTCGACTTTATTCATCAATATAGCCTACTTAAAGAGCGATACAATCAGCCCAACGCTTTACTAACATTTCTATACCTTTCTTGTAGAAGAATTTGTCTTTGACTTCAAAATAGGCCTCAGTTTCGGCGATAACTTCTTCACTGGAGCCAAATCTCTTTCCCGCGAGCATTTTTTTGAGGTCTGCGAATAGATAATAGTCGTTGAGGGCCAAATCTGGGGAATACGGTGGATGAGGAAGCAATTCGAACTTCCATTCATGCAATTTTGCCATCATAACCATTGACTTGTGACACGGCGCATTGTCTTGTAGAAAGAGCACTTTTTTCTTGTTTATTTGAGGCCGTTTTTTGCGATTTCTGCCTTCAAATGCACCAATAACTTTATATAATATTAACCGGCTGCTGTCCACTCAGCTGACTGCCGATTTGATTCTGGTGTGTAGTGGTGGATCCATGTTTCATCCGTTTATTGCGCTTAAACAGGTCCAAACAGCGCTCAGAATCATCAACACGTTGTTGTTTTTGGTCTACTGTGAGCAAACGCAGTACCCATTTTGAACAGAACTTTCTCATTTCGAACAGAGCTTTCTCATGCCCAAATGTTCACATGCAAAATATGACCAACACGTTCTTTTGATAGGTTAGTTCGAGTTAGTTCAGGTTAGGGTCTCAGCTATCTCACGCAATTGCACTTTACGGTCATCCAAAACAATTTTGTGTATTTTTTTGATGTTTTCCGGTGTAACCACCTCATTTGGGCGTCCAAAGCGTTCAGCATCGGCGGACGGTATTTTTTCCCATCAAAAAAACAGTGTTTAATCAACACACGTAATTCGATTTTTTCCATTGTTTTGAAAATATCAAAAGTAGCGTCACTGTAACTTGTAAACTAATCGTCGAAATATCATGAAATTTTGACACGTATCGTTTGAAGGTTGGTACTTCCTAAAAATCATATGAATTTTTTGAAAAGGACGATATCTACGTGTCAGACCAAAAATTTTTCAGCCTACGTGTTATAAGTCTTCCAGTGTAAGTTGCGAAAATCGGATAAGATTATTATTTTCTTGGTTATTTATTGCTGTGTCGATAGCATCGTCAAAGGGGACTATCTACCGAGAAAGATTATATTATTGAACAATATATTTCCATCGATTTGAAACATTCAACCAACATTTCATTAACTGCGCGAAATTTGATGCTCTGTTGCTCAGAATTGACTTATGAAATAAGTTAAGTAAGGCGAATGCAATCAGTAGGTATTCGTTATCATTACATAAAGTGACATTATGAGCTGGTAAAGTGAACAATTTGATTTTTTTTTTTTTTTTTTTTTTTTTTTTTTTTTTTTTTTTTTTTTTTTTTTTTGAACAGCCCAAATACTTGTTCACTGATCCATCAGACTATGGTGACGAATCTTGCCTTATTTGCTTCCAAAGTATCGCGCTCCCCAGTGCCAGGAATATAGGCCTACAGCTTCTTTTGATTAACGAGAAAATCATTCTTTTAGTATTAGTGCATCGTTATGATTTGCATTAAAAGGTTCTAAAACAAAAAGAATATATCCATCTGCTGCACACCCCACCATAGGTTTTATAAGCGGCATTTTTTTTTGCTCACTCCACAACTGTTTTTGACTAAAATTCTTAGACTTTTGCTCCGGTCGGTATATACCATCAAAAACACAACCACCCTTATAATCCGGGATGTAAAATAATTCTTTGGTCATTGGAATGTTATGATTAATTAAAATCGATCGATTAATGAAATGAGGAACAAAATTCTAAATTAAATCTTCTCTGGTAATATTCATACAATGAGCGATAGTTTGTTCATAGCACCCGAAAAGATAAGCAAGTTGTTCATTAGAAAGCGAAGTACGCATTTTACAAAGGAGAACAGCAACGTGCTTAGCTTTACATTTCTTAGTGAACTCACATATTCTGATGAAATGACTGTTTTAAAAACCGAACCATGCCTTGAAAGAATCGTTTTCAACAGAATCAAGATTGTTAATGTCAAAGAAATGCTCGACATTTTTTTGAGAATTTTGGTAATAATCGAACATTAAATCACTCACAAGCTTTCCCTCTGCAGTTGTCACTCCTGTAAATATTTGCTTTACCAATGGCCAATAGATGCTGATGTTCAAATGTTCAGCGCACATACGTGAATCAGGTAGGATAAGAAACTTGTAATTCATCAAATGGAATTGGCCTTTCATATTTGGAACTAATATCAAGTTTTCTACTCTCTACAACCGAACATATACCGCGAATGTGAGTTTAAACCTTTTATATAAATGGTTAGATCCGGTGTGCTTGAATATATTGTTTTTACATGCCAAGTCATAGTATGCTTTACAGATTTTACTCCCTACAGGAATCAAATCAATGCTATCAATTTTTCGCTTTTTTGCATTATATTTTAGTCTTAAATTATTGATAATAACACAGATAGCCTCACAAAAAAAAATGAAAGTTTATTACCATAAACCAAAATACATGGATGTGAGTATTATTAGACGGTAAATTCGAATCCGTAGTTAAAAAAAAGATTTATCTTGTCATTTTTTTTTAGCCAAAAACGTCCCTTGAAATAGGCTAAAACTATAGTTATAATGTAATGACTTTTAATGAAGTTTGAAAAAGAGAAAAGAATATGCATTCAAACAGCAAGCTACTTCTATTAATTAAACCAAAATCCACCCTTACAGGAGGTGAAAAGTACCTCTAAAACTCAAATAACGCACGTGAGTTTAAATAACATGTACAAAGGACAAATTCTTGTAGTTTTTAGGACAAAATATCTGAATCTGGTGTGGCAACTAGACATTACTCTGAAAGGATTAAGACTCACCCCTATAGAATGTAAAAGTCACCCCCACCTACGGAGGTATCTCATAAGTTTCAATAACGACAAAAAAAGTTCAGGCTTTTGTAATTTCAGGCAGGGTGAACAAATATGGAGTAAAGTCGCTTGAACCACCGACTATAAACTACTCTTAGAGAGAAACTACCCCTACGCTCTAATAATACATATGGATGTTATTGAAATTCGAAAAGAATCAAGTACTTTTATCTGATTGTGCCAAACATTTAAGACAACTAGATAATCTTCCTAATAAGGTCAAAAATCATCCCTAAAAGGG
Source organism: Pachyrhynchus sulphureomaculatus (assembly GCA_019049505.1). Classification (NCBI taxonomy): domain Eukaryota; kingdom Metazoa; phylum Arthropoda; class Insecta; order Coleoptera; family Curculionidae; genus Pachyrhynchus; species Pachyrhynchus sulphureomaculatus. The sequence goes on along the minus strand of CM032446.1, from coordinate 84,527,060 downwards.
GGGACTACCCCCTAGGATTGATGGTTCTTAGAAGTTCAGCAAAAAAATATAGGCTTTCGTAGTCTCAGGCAGGATGGACAAATACAGCCTGTATTTTTTTTCTCAGATGCTAGAACTTCTAAAATCCATCAATCCCAGGGGGTAGTTCCTCCCCTCCTCCTAGGGATGATTTTCGACCTTTTTAGGAAGATGATCTAGTTGTTTTCAATGTCTGGCATAATGAGCTAAAAGTACTTGATCCTTTCCGAATTTCAAAACATCCATGGGCATCATTAGAGCGTAGGGGTAGTTTCTATCACCCTCTAAGGGCAGTTTATAGTCGTGTATGGGTATTTCAAGCGAATCTACTCCATATTTGCTCACCCTGCCTAAAACTACACATTTTTTTTGTGGGGCTGTGTAATTAAAGAAATATTTTCAGCCCTATAAAATTTTTGACTTTTTGATCTTGACACTCAAGACAAGTTGCGAAAGAGATTGTCCTCGAAAAGGATCGACAGACTTTTTGATAAAAATAGACGATCTAGAAAGTTGCGACGTGAGATAATAAAATGGTGAGAAGAAATATCCTGTACGAATATATTGCAATATAATAATAGCAAATACGAAAATAGCTATGGCAACAAACTTAAAGCTAAATCTAAAATATAAAACTATTTATAAATGTGAATAGCTCTGAAAATAACTGTTCGAAAAGAAACTCTGAGAGCAAAAAAAAAGCCCAGAACCGTGGAAATCGGATTTTCAAATCCATATATTAAAACGCTTGCACGAAGATATCAATATATATTGGTAGTGATTTTCACTTGCGCGTTTGATGCAGTATACGTAAGCCATCTAGCGCTTGTAAACATAAATATATTTTTATTCTATTAACTAACATCAAGATCGCAATTAGATGATTTCCAAGAAAGAATGATGATAAGGAGTTTTAAAGGAATATCGTGGTCTCGTGGTCCATTTTTGACCCTCAAGTGTATTTTTAGGGGGGTTAGAGGTCCCAATCTGAGCGATCTCGCGATCACAATATTTTTCGGGGAAAATTCTGATATAGGGGTTTTCAAGGATGCTCTCCATGAATACCGTGACCTCATGATCCGTTTTCAACCCCCAAGTGAATTTTCAGGGGTGCTAGGAGTGCAAATATGTGCGATTCTAATAGAGCTCTATAGCTAGATTTTTACCCCACTAGATATCACCAAAAACCCCCCAATACGAACTTGCAAAACAAACAAGACGTATTTTTGCCATTTCGATTTTGCACCCCTTTCATCCCCAGTTTCGCTAGATTTTAACCCCTAAAAAACACGGCTTCATTTTGGCAACGCTACGTGTATATTTGTGAAAATGTAAATGGGCTGTGTAAAACATAAAATATGTATATTATAATACCATTTGTGTAATATACAATACCGTCAGAAAGTATTTACCATCCAGAAATTTCAATGTAACTGCAAGAATTTAATACCTAATTAAACCCTTTTATTATATTAGGTAAATTTAATTGTTTTTAACAAGTGTCCATCATAAAATTGTTTAGAAAAGCCTTTTTGGTGAAATCACAAATTAAAAACCAATTAGAACAAATTTCCAAGTTTTGAATGATAATCGTTTTGAGGCGATTTCTGAGAATTCCAGTTGAAGTAAGAACTCATTTCAAGTTTCTAGGGGTTATGGAAATTCCTGGTGACATTTTATGATAAAAAACTACGCTATAAATACCAAAAACGAAAGACATTTCCGTTGAAAATCGGGTTCTGATAATTGCGAGACATCAAAATGGTCACTCGAGTCGACAAATCGCGAGTAATATGCGGATGCCAAGGAGAACGGTGGACTACAACGTAAACAAATTTTTTGCAGGACATGGAATTCGCAACCAAAAACGTTCAGGAAGGCCTCGAAAAACGACTCCCGCTGAAGACAGAGCTATAACAATGTCCAGCAGACGTAATCGCCGCCTAACCGCAGCCGAAATCGCGGCGCAAGTAAACCTGGAGCGGCCCATCCCCATCAGCGTGGCAACCATGAAGAACAGGTTAGCAGAAGGTGGACGAGAGAGTTGCAGTGAGAAAACCACTTCTTAGGCAAGTGAATAAACGTAAACGATTAGAATGGGCCCGAGAACGTGAAAATTGGAGATCAGAACAATCGAATTCCGTCCTTTGGAGCGACGAATCTAAATTCGAAATTTTCGGTTCAAATCGACGAGTTTACGTGCGGCGGTCAGCAGAGAAGATGTTGGAAGCATGTCAGTTGCCTATAGTAAAACATGATGGAGGTTCAGTAATGGTTTGGGTTTTTTTTTGGCAACGGTAAAGTTGGAAAAATCTTTAGGAGAGAAGTAATCATGCGAAAAGAACAATATCAAGAAATTTTGCTAACTCAAATGCTTCCTTCTGGAAGAGATATTTTTCAGGGGAAATTTATTTTTCAGCATGACAACGACCCTACACATTCTGCTAAACAAATTAGAGAACTTTTGGACCAATGGAAATCCGATGGCGTCCTGAAAGTGATGACTGGGCCTCCACAATCGCCCGACTTGAACCCTATCGACTTGCTGTGGGACCATTTGGACAGATGTGTTCGAAAACGCAATCCAACATCAGAAAATCACTTGTGGAAACTTTTACAAGCAGAATAGGTTAAAATAACCAAAGAAACTCTGAAGAAACTACTGAACAGAATGCCGAAACTCTGTAAAGCGGTAATTAAAAACAAAGGTCACATAAATGAGAAAAATCCTGGAAAATCATAAATATTTTTCTGATTTTCTAGACTGTAAATAATGTTAAAATAAATAATTATTCATTAAAATTAAAAAATATATATATTATCTGGGTTTTTGTTGTCTTGGGACTGAAATAACTAGGTGGGCAAATACTTTCTGACGGTAGTGTACATCCAAACAGGTTTGAAGGCAAAAATGGCAATTTTTATCCCTTTTACCTCAAAAAACAAATGTATATTTGAAACTTTGTCATGAAAAAGTCATCACCATTAAAAATCATTTAGCATACAATTTGTATTAGGATTCAAGGATGCCAAAAAGGGCGATTTTTGGGGTTATTCTTTAACAATAAAGTGATACGTTAACAACATAAGTTGTTCATTCACTATTTATAATGTTCTATGTAATAGAGAAATCCATCAATAACCCATTATTGAAGTCCGACAAATCCAAAACTAAAGGGCTAAAATTCTTTACATTCTCCTAAGGTCTGTATTTCTTTAAAATTTGCATGAGTCGCACTGCCATTGTGAATTCACTTCTTCACACTTGCTTTATAATATTTTGATGATTATAGACACCACAATTAATTTCCAAATCGGGTGCTATAAATTGATGTCCGCGTAGCTCTGATTTCAAAACTAAAATTTACAGTAACAATCCTCATTCCCTGGAACAACTGAAAGAAAACATCCGAAAAGAAAAACCAGTAATCAAGGAAATTACGTATCGAGAACAGGGCAGGGCGACAGACGTCACGGTATATATTTAGATGATATTATTTTTAAGAAATAATTTTTCAAGTACATATTTTAATTTTTTTTTTGGGACACCTTATATAAGAACAGGATCTACTGGGTATTTTCAGTTGACACATGAAATGTACTAATGCATAACTTCCTAGATGTTATGTAATGTTAATTTCTCACATAAAGCAATGTACTGAGAGTTTGTTAATACTTTTTTGATTAACACTTGTTTGAAATTAAGTAACAAAATTCATTGCTCCTAATTTTATCCAACTATTTATATAGTTAGTACAGATTATAACATCATCATAAGTAACAAAACAAATTATTTCACAAAAAAAAAATGACATCATTCTCATGCATTCATAAATTTATAATAGGATTTGAACCCGAGCTACCTACGCGTTACCAATTATGGCTATGCAAAAAACTAGTTTATGTTTATGCAAAAATTCAATATCAAATAAAATTATACCTTATGCCATCCTTTTAACGGCCACTTTCTTTTTTTATGAAGATATCCATTGAACATATTCGGTTTATTTTCAAATCGTTGTCCATCTTTTAGGCCCTCCATTATCTCCCACTCTGATCCTTTCCTATTTTTCTTTTTTCTCGTTTCGTTTTGATGCGTTTGATTTTGTTCAGTACCACTATCTGCACTTAAACTATTCGTTTCTTGACTAGCATCAGAATCACTTGCTTGGGTCGTACTATTTAACACCCTTAATTTCACCCTACTAAATTCTGGACTCTTTTTGTCGTTACTCGCCATATTACGATACTACAATAATATATTCAATAAAACCTAAAACAAAGGTATAATACTGTTAATATTACTATCAGTAAATAACCTTAGTATTTGGACATTTACATGCATTTCCAAAGTATAGTATAATAATGGATCATTAAAATGTTAATTGCATTAATTGTTAGTAATTGGCACGTTTTCTAAAAAAAAAAACCAAAAACGTTGTAATGAATCTGTTTTATTTTTTTCTACTAAATAAAAGTCAATCAAATGAAACTTTGATCAAACAAATAGAATTATAGAAATCTGAAAATTTTGGAGGCGAACAGAATAGTTTAATTTTTCAGATTTTTCTTTTGGTATATTTTAGTACTCACTAAAATAACTGACTTCATCAAATAACACGTAGGCAGAAAAGTTTTTAGTCTAGCTACTTAAAATACATTTTTTTTTTGCAAAATTCGACATTATTCATCAATATAGCCAACTTCAAGAGCGATACAATCAGTCCAACGCTTTTCTAACTTTTCTATACCTTTCTTGTAGAAGGATTTGTCTTTGTCTTCAAAATAGGCCTCAGCCTCGGCGATAATTTCTTCATTGGAGCCAAATCTCTTTCCTGCGAGCATTTTTTTGAGGTCTGCGAATAGATGAGAGTCGCTGGGGGCCAAATCTGGAGAATACAGTGGATGAGGAAACAATTCGAACTTCAATTCATGCAATTTTGCCATTGTAACCATTGACTTGTAACACGGTGCATTTTTTTCTTGTTCATTTGGTTCCGTTTCTTTACGAATTCTACCTTCAAACGTACCAATAACTTTATATAATATTCGCTATTGATGGTTTTTCCCTTCTCAGCATGGTCGATAAAAATTATTCCATACACATCCTAAAATACAGAAGTCAAAACCTTCCCAGCCGACTGTTGTGCTTCGGGCGGCTTTCACCGGCTGCTGTCCACTAAGTTGACTGCCGATTTAATTCCGGTGTGTAGTGGTGGATCCATGTTTCATCCATTGTCACATATCGCATGAAAAAAAACATTTTTATTGCGCTTAACCAGGTCCAAACAGCGCTCAGAATCATCAACACGTTGTTTTTGGTCCATTGTGAGCAAACGCGGTACCCATTTGGAACAGAGCTTTCTCATGCCCAAATGTTCATGCAAAATATGACCAACACGTTCTTTTGATATCCTTAGGGTGTCAGCTATCTCACGCAATTTCACTTTACGGACATCCAAAACAATTTTGTGGATTTTTTTGATGTTTTCTGGTGGGCGTCCAGAGCGTTCAACATCATTAGTGTCTGTACGGGTTAAATTCAGCATACCAGTAAATGGTGAGTCCAGAGGCAGTGTCCCCGTAAAATAAAACATTGCTTTGCTTGAAGGGTATTTTTTCCCATAAAAAAAAACAGTGTTTAATCAAACACGAAATTCAATTTATCTATTGTTTTGAAAATATCAAAAGTAGCGGCACTAAAAGCACTGTAACTTGTAAACTAATTGTCAAAATGTCATGAAATTTTGACACGTATAGTTTGAAGATTGGTACTTCCAAAAAATCATATGGATTTTTTGAAAAGGGCGACATCTATGTGTCAGACCAAAAACTTTTCAGCCTACGTGTTACATAACTTATGTAAAAAAAATTTAACATTGTACTTGAACCCAGAAGAGTTGCTTAAAAGTAGCACCTCTCCCGTGTGTGTGTGTCTATATATCTTAGAATCTAGACACATATATGGCGTATCTAAAGAATTTTTATTTATAAAAGCCTATTAAATGTATTGTCATACGGTAAACGACAAAACAATCTATATAAATGATTTTTTGTTAAAAAGCACTAATACACACTTCTTTGAAGGGTGGAAGGAGAAGTGTCTCCACCCAAAAAATTATATATTTCCACCTATCTACCTATACTTGTACACGATGCTAACTAAAAATTTTGTTGGAATCGATTTGTATCCTTAACACTTTTCCTAACGTTACAACTGACTAAGTCCTAAACTGATCTAGATGAATTTTGGATATATTACAGACATGGCTATTCCAAACGATACTTACAGAGAAATTGAATAAGGGACAATTTTTTTTAAATCTAGTCTTTGAATTGTTGCCGAAATTCGTCTCTTTTTGAACAACCAGTAAGAAATATCAATTTTTTTCATAATCGCCCCGCAAGAAGTAATTTTAGGGGACATTTAATATTAAAATTCGAATTATGTATGAAGTATTAGTTTGAAGAAAATCTTCGACATTAACAATCTGTCTCAAAGCTTAAAATGTTTCTTAATGTTCTACAGCCTCTTTCCAGTAATTTTATAACACATTTTAGCAGTTTTCTTATTTCTTTTTTTTGCAATGAACGTGAATGTAAGTTATTGAGAAATTGCTTACCGCTTATCTCTCTGTTATTTTTTTTAAAACAAACGTGTTAGCTTAACAAAATAACTCGCCTTGTATAAAAAATTAGGTTTTAATAGACTCTAGTTTTAACGCCCACCAAATTTTAGGAAACTAATATGCCATGGCTAGAAATATCTATATATACATAAAAATTATGGGATAATCTATTTTTCTAAAAAATGTCACAATTTTAAAAACTGATAAGCTTTTTAAAATATTGAACTTTAACTAATACCTCGCTCTAGCGGTACTAAGGAGATTGGGTTCTAGGGTTACATTATACTTTTTGTGCAGATATTAATGTGTTATCCTACATGCGACATCAACAATACACTAACACGTCTATATGATCGTATTTTAAACAACCAGCACAACTGATGTTTTTTTATACTTTCTCGGGACCCGCGTCAATCGCCGGTAGGGTTTTGCAAAGGTTATAGCACTTGTTAGTGAAGTAAAAGCTGTAGAAATTGGTGGTATATGAGCAACAAAATCAGCATAATCGCTTATCAGTGGTAAAAAGTAGATCCCGATTGTAGCTAATTTAAAAGAAATAAGTAAGAATACAGATGTTTACAAGATTTTATTCAAATGCAATTCATAGTTCTCAGTGATAATTATTTAGATTAGATTACCAAAGGAAATTCACCGTTGTTTTCATTCAAAGGTGTAAGTTGGGAATGTGGAATCTTTGGCCCAATGACACTACTCAGTATATGTCACCACTACACCAAACACTTTATTTTTGCACTCGACGCGCGTTTCGCTAACCATGTTAGCTTCATCAGGGGCGATGATTGACTCAGTCCTTTCATTCACTACATTCCTTTGGTACGTAATGGATGACTGTGGACAAGTCATCCACTACATTCCTTTGGTACGTAGTTGATGATTCATTCAATCATCGCTCCTGATGAAGGTAACATGGTTAGCGAAACGCGCGTCGAGGGCAAAAATAAAATGTTTGGTGTAGTGGTGTTATATACTGAGTAGATTCAAAGGTGTGTATAGCATTTAAATAAATACTTTTTAAAGACTGACGCGTTTCATTCAAAAAATTGTTCTCACATTTTGCTAATTGTGAACTTTATAATCTTGGATCCCTTTGGAGAGGGAACGGGAGAGAAAGGTTGCAGGCTACTAATACACAAACTAATGAACAGGAAATTACAGGAGTTGGTATAAATGATCTAATAATTTTTAAATGATATTCGTCTAACAATGCAATTTACAAACAACGAGAATATAAACCATGTGTCAAAATACACGCATCTAAAATTCTCTTATATCAGTATAATGCTTTAAATAAATCATATTATTTGCATGAAACCATTTTAAGTCAAATATCTTGACCCGAAGTGTAAAAAAACGACCAATGGCGAGGTAATCTATTGTTTGCAAATGCAGTCGTCACACATCATAGTTTTATTGATTGCACTACGTACCGTGAACAAATTGGTTTTAATAAACTTAATACTATTAATAAAAAAAAATTATTATTTGATAATATTACAAGGCTAAAGATAATTCTCTTAGAATCTAGATAGATTATAAGTCCATCGATACCTGTACCTGGTAAGAGAAGTGTTGTTTGGATTAATTTTTTTTAGAACAAAAAAAAATCTATTTAACTAATGACAAAATGGCATAGAATAGAATAATTATATCAAATTTACAATATAATGAGATATAATAATTCGGTTCATCAAACAGAAATTACATGGCCTACAGTAACTCACACCTTGTACACATACAGTACATAAATATCATCAAAATCTACTACTCTTTTTCCACATTAATTTTGTTCTATTTTATTAAAATATTCTTCAATGTTATAACAGCCTATAAAGAGTGACCGCAAAATTAGCTCAGTTTTGCAACCTCCATAACTTTGATACAAAAAAAGTAAACTTAACGTAAAAGGTCTTAAATTAAAGCTAATTAAGGAAGGATATATTTTTCCATTTTTTTATTTAGGAGTAACTACCCCCCCTATTTTGAGGGTTAAAAGGGTGAAAATAAATAAGTTTTTAACAGAAAATAAAAACATATATTTATGATGTGTAATTCATGAAAATAGGTCATATTTACATATTCTCTACCCAATCCGTATAGTCAATCAAAAACCACCCTCTAAAAGGGGGTCGCAATTAATAGGGGATCCTGCCATACTCACAAACATGACTCCCAAGACTAGGAAAAAATACAAAAAAATAATCAATATACTGAGAAGATAACCACCTCCTAAAAGGGGGTTGAAATTTTTGTTGGTGCTATTTTAACCTTAAAAAATAACTTTCTCTTATTTTTTTAAAATGTTCACACTTTTGACTTTTAACTCCCCAAAATAGGGGGTAGTTACCCTTAAATAAAAAAAAATGAAAAACATGTCCTAGATTTTTAATTAGCTTTAAGACCTTTTATGTTAAGTTTGTTTTTTTGTCTCCAAGTTAAGAAGGTTGCAAAAACGGGCTAAAATTCACACTTTTTTGCGGTTACTCTTTTCTTATTGAATATATTCACATTTTGTATGGCTTTAAGTTAGGTGAGAGATAATGGTGTAGCCCAGGGAAAGGGCCAGGAGGAATATAAGGACTCAAAGAGACCAAACAGCCATCGGGGGCAAAGCTTCTCGATAAAAAAAAAATCCTCTTGCACTGAAAAGAAACCTTTTATACAGTGGAATACAATTTAAAAATTAATGACGGAGGAGGGAGATTTTTAACAAAAAGAACCCTCTTAATATAATAAAACGTTAAAATTTAAACCACATTTTAAAAATCGATGACCCCACCTCAAGACACGTAGCAGAATTAAAATAAAGAAATTATATTATTTTTTCATTTTATTTTTCAAAATACACTAAATCACAGAAAACCTAGTTATCACTAATGAAAGACAAACACGTGAAACAAAATGCCGTCGCAAAACGAAGCTGGCTAGCTACAGCCGGCACGTTAAAATTTATCTGGTCGAGTTAGTGAGAGAATCAAGCAAGTAAAGGTTGTAATAATACCAATAATACAGAAAAATATGAGCGGCATCTCTAAGAAACGTCACCGGTGGCTTCGTTTTGTGGCACATATTTATTTTTCTGTAGCAATAGTTACATTTTCTGCGACCAAATTATTATTATTAATATTATATGTCCATGTAAAATAGTAATAATAATAAAAATTTATCATTTGTTCAAAGGTTGTTTGTTTTTAATTTTTCTGACAGTTTGAATAGATAAGACAATTTGCATTTCGCTAATCTCGATTCAAATACTATATTTAACAAGTGACATTCGTCACGCAGTTTTGCAGTTCATCATATCTATAGTTGTAACCGAAATACTTTCTCAAGTTCAGACAAAATATAACTAATAATTTTAAAATATATGAAAATTCCTATTTTTAAGACTACAGAACTTAAAAATGTTATTGTGCTTAAAAATAAAACTTTTTTACCTAATAATCTTACATTAAAAAGGAAATCTACATCCCACAAAGAACGTCTGTACATATATGTAATAATATTAAAAGATGACATTAATAAAACATATCAATCATTTTTTTTAAAAAAAAACAGTCAATATACACATTGTTACAATTTTATTTTATGTATGGATTAATTATAGCAGTTTAATGCTAGTTAGTGGTACATAAAAAAATTTAAATTTTGTATCTTTATTTGTATTTACACACATACTGCACTAGTATATAACATCTCTTTAATGTATCAGTGTAATAATTTGAATTTAAAATATCCATTATTTAACACAAAACCATTCGGACTACCACGTTTTTTATTTTTTTCTCTTTTCAGTACCTAATACATTTGATGTCAATGGTACGTACCTACAATTCAAAATTTTTTCAATATTTTTAATTTCAACTTGATATTATCTAGGTGCCATTGTGAATGAAGCATTGACCAATCACCGCTTTCTGTTGTTAAATAAAAAATTAAGATTAAAATTAATAGTTAAATATTTTACCACAGAAAAAAAAATCTCTTAAAACATTTTACATAATCGTGTAGGTAAATATAAGAAACAAACCCCAAAATTTAAAAGAAGGCTTTAAACTGTGACATACAAGAAAAATAACCGGTCAAGTGTGAGCTGGACTTGCGCAATTAATGTTCCGTACGTTGATTGCTTTTAAAATAAAAAATTTTTGTTACGGAGGTATAAAATGATCAATGACTTTACAAAACACACACCAAATGAGTTTGCAAGTTTTCTTCCGATCTTTACTGAAAACTGATGACCTTGAAATTTTTGTTTTTTTATATACCAGATAAATTATAAAAGGTAATGCACTTGTGATAATTTTCATTCAATCTACACCCTGTAGAGTATATTCCAGGATTTTTTCAAAATTTTTCAATCAGTACTTATCAAGATAAACGATTTTTAGCGATTTTTTTAAAAAATAATACAAAGAAAAGTATGCGCAAGTACTACATTATATATATTTTTGAACTCGTGTTTTTACAAGCTTTCATTTGACACCCCACTCGATGACCTGGTAGAAAAAAAAAATTTACTTCCGATTTCACCCCCAAAACTAACCACTTAAGTCAAAATTTAACTTTCACAACTACACGGTTCTGATGAGGCCATCAATTCCTATATTAATACCAAATTTCAACTTTCTATGTCAAATAGTTTCAGGGAAAATCGGGTGTGACAGACAGATGGACAGACAGACAGACACCGAAGTGATCTTATAAGTGGTCCGTACGGAATACTAAAAAGAAATTGTTAAGATTATTCGTGTTCTAATTCTTTCGATAGAAATGTTTGTAAATTTAAAATAAGGTGTATAATATAAAAACCGGTCAAGTGCAAGTTGAACTTGCACAATTAGTGTTCCGTACGTTGATTGTTTTTAAAATAAAAAATTTTGTTAGGGTGGTAAAAAATGATCAGTGACTTCACAAAACACACCCCAAATGAGTTTTCAACAAAGTTTGTTTCCAATCTTTACTGAAAACTGGTGACCTTGAAATTTTGTTTTTTTTTTATATACCAAATAAATTATTAAAGGTAATGCACTCGTGATAATTTTCGTTCAATCTATACCCCGTGGAGAATATTCCAGAATTTTTTCAAAATTTTTTGATCAGTACTTTTCGAGATAAGGTAGGGGACAGCGATTTTTTAAAAGTAATACGAAGAAAAGTGTGCGCAAGTATTACATTATATACGAGTATATATATATATATATATATATATATATATATATATATATATATATATATATATATATATATATATATATATATATATATATATATATATATATATATATATATATATATATATATATATATATATATATATATATATATATATATATATATATATATATATATATATATATATATATATATATATATATATATATATATATATATATATATATATATATATATATATATATATATATATATATATATATATATATATATATATATATATATATATATATATATATATATATATATATATATATATATATATATATATATATATATATATATATATATATATATATATATATATGTATATATATATGTATATATATATATATATATATATATATATATATATATATATATATATTTACTCGTGTTTTCATAAGCTTTCATTTGACACCACACCCGATGACCTAGTAGAAAAAAATTTATGTTACGGTGGTATAAAATGATCAGTGACTTCACAAAACACACCCCAAATGAGTTTTCAACAAAGTTTGATTCCAATCTTTACTGAAATCTGATGACCTTGAAATTTTTGTTTTTTTTATATACCATATAAATTATTAAAGGTAATGCACTCGTGATAATTTTCGTTCAATCTACACCCCGTGGAGAATATTCCAGAATTTTTTTCGAAATTTTTTGATAAGTACTTTTCGAGATAAGGCCCGGGACAGCGATTTTTCGCGAATTTTTAAAAATAATACAAAGAAAAGTGCGCGCAAGTATAATATTATATATATATTTTTTACTCGTGTTTTCACAAGCTTTCATTTGACACCACACTCGATGACCTAGTAAAAAAAAAATTTTTTTTTCGCTTCCGACTTCACCCCCCAAAACTAACCCCTTAAGTCAAAATTTAATTCTCAAAACTACATGGCTCTGATGAGGCCATCAATTCCTATATTATTACCAAATTTCACCTTGCTACGTCAAATAGTTTCGGAGAAAATCGGGTGTGACAGACAGACAGACAGACAGACAGACAGACAGACAGACAGACAGACAGATAGACAGACAGACAGACAGACAGACAGACAGACAGACAGACAGACAGACAGACAGACAGACACCGAAGTGATCTTATAAGTGTTCCGTACGGAACACTAAAAAGGACAAATAATTTATTCATCTTTTATAATTAATAAGTAATACGACATCAAATTATTAGCTTTTAGGCTATACAATGTTTTACAAAGCTGATTTCACTGCCATATATGACGGTTCTTGTTTCATCTTTTATAATTTGCCAATAATTTATTTATTTATTTATTTATTTATTTATTTTTATTTATTTATATATATATATATATATATATATATATATATATATATATATATATATATATATATATATATATACATGTGTATATAATAAAATCCTGGTGTCAATCCGTTCGTCTAACAATGAATTTTGCACGACGTTTCGCCAAGATCTCATTTAGCATTTTCAAGTGCTCCTGCTCGAATCTAATTGTTAGCTAGTTGACTTCAAACGGCAGCAACAAGATCACAGTATCGAGTAGAAGGAGCAAGACCACAGTATCGAGTAGCAGAAGCAGCACAAGCACTTGAAAATGCCCAATGAGATTTTGGCGAAACTACGTGCAAATTCATTGTTAGAGGAACGGATTGAAACCCGGAATGTTAATGTAATACATTCCATCATCTGTGAAAACCTCTATTGTAATATACATATATATACAGGGTGTTATGAAATTCACTGCATAAAATTCACCTTAAATAATGGAACTCAATAATAAAGGAAAAAAAAATCGATCCTCAAGAAATGATCTCATGAATATCTTTTTCACGCCACCACTGGTCAACCCTAGAACTCCCCAATATCGAAAATCGTTAGTCAGGCGTAAGGTTGAGATTTGAGTAGGCTTTTCTAAATTTAATAAAAAAATATTAAAATATTTTTATTATTTTATTCTTCTAAAACCGATAAAGGATTTGCTGGTAACCCACATTCCACGCGGATATGAAAGGGTTTTACCACAAGTAGCCCCATCCTAGGGAAACTTCAAGTTCAGGATCAGTTTTTTTGTTTTCTTGTCAGTGAACGTTTACAAATTTTGCAATATGTCGTGGGTAATGCGAGGTAATGATCAATGTTATTGCAGATTTGTTTTAAAGATGTGTGTGTAAATTTATAGAAAGTGTAGAATATAGCAGTAAGTGTGATAAATTGTGTCATTCGATACAGTTATTTACTTATAATTGTGTTACTGACAACTTAAGATACTTGATATGAGGATCGACGATTGCACATTTAAGGGACATTTATTTATTTATTTCGTATGGATGTACATTGCACACGGCACAATTGAAGCTGAATAAACTTACCTAAATGAATTATTCAAAAATAGGAATAATGATACGACACGTCATCAATAAGGTTCGGATTTAAGGTAGATAACTAATACGTTTTTTCACTTAAGACTAAAAAATCTTACTTTTCTTACAAGAAAATCGTTTACCATTTAGTTAAATAAAAAATAGCTAATCTCAGAATAAAGGCAAAATGTACTACAAAACAAATTTAATAAAAAAATATTATAAAAATTGTTATCTTTTAAAATAAGGAAAAATTTTAACACCTGTAACCGCTAAATTTTAAAGAGAGTCTAAAAAATAACCGGTCAAGTGCAAGTTCAACTTGCGCAATTAGTGTTCCGTACGTTGATTGCTTTTCAAATAAAAAATTTTGTTACAGAGGTATAAAATGATCGATCAGTGACTTCACAAAACACACCCCAAATGAGTTTTCAACAAAGTTTGTTTCCAATCTTTACTGAAATCTGATGACCTTGAAATTTTTTTTTTTTTTATGTACCAGATAAATTATTAAAGATAATGCACTCGTGATAATTTTCGTTTAATCTACACCCCGTGGAGAATATTCCAGAATTTTTTCAAAATTTTTTGATAAGTACTTTTCGAGATAATGGTGGACATGGAGATGGGTGGACAGCGATTTTTCGCGATTTTTTAAAAATAATACAAAAAAAAGTGTGCGCAAGTATTACATTATATATATATTTTTACTCGTGTTTTCACAAGCTTTCATTTGACACCACACTCGATTACCTAGTAAAAATTTTTTTTTTCACTTCCGATTTCACCCCCCCAAAACTAACCCGTTAAGTCAAAATTTAACTTTCAAAACTACATGGCTCTGATGAGGCCATCAATTCCTATATTATTACCAAATTTCAACTTTCTATGACAAATAGTTTCGGAGAAAATCGGGTGTGACAGACGGACAGACACCGAAGTGATCTTATAAGTGTTCCGTACGGAACACTAAAAATAAATTATTCAGCTGTGTTTTTAAAATCAACCTTCGCCTCGCAGAGTTGGATGAAGTAGCACTAACTTGAACAAAATTATGTTTACCCTTTAATTTTCTTCGTTTTATAATATTTTTTTTTAAATGCTCATAATAGTTATTATATAACAATATTTATTATTTTATTTAAAATGTACCTGCAAGTTTTTTAATATAAACTGATTTTTTATGAAAAAAATTATAAATTTTCCGTAAAATAGATACACTACCGTCAGAAACTATTTGCCCACCTAGTTATTTCAGTCCCAAGACAACAAAAACAAAATTTTAATGAATTATTATTTATTTTTATTATTTATTTTCACATTATTTACAGTCTAGAAAATCACAAAAATATTCTTGATTTCTCCTTTGTTTTTAATTACCGCTTTACATAGTTTCGGCATTTTGTCCAGTAGTTTCTTCGGTTATTGTAACCCACTCTGCTTTTAAAAGTTCTCACAAGTGATTTTCTGATGTTGGATTGAATTTTCGAACACACCTGTCCAAATGGTCCCACAGCAATTCGATGGGGTTCAAGTCGGGTGATTGTGGAGGCCAAGTCATCACTTCCAGGACGTCATCGGATTTCAATTGGTCCAAAAGTTCTCCGATTTGTTTAGCAGAATGTTTAGGATCGTTGTAATGCTGAAAAATAAATTTCCCCTGAAAAATATTTCTTCCAGAAGGAAGCATTTGAGTTAGCAAAATGTCTTGATACTATTCTTGTCGCATGATTCCTTCCATCCTAAAGATTTTTCCAACTTTACCGTTGCCAAAACAACCTCAAACCATTACTGAACCTCCACCATGTTTTACTATAGGCAACTGACATGCTTCCAACATCCTCTCTCCAGCTGACCGTCGCACGTACACTCGTTAATTTGAACCGAAAATTTCGAATTTAGATTCGTCGCTCTAAAGGACGGAATTCCATTGTTCTGATGTCCAATTTTCATGTTCTCGGGTCCATTCTAACCGTTTACGTTTATTCACTTGCCTAAGAAGTGGTTTCCTCACTGCAAGTCTCCCGTGTAATCCACCTTCTGCTAACCTGTCTTCAGCGGGAGTCGTTTTTCGAGGCTTTCCTGAATGTTTTTGGTTAGAATTCCATTCCCGCAGAAAATTTTTTTACGATATAGTCCACCGTTCTCCTTGGCATCCGCATATCACTTGCGATTTCTCAATTCGAGTGACCATTTTGATGTCTCGCAATTATCAGAGCCCAATTTTTAACGGAAACTTTCGTTTTTGACATTTTTCCAAAACAATTAAGCCTGTATCAGTGACGAAGTACTGTTTGCGAATGGTTAATTTCCAAAAGAGCAATTATATTTATAGCGTAGTTTTTATCATAAAATGTCACTAGGAATTTCCATAATCCCTACAAACTTGAAATGAGTTCTTACTTCAACTGGAATTCTCAAACTTGGAAATTTGTTCTAATTAAATTTAATTTGTGATTCCACCAAAAAGGCTTATATAAACAATTTTATGATGGACACTTGTTAAGAACAATTAAATTTACCTAATATAATAAAAGGCTTTAATTAGATATTAAATTTTGGCAGTTACATTGAAATTTCTAGGTGGGCAAATACTTTCTGACGGATTGGATAGTTACGGATCCTGTACAATTACGTGATCATGAAATTTCCCAACGTTATAATGGGTTTTTGGGGTCGCAAATTACGAGAAAAGTAACTGTTTTTTTTAATGTGTAAAATTTTCAAATATTTAACAAATTTTGGCTATTTTTCGTCTTTTCCGAGATTGTTTAGTGAATATGAGAATGAACATTACATCTGAGATGTTTGACAATTATTTAGAGTTTAAAAATCATCAATTCCACCATAAACGTAAAATCAAAATGGTCGGATCTAAAAAAATGTACCAATTTTGGACATTTCGAGTTTTTCTAGTGAATATATGAATTTACTCTACTTTTTAGCTATTCCCATATCATCTCAAGAATGTAAATTAAAAATGGAACAGGAATGTTGATCCGAAATGGTCTAATCTTAAAAATCAGACCAATTTTGGCCATTTCCCACCTTTTTCTACTGCTATATTCTAGTCAATAGATACAAATTTCGCATTACTTTTGTTATATTGAAAAATTATTTAAATTTAAAATTATCTTATGGATAAACTCATTTCAATTACCCCCAACTTAACATAGCCTAATGGAGGAACTTTGCACCAAGAATTCCAAACTAAATATGAAAAATTCATATATTCACTTGAACAAGGCAAAACATGGCCAAAACTGGTAATTATTTGAAAATCTTATCCAATAAAACGGCTACTTTTATCGTAATCTGGGACCCCAAAACCCATCATAACGTTGGAAAATGTCATGTCCACGTAACTGTACAGGATCCGTAACTAACCAAATATCTAGTTTACGAAAAATTTATAATTTTTTCATAAAAAATCGGTTTTTATTAAAAAAATTAAAGAACTTGCAAGTACTATTCATTAGGAGCAATATTTCATCCAACTGTGCCTCGGTGTCGTCTACCCAGCATTTTTTGTCGAAGGCTGAAAACAAATACTTCCTATGGCGATGCCGTCTTCAAAGCGTGTTCCCGCTTCATAGTTTACGTTTGGAGAAAGTGACGAAAATGGTATTATTTGGTAACTGCCGTTTTCTTTTTTTTATTGATATCGTTACCTTTTTTTAATCGTATTTTGTCTCAGCTTAGTAGGTGGTTAGTTGGATTTTTTTTAAAGCTTTAGCGTTAAATGCCGAAGCAGATGGTTCACTATTTAAATATCTGTTTCATTAATTATAACAGAAGTGTCTTGTAAGACCGATATGCTTTCATTACTTGAGTTTGTTTGAGAGAGAGAACATTTATATTTTCAGCTGTTTTAAACAAATGTTCGGGAAAGATGTTTTTGTTCATGGGTCATAGCAGCTCTTGGTAAACTTCTGCAAATAAACTTGCAACTTGATATTGCGTTACTTGACGATGTCGACTTGTCCTCAATCATTTTTCTGTTGCTTGAATATAAGGGCTCATAGGTTTAAAGAAAAAGACACATCGAGTGGCTTAAGCCGGTTAGTAGTAATGCCTGGCAGCTGAAATATTAGCCTTTGCTATGTTCAACACTTTCCGGTTCTTCGAATGCGTTATATTTCCATCAAGCAGAAGTAACACTTTATTTTCAAGGATTGGCTTTACAAGTTTTACATTTTACAGTTTGAGTTAATATAGCCAGTGCCTGGAATGGTGACAACACTCTCAGAAGGTGTGCCATTCTCCAATTCAGGCTTTTGTCTCATCCTTTTGAATATTGATTCCTAAAACTTTTTGAGTTTTTGGTGGAAAATCAACTTTTATCAACGTTAGACATTTTTATGGATGAGAATTTATTTTTAAGATTATTTTAAAATAAGGGTCGATTTTTGCCCTACTCTCCCTACTTGAAAACAAGTGTTAAGGAGGAATGACCTAGTTCTTCCGGCGCCTTACCGAGACCAAGGTCGGTCTTTCATGGGCGGGGTAGTTGTGTAAATATTTGGTAAAAAGGAGTTTAGTCCCTTTTTTTAATTTTTCAGACAGAGGGTGAATCTCAGATCTCAGTTTTTGTTTAAATTGACAAATGCCTTGTTGGGTGTGCCTGAACTCTTCTGTCAAATAAATTTTAATATATCTACAAGAGACTTAAGAAATTTACCTCTATTTAACTTGCTATATCACCACACGAATTTGCGACTCAAGGAGACATTTTACAAGTGTCCTTTTTACTGGCTTAAATATTAAGATTATCCTTTAAATCAGTTTAGATTAGTTTAAATTAAATATTTTGTGATTATTATATTGTAAATATCTTCAAATTCTTTGAAAAATATGTTCTGTTGGTATCGTGAATTTTTAAATAAATAAATAAATATACATACATATATATATATATATATATATATATATATATATATATATATATATATATAAATACATATATCTATATATATATATATATATATATATATATATATATATATATATATATATATATATATATAAATATATATATAAATAAATATATAAATAAATATATAATTATATATAATTATATATATATATATATATATATATATATATATATATATATATATATATATATATATATATATATATATATCACCACGTGCCGCTCTAAAAAGTTAACTCTCTTCAGTTAACTTTTCAGAGCGTATGAATTTTTTAAAACAACGGTTTTTTCCGTTCATAAAAGTGGCAATTTGGCCACTTTTAAAAAATTCTCAGTGGCAGCACTGAGCTCTAATTTTGTTTGTTGGATTATGGTATTCCCCGAACTTCTTTTCTATTTTGTGCTGCGAAAACCTATGATCATGTTCATCGTCAAACAACATTGATTTAGTTAGTCGTTAGCGTTTGAGTTTGTGAGTTGTGTATTGTTTACTTAAAAAATGTCAAAGCAGAACAAATCATCACAAATCAGATTGGATTTGCAGCAGAAAGTGGAGATTTTAAAAAAGATTGATCAAGGTATTCACGGAACACGATTGGCGTGGAATTATGGTGTATCTAAAGTAGCCATCTCAAAAATAAAGAAAAAACGCCATGAAATTTTAGAAGCTGTGGCGAACACATGAAAAAGCACACAAGAAAACACTACATAAACCGGAATATGCTGATCTTGAGGCAAGGTTGTATAAATGGTTCTTGAACCAACGACAGCGTAATTGTGCAATGACTGGTCCAATTTAAAAATCTAGAACTAAGCACGAATTCGTCATACTGCACCCTAGAAAAAAATTTAATGCCAGTGATGGTTGGCTAGCAAATTTTAAGAGAAGACATGGTATTCGCCATCTCAAAATTTGTGGGGAAATCCAAATCAGGTGGCAGACCTTGTCAATATGCGCACGAAAATGGTCAAGAGCTATTACACAAAAGAAAAAAACAAACAAGTCTCGACTGCTTCTTTAAACCACTCCGTACAAATTAATATAAAGTTACTGCGCACGAAAATATTCAAGAGTGACTATGAACTTTAAACCAACTGTTACAAATTAAATCTAAGTTTCTTTTTTGTAGTGATGAAAACTAAGTCAATGAAATAAACTTAGCATGTCATTTCCAAAAAATCTAGGTTTATTATTTTATTTTTTTCAATTTTGAAAACCGCTTAGAAAAGTTAATAGTTCGAAAACGTTAATTACCCTTGGAACATTTCGGTTAACTTTTTCGAGATTCTACTGTATATATATATATATATATATATATATATATATATATATATATATATATATATATATATATATATATATATATAAACTGGACTTGGCCTGTTAATAAATAAATAAATATACATGTTGCATTACAAATATATTATAAAATTGTCGTGTAGATTCAAGATATATCAAATTCATCGAAAACATATTTAAAGATCAACCAGAACAAAAAAAAAAAAACAAAGAGCAATAAGTGTAGGCGCCTTTATATCGCAGAAGCTTTCACATTAGCAATGGAAGATATAATCAAAAAACTAAACTAGAAGAACTATGGTATACATTTTAAAAGAAAAAAGTCAAACATATTACACAGGATTCCTTAAACTACAGAAAATGATAAAAGAGGCCATCAGAGATTTAAATATAACAATAAGATTCGCATGGACATCTTTGAGGAGATTAAAGAACATATTACAAAACAAAAATAAAAAGTTAAGACATACATGAAAACAGAAATATTAAGTCAATGTGATATCAGAATCCTGTTCTCTGGAGCTAAAATATGGGCAATTATAAACAAACCAATGAGTAATATGCAAATGACCCGATGCCATGCTAAGATCGTATGATATTAGGAAAGTCTCTAGGAGGAACTAGACAAACGGCACAAGACCAAAACAGATGTAGGAAAATGAAGGATGAGCATGTATATTTCTGGATGAATGCTAGAGACATATTTTAATGTAGTTTTCCAAGGAGTGCTGGGAAGTTTTAGACCATTATAAAAAAAAAAAATTCAGAATTCTTCAATTCTTCTCAAACGTTATATGCATGTTTTAGCAATATGGCAAATATTACGATAAAGTTTCATTCTGATAAATTCAAAACTGTTACTTCAATAACAAGGAGATACAAAATGTCAAATAAATGCATTTTCCAATGTTCCATTTGCACCAAATTTTACTACAATTTATGTTATATTAATATTTATATTATATTAACAGAATGCACCTAAACAACAACAAAATACAGTTTGCTACAGAGTGATATCCTTTCTTCTGTCACCATGTATCCTTATGTACAACTGAACTTTAAATATATATATATATATATATATATATATATATATATATATATTTTTTTATTAGTCTAGCACACGTGCTGCAGGGAAGTCCCTAAAGCGCTCCAGGAGCGGCACGAGTGCGGAAAAAGCGATTCACGTTGTTCTTGAATCTCTGTAAATTGTACTCGGTGGGAAACACAGCGCTGGGCAAATTATTCCAAAGGGATGACGTTCTCCATATAAAAGATTGCTTGAAAAGCGTCGTACGCGGAGTAACAAGCTGAACCTCATACGGATGCGAAGCACCAGCGCGACGTGTATTTCTAACATGCACCGCTTTGGGAGGAATTAAGCGGGCTACATCCTTCGAACACTTTCCATGAAAATACTTGTAGAACAGACTCAAGTCGCCAACCGTTCTTCGATGTTCCAGCGAATCAAGGCCGCCGGTCAATTCCGGGTCCCCAATCAGACGGACCGCTCTTCTCTGAACAGAATCCAACAAATGCAGTCTATGTTTGGGAGCGGAGCCCCAAACGTGGGAGCAGTATTCCATAGTTGGTCGAATTTGGGCTTTGTAAAGAATTAACAGTTGCTGTGGGGTGTAAAGCTTTCTGGTTCTAAATAATATTCCCAACTTTTGAGAAGCTCTCCTTGCTATGCCTGCAACATGTTCATGCCAAGACATATTTGCTCCCAAACTAACGCCCAACAAATTGAGCGACGATGCTAGGGGAATGCAGTGCCCCGACATAACTATGTCGGGTTCAGCAACGTTAACTTTTTTAGAAAAAACTGCCGCTTGGGTTTTTGTAGCGTTAAATTCCACTTGGTTACTGTCACCCCAAGATAGAATTTCTTCCAGGTCTTTGTTAAGTTGAACGACCTCCTGCTGTCTGCGGATATTCGCCTGAGCAGCCGATGTCCGAGCGTTCAAGGTGAATGAAGAGACAAGCGTACCGTCATCTGCAAAGCTATAGATTGGATTCCCGGTCTTTTCCAGGAGATCGTTAATGTAAATGAGAAAGAGAGTAGGAGACAGTATGGAGCCCTGGGGCACACCGGCGTTGATAGTGAGGGTGTTAGAAAGAAATCCGTCGACCGCCACTCGTAAAGAACGCTCTCTGAGGAAACATGAGAGCCACAAACAGAACTTTTCAGACATACCATAAGAGCGCAACTTAGCCAACAGTCCATCGTGCCAAACACGGTCGAATGCCTTGGATATGTCAAGAGCAACCGCTCGAGATTCTCCAAAGTGTTCAATTGCGTTGTTCCAAACATGTGTTACATAAGTCAGAAGATCTCCTGTTGATCTATGTTTACGAAAACCATATTGGTGATCGCTAATAATATTGAATCGTTCAAGATATTTTAGAAGATGCTCATTGATAACCTTTTCCATGACTTTCGATATTATTGAAAGCAGTGCAACTGGTCGGTAGTTATTTGGCAAGGTCTTCTTACCTTTTTTAGGTATCGGCTGAACTGTAGCACATTTCCAGCAGGAAGGAAATATTCCCTTTCTGTAGGATAGGTTGAAAAGTCTACAGAAAACTGGTGTTAGTTCCCTTGCACAGTTTTTGAGAACTATGGCAGGTATTCCGTCAGCTCCAGAAGCCTTCTTGGTGTCTAGCTTCATTAAAATACGCTTTATGATGCGCTGTCTGAAGACAACATCGGGCATCCTTGACTGCAATATGGGAATAGTAGGTGATGTTTTTTCCTTGGAAATCGACAGTAGAATGTGAAGCAAAGAGTTCAGCCAACAAGTTCGCTCTCTCAACAGGTGTGGTTGCAATGGAATTATCTGGCCGTGTGAGTGGTGGTATGGTGGATTTGGTAAAATTTTGACTAACTGCCTTAGCGATTGCCCAAAAGGACCTGGAATTGTTGGGACAAGCGAGAAGTTTGTTTCTAATTCGTTGATTGTGTGCCTCCTTGGTTTCGTCGATAATTCCCTTGCATCTGTTCCGGGCATGAACAAAGATGTTTCGATTTAAGGTGTTAGGATTTTCACGCCATTGTCGGTAGGCAATATGTTTAGAAGCAACAGCTTCTTTGCATTTTCGGTCGAACCAAGGCTTGCCGTTGGAGGAGCATTTCTTCGAAAAAGGGATGTAAGCTTCCATACCGGCCAAAATAACATCGGAGACCTCCCTGGCGCAGTCAGATGGGTTATCGGATCGAAAACAAACGTCCATCCAAGGGAAAGTTCGAAAGTATTCCATGAGATCTTCCCATTTAGCAGATTTGTAGTGCCAAATCTTGCGCGGCCTAGGCGCCTCTCTGTCACTGATTGGCAGGATACTCGATGTCAAAAGCAGTTTATGGTCGGAAAAACCTAACGGCGGATTTACGGTGACCGTGTAAATCTCCGGATTGGTATATATATATATACCGGATACGGATATATATATATATATATTACCGTTATCATCTTTGTGTATCTTAATATTAATAAGAAATAGGTCAACTTTTTTAGTTTATTTAATTCCTGTTTAAACTTATAAAATGACAACTTTATTGCTCCAGGTTCCACAACACTTAAGTTAAATAAATTTAAAATAAATATTTTAAAACAAACAAGAAACAAAAAATTAAAAAATAAAGCTTAATGTAAATGAGCAGAAATAATTAAATATTTGGAGAAAAAATAGAAAATAAGATACATAAGGCAAAAACAGAGAGACATTAAAACAAGAAAGACAAACAGACAAGTAATGACTACAGGCATCTTAAATTTTAGTAATTAGGGGTATACACTGTTTTTAAGGTTAAGAATTTTAACAAAATATAGTGTCACTAAAACAGATTACTTTACCCAATAAACCAATAAAAGTAAATAACATAATGATAAAAATTTAAAAAAAAAACTAGTTAAAACAATACCTTAAAATTATACTTAATCTTGTAAAACATCACTAGATGTCATTGTATGCAATGGGAATGTAAAAAGTGTCTAGAGTACTGAAAATACTTGAATAAATGATCAATTTAAGTATTTCTAAAAAATTTAGAAAAGGATGAGAGGTCAAATGGTAATGTTTTTTATATACAAAAACTATTTTAATAATACTTTCAATGGTAATTCAATTTCATTCATAGTAATAATTGAATTGCTTCCTAGTAATTAAATTACCATGGAAGTAGTTGAATTAATGCTCTGGTGATGCAGTTACTGTGAAAATAAGACAATTATTATGAAGTAATTTAAATACTGTGAAGATAATTCTACTACTGTGAAAGTAATTTGCTTACTGTGAAAGTAATTCGATCACCCAGAAAGAATTACCACTTACTTTAATCTTAGTCATTGAAAACCAAATCACAATTACCCGATAGCGACTAATTGAATTAAAAAAGCTTTATCAAGTGTAATTCAATTACTTTTTTTTTCATTACTGTAGTTGAATTACCAACAACTTTAGTAAGTATGCAGATACTTTTATCAGAAGAAAGAAAATGTTTTGGGGAGAATCTAAAAAAAATGAAGATGTGATGTGTAGTCAAATTAGCAGGACATTTAAATATCACTGTCATCTGAACATTTTTTTGCAAATTTTATTTTATCTCTTTATAAGTTTAACTAAGAAAATAGAATCAGCTAGCAACAATTATTAATAAATTCAAATATAAACACTTGAATTTTTAACATTAATACACTTCAAACTGCAAAACTGTTTACTATGTACCATTAAATTATTAAGGATTTTAACAGACCTAATGAAGTTCTGTTAAAATACGAAATTTTTAAACAAGCCAAAGAACAGAGATAACTGAGACTGGGAAACACTTCTAGAGCCAAACTTTACCTCATTTATTAAACACCATTAGTCCTTTTTTATCACTTTTTATTTCAGTATACTCTTACGAAAGGCTCTTAATTCTATTTACTATTAAAATTTATATTTGCATCAAACCTAAGCTATTAAACTCTTAAAATTGTTAGTCACAATTGAATAAAAGCATTAAAAATATTACAATTACAAATTTATAAAGCAGGATGCATGTCAAATCTGGCAACTTTAAAGGAAGATATTTGCATCTGTATCAAAACTAAAACTTAAAAACATTACGGTAGTTGCTCCTTAAACTTACCTATATATATATATATATATTCCAAAACTCGATTTAATATAATTTTTGATCAAATACAACAGTTACACTAATTAGAAGCAATTTTTTCCACTCTTTATCCTTGTAACATTGATACCTAAAAATTTTACTTCCTCAAGGTTAAATCATATATATTTTACTACTGACCACTCTTAAAGGAAACAATAATCCACTATTAGTTAAAAAAATATAAATATTACACAAATTAACAAGTAAAAATTGACAAAAAAACACCACAGCCACGGAAAAAAATAAAGCCTAATTCCAAAACAAATATATGTTTGGGACTGGTTAATGAGTATATCCGAGAGTATCTTTACCGGATTATCGAATTTTCTTTTTTTATCTGACATTTTGTAAGTTCCGGAGACTGGCGTTGGTGATTCACAATAGATAACCGGATTTTGAAACATACTAATAAAAGGCCGTTAGAGGAGAACTACTTGCAAATTGCATATTAAAAAATATAAATTGTATTTAATAATAGAAAATATATATTGAGATTATATTTCGCCTCGCAGAAAAAGTAGGCAATATGTATTTAATATTAATAACTTAAAAACACTTATTTCCTGCAAGTTAATTTGTAGCTGACAGAGTCAATTGCTCCTGTCAATTTAAGGTCACGCTAAACCTTTATCCATTGTTCATCCTAAGTTTCCTGTTTTTCATAAAACCGTGGCTCTTTGATTATTTTCTAAACTCTCTCTTTAGTTTGCTTATTTTCATGTAAGCCTTGTTACTGTAAACTGAAAAACACATCAAGCAATAAGTTAAAATGGTATTTCTGAGCTAACAATATACAAATGTCACTCTCCTGTAACAGATATACCCTCCCTCGACTTTCGAATAGCTAAGGTAGTGACGTTGTAAAGTGATGAATTTGAATAAAAATTAAATTCACAATAAAATATTAAATTCAATATTTAACTACTCGTATATTTAAACCAACAAATTCTTACACCTTCTTTCTTCTTCTATATCTTTTTTTTTAAATATTCAATATACAATTGTCATTACACTTTCAATTTTCAGTTTGGTTATCCTATCCAAGATTAATTGAAAAATCTAGTGTTTTGTCAGTTAACAAAAAAGCATCTAACCCTAACAAAATTTAATATTATCGATCTGTTAAATAAACCCATTGAATTCTTGTTCTAATTCTGACAAACAATCTGATCCTGAGAAAACGGTTTCTAATGACATTTTGGCTGGAACGGAGGCTTACATCCCTTTTACATACCCTTCTGACAGCAGCCTTAGATTGGCTGAAAATATAAATAATTCCAAACATCTAGCCTACTGATAGTAACGTGAAAACTCAAAATATTATAAGCAGTAACATCTTCGTTAGTGCTCGAAACAGATTAAAATAATTAATGGACTAAACCACAGATGTATATAATCAGAGAATTATAAACTTCTAATCTCTTGCCTTTCTCAACAATAAAAAATATTTTGGGTAGGTTAATCGACATTCACTGTCAACTATAAAATATATTTTTTTATATAAATAAATTTCGATATTACTTTACTTACGTTATGTATGACCATACGTTTCCAGCTATTTAATTGATTAAAACCATCAGATATTAGCTGAATTCGCAGCCAAAGTAATAATGGAAATCGATTTAACATAAAAATAAAAAATTTCAGGACAAGATCAACTCTAAATATAACTTGTTTTCCAAATTTTGAAAGTATTTCACCTAAAATTATATTTGCTCACTTCAATATCAGTAATCTATATTTTGATATGATCCTATATGTTAAATCTGAGATACAATATATCTGGATATCCTAGAGTCACCTCTGAATAGTAGTTAAATTTTACAGATAGCTACCATAGTTTTCATTTATTTAAATAAACCCTTAATTGCCCAACGATACCTTTTTAAGTCTCATTTGATTTAATACATACCGAAACACCATATTGGAGTCGTATGGTGTTCGGGGAAATGCGTTGAATTTGTTAGCATCCTACCTGGAAAATCGGACACAACAGGTTATGGAAAATGATGATTTTGGAAGGTCTATAATTTCCCACATCGGGGTGTCGAGGGGTGTTCCTCAGGGATCAATATTAGGACCTCTCTTATACATTATATATACGAATAAACTCGGTAGAATATCCGGTGAATTTACTATACTTTACGCAGATGACACTACATTGATCTTTAGTGAGGAGAGTCCGCACGCAATGCTGACCAGTGTGCAAGGGGCGTGCGAAACTCTTGATGGATACTTTTCGGCTCAAGACTTATTAATAAACGCTCGAAAAACACAATGCTTATTCTTCGGCAGTAGAATAGATAACGCTTTATCTTTTACATATCGAAATATTAATATCCAATCGTCCGAACGCATTTCCTTCTTGGGGGTAGAAATAGATCAGAGACTGGACTGGAAAGCGCATGTTAGGAATGTAGCGTTGAATGTTTCAAGGTATTGCTATGCTTTAAGAATTATTTCTGAAAATGGTGGAGTCGATGCTGCTCTGTCAGCTTTTCATGCCTTCATACAGTCAAGAATAAGATACGGTCTTATCTTTTGGGGTAATTCACCGGAAATTGAAAAAGTTGTAATTCTTCAGAAAAAATGTATTGAGACATATTTGGAATGAAGCCGCGTGATAGCTGTAGGAATGTATTTAGAGACAGAAAGATCTTAATTATTACATTATTTCTATGTATATCTTGGACAGTTTTATGTTTGTTCACACCAACAGCGATATTTTTGAGACTTACATAAACAATCACAGGTATGCCACTAGACATAAATTGAATCTGCTTCCCGAAAAGTGTAATTACAGCTACATACAGAAAAATGTTAATTATGTCAATTATGTCATATTAAAGATATATAATAGTTTCCCAGGGAATGTACGTGCGTTATGTAAAACAGAAGTAAAGAGACTTTTAACCAAACCAAACTTTAGTTTTTTATGAGAAAACCAAATAAATTTGTCACTGGTCGAACGAGATTACGAAGTCAACCTGGATTTTTATAAATAGCACCCCCTGTATAAGAACACGTCGTTAAATAGCTCTGCCATATACCATTTCAGAATTATAGAAATATTACTATATTATATACTATATACATATATGATGAGGCACCTGGATACAAAAAATTCCGGAGGTAAAATAGCCCCCCGTTAGGATCTCCGGGTGCGTCGACATGCAGAGATCAGAATTTTAAAATGGATTTTTGCAACATACGAGGTTTAAACTCGAACATAAATTCAGTGCACCAACACCTGCAATCAAATAAACCTCATGTACTCGCTCTCTGTGAAACCAAGGTCAGTTCATCGACCAGCGCAGTTAGCTATCTTTATCCTGGGTACGACTTCTATTCCCGATTTAGGCGTAACTTTGGAATCTGTCTTTTTGTCAGAAGACTTTAATGTCCACAACATCAACTGGCTTAAATATTCAAATACTACCGATGAACAAGGTCGTGAAGCCGAATCATTTTCAATCAGTTGTGGCTTAACTCAGTTTATTGACGAACCAACACGGAGCCCTGATCGAGACGGGGAGTTCGCCAGTCTTCTTGATCTGTTTTTAACCACCAATCCGGAGTTTTACACGGTCAGCGTAAATCCGCCATTAGGTTCTTCCGACTATAAACTATTATCGACATCGAGTATCCTACCAATTAGTAACAGAGAGGCGCCTAAACCGCGCAAGATTTGACACTACAAATCTATTAAATGGGAAGATCTCATGGAATATTTCCGAACTTTCCCTTGGTTAGACGTTTGTTTTCGATCCGATGACCCATCTGACTGCGCTAAGGAGGTTTCCGATGTTATTTTGGCCGGTATGGAGGCTTACATCCCTCTTTCGAAGAAATGCCCTTCCAACGGCAAGCCTTGGTTTGATCGAAAATGCAAAGAAGCTGTTGCTTCTAAACATCTTGCATACCGACATTGGCGTGAAAATCTTAACACCATAAATCGTAACACCTTTGTTCGTGCCAGGAACAGATGCAAAGAAATTATCGACGAAACCAAAGAGGCACACAATCAACGGATTAGAAACAAACTTCTCGCTTGTCCTAACAATTCCAGGTCCTTTTGGTCAGTCGCTAAGGCAGTTAGTCAAAATTTCACCAAATCCACCATACCACCACTCACACGGCCAGATAATTCTATTGCAACGGCAGCTGTTGAGAAAGCCAACTTGTTGGCTGAACTCTTTGCTTCACATTCTACTGTCGAATTCCAAGGAAAAACACCACCTAATATTCCCATAGTGCAGTTAAGGATGCCCGATATTGTCTTCAGGCAGCGTATCATAAAACGTATTTTGATGAAGCTAGACACCAAAAAGGCTTCTGGCGCTGACGGAATACCTGTCATAGTTCTCAAAAACTGTGCGAGGGAACTAACACCAGTTTTCTGTAGACTTTTCAACCTATCTTACAGAAAGGGAATATTTCCTTCCTGCTGGAAATGTGACACAGTTCAGCCAATACCTAAAAAAGGCAAGAGGACCTTGCCAAATAACTACCGACCAATCGCACTGCTTTCAATAATATCGAAAGTCATGGAAAAGGCTATCAATCAGCATCTTCTAAAATATCTTGAAGGATTCAACATTATTAGCGATCACTAATATGGCTTTCGTAAAAATAGATCAACAGGAGATCTCCTGACTTATGTAACACATGTTTGGAACAACGCAATTGAACACTTTGGAGAATCTCGAGCGGTGGCTCTTGACATATCCAAGGCATTCGACCGTGTTTGGCACGATGGGCTGTTGGCTAAGCTACGTTCTTATGGTATGTCTGAAAAGTTCTGTTTGTGGCTCTCATGTTTCCTCAGAGAGCGTTCTTTACGAGTGGCGGTCGACGGATTTCTTTCTAACACCCTCACTATCAACGCCGGTGTGCCCCAGGGCTCCATACTGTCTCCTACTCTCTTTCTCATTTACATTAACGATCTCCTGGAAAAGACCGGGAATCCAATCTATAGCTTTGCAGATGACGGTACGCTTGTCTCTTCATTCACCTTGAACGCTCGGACATCGGCTGCTCAGGCGAATATCCGCAGACAGCAGGAGGTCGTTCAACTTAACAAAGACCTGGAAGAAATTCTATCTTGGGGTGACAGTAACCAAGTGGAATTTAACGCTACAAAAACCCAGGCGGTAGTTTTTTCTAAAAAAGTTAACGTTGCTGAACCCGACATAGTTATATCTAGGCACTCCATTCCTCCCCGGAACTGACAGGTGGCCTTGATTCGCTGGAACATCGAAGAACGGTTGGCGACTTGAGCCTATTCTACAAGTATTTTCATGGAAAGTGTTCGAAGGATGTGGCCCGTTTAATTCCTCCCAGAGCGGTGCATGTTAGAAGTACACGTCACGCTAATACTTCACATCCGTATGAGGTTCAGCTTGTTACTCCTCGTACAACGCTTTTCAAGCAGTCATTTATATGGAGAACATCGTCCCTTTGGAATAATTTGCCCAGGACTGTGTTTCCCACCGAGTACAATTCACAGCGATTTAAGAATAACGTGAATCGCTTTCTTTGCACACGTGTCGCTCCTGTAGCGCTTTAGGGACTTCCCTGTAGCACGTGTGCTAGAGCCATAAAAAAAAATTACTAATTAACTTAAGTCATTCGTGAGATACAAGATGTCAAAGACCACCTATTCAAAAAATAGAAGCATGAAACGAATGACTGAAGTTAAGATGAGAATCGCGGCCTGGCGCTCTGAACAGCAACAAACCAAATGAATATCACTGAAAAGCCATTGAGTAATTAACTGCGCTCCAAGATAAAAAATGTGACTATAAGTAGCCACTTGTCTGTAGTGCTGTTATCTCTTTTCTGTGATGACGTGTCTTTAGTTACTCCTGTAATTTTTCAGTCGTCTAAAAGTTGCTTTAAGGTATTATTTGGTAATTATAATGGCACAAATAGGCTCCGTGGTCTCAAAATTTTACAATGATTATTTGTCCAAGACACCAAAGAAATTAAAAGTTATTGATGCGTACCTATTTTACATATTATTAACCGGCATTATTCAGTTTATTTATTGTGTACTTGTTGGAACCTTTCCCTTCAATTCATTTTTAAGCGGATTTATATCGACTGTAAGCTGCTTTGTTTTAGGAGGTGAGTTTTATTAAGAAAAAATGATAATTTTCTTTTTGTCATCAATTTTACTGGGGTTTGTACATCTAAGGGCTAATTTGAACATGCAGTAACTTAGGTAAAATTACTTATAAGAGTATTAATAAAATACCTATATTATTAGTAATAAAATGCAATTTGGCTTGGAATATTGACATTGAATAGAAACAGACACTTTGAAAATGTTTGTAATAAAATAAAAGTATGAACAATAACCTATTTGTGCATAAGGGTTTAATGAAATTTGTAGAGGATTTTTTTAAAAAAAAGTTAGTATTCTTTTTAAAAATAAAGACTTATTCATATTAATCAATCCCAATCATAGAACACAAAAAACTTGTTTTGTATATAACATATATCTAAAAAAAAGTAGTTAAAATAATCATTAAGCAAAAAACTGATTTCAAAGATTTAAAACAAATAAATAAAATAGAGTAGCTAATAGTATGTGTTTGGCTGATATTTGAAATTTTACAGATTAAAACAAAATTAAGTATAACTTCTAGGGTTATTAAAGAATAACAATTTTAAAATATACATGCCAGTTTTAAAATTTATACCATTTTATAACAATCTACTACAAGTTTTACATATACTGAAATAAAACTCTTACAGGGCTTTCTACAGATAATTAATTAAACTGGCCAAAAATGAGTACTACTTGGATTGATTGAAAAGAGTCAAGAACAAACAAAAGGACATGCTGAGGAATAATAAATAACATTTGCCAAAGTAACAGCTACTCTGAAACAGTTAGTGAATCCCAGTTATCTTCAAAACTATTGACATATAACTGTACTATTGCCACTAAAGATATTCTTTCCTCTATTGACCCCCCTTTTGTTCGCCTGCTAACATAACTTCTTATACTTTTTATAGATCTGGTGATCTGTTAATTCTGAGGTTTTGGGATTTCTTGAGAAGTAGATTGCCAGCTACCACTCCATCTTTTTGGTGGTCTTTCCGGTTGACATTTGCTTGCTGGTTTTCCTTCCATAGCGATCCTTGAAAAGTCTGTGTTCCTCCATTCTTTTTATATGATTATGCCACCGTATTCTTCTTGGTCTTCCTCATCTTACTACATCTTGTATGCCACATTGTTCCCTGATGTCAGTGTTTCATTGTTTTTTTTTTTATGAGTCTAGCACACATGCTACAGGGAAGTCCCTAAAGCTCTCCAGGAGCGGCTTGTGTGCGGAAAAAGCGATTCACGTTATTCTTGAATCGCTGTAAATTGTACTCGATGGGAAACACAGCCCTAGTTCGAAATAGTAATCCAGGCTTTGCTAAGCATGCAACATGTTCATGCCAGGACTTATTTGCTCCCAAATTAATGCCCAACAAATTGAGTGACAATGCTAGGGAAATGGAGTGCCCTGATATGACTATGTCGGGTTCAGCAACATTAACTTTTTTAGAAAAAACTGGCGCCTAGGTTTTTGTAGCGTTAAATTCCACTTGGTTACCATCATCCCAAGAGAGAATTTCTTCCAGGTAGATGTTAAGTTGGACGACCTCCTGAACTTTTCAGACATACCATAAGAGCGTAGCTTAGCCAACGGTCCATCGTGCCAAACATGGTCGAATGCCTTGGATATGTCAAGAGCAACTGCTCAAGATTCTCCAAACATGTGTTATATAAGTCAGAAGATCTCATGTCGATCTATGTTTACGAAAGCCATATTGGTGATCGCTAATAATGTTGAATCCTTCAAGTCATTTTAGAAGATGCTGATTGATAACCTTTTCCATGACTTTTGATATTATTGAAAGCAGTGTGACTGTTCGGTAGTTATTTGACAAGGTCTTCCTGCCTTTTTTAGGTGTCCGCTGAACTGTGCCACATTTCCAGCAGGACGGAAATATTCCCTTTCTGTAGGATAGGTTAAAAAGTCTACAGAAAACTGGTGTTAGTTCCCTTGCACAGTTTTTGAGAACTATGGCAGGCATTCGGTCAGCACTAGAAGCCTTCTTGGTGTCTAGCTTCATTAAAATACGCTTTATGATGCGGTGTTTTTCCTTGGTAATCGACAGTAGAATGTGAAGCAAAGAGTTTAGCCTACAAATTCGCTTTCTCAACAGGTGTCATTACAATAGAATTATCTGGCCGTGTGAGTGGTGGTATGATGGATTTGGTGATATTTTGACTAACTGCATTAGCGACTGCCCAAAAAGGCCTGGAATTGTTGGGACAAGAGAGAAGTTGGTTTCTAATTCGTTGATTGTGTGCTTCCTTGGTTTCATTGATAATTTCTTTGCATCTGTTCCGGGCAGGAACAAAGGTGTTACGATTTATGGTGTTAGGATTTTCACGCCATTGTGGGTAGCCAAGATGTTTAGAAGCAACAGCTTCTTTGCATTTTCGGTTACACCAAGGCTTGGCGTTAGAGGGGCATTTCTTCGAAAAAGGGATGTAAACTTCCATACCAGCCAAAATAACATCGGAGACCTCCCTGGCATAGTCAGATGGGTTGTCGGATCAAAAACAAATGTCTATCCAAGGGAAAGTTCGAAAATATTCCATGCGATCTTCCCATTTAGCAGATTTGTAGTGCCAAATTTTGCGCGGCTTAGGCGCCTCTCCGTCAGTGATTGGTAGGATACTTTATATCGAAAGCAGTTTATGGTCGGAAGAACCTAACGGCGGATTTACGGTGACCGTGTAAATCTCCGGATTGGTGGTTAAAAACAGATCAAGAAGACTGGCTAACTCTCCGTCTCGATCAGGGATCCGTGTTGGTTCGTTACTAAGCTAAGTTAAGCCACAACTGATTAAGAATGATTCGGCTTCATGACCTTGTTCGTCGGTAGTATTTAAATATTTAAGCCAGTTGATGTCGTGGACATTAAAATCGCCCAGGATGGCAATTTGGGAATTTGGATAGTTAATTTGTAAATCCTGTGTCATCTGCATATGAAATTATAGAGTCGTGAACATATAATTTAAGTAATGAATTTATATATGTTATAAACAGTATTGGCCCCAACACTGTTGCCTGCAGTAAACCGATCTCGATTATGCTTGTATTACTTAGTACATTGTTAATTCTTACCATCTGTGCTGTATGTTTCCAAGATAGTTCACCATCAATTCATGCACTTTTCCTCCAATGTGTCAAGCAGTTTTTTAGTGAGACCATATCAAATGCCTTAGCCAAGTCTATGAACACCTTTATGGACTTCTCACCAAGATTTAGGTGGTCAGTTATTTCAGATATAAAATGGTATAGAGTATCGGTGGTGCTATGTCCTTGCATGAAACCATACTGCCTATCGTTTAGAATGTTGCACTTTGACAGAAAATTCAACAACCCATCTTTTAAACATTTTTCAAAGATTTTAGCGAAACATGTTATCAAGCTAATAGGTTGGTAATTCCCAATGTTGGTCTCTGATTGACTTTTATGAATTGGTATTACAAGTGAAGTTTTAAAAATTGTTGGGAAATTCCCTGTTTGGAATATTAAGTTAAGTAAATGAACCAAGAGAGTCATAATTTCAACATGCGTATCTTTTACCTGCTTAGCTGTTATTCTGTCGACACCAGGAGCACACTTTGTTTTCAGCCCGTTTATGTGCTTTATTAGTTCATTTACAGTAACTGGTGATAGATATATTGGTAACAAATTTGGTGTTTCGGCAGGTATAGGAAAGCTTGTGAGGGATATATGTTCCTCCATTTTGATTTCAATATTTATAAAATAATCATTACAATAATCAGCCATTTTAGGATCATCCCCAAATGCTTCATCATTGTCTCTATGTATTACAGTTATTTCCTCCTTGACATCTTTCATTTCTTATGTCTGTTATCACTTCATACATCTTCCTTAGGTCTTTTTTTGTTCTGATTGAATTTGAATTCACATCCTATAATAATCTCTTTTCTGTTTGGTGATTATTTTATTTAAAATGTTCTTATATATTTTAAATTTATTTTTCGGACAGACAGTATAGTTATTTATAAGTCGCCTCTTCATTTTGTCTCTTTTTAATTGAATTTATGATTCCATTGGTAATTCATTTTTTCTTCTTTTTAATGCTTTTATGTACCGTGTATTCTCTTTCTGCTACTTTTTTAGCAATTTAAATGTTTTTATAAAATTACTTGTCGCAAGTTCAAGGTCATTCTCTTTTGTCACATTATCCCATTTTTCTCTGATAGTAATTGTTTAAATTTTTTCATGTCCAACTTCTTTTATATAAGGGTGAACGGTATAGAAACAATGTCATGATCAGTGTCAGTCGTTTCATTTGGTAGACCTCCAAAAAGAATTATGGGTAGGTGATCTGTAATGTGACTGTCTAAAATAAAAGACTTTAGTTGTAGATCCGGTTTATTACGAGATTTCACAAATAAGTAGTCTAATGTTGTTCCCGAGTCTGATCTTATTATTGAATTTATGTAAAATACATAACCCATACGTGCTAGTATAGATAAATAGTTGTGTACATTGTTGTTTTGTGTGTTTAATATATTGATATCGGCATCGCCAATAAATATCTCCATTTGTTGTTCGTCTAATGTTTCTAGATAGTCTTCGATGTCTTGTGCAAATGTGTTCTCTGGTATTGGTGGAGGTTTCTACATTGCTGTAATCACCAGTCCAAAGGTTTTAGTTTGGAGAATTACTCTACTTATATAGTTGCGTGTGAATTTGGTAGTGTTGCCGACGAGTATACTGGTTTAAAAGTTAACTTTGCATACACCATTACACCATCATACTTCACACCATTATAAATAAACTTCATAACCGTGTATGTTAAAACAGTTAGTTCCCAGAATTTGGAAAGTTTCATTTAGAACTATTATATCTGCAAATTACAAATCAAAACTTTCGATCAGGAAAATCAGATGACCATCATTTTTACATACATTTCTTACGTTAATATGCATTTTCCTAAACATGTTTTTATTTATTTATTTATTTATTTTAATCAAACGGGCAAAGCCCAATCAGTTACAGTAGTACCTATAATTGAATACAGTATACAGCTATAACCTAAAAATTAAAAGTAGACAGAGGCCTTTCCCGAAGTATATATAAAAAAAAACAACAAACAACGGTAAAAAGACACGTTTAAAAAGAAGAAAATATTAAAATTTTAAAAAACTAGGCATTCACATTTAAAACTTATAGTTAAACATACATATTGTAGCTGGTAGCACTTCCACACCCCTTAAAGATTGTTTATGTCTATTTTATTATGTAGTTGATTCCGGTCGACCAAAAGTGCTTGAATGTCAATATCAGCTATGTCTTCCAATAATTCGTCCCGTGCACTTTTTAATTGCTTTTGTTCTGGCGTTAACTCTAATTCTGGTTTCTATGTCCCTCTCTCTAACATAACTGAATGATAATATCTAATATTAAAAACAAGAAAAGGGTTATGAAGGATTTTTGGTTAAAATATTCCTTAATTTTCCTGAAAATGTACTTTCTATGTTAATGCAGGCAAATAATTCCTCTTGGAGATTAGGGGTATATCCCAACTGACTAAAATAAGCCAAAATAATTTCTATAAATAAAGAAGCTTGATGACCAATTAAACTACAGATCAATATCTTCACTGTCCTCGATCTTGAAAATAATTAAAGGTTGGTTCAGATAATTTCATTTTAGATCAAATCATTTGTTGGTGCAAATATTCATAAATACTTACACATGTCCAATGTTAAATATAATGAAAACTACATATAAAATAGAGTTAAAAATCAAATTAAAATGTCTTAACAGACATAACAAGTAAAATTACTTAAAAACTATCAGACATACAGCAGATTAAAACAAGATGCTAAAACCACAATATAACAAATTATATTAACACGTGTTTAAAAATTCACCTGCTGAGTAAAATGTTTTAGCTAGCAGGAACACATTTAAGTATCAGCAATACTTTTATAATAGTCAATGCTCATGCGCCCCGAACCAGTCTGACAATGCGTCAACCTCCAGCAGTTCAGAAGAATATTTTGTTTGCTCCTAGTATTGTAATTATGTAAGGAGTTATGCCTTACATTTATTGAGTGATAATCATGTTTTATGTAATAAAGTTTCCATAATAAAAAGTAATGGAAATGTAAATACGTTATTTATAAGGGCTTCTCTACAGCTATCCTTTGTGAATGAAACAGCCCCCCCTGCTACTGCAGCAGGTCCCCACGCAACTATTCTGTAGCCTAAGTGCGAGTCACAGAAAGAGAAATACGCCCACTGAAAGCCCTTCTGGAACATACATTCACTCAGATTACGAAACACAAAGATGTTTTTGCTGAGTTTCTTAAAAAGTTAGTCCTTATGAATATCCTAGTGAAGTCTACAGTCCAGGTTTACACCTAGGAATTTTGTCGCGGGTACCCCGTCATTTTTTAGTATTTCGTGAGTAGAAAAAAAACACCAACTAAGTATCTTCTAGTATCTTCCAAAGTTGGGTAGATCGTTGATATAGATGAGGAAAAGTTACCAGCAACACTTTGAGTTGTGACTAGTAACAATATTCAAAACAGTAATTCAAGTGGCAACAAAATCATTGCATCCATGGGCATAGCCAGCCTCTGAGCTAGAGGGGGCAGCTTCTTCAAAACTCAATATTTCATTAATGGAGAAAAAAGTCATTTACAATTTTTTGGACCCTCGAGGATTTAGGAGGGGCAGCTGCCCTCCCCTGCCACCCGTGGCTACGACCATGGTTGCATCCACGATGCATTGAAGAGTTTGTACTTATTTTATTTATGTATATAAAGAGGTGAGGTTGTTGCACAGGTTTGTTGTAATTTGTATAAGGCTCTTGATTGTGTTAGTCATGTACGGAAACTTCATCATTATTGCTTTATAGGAGTTGCTCTTTTATGATTTGTCATATCT
Source organism: Pachyrhynchus sulphureomaculatus (assembly GCA_019049505.1). Taxonomy (NCBI): domain Eukaryota; kingdom Metazoa; phylum Arthropoda; class Insecta; order Coleoptera; family Curculionidae; genus Pachyrhynchus; species Pachyrhynchus sulphureomaculatus. The sequence goes on along the minus strand of CM032446.1, from coordinate 84,488,404 downwards.
GACTAGACATCGTTATTTTTTTTTGCAGATGATATGATTGGACTGTGGTACTGTCCAGAAAAAAATTGTAGCTAAAGATTTAATTAAGATTAAAACTTGGTCTGAATCGAAGATTCTAGTCTTAAATTTTAATAAAATTAACTTAAATAGATTCAAATGACATTAATGCGGAGACTAAGTCAGATTCCAATTTTCTGCAACTAGTTAGAGGCAGGGAGCTGAAGTTCAAACCACTATGGGTATCTATTGCATTAGTTATAACTAAGCCCAACTGCACTACTGCATTCAATTAGATCTAATTCATAAATTTTTTAATACTTTACTAGAATTTGAATTTCAAAATAATCTTGAAACTACCACTATAATTCCAATTTCAAAAATTGGCCATCTTTTGCCCAATTAACACACTTGAATTGGCAGTTTATAATCGATTTTACAATTACTTCAACAAAAAAAATTTTGTAAACGATACCAGCTTCAGGAAAAAGCATACCTGCAATTCTGTCAAACAATTAATACTTAACACTTGGCATAATCTTACTGATAACAATAACTATATTGCAACTATTTTTCTGATTTTTCCTTTGCTATAACTGGAGAATTAAAATATTACGGTATAGAATATATATTTTTTAAGCTGTTTATGAGTTATTTAAAAAACTATAATCAAATAACTAAAATTAGTGGGGTTAAATCAACGAAAATAACTAATATTTTTGAGGCCCCGCAGGGAAGCGTTCTTAGGCTGCCCCTCTTGGTAATTTATCCCAATGCTAATAACTTTTTTAGAGGCGGCCATAGCCTAGTTAGTAAGGTGTCTGCTTTCTACGCCGGCGATCCGCGTTCGTATCTCAGCTCGGGAAAATAATAAAAAAGGCCTTTACAACGTGACGATCGCCTCTCTCGGAAAGGCAATAACAAAACCACCCGGTATCATGCCCAGTAAAGCCCTCTCACTTTGGCCGTTCGGTACCAGCGTTAAACTGTAGGTCCCCTCTGTTTTTGGAACACTTAAAAATGCACCAACCACAGGCAAAGGCAAGAGGGTCGTATTGGATAAGACACTTCAAGAAGAAGAAGTTAGCAACTTTATAGATTGTGGATTTATAAATCATTTTGTGGATGATTTTTGCTAGCAATAGACCCCTCATATTTATGAGACAATTGTTAAGAAACTTCTCGCTCATAAAGGCGTTGGTGGCATATACCACCTAAACACTAAAAAAGAATATACAAAGTATGTCATTCATAACATGCCAACCAAAGACCAGGAAAAATTCTCGCAATACTATGGAAACTATATAAAATTTATCGGCATCCACCCCGTTCACTCGCTTCCCTTGAAGCCATATCGCTAAAAAGACCGTTAGGGTATATTCATACTTCAAGTATTATGTGAGTAGTACATTTAAAATCGATATTTCATTTCGTTCGAGAGTTATCGTACTAACGGACCGGTGAACATAAGAAACACGTGATCTAGGCACCCTAAAACGTATATATCTGCAAAAATCTCTAGGGTGATTTTTTTCACAACTCAGTACTTCCCTTTAGCAAGGGAAGTCATATCTAAACTAGCAAACTACCAAATTGTAGCAAGTATAGAGAGATATTCTATTAATATTTTTAAGTTAAGGCCGTTTGAAGGCCCTTTTTAGTGTTCCGTACGGAACCCTTATAAGATCACTTCGGTGTCTGTCTGTCCGTCTGTCACACCCGATTTTCTCCGAAACTATTTGTCATAGAAAGTTGAAATTTGGTAATAATATAGGAATTGATGGCCTCATCGGAGCCATGTAGTTTTGAAAGTTAAATTTTGACTTAGGAGTTAGTTTTGGGGGGTGAAATCGGAAATGAAAGCTTGTGAAAACACGAGTAAAAAATATATATAATGTAATACTTGCGCACACTTTTCTTCGTATTACTTTTAAAAAATCGTGAAAAATCGCTACCTTATCTCGAAAAGTACTGATCAAAAAATTTTGAAAAAATCCTGGAATATTCTCCACGGGGTATAGATTGAACGAAAATTATCATTACCTTTAATAATTTATCTGGTATAGAAAAAAACAATATTTCAAGGTCACCAGTTTTCAGTAAAGATTGGAAACAAACTTTGTTGAAAACTCATTTGGGGTGTGTTTTGTGAAGTCACTGATCATTTTATACCACCCTAACAAAACTTTTTATTTCAAAAACAGTCAACGTACGGAACACTAATTGTGCAAGTTCAACTTACCCTTGACTGGTTTTTTTTATCCTTTATATACGAATCGTATCCCAAATTAATGCGTGAACAGACGGGTATGTCTTTAAGTAACTTTTATCACTATTTTGTGATTAAAATTAGGCCTCGTAGATGGTCCAGTAAAATATTTAAAATTTCGATCTCTGTCAAACTCAGAAGTACGTGTTCCGTACGGAATACTTATGGGATCGCTTCGATGTCCATCCGTCTGTCACGGACGATTCTTTCCGAAACTATTTGACATAGAGAGTTAAAATTTGGCACAAATATAGATATTCCCAATGAGAGCCGTGTAGTTTTGAAAGTAAAATTTTAACTTAAGGGGTTCGTTTTAGGGATGAAATTGCAAGTGAAAAAAAAATTTACTAGGTGATCGGATGGGGTGTCAAATGAAAGCTTGTAAAAACACAAGTTCAAAAATATATATGATATAATACTTCCGCACACTTTTCTTTGTATTATTTTAAAAAAAAATTGCCAAAAATCAATGTTCAGCCCCCTTATCTCGCATAGGACTGATCAAAAAATTTTGAAAAAATTCTGGAATATTCTCCATAAAGTGTAGACTGAATAAAAATTATCACGAGTGAGTTACCTTTGATAATTTATCTGGTATATAAAAAACAAATTTTTCAAGGTTATCGGTTTTCAGCAAATATTGTTATTTTGTGAAGTTACTGATCATTTTATACCTTTGTAACAAAATGTTTTATTTTAAAAGCAACCACCGTACGGAACACTAATTGCAGAAGTCCGACTTGCACTTGGCCGGTTTTTTAGTTACAAATTGCATGGGAAGAATGTTAGAAAATCCCGTAAATTACTTTTAAATTTTCACAAAAAAACCTTATTTATATTATCAACATTAGAAAACCATACGACTAACAAATTGATAATCTAATTTTTTTTTTATTTTGGAAGTACTCTGATATTTTTTATACTCCTAGGTAGCCCCAACTTTGACACGGACTTTGTCCAGTGCTCTCGAATAATAAGACAGACATATTATTTGAGACATATCAATATATAATAAGTAACATGTACTATAATAATATAAAAATACATTTTTTAGAACTGGTAACTAAAAATAAAGTACTAATAAAACCTGCCTAGGCCGCATGCTATGTATTAAATGTGTTTTTAGTGAATTTCTTAGTAAGAATAGCAACGTTATATCTTTTTAATTAATAATTGAATGCTCTCTATCCTAATAATATGTCCTGTAATCATTTTTAATTATCTATAACTTGTCACATCTACCTTCCCCATTAATACATTTTTTTGTGTTTCAGTGTGCTTACGCCTCCAAGTTAATCCAGAAAATAAGAATCAATTCCATGGCATTAGCCCAGAACGAGGGTTTGCTGACTTTATTTTTGCACATGCCATCTTACATCTAGTTGTTATGAACTTTGTTGGATAATTAATAAACTAATATGTATTTCACTTAAAACTTTGTAATATAAAAAGAAAATTGAAAACTATTTGCATTTTGTACCTTAAATATTTTTCAAAACGACACAAATTAAATGTACATCGATCGCCCTTTAACATATTCTGCAAAATTGACTATTTTTGACCAATTTTAAAAAAAGGAGGCTCTCAATATGTATGTATGTATATTGTTCAAACATAATATTTCAGTAGTCTGTGCTTCGACTGGCAACCAAATCTCTCTTTCTCTTTTGGCGAAACATCTGCGACCTACCAGCCAAAACAACATTGACCAACGGATGCACACCCGGATATATCGGGGAATATTTCTCCATCCGTGAATCTATACGCACTAACATTTATAAAGGGTCATCAAATAAAAGTTATATATTTTTAATTTGAAATAAAAACAAAACGGTAAAAGATATTAATGTGATTTTTTTTTCATCGTGAAGTTAACATGTTTAGTTAAAAATGGTTTCATGTAAATGACCGTCTTTGGATTTTTTAAATATTCGAATTTTTGGTCACTTTTCCACATAAATCTGCGCTTATTTCACCAATGGACCAATAATATTAGTTTTAAGGTGTTTGAATGTTTGTGGTTTATTGCAGTATCATTAATCATTTAACATAACCCTAGAGGAGAAAAAAATTCAATGGAGTTACATCGAATGGTCTTAGTGGCCAGTTCACATCGGCATTTCTTGAGATTACACGGTCGTTGAACTTCTCTCTGAATAAATTGATTGTGACCACGAGATGTATGGCATATCGCCCCATCTTGTTGAAACCACATGCCATCCAGATCAAAACGATCTAATCCATGCCAGAAAGAATCAGTAATCATGTTTCTGTAGCGTTCTCCATTGCTATTTTCGTTCACACTTTAATTCACAGCATCAATATTTTCAACGACACGTTTACGTTTTTGCCGAGTTGGGATTCTTAAAATCACAAACACTACCATTTGACGGGAATTTTTTAATTAAATTACGAATAGTTCATGTAATGTGTGAAAAGTAGCCCGAATAGATTCATTATTTTTGTAATAAATTTTGACAATAAGCACAATTTACAGTGATTCAAGAACAAGGTGAATCGCTTTTTCCGCACACGTGTCGCTCTTATAGCGCTTTAGGGATTTCCCTGCAGCACGTATGCTAGACCCATAAAAAAAAATTCTGTACACCGTGCAACTGTGTATCTTTCTATGATGATTTGCCTAACAATACTGAACATAAATGTCAATTTTAGTGGGAATCGGAAAAAAAAAAACATGACCGCTAACTTTTTAAAGACATAGAACTAGTTTGATAACCCGTTACGTAGAAAGTACAAAATAATATATTCTGTTAAGCAATAGAAATCTTCGCTGTTATCAATCTAAATCAAAAACGCAAGAAATTTTAAACAATATGGAATTAATACTTAATACATAAAATATAATACACAAACACATAAAATTAAGCAAAATGCCGATGTCCTACACTTAAAAAGAAAACAATAAAGAGAGGAAATTTGTTTTGATAACTATATTTTCTTTATAAGCAGTACTCAGTTTTTAAGAGAAGAGTTTATTTCATACCTTTTAAAACTTTTTTGTCAGTTAATTTTTTTTTAGCATGACAAGTTTTTATGTAAAAGATAATCAAATTATTTGTCGAAAGAAATTATAGCATTTCGATTCCTTGCTTGCTAAGTTTAAATTCTACAGACATTTGGGTCAAGTAGAGCAATATTAAACTAAATTCCAAGAAAGAAATATTTTAAGATATTTGCAACAATTAATTCAACAAGTTTCATTTTCGTAATGAAAGACCCAAAACGTTATAACATATCTAACATTACATTTAAGCCTCAATACTGTGAGGGGAAGTGTGGCTACACTGCCTGGTACTCGCCGCAGAAGAAAATAGGATTAGGCTAGGCCTCTGGATATCTATAATAAAATAAGATCAGTCATCTAACATGCACTTAAAATTGGTTGATTGCATCGACTAGTAACGAATCAATCAAATTTATAATGTTTTCAAACTTGTAGAATTTAAAAAATTCCTTGGTTCACTGACTTCCACGATATTATTAAAAGTCTAACTTAATGAAATCATACTTTAGCTTATAGAGAAGAGGTAAAAGTAAAATCTAGTAATTTAACAACACGTTCAGAACCTCTCCGTACTCGACGTTGAACTGTCAACTGTTTACAGTGATATGTTGATAACTCCCAGTGAACGGCAAAATACTGCTTGCATGTGTATTGGCAAAGCACTGGAACACTGACAGAAAAAAGTGGTGTTTGACAGAGCTTCGCAAAACAGTTCGACGAGCTGTAAATTGAACCTCAAATGGTGAAATTGTGGTTATCTTTTGACGAATTATTCTACGATGTAATGCAGCCTTTTTAAAGAGCTTAAACAGAAATACCAAACAAATGAGAGGTTAATTCCTAAATTGGTATTTTCGAGTTTTTCATTGTGCATTAGGTAAATACACGTTGGTCGTGTTTTTCTTAATTAAATGCGGAACTTTTTAAATCTGAAAGAAACCGAAAATATCCTATAACCTGCAGTAGTTTTTTGGAAAATCTTTTGGCTAATGTAGCGTGGATATATACTTCACGGATACACATCTACACATACCCAGGGTCGTTAGGACAAATGACTAGTCGGTAAAGGTCTGTTTGAGGGCCTTAAACTGAAGAAAATAAGAAAGTTTTTTCGACTGTTTTTTTTTTGTGTTAATTATAATAAGAAACAGGGATTTAAATAATCTAAATTTCGACAATAACCAAATCATGTTATGGTATATCGCCATTTCCCCCTTCTTATCTACAAAATATAAATTCTTATCGAACGTTCATGACCAAATCTATTCTTCCTATCCCTATTCAATGACGTCAAGCTTTTCGGCATTAGCTAACATCTTCATCGGTCGTTACAACGTACCAGTAGGCTACTTGGAGCGTAGGGCTAAGATTTTTATATTTTAGTTTCGATTACTCATGCCGTGCATTAGCAATTTGCGACAAATGTTTTTAATTGGGTGAGTACTACTTGTTAGTAGTGCTTCCAAGTAAACACACATCAGTTAAAGTCATAAATAAATGTTTACTCTAAGTTGATTCTGACGTCTCGTATTTGTAACTGAAATTTCGTAAAATTTGGCATTTCTATTGTTGAGATTAGTTTTAAAATATCGAACATCGTCCTTGAAAATGATAATTCATTATATATTTCGAAATTTGCAAATCCACTTGGCGGGTACGATTAAAATCTCGGCTTTGTGATCCAATTAGCTTATAACTGAAAGAGATAACCACACAAAATTACATAAAGGGCGAATTCGGAATCGAGTAAATTAATCTCTGGGCTAGGATTGGTGTTATTGGATTTAACTTCTCAGTAGTCGATGACAAACTACCTATCGATAATTTTAATCTATCGATATATCTAAAAATCAAAAAAAAAACCTCTTCTAAAAAATTATCACTTTCTGAAATTGATGACTGGTGGGTAGAAACAAATGATACCTATCGATATACAGATAACCATCGATATATCGAAGGTTATCGATAATTTTTGGATTTTTTTTTATTAATTAATATATATCGATATATCGAATTAATATTATCGAGATATCAAAAAAAATTCCCATCTCGCTTTCTAAAGAACCGTTTACGTTTCTCTGGGCAGTAATCAGATTTTTCTTTTCTATTCCTGTCTGATCGTATATTTTCCTAATCGGTTGGTTAAAGCGAAGTTAGGTACAACGGAGTAAATTCGTCAGTAAAACAATCTGTCGGTAATTACCGGTTTTAATACTCTTTTGTGTTTTGTGGCTAATAACTGGCCCCAATTAATCTTGTATTCTATTGACTTCAATAGATGCCCGGTAATAATTTGATACCTGAGGCAAATTATCGCTAATTAACAGCAAAATTGCCAATATTGGGATTGTAAATTACCGGTTGACAGACTTCAATAATCTTTAAATTAACTCAATTCTTATTCGGTGGTCGGATCTTTATACAGTACCAAGAAGAAGCCAAATTAAAAATAAATCGATTTGTGTCTGCTAAAAAAAGCTTTGTGAATAAAGCATAAAACTTTACTAAAATGACTGAAAAATACGACTCAAACGGTGATTATACCAATTATACTGATAATTTCAAAAGAAAGTCTAGTACATCAGAAAATGCCAACGATAGGCCCCAGGAGACCGCAGATGGTGAAAATGAGGACTCTAAAGCAAGCCAAAAAGCTGCAGAATATGTTCGAGAGCTTATGGCAGAGAAAATATTGATGGACCTGGCTAAAATGCCTAATGCTTCTCGTTTAATTGATGCTGGTAAGTATGTAGAAGAGTTGATACAATGTGAACAGGTTAACTGCTTTTAAATTTTCACCTAAATAACCCTTGGTCGTTAAGGTTTGTGTTCTTGGAATTAGCTGTGAAAGAATTATCAAATCTCAAATTTGGCTTGGCATATGTAGCCCATGAACCATAACAAACTTTTGTAAAAAATATGATGTCTTAACTGCCCTTGAAGAAGGTCTTACAGGATGGTGATTTATATTTTAAAAAATTCATCTAATTTTTAAGAATAAATTTTCAGCTTTCCATGACCTCTGAAGAGAGATTCATTCTCTGGCTCACTATATTAGGGGCTTAGAAAATTAATAAGGAATTGTTTGAGTTATGTTTAAAATTTTTACATATATTCCAGGGACATTTACATACTTTTGTAAAAAGTTTGATGCAGCAGTGTCACTCTTACCTCTTCTCAAATGGAATTCAATGACCTTGAAAACTGGTAAAATTTGAACTTTGGAAATAATAAAGAATTCTTAAAAATACATAAATTTTTAAGGCTAGTTCAGGTCCATGTGTAATGGAGCTTTCGTCTAATTCATGTGAGGCAAAAATTCATTTTGAACATATTGATCTGACAATTTAATTATGTAAATTACTGCTAAAAAAAAGAGTTAACAATAGAAGCTTAAGTTAACCCAGAGCTGTTGTAAATTTCAAAATATGAGATTTGAGTTTTGTTATGGGGATGTTGTTTGAAATATACATGACTGAAGTTTCGGTATATTTCCATTATAAAAATAACTTGGCCCTGGTTGTGTTGGCCAAAAATAAGTAAAGATTCAATTTTTTTAACATTGGTTTTAGTGTTTGTTTTATTCCTTCATTAAGTGATGTATATTTACATAAGTTATAATACAGCTATATGAAAGCTGTTTCATTACCATAAATCAGAAACATATATAAAAAATTGGTTATGGAAATCTGGAGTAGTCTACAGTCGAAACACTGTTAAGTAAAAGCAGCAGTATAGTATTTTGATAATTTAATTTTGTAACAGTATTCATGTATAAATGTTAGAAGTAATTAATTGTACTTTAATGAAATAATTGAAAAATTGTACAAGGCTAATGTTACCACTTATGTAAAACGCCAAGACACCTCTTTAATAATAATTATGAAACTGCAGGATTTTTCAAAAAAAGCCTGCTAGAAATTTTTAAATGAAATTATTTTATATTTTGAATAATTAACTTAAAATAATTCTGTTTCCTTAAATAAATTTTTCATTTTTTACTTGTTTTTACATTTTATTTACTACCTTCAAGCATGGTACTACCTAGGGTGCCAACATGTAAGTTTGTTAAAATATGAAAAATATCAAAAAACATTTTTTATCAACATTTCCAACTTAAGCGTTTCACTCTGCCAAATTCGTGATCAAGCAATTTTAAATATTGATCTTCAATTTCTTCTATGGAATTTTGGTATTGAAATAGGAACCATCTCTAATTTATTTGACTCACTTGGGGTCTTTCTTACTGGTACCAGTCAATGAAATTAGTTTCAGTTGTGCTTCTGTATTAGAAAGTGATTTAAAATCTTAAAAAACAACTAAAACTGCAAGATTGGTATCTTTGAATTTAAAGATGTAGTAGTAAAATTGATATGCGTAAATTGTATGTCCAATAAAATGTCAAAATAAAGTTTTTTATTCAGTAAATTGTAAAATTGTTTGGGAAAATACTTGACCTATGAAAAACTTGTTTTAAATAGTATGTAGTATAAAATGATTTCTTACAGAAATTTCCAAAGTACAACAAATGGGAAGACCTTCACCAAAAGAGCATAAGTTTGTTGACATTTACAGAGAAAAGCCAATTAAAGTTAACGTTAAAGTACTAGTGCCTATTAGGGAACATCCAAAGGTAAATTAAGTATATTAAAGTAAAAGATAAAACTTGATATACATATATATATAGTGATTTGAAAAAAGTGAATAGTTAGAGATTTTTTTTTCAGAATCTGCTAAGCTTTAAGGGTATTTTTTTATCATATTCGTGCTAAGATTGAAATTTTTAACAAAAATTTTTAGAGATGGCATGGTAAATTTAGATTTTTTCCAAAAATAAAATAAAAAAGCAGTCATAAATTCTTTTAATATTTTTACATAAATTATGAAAGGGGTCAGGAATAGAATAGCAGAATTTTTTGTATAGATATTGAATAACTTACTTTTTATTCATATGGTTTTATTCAAAATTTATATTATTAAGAGCCACCATTCTATATTTTGTTTATTTGTTGGTCATTATATAGTTCTGAAAATCCAAGAGACTCAAAGAGTTGTTTTTTACAGAGGGTAAATAATTGTGAAGTTATTAAAGTCTACAAAGTTGCACACATTATATTTGGTTCATTTTTTAGGAAAGAATATTGCAGACTGATAATTTTTGAATGAATCAGTAAAATCATCAATGAATCAGTCAAATGCTGTTTAAAAAAATATATTGTTTAATTTAAAAATCAAATTGGTTTTCAGTTTAATTTTGTTGGTAAATTATTGGGACCAAAAGGAAATTCATTAAAACGATTACAAGAAGAAACCATGTGCAAAATGGCTGTATTGGGCAAAGGGTCTATGAAAGATCGCGCAAAGGAAGAAGAATTACGACTCTCTTTAGATCCTAAATATGCACATTTGTGTGATGATCTTCATGTAGAAATATCAGCCTTAGGTAGATATTTAATACATTAATGGTAATTTTTCACGTTTTAGGACTTAGTTTAGGTATAATTTTGAATATCATGACAGTTTAGATAAAAGTATTATGCTGACATTCAAAACAACACAAATTTAAAGTTTTTGGACATTACCTCAATACAGTGAGATTAGTTCATGCCTACATACCCAACATAACAATAAACAGTGCTATAATTATGATATTTCCTGGTCTGTCACTGTCTTCGGCTGATATGCCTAACCAGTACTTTACTCTTATAGGGAGAATTACTGATTTGTTCTATTTTTAGTGTTCCTTACGGAACACGTATAAGATGACTTCGGTGTCTGTCCATCTATCTGTCACACCCGATTTTCTCCAAAACTATTTGTCATAGAAAGTTGAAATTTGGTAATAATATAGGAATTGATGGCGTCATCAGAACCATGTAGTTTTGACTTAAGGGGTTAGTTTTGGGGGGTGAAATCGGAGATGAAAAAATTTTTTTTTTACTAGATCATCGAGTTTGGTGTCAAATGAAAGCTTGTGAAAACACGAGTAAAAAATATATATATAATGTAATACTTGCGCACACTTTTCTTTGTATTATTTTTAAAAAATCGCGAAAAATCGCTGTCCACCCGCCTTATCTCGAAAAGTACTTATCAAAAAATTTTGAAAAAATTCTGGAATATTCTCCACGGGGTGTAGATTGCACGAAAATTATCACGAGTTCATTACCTTTAATAATTTATCTGGTATATAAAAAAAAAACAAAAATTTCAGTAAAGATTGGAAACAAACTTTGTTGAAAACTCATTTGGGGTGTGTTTTGTAAAGTCATTGATCATTTTATATCTCTTTAATAAAATTTTTTATTTTAAAAGCAATCAACGTACGGAACACTAATTGCGCAAGTTCAACTTGCACTTATTTATTAACAGGGCAAGCCTAATTACATATAAAATTACAATCCAGTATACTAACATAGAGTAAAATTACCCCAGTAAATTTATAAAAACTAACTAGGAGATTCAACACGAGTCAGTAATAAAAGAAAAGTACAATACATAACGAAGGATAGAGATCCTAAGTTCTATTTGACAGTCTCAGAAATATCGATTTTCCAAAAAGCAATTTAGCCTATAATGCTCGTTGGCAAGCTAACAAGAGCTTGTTACAAAATGATTGCTCTCACAGCTTGTTCTATGGGTTCAAATAGAAAAAATGTGCTTAAGGAGTAATGCCACTCTAAAAATTTGAAAAAATCAATCTTTATTTTTCTCATAAATGCTGCTTATAAATAAGGTACAAAGGATTTTATGAGGGTAAGAAGGTTATAAGTGTGTATTTTATCAAACGCGCGTAATGATCTCGTAGCGCTCTCCCAACTCTCCGAGAGTCTTTATGCTTCGCGGTGCTTAAGTGACTACTTATCTACAAAATTTAAGTTCATCTAGAACCTATCAACAAAACATCAGTTTAGAAGTCAATTATATGACGCAGGCATTGCAGATTAGAGGAATCTAGAAAATTTATATAACTTTAAAACACATTTTTCTCAAAACTACATTTTTCAAACTGGCTGGAAACATGACTTCTTCAAATTATCACCGATTTAATTGAAATGTTAACTGTACTTTCAGAATTACATTTTGCGAAGTATGTATGGATTTTTCGATTTGTTTTGAACTTTTTTTTATAGATTTTTTACGTCATTTTTTACCAAAAAATGAAATTCTTTCTTCAAACCTGTACCATTCATAAAAAAATTAATATTTTTAGTGTTCCATATGGAACATTATAAACACCTTTTTCAAACTATCTCACCGTAGACTGTATACATGGAACTCACCTATGGATAGAAAGGATAAAGTGGTCAGGAATCAAATTGACTTCATACCGGTCAGACGGCGCTTTCGAAATTCGATTATCTCAGTAAAAACATAGCCCGGAGCTGACATTGGTTCCGACCACAATCCCGTATGCTCTAGTATAAAAATGAAGTACAAGAAGATAAAAACAGCTAAGAGAAAGGAAATTGACACACATAGATTGAGGGATCCACAAATGAAGTCTAAAACAGCAGATTCATTAAACAAAAACATAGATAGCATAAAACAGGCCAACGAAGACTCAAATGACGTCCATCCACAATGGAAGAACTTTAAACAGTCAATAATAGAGACCGCAAAGCAACACCTGTAGCCGACAAAAAGGCAACACAAGGAATGGATAACGGAGGAAATATTGTCCCTAATGAATGAAAGGAAGAAAAACAAAAACAACAATGCTGTGTATAAGAATATAGACAGGACAATAAAATCAAAAATCAGAGAAGCAAAACAGAAATGGTTGTCAGAACGATGTGAAGAAATTGAAGAACTGGACAAAAAATACCACTCGCTGAACGTACACAAGAAGATAAAGGAAATGACAGGGGTAAGAAGATCAAATCACTCTAGACAACTTAAAGACAAAAACGGTGCTCTCATAACAGATATGAATAAAAAAGTACAAAGGTGGAAAGAATATATTAAAGACCTTTTTAATCATGAACAGCGAAGTGCAACATCAGACGATCTCCTGGACGATACTGGCCCGGATATAATGAGAGAGGAATTAGAGTACACCCTAAAACATGCAAAGAAGGGTAAAGCAGCTGGACCTGACAATATACCGGTTGAGCTGTTAAAACTGATGAATGACGATTTCATCTCAATTCTCCTAAAACTGTTCAACTTAATATATAAAACTGGTATAATACCCAAGGATTGGCTTCAGTCCACTTTTGTGGCAATCCCGAAAAAAACAAACGCTAAAGAATGTAATGACCATCGGACTATATCTTTTATGAGTCATACGTTAAAGCTTTTTCTAAAAATAATACACAATCGGATCTACAAAAAGCTTGAAATGGATATTAGTGAGACCCAAATGGGATTCAAAAAAGGAATGGGCACACGCGAGGGCCTGTTTGCGATAAACGTGTTGTCAAAGAGATGCATGGGCATGAATCAGGAGCTGTACGTTTGCTTTATAGACTTTGAAAAGGCATTCGATAAAGTTCGACATGATCAATTAAAGAGAATCCTCAAAAATAAAAATATCGATGATTTAGATATCTGCATCATATGCAATCTATATTGGAACCAGACAGCGAGAGTAAAAGTGAAGAACAAGATTACGGAAGAGATAGAGATCCGCCAGGGAGTACGTCAGGGCTGCATACTCTCACCCCTTTTGTCTAATATCTATAGCGAGAGTGTAGGTCAGGAAGCTCTGTCTGAGGCGGACGTGGGCATAACGTTAAACGGTGAAACCCTGAATAATGTAAGATACGCCGATGACACAGTTCTGCTAGCAGAAAGTTTAGAAGACCTACAACATCTTGTTGAGCGGTTAAATAACAGCTGCAATAAATTTGGTCTAAAGATGAATCTAAAGAAAACAAAATTTATGGTGATGGCAAAATCTCAAAATAACCAGGATTGTCTTCTGGTTAATAACATAAGTGTTGAGAAAGTCAATTGCTACAAATACTTGGGAACATGGCCGAACAATAACACAGATCAGACAAAGGGGATTAAAACCCGAATAGAGATATCAAGATCAAGCTTTAATAGAATGAGAAAACTCTTTTCCAATCGAGATCTAAGCCTGGTACTGCGGTTACGAATGTTGCGCTGTTATGTCTTCTCAACGCTTCTTTATGGAGTGGAAGCATGGACTTTGAGGCAGAACAATACTAAAAGTATTGAAGCTTTTGAGATGTGGTGTTATCGGTGCTTTCTAAAAGTGTCATGGATTGATAGGGTAACCAATAACGAGATTCTCCAAAGACTAAACAAAGCCTCAGAACTAATGAACACTATTAAAAAAAGGAAGCTGGAATATTTGGGACATGTGTTGAGGGGAAAAAGGTATTCACTGTTGCGGAATATTATGCAGGGCAAAATTAAAGGGAAGAGAAATGTTGGACGAAGAAGAATATCGTGGTTACGTAACTTGCGCGACTGGTTTGGCTGCAGCTCAATTGAACTGCAAATAAAGTGAGAGTAGCTGTGATGATTTCTAATCTCCGATAGGAGTGGCACTCAAAGAAGAAGACGGAACACTTATAAGATCACTTCGGTGCCTGTCTGTCTGTCCGGCTGTCACACCCGATTTTCTCCTAAACTATTTGACATAGAAAGTTGAAATTTGGTACTAATATATAAATTGATGGCATCTTCAGAGCCGTGTAGTTTTGAGAGTTAAATTTTGACTTAAGGGGTTAGTTATGGGGGGTGAAATCGGAAGTGAAAAAAAAATTTTTTTACTAGGTCATCGAGTGGGGTCTCAAATGAAAGCTTGTAAAAATACGAGTTCAAAAATATATATAATGTCTTACATGCGCACACTTTTCTTTGTATTATTTTGAAAAAATAGCGAAAAATCGCTGTCCCTCCTCTATCTCGAAAAGTACTGATCCAGAAATTTTGAAAAAATTCTGGAATATTCTCCACGGGGTGTAGATTAAACGAAAATTTTCACGAGTGCATTACCTTTAATAATTTATCTGGTATATATAAAAAAAAAAATTCAAGGTCATCAGTTTTGGGTAAAGATCGGAAACAAACTTTGTTGAAAACTCATTTGGGGTGTGTTTTGTAAAGTCACTGACCATTTTATACCTCCGTAACAAAATTTTTTATTTCAGAAGCAATAAACGTACTTGCACTTGACCGGTTGTTTAATTTGTCTCTGTACTTCCCGAGAAAATCTTATTTAGAACTCGAAAAATTTTGAACTTTGTTCCAGGTAAAAAATTGGAGGAAAAATCTTTCCGGCCGCAAAGTTGTATTTATAAGATGTTCTTTACTAAGTACTGGTGCCGCCATTTTATAAAAAGAAATGTTTAAAAATTTGTAAATGTACTTTAAAATATGTATAATAAAAACATTGGATTGCGTTTACTATATTTCAAAAAAAAAAAAATTATCAAAACAGGCTTTTTTCTTAGCTCTAGAGTGGCATTACCCCTTAATACGATTTCGACAAAGAGCATGCATGCCTATTTATTTAAGAGAAAAGGGAAATTATACATACCATGAAGAATGTTATAAAGTATAATAAGACCTATTAAGTTTCAGCTAGCTTTAAAAGCCTTGATGTGAAAGTCAGGTTCAAGTTGAGAATAAGTCAGGTCTGGTCTATTAAATTTAAAGGCTATATACTTTAGAAATCTATGTTGAACTCTTAATATTTTGGACATTTTTACATTATAGCAGGGATTCCAAACAATAGATGAATACTCTAAATGAGATCTATTTAGTGAACAATACAACTGCTTAACCGCAGTAGTACTGTTGAAGTCATGGGTAATATGCTTAATAAAGCCTAGGAGTTGTATGGACCTTGAGATTAGGTTGTGAATGTGGTACAAAAATCAATCTAGAGTCTATAATAAGTCCCATAGCCTTGATTTCAGAATGTTGTGCAAGACCCGTGTATATGTATTTAATTAACAGAGCAGTCTTGTTTCTTTATTTTTTTAATAGTTAGTTAATACTAGAATACTGTTTTTCATTTTTCTGTATTTTCGATATTTTGCTAAAACAAATTTGTGGGCACAACCTAATTTTTCATAGATTTTGTAATTTTTATGTTTTTGGCGTTTGAATGTTAAGTCATTGAAATTATCTTCGATTTGATCAATGAAGGTAAACAATTGTATGGTGAAAAAACGTGTATATCTGTTCTTTGTGTATCACACGCAATTTTATATATCCTCGTTACAGTTTAAAGAAATTAATTGTGATCATACTATGATAAACAAAGATAAAAGCTTGATCCTATATAGATACTATAACAATTTAGTTGGCATTTTCACAAGTGTATAATGAGTATGTGTTTTAGGTCCTCCAGCTGAAGCTCATGCTAGAGTTGCTTTTGCACTTGCAGAAGTGAGAAAATATCTTATACCTGATAACAATGACACCATTAGACAGCAACAGATGAGAGAGATGGAAATTATGTCAAGTGGTCCACCTGGTGTGGAAAGGGAATCTACAAGGTCTATTTTAAGAAGTAAGTTTTTTAAGTTGATATTTAAGTACACAAATTTTAAAAATCGATTTATTGTTTCCATTTTTTGATAATTTAGTTCTTTAAAAAAAAGAGAAGTTGAAGTTTTAAAGGGCACTTTTAGTGACTTAAGATGAATTTTCAAAAAGTAATAGATTGGAAACTACAATCTTCCTGTATAGTTCATCACTTTAGGTAGCAATCTTAGCATATTTTCTTTACATAATTTCTTTGACCAGTATATGTATCAAGGCTAACTTTCTGATTATAGGTCAGAAAAGGTTCATTCTTGTATACATGGGTTTTCAAAAAGTAGTAGACTGGAAACTGCAGTCTTTGTATATAGTGAATTACATTAGGTAGCAATGTTAATATGTTTTATTTATATCCATTGTAACGAAGTTACATAAGTTCTATGGGCTGTGTGCTTGTCGAGTCTCACTTTCTTAGTATACATCAGGAAAGGTTCAATCTTGCTTTAGTAAGTAACTATGAAGTCATGGGCGCGCACAGATATCACCGTCCTCACGCGGCGTGGCACCGACCTTAGGTTTCGGAGCATGAGCCGATTGTCACGAGAACAGCTATTATTACCTTTGCTCATAGTGCCCCTACATGCCGGCAACGATTCTCTTTTCCACTTACTATGATGAACAGCACCATATATTGCTCCTTGATCACGTCATCACGCGCACCACCATTCCTCGTACGAACATTCGTTTGATTCCTAGCCACGTTCCATCGCATATTGCCTCCTTCTTCACACTTTCACCTTTTGAACTGCTGATATTTATTTCTCTTGTCCCTTCTACTTTTCAGGGCATATTTAAGAGAGGTAACCGACAGCTAGTAGCTGATGAAACAGGAAATTTAAGTTTAAACTGAACCTATAAGACCTTCTGTAGAAAGTCTAAGTTGGAAAGATTTAGCAGTTTATATCTAAAAGACATTTTATTTTCCAAATTTTATGTTTTTATATAGACTGTTACAATTTTTTTCACTATGAAGGATTCCTAAACTGTAAGAGACATGGGGAGAATTAAATTGATATCAAATGACACACACACACACAGTTATAGCCATAAAAATACATTCACTTATCATTTAATATTACACAATAGTTACACTACTACACCAAACATTTTATTTTTTACACTCAACGCGCGTTTTACCAACCATGTTACCATTATCAGGCGCAATGATTGACTAAATCTAAGATTAAAATCTACGCTATTCATACTAAAATTATTATTTACTGGAGTGAAAATGATCAATCACAGATGGAGGTTTAGTTCCGATCGAGTACCCAGTACAGGGATCTGTGAGGAATAGGTCCTGGCTCTTTATTTAGACTATTTTTTGCCTTTTATAATCGCAATATTTTCATATGGTTTTAGGAATTTTCCATCAGGTACTTTTTTTTATTAACCTTAAATTATCTGATGTTACTGTCTGATTATATTCAAGCGCAAGTTTGGCAATACTCATTGAGTTCTTTTAGAAATTATGTAATTCTCTGTTAAAATATTAAATGTTATATATGGTCGTATTTATGACACTTAAAGAGCTTCGGAATTAAAGAAATAAATCCATAAATAACAGTGCTATTATAAAAAAAGTCTTGAAATTAATTTTTTAAAGACTAGCCATACTTGCGCAAAGCTGCGTTCATTTTTCAATATTCAGAACTAAAAAATAATAAATTTTACCATCCTTGGACAACCCGATAAAAATGATATATGTTGAAAAGTAACGTGTAACAAACATAATATCGTTGGTCGGACTAAGCAGTTTCTGTCGTAAGACCATGAAATTATATAAGTATAGGTCAAAAAGACTGATGTCATAAGGTAACTTTATAAACTATAAATACATTGTATTATAAGTATTGCTTGTTATATTAAAACTTGCATATTTCTGTAACCAACGAAATTATAGAAAAATAGTGATAAATGGCGCCCTTGGATAAACACCTAAAACCAACTCATATCCAATCCAAAATTATCACTGCCACTGTCTGACTACCTGTGCAATTCAATCATCTGACTGGTATTTTGTCATTCATTTGCTTCAAAATAAAACGTAGTAGGAAATAAAGACTATCATCATCATCAAAAAACTTAATACATTTTTAGCATTACCAAATTTCGACTAAACGTCTTTGATAGTCGACTAGCGGGTCTACCATCTCTCATTATCTCGCTTTAAAAACTCCTTTTCTCCTTTAAGTATTGTAATGTTGATCTCGGCTGATTCAAATGGAGGTGCATTATTTTCTTCTGATCTTCTGTGAGAAGCTGAGGGATCCATTTTGCGGCCCTTTTCGAAATCCAAGGTCGTCAGTAATGATTTCCTTAAGCACTTTTATAGCTTATTCAGACTTCAGAAGCAATTTCAGCAACTCTTAAACGCCCAACAATGCGAATATTCTCTTCAGTCGCGCTAGTCCTTGGATAAAATCAGGACCCTCATTTTCTACTGCTTTCTGTAAAATTATTTATTTCACGTTTACACTTGAATCATAATAATTTTGTTATTCTCGAACTGTGACTTAAGCTTTCTGAAAATGTGATGAATTTGATAATAATCATCTGATCATATGACTCATAATACTGCCTAAGTAAGCGGTAGTGCGAGTTTCCCTATACGAGATATCCTCTCCAGTCATTCCTACCTACAACGCACAGGAACCCTGCCTCAGTTTATCTCACAGAGCGTAAAAAAATGATTCCCGTTTATATCTGATTCACCTTCGTAGTATATGGTATGTACTTATTTTAGCTGCCATTCCAAGATCCCCAGTGCCGATGAGGACTGCCACTAGAACTCCCGTCTTCTCAAGTCGTTCAGTAATGCCAGCTAAAACGAAAATAATGTCCATATTGGACAGAGCAAGAGTTGCAATGGAGGAGAGTTATGGTTACGAAGATAATTTGTACGAACCGCCAGCTTATGAATCATCATCATCGTCTTATTTGGCTCCGTCTCGTAGTTCATCAAGTTCTAAACCCAAATATTATCCTTCATATGAATATGAGCCAGAACTATACAGGGAGAGTTCTACGTCATATGGTAAGTTAATAACTTATTAAAATATCTTATTTTTTCTAAAATTTCATATGTCTTATTGTTTTTATAAATGATATAGTAAGTTCCATATTTGTTTATTTGTAATTCTTAAATCTCTAATTCTTTATAATGAGAAAAATACAGAATGTCCAGTACAAGAAGTTGTTGTTTGTAGTTGCAAGAAAAATCACTAAGTATATCAGAATATTTTTTCCAAACTTCAGTATAAAAAATAATTTTTCAATTAAAAAATAAAAAGCAATAGTCTTAGACCAGTCAGCAGATCATTTAAAATATCCTAATTTCGAAGAAAATAGGAAGAATCTGGAATTATTTTTTACCGTTTGTAGTTGGATCTCCCATAACACATATTAATTATCCGTTAGCCAAAAAGAAGACTTAGCGTTTGCCGCTCTAATTAAAAAATGGCCATTAGGTAGTCAAAAAAGTATTCAGTCTTTTAAAGGCAAAATCGAGACAACTGTTTTTTATATTCTAAAACAATATGTGCTGTTTTGTTCAAGGACCTGCCATTTTTTTGGCAACACTATGATCTCGTCACTGTAGAACTTCTTTGGTCTCTGGGCAAAAAATTGTAACAAGTGGTTTTTACAGGCCTCTTTTGAAACTAATTTAACACCATTCAGAAAGTTCTGCAGAGGCCAAAACTATGGTAGTCTGACGGTGCAAGGTCTGGGCTATACGTGGATGCATTAAAACTTCCCAGCCAAGCTCTTTCAATTTTTGCCGAGGCATCAAGATGTATATGGTCTGGGGTTGTCATTGTGGAAGACGACACCCTTTCTGTTGACTAGTTCCGGTCAACTTTTTCCAGTCCGAACTTCACATATTATGATCCATTTTTTATCGCCTGTAATCAACCACTTCAGTAATGGCTAGATTTTGTTACGTTTCTGTAGAGATTCGCAGTAAATTTTCTAGCATCAAATTATGTGGCATCCAGCTTCTTTTTGTAGTGAGCTTAAAACTGTTTGTTGATGGATGTTTAGTTTCTTGGCGATGTCATCGTGACTTACATGCTGGTCTTACTCACTTGTTGCCAAAACTCTATCAACTCTTTATGTCATTGGTCGAGAAGCAACTTTGACATTGAAAATTTCAGAATAAAAGCTACTGAACCATCTTTTGACTGTTGCACGACCATCTTGACTATAAACAGCACACATTTCTTCATAGGCCTGTGCAGCATTTGTGCCTTTTATCGAAATAAAATTGTAAAATATATGGGATTTTTGCAGAAATTTCACTCATCTTTAAGGCGCTTTAAATTATAACTGAATAAACGAATTCCACCAGTTTTTGCACGTCTACTACTGCAAATGTCAGCTTTCAACTGACTGGCTCAATACTTTCCCAACAACTCTTTATTTGTGTATGTATGTTATGAAATTCGGTTATTATATTAAAATTGTAGCCAATAGAACTACAGAAAAATATTTGCTCAAGACTCAAACTCAATCCAAAATTATCACTGTCTGACTTGGCAGGCAACTTCTTACCCTCTGTTTGGGAATTCTAATCAGCTGACTGATCTTTTTTATTTGTATGCATCAAAATAAGTGACGTAGTGTTTCACATCAATAATTAATTTCATAGTATGAAATATATTAAACAGATCAGGTATAGGTTAACAATTAGATACGACACGCGACGTAAAAAATATGACTGCAAAACCAGCTAATGGTCAACATACGTCAGCAACCTCAATAGAACCCTTCAGATACTTTTTGAAATCACCAATTTGCAATATTTCATGAAAAAATAGTTTGGAAGCACGTTTCATAACGTAAACAATCAGTCGACCCAACCGGTGCCCCTTATATTTTCATCTCGCCTTAGAAACTCCCGCTCTCGCATTGATGAAGAGCAATGTTGACTCGGTAGATGCTAGAAACTGCTATTGCTTCAGCGTCATGTCTGATTCAAAATTGTAATATATTTTTTAATTATTTATATCAATATGACATCAAATTAGTATCTGTTAAATAATACCCAACTAAGAAGGATGTACAGAATTCCAGATTTTCCCAAATTTCTTTGTAATCAATACTATCGCGGACTAGTCTTACTATTGTTTCTCGTTTCTATTTTTTTGCATTTATTTTTTTTTTCTTTTATGACTTTAGGCCGATGGTTCACTAGAAGAAAATAGTACCTCAATGCTATGAGAAAAAGGACTAAAAATGCAATTTTTTTAAAAAAAACTAAATTTTTATATTTGTGAGAATGTGAGACTGATATCCTGAATCAGAAGTTAAAATACTGTTATTAGATCTATATACATAGTTTATTAATTTATCAAAGTAAATTGGGGTCTTTTTTACTCTAAAAAATAATAAAAGTATCTAATTAAAATAATTAATAAACTTTTTAAACGAAACATCATTAAAAAATGGTCCTAAGAAAAATAAAATGTTTAAAGAAATTAAAAAAAAAAATTAAAAGTACATTAAACAATACTACTACGAAAGTTCTTTACTACATAAGATTTTTTAATTTTAAACATATTCAATTTAAACCATCTCATTTTAAATTCCACTTAAAATTAATCAAGATTAAATTTTAAATTTCATCCATAAGCTCAACTTTCTATTGTGAATTTTTTAATATTGCATACTTTTGTTTGAAATTCAAAAAGTTATTTTTGCCTATAAAAACTAAGGAGAGAGAAAGGCAATAGCAACTGGAATAAGACAGTTTGCATATCCATACCTTAGCTTTTTGTTATTTGTCCAAGAATGTTTCCAATAAAACCAGAACCAAAAAAAAAATGTTCTGTTCCAGTGGATTTCAGTTAAAATTGCATCTAACCGCTCATGTAGGAATTTATAAACATTTTTTTCTAAGTTGTTTAGAACGGTTTACACGCGTTTACAGCCTGTATGGTTAGCCAGTACAATTTCCCATATACAGCAGGAAACTGTACAACTTGTTAATTTTTTAATTCTAAAATGACATTTTCAAATGAATTTTCAAAATTGAACTATTAAAATCGTCTCCACTTACTCTGGGTCGTCATGATTAATAGAAGTAAAGTATAAAAAACTAATTGGTAGTATCGATGTGTGTTGTTTTGAAATTTGGTTTGATCTATTATTATATATGTAAATGGTTAATGTTTTTGGTCAAGGGAAGAAATATTAATTACTTTTACTCCTCAATTCGGATATTTTTTAAATTTAGTAAAATCCCCATTTAACATTGTTGCCAAATATTCATTTTTTTAATAACGTGGAAATTTAATTAAAGATTTTTTCTTAAAACAACGTGTTTTCAAGTAAACAAAAGCTGTTTTTATATAAGACCATGGTGCTAAAATATATTCTCCTATAGCTTTTGTTATAAATATTTCTCATAAAAAAGATTAAACTAAATCTCAATTATAACCCTTCCTAATAAAAAAAAAATACTTCATAAACAATTGAATAATATATATGATGTTCCAACAAACTACATTTCATTTTCTACGTCTTGATAATAAACACTAAATACTACACCTCTTCGGTAAAGAAAACGTTGTTCGGAACACTCAAATGTATCAAACTACTCGCAGTTATTAAAACCGAAATATTGTATTAAGCATTCCTCAAATGAAAGGAGATGTATTTTTTAGGCCTAAGTGCTACTTCTCCAATCAAAATATTAATGAAACACACAATATGTACCAAAAACAAGCACGCAAACACAATTGCACTTTTAAGTCCTAAAATATACACTAAATTGAATCACTAATCAGACATGCCAAAATTAATGCTGTTTGGCCTTAAACAACATATGATTATAGCGCCTCGCGCGACATGTGATTAGTGAAGATTGACGCAGTACAAGCGCGAGGTGCAAGAAAGTATGTAAAAGTGGCACGAGAACGTTTTATTTATTGAAACGCCTCTTTTGTATTCCAGTAATAAAAAAATTATATTTTGTATCAAACTTCACTGCGTCTTTAATGAAACTGCAATAAAAATTAAATAATGATTTTTATGGAAATGTAGTGATTATTAGTGAGTTTGAGAAATTTCAGTTGTGGATAGAAAATTGTTGGTGTACTATTTTTTTTTTTTGGGAATTTATTCTTTTAAAAAACTGAATTTCCGATATAGTGTATTTCTTCCAAACATGTAAAGATTCCTTGAACTTGTTATAAAATAAAATAACAAATTGATAATTTTAGGATTCGCAATCAAGATTATTATCAAAATTGGAGTCGATGGTTTTTCATGTGTCGATTTTTCTCATGAGTTATAGCGAAGCGCCATTTATCACTATTATTATTATCCTTAATAAAAAAATTTATCGATTTAAACATAACTGATTTTAGGTACGTACCGTACTACCTTTATAATTATTTGACCCGCGACTCTCCCTGAAATATCTATATATTCCAATAAAAATTAAGAATCTCTATTAAAGAATCTTTCCCGATTTTAAGCGACTGGTATATCTACTAGAAATTTATACGTATATATAGATTCAAAGGAAAATGAGCTCCTATTTTTTCCACTAGAACTTAATCCGAACCACAACAAAAATAGCTGTAATCCGTCTATAACTTTTATCGCATGAAGTATGTCTTACAATTTTTGTTTGTCATGCAATTATCGTAACTTACTCTGATAATGTTAGACAATAATATATAAATCATTAATCTGCATCCATCACCAAATAAACATTGCAATTTTTTTTTCATTTGCATCTAACATTACGTGGAAAGAAGTAGTTTTCATCTTGTTTTTCAAAAATTCTTAAAAATATGTACGTGTACATGAGTATTATAATAATAATGGATTGTTGCAGTTTAACCCAAAAAATTGTACGTAAAACGTATCTAAATAAACACTAACTGCTGGATTCACTACTAGTATAATTTAGAAATTGGCCGTTTAAATTGACAAGAGCACCAGTAAGCCAACTAAAATTATTATCTTGTGCATTAAAACACAAAAAAATCGTTGTTATTTATGATTATACCAAAAAAAGTTAAACATTATTTATCGATTTTTATCTTGAATTTTCTTATAAATCCACTTATTTGGTAATATTTAACCATATAAAATATAACAGTCTCGATAATAAAACCTATCTGGCCTATTAGAAGTTTTAAATTTTATGACAATTAGATCAGGTGGAAATCTTAGACCCATTTAGTGAATTTGGTTATAAACGTTAATTTTTAGATTATTTGGCTCATTCCTCTAACTAAAAATTAAATTACAAATTTAGAATTTGTCACGTCATTATTAGATAAATTAATGCTTAAGTACCAGAGTAACTCCTGAATATCATCTTTAGTGTTTCTGTTTATACTAATTACAGGAATTTAAACGTTCACAGTTTAAACGAATTCAAACTTAATTTAATTGTGACAATATTGTATTTCTTTCACAAAGAAACGCAACTCTTTAAATTCGGCGCTTACATGCTACATTTATTGAGATAATGCAATAAAATGTGATAGCATATAACTGTGGGATAAATTCCTCTCTGAATTAAAAAAACTCGGTAAGGTTTTTCAGAAAACGCGATCCCATCGGCACCTCGTGTTTTATCGATTGGCAGCGATCTTGGTTATGGTTAATACTGTCAGCAGAAAAACAACGCAGTACAGTAGTGTCGATTGTCAACCGTTCGGTTAAAAGGTGACATATAATGCATTCTTTTTCTGTCAGCTATAGCTTGACAGTAACTAAAAGTTAAACAATTATAATGAAGAATCACTCTGCGATTACTGTTCCGAACGTAATGAATTTATTACCACCCTCACTTAATTATAACCTAATATACACTAAATAGAAAAAGACAGTCGACTTCACAGCCACTGAAATATTAACTCAATAGAAGCAATTTTGCGCATTTTTTAATTAAATTATATATGTTTTATGTAATTAAAAAAATAATATCTTTACCGTTTTTTAAGATAGAAAAGTCATTTTAAGAGAGTACTTTTTTGTACTTGTCACTGTTTTAAACGCAATTATTTAGACACTAGTACTAAAAGAAGTAATATAACAGTTTATAATTAAAAGCACACACAAATACAAAGTTCAGTATCTTTAAAATGGGCAAAGTACTTAGCAGTGGATTTAAGGCGTTATAGACAAAACCAACCATCCATTTATTATAATTTTAAACGGGTTAAAACGGGCAAGTTAACAAGAAAACGGGCAAACATTTTTGGTAGTTTCAAAATAGCGTTAATCAACTGTCTATTTCAGTTTATAAATTCACCACCAGTGTGGGCATCAGCATCTTTTCATGACTGAAACGCTGAAAACGTTGCGGCTGTTTCATTTAGTCGTTTACTTAGCTCTCCGAGTTTATTTGGCAAGGCGGCAGACTGGCTGGTAAATAGTCGCTTTTGCAAAATTACAGACTGCCTTATTTCATAATATGGATCAAAAGTTGAAGGGTGATTTAGCCCCCTGGCCAGCTTATGGTTAAAGCTTAGAAATTTAATATAACACATTTATTGGAAAGTTTTAAATTATTATTTATACCATCATTTTATAAAACACCTTAACCTACATAGTTTCGTAAAAGCCTATTCCGAAACTTAGTACTAGTACACTTCATATTATTCTTCATAGAGCTTATCTATTGTTTCTATTTCAGCAAATAAAATTGGGGTTAAAACCTGTCACTGCATAAAAAAGCTTTGCCTCCCATTTAGTTCGTTGTAACGTTCGTAAATAAATCCTCCTTATTTTGCCGAATCAATCTCCATAGGGAATTTTTGCTGTAATCTGGCAAAATCGATTAAACTTTAGAGCATAATCCTGCGTTATTCTTTTAGATGAATATTAATTTTAACTAATATTTTACTAACTGTAATCTTGACCTTGATCATTAACTGTTACGACGATTGTCCTATTCTATTTAGTGTATATAGAGACTAGCTTGTTGCCTGACTATTATGATAAGTGAATCGATCGGAATGCAGTTTTTATAAAGCCTATAATGCCATGGAAAATTGCCGACTTGTTTTCTTGGCGTTTCTCCAATTAGCTATGCCAATTAGAACCTAGATTTTTTTAAATGTCTAAGTGGTCAGATGGAGGGTTACTATTAAATGACTTTTTGACTGAAAAATTTTAGTCCCTTTGTTATTTTTGTAACAAATAATTATTTAGCTTCAATAAAATAGCAATGAATAAAAATATATCAACATTTTGGTGCCAAAATTTATACTTCTTAATATAATCATAAAGATATATATAAAAAAATAATGCTAAAATAGAGTGGTAACAAATACAAAATCAAAATAAAAAATAATGTGAAGTGAAGAATAGTGGACAAGAATGTATTAAAAAATAACTAAAACACGTTCCTAAAATGTAACTAATTTTTAAATAATTGTGTACAGCTTCCCCTCCGTCATCTTCAACTCACTGGACTAAGTCTAAAGCTTCATCGTCTAGCACCTCTCGCCTTCTCAGCGAGAGCCGCTACAGAACATCACCCTACAGTCGCCCTTCAAAATAAAGGAAGCAGTTTTATTACAATGTAGATTGTAGATGTACTCCAATTAAATAGTAAGATTCTGCGAGCTGCGAACATAGGAATAACAGTAACAGGAATAGCACAGGAATAATAAAGAAACTCTGACTCAATACCGAAGTGGTATACAAGTAGTAGATTTGGCGCGCACGTAAGTAGGTTATGAGGCAAGTCATGACTCATATTTTATGAATGTTTAGTAGCCTGGCGATTGTGCCTATGTTCGTAGTCGGCTAAACCGATCAGTATGTTTCTTTAATAAACATAATGTGTAAGTCTTGATGTGAATTCTGAAAGCCGTTTTACAGCAGATAATCAAAAATTATTTTTTTCTCTTATTTATAACATTTTTTAGAATTATATATTATTTGTGTTTTAAGACTGCCACCGCAGTTGAAATAAAACAACTAGTAGTAAAATTTTTATTGTCCCTATTTTTCTGTAAAACGGCTTTATTAACATTTTTGTAACTTTAATTAATTATAGTCACCTGTTTTATATTTTAAAAAATTGAAATCCAGTAATCACTTCTATGTAGATATGAATGCTTAAACAGAATGGAATTTTCAAAAATATTGTTCATATGTAAACTGGTTGAACTGTAGAATGACACGCTTGTCCTTTTCTTACATACTTTTTATTAGCCGATCGGAAGTGTCAAATGAAACAATATTTGCTACAACTTCATAAAGCTCTTGAATACAAGATACAAACTATTTTTTATCCTTATATTAAAAACATGCAAGGAAAAGTAATATAAAATATTTGCTATTATGCCAAACGCAGTTCATGAACTTAAGTGAAAAAAGGGGCAACGTTTCAGAAGCTAGGGAAGATTTTAGAGCATTTACAGTACTCAGGTTGCTAAGAAAGTGTGGTGTTTAAGACTTACTAATTTTTACTCGAATTATTTTTATCACAGGACAAACTATCTTACTAGGGATCATTAGTTTTAAAAATAGCAGTGAATTGACTATTAAAAACTAATACAGAATTATCCGCCATATTTAAAATAACTTAAGTTTAAGATTAGTATCAAGAATTTTTAAAATTTCTATTTTTTAACTGACTATTTTAAAAAAAGGTAGAGTTTCTATATAACAGAAGTAGGTCTCAACAGGAACTTATTCGTTTTTTGACATAATAATATTTGATCTGAATAAAGCAACGTAATTTTAGGTATGGAAAGTATGACTTTATTGCATATAATTTGCCTTTTTTTTCTTCAGAAAGAGATAGATAGGAACAACATTTTTAGATTTGAGGACACTATGGAAGTCAGTCAGACAAGGATTTGATTTCTCCCCACCAGTTTTTAACATCTGTTTAGGTGGACTATTCAAAAAGGCATTACAGGAACTTATGAACTCCATCAGATATGCAGATGATACCGTCATTTTAAGTGATAATCTTCAGGGTCCAACATTTTTACAATTCCATAAATGCAGTGGTACAAGAAATGGGACTGAATATTATTGCCAATAAAACAAAATTTATGGACTTCAGCCATAAACTGTATCTCCATGCTTCACTACAAACTAGTGGGCAAAAGGTTGAAAGAGTTAGCTATATCAAATATCTAGGCTATTACATAACTCAACAACTTGACTTGAGTCAAGGAAATTAAATGTACAATCAACGGGTACAACTTTTAAAGAAAGAGAGAGATCACTTCTCTATAACGACAATTTGAAGTTTCATCAAAGAATGGTTAAATGCTATATGGTCCTATATAGCTACTAGCTACCTATATGATGCTGAGATCTGGACTCTAAAAGCATCCACGAGCAATCGTCTCGAGGCGTTTGAGATGTAGTTACATAGACGAATGTTTTGTGTAACCTGGACAACATTACTAACTAATAACGCAATTTTAACTATAACAAACGCCGTTCGCGAACAACTAACCACAATTAAATGCAGAAGGCTTTTATATGTTGGATATATTTTCCGAAGCGATCGGTATAGAATCTTACATCTTATAATAAAAAATAAAATTAACGATCGTTGGAGGAGTTGGACGAAAGCAAAGTGCCGTTCTGCTTGACAGAAAACAATTAATTTAATTGCCAACGTGAGGGGGATCTAAAGTGGCACATTAAGAAGGTGAATACGAGTCCAAGAAACCAAGATTGTGATATTTCCGATTTCGACAGAACTTAAACAATTTCTAAATGGTGTTTGAATTTTTATTTTCTTTCATATCCATGCTTGAAACAACCAAAAATATAAAACAGGTGAAGTGCTGTTGTATTATGTTAGAATAAATCAAAACTAGTCGTGAAATAAAATTCACAATACACTTAAAAGCTTATTGTGCCTATTTCTTCAAAATAAAAAATTTAGATTCCTGTATTCTTGCATCTGAAAGTAAATAAATAAAAAAAATCCGTCGTCGCGTGGTGTAGTTTGTCAAAAATTATGTATAATAAAGAACTAGGATTTTAACGTTAATGTAAAACTACAACATCATAGATCAGCAGAATTACCTCCAGAAATGATAGAAAGCCTACAAATAATCATAAACAACGGAAAAAAGAACAGTGGCCCAGGTCACTCAAAAATATTTTTTTTTATTTTTTTATGGATCTAGCACACGTGCTGCAGGGAAGTCCCTAAAGCGCTACAGGAGCGACACATGTACGAAGAAAGCGATTCACGTTCTTGAATCGCTGTAAATTGTACTCGGTGGGAAACACAGTCCTAGGCAAATTATTCCAAAGGGATGATGTTCTCCATATAAAAGACTGTTTGAAAAGCGTTGTACGAGCTGAACCTCATACGGATGTGAAGTATTAGCGCGACGTGTACTTTTAATATGCACCGCTCTGGGAGGAATTAAGCGGGCCACATTATTCAAACACTTTCCATGAAAATACTTGTAGAATAGGCTCAAGTCGCCAACCGTTCTTCTCTGAATAGAATCCAACAAATGCAGTATATGTTTGGGAGCGGAGCCTGAATATCTAGTTTATCATTCAATAATTGGTATGCAAAGGAGCGGGGTTGCACCTGAAAAGTTGCAATGTCATTGTATACAAGAACATAAGGGCCTTAAAGATTTTGTTTTCAATAAGCCTTCAAGTGTGAGATAGGTATTACGGGCAGCAAGTATTACTAACGTTAGGAGCCACAATACACTTTTAATGTATATCCGGGAACCAAAGTGCAAAATGAGAGTTTAACAAATAACTAAAGTGTAAAATTATAATTTTTTTCACCTTTAAATATTTTTGCTATTCTTTATCTCATTAAAACTTAAGGCACGACTTTTCCTGTTGTCATTTAGTCATAGCAATTGATGAATAAATATTACTACAAACAGGGTAATGGCATATACCTCAAGATTTCAAAGTCCTCGAAGATTTCTAGGTTAAACATAAAAGGAATACGTTCCTAAGTCCAGTTTTGTCTTTCCTAACCCTAACCCCACCGTACAGTTATAAATCTACACCTTTTATTGAGAATTGGAAAGGTTAAACCTTTTTTTATGGGCATAGTACATGTGCTGCACGGAAATCCGTAAAGTGCTACAGAAGCGACGCGTGTGCGAAAAAAGCTATTCACGTTGTATAACCTATTATTACTATGAGGTGAACTAATAGTGATTATACATTTGTGTCTTAAGATATTTACATGTCAGTAATCTAAATTGCTTAGCCTAGATAATGGATTTTATATAAATGTGGTTAGAGAGAACCAGAGAGAAGATATTTCATGACTATAAACTTAACATTCACTTAAAGCTAATCCTGAGGTAGAGGGGTCGAAGTCTTAGATAGTAATGTCTAGCGTTGGGTGGAGATCCTTCATTCATTTCTAGGGTGGTGAGTGGCTTTATCCAGGAATTTTGGCTGAGCGTAGCTCATGAATTTCCGGATTGTGGGCCTTTCCTACACCAATGTGTGGTGTAAGTGAATCTTTTCTTCAGCGATAGATTCATTAATGGCATCACTGATATCAATTTCGTGTCTAAATTTTCTGATAGTTCATCAAATATGTTTTCAAATTGACTGTTGCGTCCATTAGGTTTATCAGCGGTTGCTCAATTGCTATCAAGTTGGCGGACGTAGTTTAATGGATAACGTGTGGAAAAAAATAAACATGTAATCTGATTTCTATGTTTTATTATGAACTTAACTTATATAACGTATATAAAAGTCCAATCAAATTAGTATTCGGATATATTACATAGAAAAGAGGTTATGTTTATACTAAAAGTTTCCTCCTTTTTATTTTTCGAGGTGGTTTAATTTACTGTTCAGTTTATCAAATGTTCACCAGTAAGTTACCAATTTAAGTAAGGATGGAATTCACAGCTGAATATAACATTCATTATGACTAGTGAAAACAAGATAAGGCTGAAATTTAAAAAAATTAAAATAACGGAGGATTTGGTGGTAAGCCGATAGGAGGAAAAAATAAATGACTTGTAATTACTTGATTGAATTAAAAGATAATTTCTAGGATGGCGATTTTTCGGAATTAACACCATTTACATTTTCCTTTTACAATTTACAGTGGCATATTGTTAAATTATTACGTGATAACTAGGATATATAAACTGATATTTGAGGATTTAAAAAGATTAAAACATTACGATTTCACTGCACAATAAAAAATGTCGGACATAGAAGTGTATATGTAGTAATCAAAAAGTGAAAATTTTACAATTAAAGAATAAAATAAACATTAGGAGTGTTTTATCATCTTTTCCCTTTTAACTCGAAACCTGCCTTGGTTCGTACCAAAGGAAGTACCACGCACCAAAATGAACTGTAATATTTATCATGATATCATTCGGTGTCATAAAGGTCACATTAAAACCAGGGGTAACTTTTCACAACAGTAGAATTTGCTGGCTGACAATAGTGAGTGACAATTTGATAGTTTGACTATTTCAAACGAAAGTCCTTATGAGTAATTCCACTGAATAAATAGATAAAGAATACCTAAAATGTTTGAATGTAAAAAATATGGGTCAAACTTTAAATGCTGGGTCACAACATATGGTAAAAACTGATTCGTCTACGCGAAGAATAAACTCAGACGTTCATTGATATTTGTCAGAAAATTGTGACTGTGTATGCGTACCATTTTTCTCGCTTGAATAGGGTAGATGTGTTGAAATTGTGTTTTGACATAATACAAATATAGTAGTTCTGTAAAATGAATAAAAAAAAATATATATTTTATTTTTATGTCTGTTTAACGTAAACTTGCATGCTAGCTTATGGGGGTTATGAAATCCAACCAACATGACACTACGTCATCTACGGCGTTATCATTCACGTACACTATGGGTTTAGAGACATAATTTTTTGAACAAAGTTGTTAAAAACATCTTCACAATGAAAAAATTACAGTAAATATTTTCAGTTATATAATTAAATCAAATTGAAACTATTCAGAATCCTAGGCGCAAAGATCTAAGAGTCCAAGTTTTCAAAACTATATGTTTAGCAAAACTATAAAAAATAAATGAATGAACTTTCTGCGTAATTTGTTTCACTAAGAATTTCATTCTTAAGTATGAAAAAACGTCTACGGCCGGAAATAATTGCGAAATAAAAAAATATTGGTTCGCTAAATATGAAATTAAGGCTTTAAGAATACTTTCATTGCTTTATAGTTTATAATAAATGGTATAGCAACAATTTTTTTTTCCCCATTTTAGCAGTAATTCTTGATTGCGAAACAGTAAACGTGTACAAAATAAGTGTTAAATGAATTATTATAAAAATAATTTAAAAAGGTCAATTTTTATAAAGTTAATTTCGTCGTTTTTTTTTATCCTTCAAACAAAAAACGCCAGTTCGATTGAAGTAAGCGTTACTTGATGGAAATTCATAATAATTGAATTAAACAGTTATATTAATTCTACTATATTTTGTGTCTTATGACAATTGTTTCGGTACACAGTAATCAGTTACCGATTATCTAATGAAGGTACAGTGTACAATTGTCACGAGACATAAAATATAGTGGAAATTTAGAACTAACGTAAGTGTTTATTTCAAAGAGCGCCAGATTTCAATTAAATTTGGCATTGTCAAAGTCATTTGACTTTTTATATCATTATTACCACATTGTTTTAAACATTTACTTATGATAACAAGAACTACACGAAACATTATCGCATAAAGGAAAATGGGAAACCATAGTGGCACGGTAAAACGACATAATGCATGAGCATTTTATAAGTTATTTTATAATTATTGATATAATTTAAAACGCAACTAGCAAAATATATACTTTATTATACATATTCCGTAATGCCGCCCCCCATATGAACGGTTGACTGATTCTGTTGCTAAAGAGATAATTATAAGTCATTACAATTTTATTATAGGTGAACGATTAGCTTTTTTTCTTAATTTATAACTAAATTTGTGGTTTTTGCAAAAAGATTTCAAATTAAATACCCCCTTATTAGAATTAAGAAAAGTTTTGAATCTAGCTCAAAAATTACATTAAAAAATACTATTTTTAATTCAAATACATAGAGGTTATAAAAAGTTTAGTTTAATAATGATTTATTTAGAATATATCCAAGACAAAAATAAACTGTTGCTTGGTGTCGTTAAATTTTAAAGATATACTAATTGAATTAGCACCTGTCAAATATGGAAATTTAGTTGAGAAATAAGTATTGTTATGATAGAACTTATAATGTTCCGTTAAAGTAAATATGTCTAAACTTTTTTACCACCATGTAATATAATTACTTAGTTGGCCTTATTTTGGTAAAGCAAGAGGAGCAAATTCAGTATACCTGTTATTGATACATTTTCTTTGTTATTGAAAAAGGAATGAAAATCCATTAATTAAAGTATTAATTATTTCTTGTAGGTATTACACGGGTAACTAATTAATTCCTTCTATATGCATTTGCTTGGACTAATATAAAGAAAATAACTGTAAAGTATGAGTTAAAATAAAGTTTATTAACTATTAAAATAGGGCCAATTGATTGTGAAGTTTTTAATTAACCTAAGTTGATAGGCTTATACAGTTGAAAGACTTCAGCTGTATATTTATTGAAGAAAACGATAACGACTAGTGTGACTAATTGTGCTAGATATTTATTTAAGCTTTGCAGCCATATAGAATGAGTTATTCTTTAAGATAAAAATTTGTCGCGTAAAAAATTTAACCAAAGGCTCCACTTACAGAATGGCTCGAATTATAAAGAATTAAAATTAACCAAAAATGGTGTAGGTGTGTTAAATGTTAGTGTTAAATACAGTTAGCTAAACTAATAAATGGTTAAATCAATAATTCTTACTATTTTAAATCATACTAAATATAAATTAACTATAAAATAAAAGTTTAAAATTAAATGATTGTGTAAAACCTTAGATATACAAACTTACTAACATAATAATATGATTGTGTCTCTAAAAAATAAAAAAATATGCTTAAAGTTAATAAACTATTTTATTCACTCCGCCAAATTCCAGAAAAAAAAAATCGTAAAGGTACTTACCCAGTAGTTTGCTTAGAAATTAAGATTAATAATGTCAATATATATTTTTAAGTTACTCTATAATCCATTCTTTTCTCAATGTTTCTGTCAAGACTGGATATTATAGGAAAATAACATTATTTCCAGATTCCTGAACTCCAAGAAGCCTGAAAAAGACATATAACATGATATATTCGAAGCTATCCTTCACACCACACCCATTTAACTGCTTATATATAACTATAAATAATTTTACTTAGTTTCTTCAATATGTGGACTGAAAACCAAGAGAAAGTCTCATCTTATTGAAATTACAGAAAATTTCTTAAACCCAGACCTTTTCTAGAAGCGATCGCTCAAAAAATTGCATTCCTACTTAAAGTATTATATATGTACCAGTTAGTCAATATCTTATTTCGTTAGAAAATATTTTTCTTGTGACAATAGACAGACAGTCCGACATCTGAAAACTTTTTTAGTGTTCCGTACGGAACACTTATAAGATCACTTCGGTGTCCGTCCGTCTGTCACACCCGATTTTCTCCGAAACTATTTGACATAGGAATTAATGGCCTCATCAGAGCCGTATAGTTTTGAAAGTTAAATTTTAACTTAAGGGGTTAGTCGCTGTCTCCCCTTGTCTCGAAAACTACTAATTTCATGAAACATAAAAAATCACTGAAAATGCGAAATCAACTTTTGAAAGTCGTTTAAATATGTAGCCAAACGTATATTTGTGCCGTTTATCATTAGTGGTTTCAGCGTTATCTCCCATTCGACACAATGCTTTCCCGTAATGTTTATTAAGTAGGAAACAGCCTATCGCTGTGGTCAACATTTTCATTGGCGGTTACTCCGAAAAGTTCATCTATATTTTTGAATGAGACTATAATAAACTCAAATATAAACTTTCAGTGTAATGAAAGACTGATTTTGTCAAATTTCGACTTTATTTAGTTTCACTGAAACTGTATGACGCGTTTCGCTATACTATAGCTTCGTCTGATACAAAATGATATTTGAATTTTGTCATTGTCTTTATTGAATTTAAGTTAGGCTATGCCTCTTACTTACATTTATGATAGCTTATATTCCTATACTACTTAACCTAGGTTCTATACAGTAATCCTAATTAACTTAACCTAGGACATTGGGTTTTAATTACATTGGTTGACTAATCTAACTTAACTAGAGCTTAATTCTAAACTAATCTAGAACTAGATATTTGAATATTAGTGTTGTTACATTTATACAAATACCCTAAGGTAGATAGGTAATAAAATTAATACTATATGCTAATGAATATTGCTGGGAAATCCATTCTGAATATTAATTGTATAAATTGAGTAAAGGTGAGTTACCATGGGCCAGACAGGTATCTTTTTGTTCGTTTGAGATGATGTCTGAATTTTTAATTCTATTTATTTCTAAATTTTCTAATAGGTTTAATTTTACGCCTTTGTTTTGTATGTGTAGAATTTTAAATTTATCGTCAAAAAGATGATTTGATTCTGTTAAATGATTACTGTACGCTGAGTCAGTTTTGTTTTTTAAATAGCTTCTTTTATGTTCTGAAATCCGAGTTTCGAATGAGCGACCTGTCTGACCTATGTAACTTTTATGACAAGAACCACAATTCAACTGATACACTCCAGACTTTTTTGATCTATTTTGTTTTTCCTTTGCGTTTTTAATGAATTTTCCTAACGAGTTGTTTGTTTTAAAAGCTATGTTGATATTATATTTGTTTAAGTGGTTTTTAATTTTCTCTGACGTGTTACCAAAATAGGTTAAAACATTATATTGTTTCCCTGTGTTTTCTTTCTTGGGGTATACTAAAGAAATAGCTTTATTTTTTAATTTTTTTGTTTAGAATTGAGTCTATGGAGTCAGGAGAATATCCGTTGTTAACAGCAATTTGTTTTATTAGATTTAATTCTTTATTATAATCGTCTACAGACAAGGGGACATTTACAAGTCTATGCAACATACTGTGGTAAGCTGCCAATTTGTGTTGTAGGGGGTGAGCTGATTTTATGTTTATTGTAGTATCTGTATGTGAGGGTTTGTGAAAAATAGAGAATTCGTGTTTGTTGTAATGTCTGGTTATCGTTAAGTCAAGAAAATTAATTTTATTGTCGACTTCTAGTTTCATAGTGAATTTAATATTTTTATGTATTGAGTTTATATAGTTAAAAACATTGTCAAGTTGACGCTCTGTACCATTAAAACAAGCAAAGATGTCGTCTACATATCGGTACCAGTACAAAAATGTTTTGCTAAATTCTTGTCGATGTATTTGTTTTTCTAGGTTATCCATCCGTTAGAATTAACGGAAAAATTTCCAACGTCTTTCTACCAGATAATTCAAAACTAGTATCATTTGACGTCCAAAGCCTTTTCCCTAGCATACCCCCGGATGAAACAGTAAAAATCATAAAAACATTCCTAATCAAAAATAAAGTTAATATCGTTATACAACAAGACATACTAAGTTTATTAAACACGAGCCTCAATCAAAATTATTTTTACTTTAATAATACGTTTTATAATAGTTCTGAGGGTCTCATAATGGGTAGTTCACTTAGCCCCCTTTTAGCAGAAATATTCATGGATAACCTAGAAAAACAAATACATCGACAAGAATTTAGCAAATCATTTTTGTATTGGTACCGATATGTAGACAACATCTTTGCTTCTTTTAATGGTACAGAACGTCAACTTGACAATATTTTTAATTATATGAACTCAATACATAAAAATATTAAATTCACTATGGAACTAGAAGTCGACAATAAAATTAATTTTCTTGACTTAACGATAACCAGACATTACAACAAACACAAATTCTCTATTTTTCACAAACCCTCACATACAGATACTACAATAAACATAAAATCAGCTCACCCCCTACAACACAAATTGGCAGCTTACCACAGTATGTTGCATAGACTTGTAAGTGTCCCCTTATCTGTAGATGATTTTAATAAAGAATTAAATCTAATAAAACAAATTGCTGTTAACAACGGATATTCTCCTGACTCCATAGACTCAATTCTAAACAAAAAATTAAAAAATAGAGCTATTTCTTTAGTATACCCCAAGAAAGAAAACACAGGGAAAAAATATAATGTTTTAACCTATTTTGGTAACACGTCAGAGAAAATTAAAAACCACTTAAACAAATATAATATCAACATAGCTTTTAAAACAAACAACTCGTTAGGAAAATTCATTAAAAACGGGGAAAGGGAAAACAAAATAGATCAAAAAAATCTGGAGTGTATCAGTTGAATTGTGGTTCTTGTCATAAAAGTTACATAGGTCAGACAGGTAGCTCATTCGAAACTCGAATTTCAGAACATAAAAGAAACTATTTAAAAAACAAAACTGACTCAGCGTACAGTAATCATTTAACAGAATCAAATCATCTTTTTGACGATAAATTTAAAATTCTACACATACAAAACAAAGGCGTAAAATTAAACCTATTAGAAAATTTAGAAATAAATAGAATTAAAAATTCAGACATCATCTTAAACGAACAAAAAGATACCTGTGTGGCCCATGGTAACTCACCTTTACTCAATTTATACAATTAATATTCAGAATGGATTTCCCAGCAATATTCATTAGCATATAGTATTAATTTTATTACCTATCTACCTTAGGGTATTTGTATAAATGTAACAACACTGATATTCAAATATCATTTTGTATCAGACGAAGCTGTAGTATAGCGAAACGTGTCATACAGTTTCAGTGAAACTAAATAAAGGGGAAATTTGACAAAATCAGTCTTTCATTACACTGAAAGTTTATATTTTAGTACCACGCACAAGAAGGCGTAAAAAATATTTTGTTTATTATAGTCTCATTCAAAAATATAGATGAACTTTTCGGAGTAACCGCCAATGAAAATGTTGACCACAGCGATAGGCTGTTTCCTACTTAATAAACATTACGGGGAAGCATTGTGTCGAATGGGAGATGACGCTGAAACCACTGATGATAAACGGCACAAATATACGTTTGGCTACATATTTAAACGACTTTCAAAAGTTGATTTCGTATTTTCAGTGATTTTTTATGTTTCATGAAATTAGTAGTTGCTCATCTATATCTTTTAATTTTTTAAGATTAAAAAGAAAGGTTAGTAAAATGCTTAAATTGTGAACTGATCATTTTTACAATCTTGTACATGTCATAAATTTTTCCTCCCATGCACTTGCGAACAAAATACGATTTTTCTGTGGGGCGATTTTTCTAAACTGGCAATTGTGCGTATTTTGTACAGTTTTGTTAAAATGATTCAGATTTTGCTCCTTTGATACCTACAAATTTTGGTTTCACATAATATAACAAAATAACTTTAGTCGTATAAAAGTATGTTTAGTTTAACGCAACCATAACAATATATACGATGTAAAATGGTACCTACCCATTTTGGGAACAACCCTTATTTCAAACGCGATTTAATAAATTATCCCGTCATTGTGCACCATCATCACCAACCGTCATTCTGTATTAAGTGTTTGTGAAAGTGGACGTCAAGAACGGATGTGTTTTACACAAACAAGTTTGTCATCAAATTAAACAACGTTATTCATCAAAGAATGTTAAGACCAACTAAAATATCGAATTTCCTAATTTATAGCTTGTTGTTGATTTCTCTGCTTACAATAATTTTAAGTTTAGGCGTACCGAAAGTGTGATTTTGCCGATAATCA
>CM032446.1:84361712-84448734 GCA_019049505.1 Pachyrhynchus sulphureomaculatus | reverse complement strand
TCTGCTTCAGCCTTTTGAGCGCTGCCACGTAGAATTTGGCGTTTGCGTATCACTGCTCCAGGGATTTCTCCATCGCGACTTCTTTGGCACTTCCGAGCAGAGGTTTATTCGCGTCCTGATGCTCCGGAAGTCAACTGCGGCGCGGCGTGGCGCATTGTGTTGCCAAAGCCCCCCCCATCGATCCCAACTGGCGGGAACGCTCTGCGACAGAACAATCACATCAGAAAAAATGTGACGCATTACTTTTGGGACCAGCCTTGTATATCTACATATGTATACATTTTGTTAATTTTGAATTAATTACAAACGAAAAGAAAACTTAGTATTTAATTTAATTTTTTATTTTCTTGATGTTAATCTGCAGTGATGAATGAGTAACATAAGTTAGTTCCAAAGGATTTTTATTTTGTAACTTCGGTACAAGTACAATTTTTTTTAAAAAAAAGTTGACACTGAAAGAAAACCTTAAAACTGACTCCTCGTTTTTTTTTTGTTTTTAATTTTTTGCCTCATAACTCATACTCTGATGAAATCTACGATTTAATTTTGTATTGTGCCTTATACGCTACAGTCTTATCGTCTCTGTTTAAAGCGGCCCATAGACGGTCAATATTATTGCGCAATAATTGGGTTTGTGCAATATAATTGAACGTGTGTAGACAGTATTGAAAGTTGCGCAATAAATTGTACGAAATCAAAATTTGTTAAAATATATTGCGCAACCTGAAAAATACTGTGCCGTCTGTGGGCAGGATTGTGCAATATCCCGTCAGTCGGTATCAACAGGTGGTAGCCAATGCGTCGTGATGGCGGATAAAAAATTGGATAAACAGTTCATTTTGGAATTTATCGAAGTTTACCATGGACTTCCGACTCTGTGGGATGTTAAATGCAAAGATTATACTAATCGCGTTAAAAAAAGTGAGCAATATGACGTGCTGGTAGAGAAATATCGCGAAAAATACCCGGATGCCGAGAAGCAAGATATTGTCAAAAGAGTAAATTCTTTGCGGAGAAAGCCCACAGCAATTAAACAACAGAGTTCAGTGTCACTCAACATGACTTCATTTCACAATACCGGCGGGGACTGACAATATTGCCCAGCACATTGTACGTCTGTACTGGTGATTGCGCAAAAATATGCACAACCATCAATATCGCCTCTATATGATTCTATTTATTGTACAAACCCAATTATTGTGCAATAATATTGAACGTCTATGGGCAGCTGTCAAAATATTGTGCAATCCATATTGCACAATAATATTGACCGTCTATGGGCCGCTTAAAAATGGGCTATACTTCTATTTCTATTTTGTGTCAATTGAAGGTAATTAAATGGACAAGAAATACTAACTTCCCAAAAATAAAATGTCGCCTTTGTTAAATAAAGTATAAAATTACTTTATCCTTATATTCTTTAGATATAAACATATAAAAGAAAGTTGCCAGAATAGGACCGGTTTCTCGACTGAACCACAACTAGTTTGCTGTTAGACAATACATCTATTTTAATCGAATGAAATTACAATAAATATAATAATATTTTCTAAATATGATAATATAATGTATAAAATACTGTTGTAAAATTTGTTTTTTAGAACTTCCTGATGCAATATTTAGTGACACACGAGCCATTCTGTCGTGTCACTAATAGGCGGCGCGCAGTCTCTCAAAGTTATCCACAATTGCTTCTGA
Source organism: Pachyrhynchus sulphureomaculatus (assembly GCA_019049505.1). NCBI lineage: Eukaryota > Metazoa > Arthropoda > Insecta > Coleoptera > Curculionidae > Pachyrhynchus > Pachyrhynchus sulphureomaculatus. The sequence goes on along the minus strand of CM032446.1, from coordinate 84,447,036 downwards.
CTGAATGCTTTCACGGGTGTGAAAGATATTTATATAAGAAATAACAAGTACAGCAGAGAATTTTTATATAATGACCAATATGTTCTGTAAATATTTTTTAGCAGAGTAAAATATTTTTTGTTGAAATACACCTTTCTGAAAAATTAAACAAGTGCCCCAACTGAGTGACTTAAAACAATCTAAAACTCCTCATTTTTTTAAAGTTACAATTGCAATTTCCTTTGGTGGGGCTTATAAAAAGAGAATTATCTTGGGACATTTCTAAGAAACGGTGTAAAGATTAATGTTCATAGAATCGATAACATTTTTTACAATATTAGCAAAATATTAGTTCATTCATTTTTTACTCTTATTTTTTTTGTTGGTCCTTTGTCGACATTTAACGACAACGCTGCTTCGCGCATCACAAGCGGCTCAAGAAAAGCGAGAAAGTAAAAACAATAGATCACATTGTGTTAGGCAGTTGCTCATGTAGGACGCAGCCTAAGTTATAAGCTTCCAATATTTCAATAAACATACCCCTAATTGATAAATTTAAGTACAATACATATCGCTGACAAAATCCTTTGAGCATATTTTCACAATAATACCTATATAATGTATGCTTTGGCGTGCAATCTTATTACCGTTTCAAGATATTTTTATGTCACAAAGTTGAAAGACTTTTTTTATCACAATGTTCATAACATTTTGCTGGAATGCTTTTACTACTTTTTCTTCTAATTTTGGAAAATATAATAGTTTTTTGTATAACTCTTTGGAGACCTGTTTAAACAGAAATCTAAAAATGACTAGATAATAACCGGTTGGATATTATTGACTTTGACATAAACTGTTAATTGGTAACTGTACAGGATATGACTAAAACAACAGAACAAAAATATCACAATATTTTGATCCTAAGGTAACTGCCTAATCTACAATGCAACATCTCTGTATTTTGTAACGTCATCAGCAGAATTATTACTCAAAGAATTTTTACTTGTTAACCTCTCAAGTTGTTTTTTATAAATTAGAAAATCAGGTCCATCCAAAGGTCCATAATAAATGGGAACTCCATAATTTTCCATTGGCTGCGCATAAAACCCAGATCGATTGCTGATTATATGTCCACTTCTGTCGGTTCTATTTAAGGCATCTACTGATCTACACTTGGACATTCTTGATGGTAGCGTAGAATAGTTTATTTCCGACATTGCTTTTTTACTAGGAGGGCTATCTGAATACATAGTAGGTGGTAATATAACACTACTGGTATCGTTTATAGAGCCAGAATTCCATTGGTACCCATAGATCATATTGCCGTCAGTTTGATCGATGAAGCGGAGATCTACGAGTGACTGAGCTTTTTTCTCTGAAAGCAAATTACAAAAAAAAGTTTTAATTTGATCTAAATAAGCGTGTTAGATAAATTGTGGTTAATTATGTAGTTTGGCGAGCGAAATCCAGAGAATTGTACTGGACACAAGTTGCAGTGGACAGAAAGGCATGGCATGTTTTGTAAGAGGGCTACATTTAGGAGTGGATGAACACACGCTGAAGAAGATGTGGTATTTGAGATCTAAGTACGAGGCTGGTTTGAAAAGTCCGTGCAAAGTCCGAGAGATGGCACCACGGCGCGTATCGAGGTCATGTTTAGTTAGTAGCATCTCTTGAATGAACGCACACCAAGTTTCAGCCATATTGGTCTATTTCTTTGTGTTTGGCATTCGTTGAATCAAGGAAGTCGAGTGATTTTCAAGAAATGGACGAAAAAGAATTTCGTGTGGTGATTAAACATTACTTTATGAAAGGCAAAACGCCTCGGAAGACTAAAGAGAAGCTTGTTAACATTATGGTGACTCTGCACCTTCGATTAGAACAGTTTATAAGTGGTTTCAAAATTTTCGGACTGGCCATATGGCCACAAGTGACGCTGAACGTTCTGGGCGGCCTGTGGAGGTTACGACTCCAGAAATCATTGATCAAATCCATGATATGGTGATGGATGACAGAAGAGTTAAGGTGCGTGAGATTGCTAGTGCTGTGGGCATCTCGACTGAACGGGTACATAATATTTTGCATAAACATTTGGACATGAGAAAGCTATCCGCAAGATGGGTGCCGCGATTGCTCACGCTTGACCAAAAACGGAATCGTGTGAAGTGTTGCAAAGATGGTTTGCAGCTGTTCCAGAAGAATCCGGAGGACTTTAAGCGTCGTTGCGTCACTGTGGATGAAACATGGATACATTACTATACTCCTGAGACCAAACAACAATCTAAATAATGGGTTACCAAGAGGGAATCTGCACCAAAAAAGGCGAAGACCGTTCCTTCGGCCGGAAAGGTTATGGCGACTGTCTTTTGGGATTTGCAAGGGATAATCCTCATCGACTATCTGGAAAAGGGTAAAACTATTACAGGTGAATATTATTCATCGTTATTGGACCGTTTGAAAACCGAGCTGCAAGAAAAACGCCCGCGATTGGCCCACGAGAAAGTCCTTTTTCATCACGACAACGCACCAGCACACACCTCAGCAGTTGTGGTCGCAAAATTAATGGAAATAGGATTCCAACTCGTTTCACATCCCCCTATTCTCCAGACTTGGCTCCCTCGGACTACTATTTGTTCCCCAATTTGAAGAAATGGCTGGCGGGACAAAGATTTTATTCAAACGAGGAGGTGATTGCAGACACTAATGGATATTTTGCAGACTTGGACAAATCCTATTATTCGGAAGGGATCAACAAACTAGAACATCGTTGGACGAAGTGTATAAGCCTAAAAGGAGACTATGTCGAAAAATAAAAAAAGGTTTACCCCAAACACATAAGTAGTTTTTATTTTTGCACGGACTTTTCAAACCAGCCTCGTAAAAGGTGTCAAGAAAAAATGGAAACTGTTATTTTTTTCCAGTAAAATCTAGCTAACTGACGTTAGCTTCTGTCGTTTGCCTTTATGGCGACCTATGGGTCCCTCCGAACAGAGGCTATTTTTTTAGTCAGTGACATCACCATTTGAAGTTTTAGAATTGGAAAAATGACTTTTTTATGAAAATTATGATAGAAACTATATTTTACTTACTCCTTGATTCAGTCATTTTTTTCTAGTATGACACAGTATATAACGAGTTTAAAAAATCATAAATGAAAGATACGAAATGTTGTATGAAGATATAACTTGACGATATCTGCTACACTTTTTAGACACTTTATGTGAATGATAAGTGTATGAAGAGAGGAAGCGCAAAAGTAACAATATTATGGAACATCAAGTGTCATAGGCTCATCACAAATCAGAGTCGTTGTCAGGCCCGCTGTAAGCGCGGAGATCCAGTCATGTCAAAACATTTATTGCGAGACAATTCGCAAATATTATTTTTTCAATTATATATCCTTTTTCATAACAGCACCATCTATTGGCATGTATGCGAGAAAATTTCTGGGGGGGGGCCTGGTCGTTGTGCTAGGCCGTTATAATAAATTATTAGTGTATTTAGCTGCATTATATTGTTAGTTACAGTTCTTACCTGGCATTTCAGCTTTTTCAACTCCTGGTACATAAACACTAGCATTGAATTCACTAGTAGTAGAAAATTGGTAACCACCGTATGGTATTGGTAAAGGCATCATATGCATATTATTCCATAGATGTGGCATAGATCCATACCTAAAATAAACGTTATTTATAAGTGTTATGATTTTTTGTTCTTTAATAACCACTCCATTCGGGCTGCAGATAAATCCTTAAATCGTTACGAGAGATGCGTGTGCAGAACTAGTGATTCACTTTGGTTTTAAATCGCTGCCGGTCGAAGTTGGTGCGAATCTGGGGCACTTGATTCCAAAAAGATAAGGTTCTCCATATAAAAAGTTCTTGAAGAGCTTGAGCTGAACCTCATACAGGTGGCATGTATTAGCACAACGTATATGCCTAATATGCACAGCTCCGGGAAGAATCAGGAGTGCACCTACATATGTCATTTGCAGCGCTACATCCATCGATCAATTCCCATAAAAACCCTTATAGAGTACTAATACTGTTTAGCAGATACGGTAAAATTAAAAATTACAATTTAAACGCTGATTCCGGTACTCACAGACGTGTCATCTTACCAAAAGGAGCCAGTAAAACTTATAAACAAAACGAGTCTGTAAAAGTATGCAGAAAGATATGTAGTGGCTCACTGGCGAAGATCGTCGATCTGACCTGCTCTTTCTTTAAAAATACGGGAGGTTCAGGAGTAATGGACAATCTGGGCGTGCCATTTCTCAATAACCAATTAGGACAGGCCATGTTTCGCTCCATTTTAGAGACCGACAGTTAGTCTATATGTCGATGATAATGTTCGACATTTTGGAACACAATCGACACCGATTTAAGAATTATATATATCTTTTGAGATATAAGCCCTTATTCTCCAGATATTCGAGTGTTCTAAATGAAAACAAACGTACTGTCCTTAGCAAAGCTGTATATTGTATTTTTGTTTTTTTTCTAGAAGACTCTTAATGTAAAGAAGAAAGATAATAGAAGATAGTGTGTAACGTTGATAGATCATGTATAAAAAAAAATCCATCCACTCTCACTCACAAAGAACGATCTCGGAACCTCACAAACCAAACCTTACAGACGTATTATACTAGCGCAGCGAAGTGCCTTCTTCTTTTTTATAAGCCACAGCTTCTCCACTCCAGAAGGCCTCTTCAAGTTTCTTCCAACTGTCTCTATCCTGTGCAAGATAGAACCGTTTACTGCCTGTTGTTAACCTGATACCATCAGTCCATTTTTTCATTCCGACAGTTTGTCTGCTCTGCCAAGGTCTCCATATAAGTAATCTTGTGGTCCATCTACTATCGTTCGTTCTAGTCACATGCCCCGCCCATTGCATTAATTTTACCACTCTTACCCTATTCCTATATTTGTTCCAAATTTCAACTTTCTATGTCAAATAGTTTCGGACAATATCAAGTGTGACAGACGGACATACACCGAAGTGATCCCATAAGTATTCTGTACGGAACACTATAAACAACCCAGACTGAGTCGTGCCATGTTGCCAAGAGTCAAGTCGCGCGAGGCATCCGCTCTAACTACTAGCACTTGCTAGCATGTATAACAAAGTAGCTTTCGCTAAGACGTGCTATGATGCGAAGGGAGAAGTCGCGTGAGGCATCCGCCCCAACTACTACCCTTTGCTAGCTGTGGGTCGTGCAATGGTGCCGAGCGTAAAATCGTGCGAAATACCCGCTCTAGCAACTAACAGGAACATACCAAAACAAAGTGGTTTTCGCTGAGACGTGCAATGATGCCAAGGAAGAAGTCGTGCGAGGCACCAGCTCCATCTACTAGTAAGAACATAATATAAAAGGTATTCGCTGGGCCGTGCAATGAGGCCAAGGGCAAAGTCGTGATACTTCTACTCCTACTACTAACCTTTACTAGCTCTGAGACGTACAATGAAGCTAAGATTAATGTCGCGCGAAGCTTCCGCTCCGTATAGTAGTAAGAACATATTAAAAGAGATAACCTAATCAAATATTTAAATAACTAAATAAAACAATATTCCTTAGACTTCAGATATCAAATATTAATTAAATATTATTTATAGCCTTGCGAAATTAAGCAATAGGTGCCATCTATAAAAACCACCTAAATATCATTATTAAATGTATTCATAATAAAAACATATATTATTAGTTATAAAATGAACTAGCCTGAACTAGGCAAATTAAATGGCTCTATAAGAAAATTCACCTCTATTTAAAAATTCTATTCACACTGATTAAAACTAATTTGAACTAAGATATTTTATAGTTTTTGAGTATTGTCTTCTAAAAGGGGTCTTTATTTTTATGAGCCATATAGGTATAAATTAACTGAAGTTATTTATTTTTTATGTGTTAATATAGGTTGAAAAAGTGTGTCTATCATTTATACCCGTGGGGTGTATCGCCGTAACTTAAATCTATTCTATAGTTTTTATAAGTTCCTTTCTTTATGAAATTATTGCTCAACTAAATATTTTAATTAGCTATCGGAATCCTAACCAACAATAGCCATAATTGTAGGAACCTCCTTATGCCGACGAATATCTGCACAAGTTGTTATTCAAACTATTTTTAAAATAAAAAAAAAAAGATAAATATTCTGAACAAACTGTAAAATATACAGGCATGTTTTGTTAATCCTCAATCGCTAATCGATAAATAAAAGGTCGTACTTTTGAAACAGTGTTTTTTTTTTAGTCTTTCTCGCCGACGAACCGAAAATTAATTATTTAAATAAATAAACTTTCAATAACTAACTTGGGAAACACATTTTGCTTAATTTTTATTTAAAATTTGTAGAAAAGTATTGTGAAAAGCGCTGTTGTGCTCATTATACAGGTATACAAAAAAAATCTCTTGTCTTTTAAGTGAGACAAGTGTTTTCTTAAGTATTTTTTTAGGGTAAATCCAAAAAAATCATAAAATAAGACAGCCACCTTGAGGTTTTTTCAGAAAACACACTTAAGGTTGCCAGAAAACTATTAAATTGAAAAAAATACATTTTATTAAATAACATAAAACTGTATAATGGTTAAAATTATGGAAAAAAACTATTATTTCAGACATCTTCACATGTTCTGAATCTACATTTATCATAAAAACTGCAAAATATTAGGTTTTAGTGTTCATATTTACCAAGAAACAAGCATACACCACCTTAAACTAAACTACGTAGCAAAATGTGATTTAAAATACTCGTAAATATGTGCAACCGCTAAATTAAAAAAACCGGTCAAGTGCAAGTTGAACTTGCACAATTAATGTTACGTACGTTGATTAATTTTAAAATAAAAAAAATTGGTTACGGTGGTATAAAATGATCAGTGACTTCACAAAACACACCCCAAATGAGTTTTCAACAAAATTTGTTTCCAATCTGTAAAAATTGATGACCTTGAAATTTTTTTTTTTTTTATATACCAGATAAATTATTAAAGGTAATGCACTCGTGATAATTTTCGTTCAATTTACACCCCCTGGAGAATATTCCAGATTTTTTTCAAAATTTTTTGATCAGTACTTTTCGAGATACAGCGGGTACAACGATTTTTCGCGACTTTTTAAAAATAATACAAAGAAAAGTGTGCGCAAGTATTACATTATATACGAGTATATACTTTTTACTCGTGTTTTCACAAGCTTTCATTTGACACCACACTCGATGGCCTACTAAAAAAATTTTTTTTTAGCTTCCGATTTCACCCCCCAAAACTAACCCCTTAAGTGAAAATTTGACTTTCAAAACTACACGGCTTTGATGAGGCCGTCAATTTCTATATTATTACCAAATTTCAACTTTCTATGACAAATAGTTTCGAAGAAAATCGGGTGTGACAGACAGACAGACACCGAAGTGATCTTATAAGTGTTCCGTACGGAACACTAAAAATTGTTTTTAATTTTTATTAATATTGAACAAAACTATTATTTTCAGTGTTTTGTGAAGTTCTTAATCCTGACTTGTTTTATGTACAGTTTCAACAAAAAAACTCGCTTTTAACACTTACAAGGGTATTATGTGGTTGGTAAAATGCTTTTTTAGGTAAATAAATGCAATGAAATAATAGTTTTGTTCAATATTAATAAAAATTAAAAACAAATTTTTAATTTAGCGGTTGAACATATTTATTTTAAACAGCATTTTGCTACGTAGTTTAGTTAAAGGTGGTGTATGCGTGTTTTTTTTTAAACATGAACACTAAAATCTAATATTTTTAAGTTATTATGATAAATGTGGATTCAGAACATTTAAAGATGTCCGAAATAATAGTTTTATTCCATAATTTTAATGATTATTCAATTTTACATTATTTATTAAAATGTATTTTTTTCAAGATAATAGTTTTCTGGCATGTTTAAGTCTGTTTTCTGAAAAAAAACCCTACGGATCTCTTTTTTTATGATTTTTTTTTGGATTCGCATAAAGAAGAAATAAGAAGAAAAAACACGTATGTGACAGACATTTTTTGTGTATACCTGTGTTATTTTTCAAATTATTTAGGCTAGGCACGCGCTTGATGAATAGTGAAATATTATTTTAAGAGGTTAAATCTAACCATAATTTCTGATAAATTCATTTGATAGCTCTAATATATTTTTGTGTAATATAACTTATTTGACCCATTGTGGGTATCCCATATTCTAAAGGAAAGAGAGACCACTTAGCACATGTGTGTATAGTCTGATCAATGGATCTTTGCAGTCATGTGATCAACGCGACGTCAAGAATATTCATACGATTCAATCGGCTGTCAATTCAGTGTCGGCGGTCTGAGTTTTAAATGACAATTTGAAAAGTCAAAATAGAATTTAAAATTTTTCATCCCGTTTGGTAATTAACGAAAACTACGGATATATTAAATGTGTATGATGTGTAAAACATCACAGTTCTTACTTGTGAAGGACATTTACCTCTCTGCATAAATCCAACGTTTAATATCACCTATTTTTATTTTTCAGGTTGCTATTATATATTTTTTTGCCTATAAACTCGGCGGTACTGGCTTCTAAAACATGAAGCTATAACCAAATTCCAGGTTGTTCGCTGACAGAAGACCTACGTTTTTAAGTTTTTAAATATACTTAACATGTTAACAAGAAGAATAATATAGACGGATGTTTACACTATATTCAGACATTTATGACGTCCATGCAAAGAATTCGACTATATGAACTATTCGCATGAAAATCCATCATCCACATAATGCACTGGAATTTATCTGCGGGGTAATCTGTGCATTAAAAGAAGCTTAACTTTATAAATTTTATGTTTTATTCTTTTAAATTTAAAAAACATCATATTATGAAATATTTAATTCAAGGAAAAAAATATCTCGGAATTAAATTTATTGTTCACTCCAAACATTTTAAATTACCCTAGTATTCGTGTACGTAGTGAAGATTTTAGATTCCCCTAGAACAGGGGTGCTCAAACTTGAACTGCTGGCGATCTACCTCAATATTGTTAGACTACGATCGATCGACTCTGAGAGGCTGCAAGTAAGTGTGATGCAGGATTGTCGTCTAGGTAGGGTGTATCGTGGCATAGATGTTAGTTTTCCGCACAATATGCACTTTTTTAGTCAAGGTAAGTGTAGGTCTGCTCTAAAATGTCAATGAAAAAACTCATAATTATTCAAAATTGCGAGTTTATTGGTTCTTACAAAACAAACGAGTTCTAGTGTCTAAACTTAACTAAAGAGTGACTTTGGATGTTGAAGCGTGACTGCATGTCCTCAGCATACTTTTCATGAGATGGTACGTAATTACCGAGTGCTAATCGCAAGCATGATGACATATGTTCGTCAGTCGATTGCGATATTTTGACTTAATTATCTTCATTTCAGAAAATGCAGACTCGCACAAGTAAGTTGACCCAAATATTGCCGTCAGTTGAAGGGCGATTTGCCTTAGATTCGGATATTTATCTTCAGATATAAAACACCAGAATTTTGTATCAGATGCTGTGGCTTTGAGATGTATATCTGATATAATTTGCACTAACTCATTTTCAACAGAACATGAGTCCATATTAAACTGACTTGCTATTTCAGTAGCTAATTCCTCAATGTTTTTACACGAAAAAGGGTAACTCATAAATGATGCGATATTTGCCAATTTACTGAAATCATAAAAACGTATTTCGAATTGGCCCAAAATATTTGATAATTCTGCCATAATAAATATCATAATTCAACTGAGGAATTCTTGCTTTCAAAGACGGAAAATTTTTCAGATCCTTTCTTTTCAGTTGATCTGTCATAAGTTGCAATTTACTTTTGAATGCGTTTATTGCGCTAATCATCCCAATAATAGTTTTTTTTCCTTTACCTTGAAGCTCCAAATTAATGGTGTTTAAATGCATTGTGATGTCTGTCAAAAATGCCAAATCAGTCAGCCATTTTCCGTTTTTTAGCATCTGAGTGTCATCACCTCTTTCGTCCAGGAAAGCTGTTATTTCGGGCAATAATTCTTGAAACCTTTCTAGGAATTTTCCGCGACTCAACCACCTGACGTCCGTGTGAAGAACTAAATCGGTGTGTTCAGCTGACTCACTATCTTCCAACTGCAATTTAAAGAGCCGTCGTTGCAAGCTACGTGCACGGATAGAATTCACAATTTTTATTGTAATGCCCATAATCTCCTCCATGTTTAGAACTTTTGAACACAAAACTTGTTGATGTATAATGCAATGGAAGGAGAAAAATGAAGGGAAATCATCATTAGCTCGACACAATGCCACAAAACCATTTTGTTTCCAGTCATTGCTGGTGCTCCATCGGTTGTAATGCACACTAGTTTATATATTGGTAGCTTGTAGTTTGTTACAAAATTGAAGAAAACGTCATATATATATATCTTCGCCACGAGTCTTTCCTTTCAGAGGAATCATTGTCAAAAACTCTTCCTTAGCCGACATGTCACTGAATACCATTCGAATAAAAATACACAGCTGGGTAGTGTCTGTCATATCGGTGGATTCGTCGAACTGTAAAGAAAAGTATGTACATTCCATGACATCATGTTTTAGTTTATCTGCCATGTTCATACTCATGACTTCAACACGCCTTGTGACAGTCGGACGAGATAACTGAAGTTCTCTAATAGCTGACATAATCTCTGTTTTATTTTTAAAATCTCCAAATACGGTCTCACCCGCTTCTATAAATGCTTCCTTCACAACCAATCCATCATCAAATGGTTTCTTGTGTTTCGCCAATATATGAGATATTTTAAATGACGCGATCGTTGCAGCTTTTGATTGTTTGGCTGGTCTTGTGAACATGATTTGTTCTTTTTTCAAACAAGTTATCAAATCACTTACTTTTCGTTTTCTTAATTCACTCTGTGACGGAAAATCCTTTTCATAGTTTTTATGAACCGTTTTATGATGCCTCTCTTCCCACGCTTAGGTATTGCAACTGACGCACGACAAATGAGACAAATGCACTTATCCTTTACCATACAAAAGAAAAATTCTTCCTCCCAATCGCTATTAAAATGATAAGTTTTACTTTTCTTCGCCGCACTCATTTTGGACTATTTATTAATAAACTTTGTATCGATGTATCGCCTTCAAGTTACAACTCGGACTGACTCCTATTCCTGCAGGCGCAACATTTTATATCGGCGCGAACGAAGTCTCGAATGTTCCCGTCATACACGCCGCCCGAAGTTTCTCGAAAAATCGGCGGAATCAAAAACGCGGCTTTTCTTTGACAAGTACCGCGCGTTCCTTTGATAAAGCCGCCTTTTGCCGCTAGCAGGGGGTTATTACGATAAAAGAAAGTGATGAGAGGGTTATTCTGGCCTAATTGTGAATCGAATAAATTTTAGTAGTTTATTCATTACATTTTGTTTTAGTTACCTAAAACAAAATCTGTGAATAGTTCTCTATCGGAATTTTTTTCTCGAGATCGACTCAAAAAGCACTCGCGATCGACTTGTCGATCGCGATCGACCGTTTGATCACCCCTGCCCTAGAACAACATTGCTAGTTTCGAAATTTAGATGCTCAGGTAGACGATAAAAGTGTCAGAAGAAGGTAGGTACGTTGCTTCTACAAACAAGAATATCCTCGTCACCTACATCATAAATGAACATAGTCGGAACTAAATTATGGTATTTTAATCAGAATATCCAAACCAATATCTAAAATAATAAATTTTCTGTATTCTGTCACTCCCTTTGCGTGAGCTTAGTATGACTCACAGACAGGAAGCTTAATCGGTAATCACTCGAGATGGCCGATAGCTTAATTACCATAATAGTCATGTCACTAAAACAGTGTAACTATATAATATGTTTTATACTTTCCTACTTTCCAATTACACATATTTTCCCGTAAATTTAGACATCAGGAACAAATTTTATTTAAAGAACTGGAACAATTTAGTTTGTGAACATTAAAAGCATTATAATGTGTTAATTGTCAACTTTGTACGTGATTTACCTTTTAGTATGCCTTGTTAGCATAAATTAATCATACTCAAGAACGGAATTGAACAGTTAGGTATTATTATAATTTTATAAGCGTTTTTTTTAATAAGCGTGCTATTTAGAGACGTGGGTAAATTTTAAGCGAATTAAAAGGTGTGACTAGGTAGTAAAGAAAATAGAAATTTAATTATCGAGATTTAAGGCAATAGGAAACTCCTTACTTACCTACTAATTTTATTAAATACCTACTTAAAATATGCAAACAGGGTGTAATGAAAATAAACACAAGCGTAACGGGAATGCGTCAACGCATCAATACAAAATTAAGAGATACTGAATTTTATATCAAATTTCAGACACATATACAGGGTGAGTCAACGATAGAGTAAAGTTCATTATCTCATTTGTTTCGGGAATGACGAAAAAATGTTAAATACAATAGTTTTAGGGAATGTTAAGATGCACAGTTTAAAATGATTTTTGAGTATACAGGGTACTTCAAAAAAGTGTGGCCGATATAACATATGTTTTTTTTTTTAAATGGAACATCCTAATTTCTCATTTATTTTTAAATTCTTCGTAAAATTTTATAACTTTATTATTAATAATGTTATAAATCTAAACCTGGTAGTTTTTCTAATATTTCAATTTTTCTTAAAAATATGTTAGTTTTCAGTTTTGTAAAAAATTGCCAGTAGCGCCATGGTGGAATACTCATAATTGGTACAAGCGTTCTATAAAGATGAAAAAAAGATATATGCAAAGAAATTTGAGTGAGATGCTACAGGGTGTTCAAAATAAATTTATGCATTTCGACTATTTTTAAATTGAAAAATCTCAAATTTTTTAAACGACACACCCTGTATATTATTATTTTTTCTGATAGATTTTACAAAACCCTCCAACTTTTATTTAGTAAGTCATATACTTATTTCTAATAGTTTTCGATTTATTTTGAATTTTTAAATTTTTACCCTTGTTTCTAATACAGTTACGCTATACATCATAGTTGCCAAGACAAAACAAAAATGTAGGTATTGTCAAATTTTTACATGTCTATTAAGCAAATAAAAATAGTTTAATTTGTTGTAGTAAGTGACGTATAAAGGTAATAGTTATGGATTTTCCTAAAAATGAATCAATTGATATGGTTTATATACTGGGCGAGGCGGGAAAAAATTGTCTCTTGGCAGTAAGGCTTTACGGAGCGAAGTACCCTAATAGACGTATACCATAAAGAAAATCTTTTCAGTGCTTAATGGAACGGTTTGATGGTAGTGGTAACGTTGAGTTTACGAAACGGAAAGTAGTAAACCAGAATGCTACCAGTGAGGAAAAAGAAATGGAGATTTTACTTCATGCTGAAGATAATCCTCAGATCAGCAGCCGTCAACGAGCTGACTTATCTGACACATCCCAATCTACGACTAATCGCACCGCAAGAAAATACAAGTATCATCCCTATCATATGGAACTACACCAAGAACTTCAAGACAGTGATTTTGAACGACGAGTAAACTTTTGTACCATCATGAATGGAGCAATAGAGGCCGATCCAAATTTTTTATCCAAAATAATGTTTTTTGATGAAGCTACTTTTCGCAGTTAACAGCCATAACATGCATTATTATTCAACAGTTAATCCATTTTGGATCCGGGAAGTTCAAAATCACTGGTCGCTTAATGTATGGTGTGGAATATTAAATTTTCGAATTATTGTCCCATATTTTTTCCGCGAACTGCTTAACGGGCCTAGATATCTAAATTTTTTACAAAATGAATTACCCCAGCGTCTTGAAGAAGTTGATAACTTTGAAAGGGAACAAATGTGGATTCAACAAGACGGAGCTCCTGCTCATTACCACCGGGAAGTCCGGGAATTTTTAAACGATCGTTACCCATAAAAATGGATCGGTATGGATGGATTCATTCAGTGGCCCCCCTCCATCATGTGACTTAACATCTTTAGACTTCTTTTTGTGGGGCTACATTAAAGATAGTGTTTATGTGAATCCCCTTACAACACCAGTAGATATAGAAAATAGGATACGGGATGCCTACAGGACAATAACGCCCTTTATGCTAAAGGAAGTGAAGGAAAATATAGTAGAACGACTAAATATGTGTATTCAAGTAGACAGGCATATTTTTGAACATTTATTATGTCATAATAATTAATCATTAGATAAATTGAACTATATTAAAATTATTACTAACTATTTGTTTATGTTTTCACAATAGCGGAAGTGTATTAAAACAAGGGTAAAAATTGAAAAAATTCAAAATAAATCGAAAACTACTAGAAATAGGTATATGACATACTTAAAAAGTTGGAGGGTTTTGTAAAAACTATCAAAAAAAAATAATAATATACAGGGCGTGAAAAATAATAATATACAGGGCGTGACATATAAAAAATTTGAGATTTTTCAATTTAAAATAGTCGAAATGTATAAATTTATTTTGAACACCATGTAGCGTCTAACTCAAATTTCTTTACATATATCTTTTTTTTCATCTCTATAGAACGCTCGTACCAATTATGAGTATTCCACATTCAGAAACAATGGCACTACTGGCAACTTATTATAAACTGAACACCAGTATTTTTCTTAAAAAATTTAAATATTATAAAAACTACTAGGTTTAGGTACATAACATTATTAATAAAAAGTTTAAAAATTTTAGGCAGAATTTAAAAATAAATTAGAAAATAGAATGTTCCATTTAAAAAAAAACATGTTATATTGGCCACACTTTTTTAAATTACCCTGTATACTCAAAAATAATTTTAAACTGTGCACCTTAACATTTCCTATATAACATTTTTTCGTCATTCCCGAAACAAATGAGATAATGAATTTTACTCTATCGTTGTCTCACCCTGTACATCATATAACTCGCAATGGAATAATGCAACTATTGTCTTCATGCATAAAAAAGGAGATACTTCAGACCTTACAAACTGTGGACCCAATAGCCTCCTGAGCCATAAGTTATTCACGAAAATACGAGAATGGATTGAAAAGTTCGCGGCCTCACCAAAAAATAATTATATTTTTATTATAGTAGCCTCAATAAGTTCATACTTTCTTTGGTTGTCACCGCGTAACGTTTCGTTGCTATAGAATTTGTGGTTTTTAGGTTAGAACGAGTTTAGTGAGACCAACTGCAGCGTTTTTGGAAAAATGGAAAAAATTTAACGTGCGGTCATCAAGTACCTGTTAAATTAACAGATATGAAAACACCACTAGGGGAATCTGCTCTGTCATAACCCATTGTGAAAAAATGGGTTGCAGAATTTAAACGTGGACAAGAGAGCATCGAAGATGACCCTCGCTCCGGTCAGGCCACGCGACGTCTACGACTGAAGAAAACATCGGCAAAGTGTGTGATCTCATATGGAAAGACCGTAGATTAACTATCAGGGAGATTGCAGACCCTATAGGCCTCTAGTATGAACGAACTCGGATTTTCTAAGGTTTCCGCTAGGTGGGCCCCCAGATTGTTTTCAGTTGAACAAAAGCGAATTCGACTCACGATTTCTCGCGACTGTTTGGAGATGTTTGAGGCTGATCTGCAAGATTTTCTTAACATGTTTGTGACAATGGACGAAACCTGGGTTCACCACTATACTTCAGAGTCAAAACAACAATCCAAGCACTGGAAAAAATCTGGTGAACCGACCCCAAAGAAAGCGAAGGCAATTCTGTCGGCTGGAAAAGTGATGGCATCAGTTTTTTGGGATGCTAAAGGTATTATTTTAGTGGACTACCTTCCGAAAGGCGAAACAATACACTCGACTTACTATTGCACTCTTTTGCGTCGTTTACGTCAAGAAATTAAACAGAAACGCCCAGGATTACTGAGAAAGAAAGTTTTGTTCCATCAGGACAACGCTCGCGTTCACACGTCTGTTGAGTCTATGGCTCAAATTCGTGAATTGTGGTTTCGAATTGCTGTCCTACCCAGCTTATTCTCCTGATTTGACACCTTCGGACTTTCATGTATTTCCAAACATAAAAAAACACCTCAGTGGCCAGAAATTTTCATCAAATGAAGAAGTCGAAGCTGCAGTTAACCAGTATTTTGAATACCTTGAGGAATCTTTTTGTCAAACAAGTGTGGAAGCGGAAAGCAGGTGGAAGAAGGCATAGAGCTAGGTGGAGATTGCGTCGAAAAATAAAAATATTTTTGTACCTATTTTATTTTGCTTTCTTACAGTTAAAATCCTCGTTGAAAAATGTATAGAATATAATCTTTGTGGACTTCGAAAAGGCTTTTGATATTCCAATGTAATCAAATACATATATGAAAATGCAACCGTCATGTTAAAATGCAAACTAATCAATCCACCAGCAAATTTCGAATCGAAAGAGGAGTGCGGCAGGGTGATACGCTCTCACCCAAGCGGTTCGTAACACTTTTAGAAAGTATTCTAAAATCAATAACCTGGGAAAGAATGGGACTTAACATTGACGGTATGGGGGTTGTAGGTACCCCGGGACAGTGTCCCACATTGAGGAAGGGCACCTCGCCATATCATCAAATAAAATCATAAATCTGTAAACTATAATCGAATAAAATCGAATGAGGAATAAAATTAAATAAGTTCTGATTAAAATTTATGTAGTAAGAGGGGCACCGTCGAGCTCCCTTCAGGAACCGGCGTGGGAATGTGGGAGGTGGGACCCCTCCTTCGATTTTTTAACATTCACGGTGAAAAGAAAAGTTAAATCACCTCTGTTTCGCCGACGACATTGTCTTAATAACAGACAAAATACAAGAAGCACAGACTATGCTACACACGCTTCAGGAAAGGTTGGTTTAAAAATCAATCTATCCAAGATCCAGTTTATGAAAAATCTTGTATTAAGCGACACTATAAAACTGAATAATATAGAGATAAAGCAAGTATACCAATATAAATACCTGGGACATGAAATCAGCATAGGACGAGATAACCAAACACATGAAATTCCACGGCCAATAGGTCTCTCTTAGGCTGTATATGGCAAACTGGCCTATATATTCAAATCTAACCTTCCTATGTGTTTAAAAAGAAAAATATTTGACAGATGCATACTCCTCATTCTTACGTACGGAGCAGTGACGAAAAAAACATCACTAAAATATGTGTCATGCAACGAAAGATGAAGAGGTCAATGTTAGGCATTACTCTTAGAGGTCACATCCCAAATCACATTATTAGGAAGAGAACGAGGGTACAAGACGCAGTCAAATTCATTCTATATCTTAAATGGAACTGGGCTGGGCATGTTGCTAGGTTTAAGGCGATGGACAAAGAGAATCATGGCGACCAAGATCCGAAGCCTATCGGAGTAGAGGTAGACCACCAAATCGATTGACTGATGATTTGAAAAGAGTGGCTGAAATTGGGTACAAGCGGCCCAGAACAGAAAAAAGTGACAAGACTTAAGGGGGCTTTCGTCCAGCAGTGGATAGTATAAGCTGATGATGATAATGATGATGATACATCAGTTGCCATTTACCCATTACTTCCCTTGTAAAGACTAAGTTCTAAAATAAATACAAAATTTGACTTAATCAGACTAAAGAATAACTTAATTCAAGCCCAAAAAGAGGACATTTTACATGGTAAGTACTTTATGATAAGATATTAATCACAAAAGTTGTACACAGGAAAGGCTTCAGACATTTTATTAGAGATGAACGATATTATCATATCTGTAACTTTGACCTGTGACTTAGTCACAGGTAATACCTGCGACCCAATTCTTCGCAAAGCAGCGACTCTAGTCGCTGTTGTAAATATTCGCTACATACACAGATGTCACATATCCGCCCGTCTTGAACTTAACGATCGGCGACGGCGGCTATCGTCTCGTTACAGACAATGGTCGCAGTCGGCCGATAATCGACGGCTCACCGGTACACGATGTTGGATTGTTGCGTCGCCGCTGGAAGGCAGAACGCTGTTGGCACAAATAACTACTTCTAATGGCGACGTGACGAGTTCGACGTCGTGTACAGGTTCCTTGAAATATCGCAGTGTACCAGTGACCTAAGTCGCAGTTAAAAGAAGCTGTGACTTATAAATCACCGTCGCAGGTATATCTCTGACCTAAAAGTAGCTGTTTAGCTCATCGCTAATATTTATAACTTACAAACCTGATGCACATTATTCTGCTAAAACTGAAAATAATGAAAAAGTAATACACACACATACTTCGATTAGAAGACACTGAAACGGACTTATAACACGATATATACGAAGGAATCTCTCTAATTCACCCACCTCATTAACCTCTTGTATGCTTGAATATAAATAAATGAAAATAATGAAAAAATAATACGCTTTTCAGATTTTTAGGCTCCAAGAACCCTGAAAAGGATAAGTAAAATGCGATATAATTATATGAAGCAACCCCTCCACCAACTCTTAAAGCCCTTATTTGTTTCGAGTATTTGAAAATAAAAAAAACTAACTCAATTTTCAGATACCTAGACTGAACTGACTTTTGACTGAGATAATGGACAAATCTAACGCGTAATTATTTATAATAATAATTATAAATAATATATGAGGGGGTGAGAAAGGGAGATAGAAGGGTGGCTTTATATTTATCGTGTAATACTTTTTTATGGTTTTAGAGCCAAGCAATTCAAGCATTTTATTATTATTTGTTTAAAATTTTAAAAGAGAAGAGTATGAATGAGAGTTTAATTGTAACAGAAAGGCGAAAGAGGTGGAGATCGTAAAATGTTGTACAGTTTCAATAGTATTATGTGAATTTATCCTGACTGGTGGTTGGGATATTGGACAAAATTTTACCATAATGATTTATAATAAAAATACATAGGGTTAAATGGATGGGAGAGTGAGTTGCATGTGTGTCGTAATATAACACGTAGGCTGAAAAGTTTTTAGTCTGATACACAAATCTATATGATTTTTAGGAAGTACCAACCTTCAAACGATACGTGTCAAAATTTTATGACATTTTTGACGATTAGTTTACAAGTTACAGTGGTTTTAGTGATGCTACTTTTAATATTTTTAAAAGAATGGAAAAAATCGAATTTCGTGTGCTGATTAAACACCGATTTTTGATAGGAAAAAATACCGTTCAAGCAAAGCAATGGCTTGATAAGTGTTACGAGGACTCTGCCCCTGGATAAATCACTCATCATTTACTGGTATGTTGAATTTAAACGCAGTCGTACAGATGCAAATGATGCTCTGGACGCCCAAATCAGGTAGTTACACCGGAAAATATCAAAAAAATTCACAAATATGTTTTGGATCACCGTAAAGTAAAATTGCGTGAGATAGCTGACACCCTAAAGATATCGAAAGAACGTGTTGGTCCTATTTTGCATGTACATTTGAGCATGAGAAAGCTCTGTTCGAAATGGGTACCGTGTTTGCTCACAGTGACCAACAACGTGTTGATGATCTAAATAAACAGAATGATATTTTTAAATTTTGCAGTTTTTGTTCGGACAAAAAATTTCATAACAACGACGATGCTAATTTTATACGTATATTTTATAAAAATATTAATTATTTGTCTTTTTTACGATTCGAATTTCTAAAAGAAAGGAAACAGCAACTTGTTAAATTTGCTTGTACCCTTATTTACTGTATTCACGTAAATGGTTACTACCTACGTCAAATTAGTGACGTTTTAATTTCTGTATAAGAACTTTGTGTAAATATCTTATTTGATATACAAATGATGTGTAACAAGATTGTGTAATGGTACTAGTTCTTACCTTTTTAGGTTATCATTAAACTGTTCCATTGAGCCACTATATCCCCCATTCTGATAATAATTGGTGTTAACTGGAGGTACATTTTCTACTCCAACTGGTAAACCCGATAGTTCTTGTAATCTTTTATCGATTAAATCCTCATCTTTCCATGACGTATAGAGAGACTGGATTAATATTATTTGAATAACATTGACTACAATCCGAAACATCCAGCAAGAAAGTTCTGTTCTACCGTAAATATGTTCCGTTCCCTAGAATGTAAACATAGATAAACATTATAAATATGTTCATTTTCTATTATTTGGTTAGTTTTTCCAAGTATTAAGAGTGACACAAACTGATTGACCCAGTGCGAGAATAACGCAAATCTGTCTATATTCCTGTTGGGGAAGATCGTTTTTCTTTTTTGTATCATTTTGTAATAAGTAGCAACGGTTCAATCTCTGTGAATAATTTTTGATACACTGAAAATTCTCAGTATAAAGTGTTCCAATTAGCGACTGAGTTTAGAGAAGAACTGTCTAATCCAAAATAAAATAAGAAAAAAATGAGTAATAAAGGTTTTTTCACTTTCTTGTTGTACAGGGTGACCGATTAACCACTCCGTTATTTCCGCAACACTTTTTTTTGGGTACAACGGGTTGAAATCGCACAGTTGAGCAGAATGGATGAAATGGGTACACTTGGGAGAGTTGATCAAAAATGTAGTCACTCTCAGAGGATCATATATAGAAGTAAAAGCTCCGTATACCAGTCCTTTTTAGCAACGCTATATGGGTACAAACGAGATTATTCTTTAAGAACAATCGATACTATCGTTTTTTTTGTATGGGAATAGCACCTGTCCTACAGGGAAATCCCTGAAGTGCAACAGGAGCGATGCCTGTGCGGTAAATGCGATTCACGTGGATGTTGAATCGCTGTAAATTGTACTCGGTGTGAAACCTGGTTATGTGCAAATCATTCCAAAGGGAAGAGGTTCGCCACAGACTTCGTTAAAAGGGTTGTAGGAGGAGTGATGAGCTGAACTTCATACGGATGTGAAGAATTGACGCGACGCGTATTCTTGGCATGCACCGCTTTGGGAGGAATTAAGCCAGCTACATCCATCGAACACTTTCCATGAAAATACTTGTAAAATAGACTCAAGTCGCCAACCGTTCTTCGATGTTCCAAGGAATCAGGGTTGTTGGTCAGTTCTGGGTTCCCAATTAGGATAGAATCCCACAAATGCAGTGTAGTTTGGGAGCAGAACCCCAAACGTAGCAATAGTCCATCGTTCGTCGAATTAGAGCTATGTACAGAATTAACAGGTGGTGTGGAGTGTAAAGCTTTCTAGTTCGAAATAATATTCCCAGCTTTGAGAGACTTTTTTTGCTATGCGAACATGTTTATGCCAAGAGATATTTGCTCCAAGTTAACGCCCAGTGAGGATGCTGAAGGAATGGAATATCCCGGTATAAAAATACTATCGATTTTTCTCCTTCTCTAGATGCTACTGACTTGTTATATTTAATGATCTATGGATGCAACTGTTGAATATCAATTTGGAATTTACTAAAGGCAAAAATAAATCTATAATTTGTTAGTAATATTGCTCTATTGTAACAACGTGGACAAACCATTAGAATATACTCATCTAGGTACTTAGTATAAATTCGGATAGTTGCCAAATTTGATGAGATCATTCAAGGACAAAGAAAAAATGCATTTTTTATTGTATTTGTCCGTGTTTCTCCCAATCATATAAGTTTTGCAAACCAATGTAAGATCTGTTCCAACATGACGTCTGATCAATTTTGAATCGGTTATGAATTTTCCGCAGTTCCAAATCGTAACGATAATTTAGATGTTAAATACTCACCCAATAATCAACACTCATGTAGATAACGAGACCAGCTTCAGGAAATGTAAGGATAGTTACAGCAAACATCCATGTTACTAAACACAAGGTGCTTTTCTAAAATAAGAAAAAATATAAGCAATTTATATGTATCTATATTTAGGTGGCGCTAAAGGGAAGTACAATTTTTGAAAAAATCACCTCCGAGAATTTTCGTTTTTTTCAATGTTTTAGGGTTCCTAGATCACGACAAATAGAGTTTTCCATTTCCGTTGATCTGTCGGTACGATAACTCTCGAATAAAATTAATCCATCAATCAATTAATTTCAAATTTGGTACACACATAATACTTAAAGTGGGGATGAGACCAAGAGTTTTTTGATAAATATTGGTTTAGGGCAGTGACTCTCAAAGTAGTTCAGGTGGACCCCCAGGGGTCCACGGGAGACTCGACGGGGGTCTACGTTGGCGTGAAAAAAAAAGTTGTAAGTGGGGGTCTACGAAAATTTATCTGGTTTCGATAAGAAAAAAACAAAAATGTTGGCTTGGCTTTACCTATCAATGTAGGCAGATAATACACTACTCAAAAAAATTAAGGGAGCAAAAAAAATCCAAATTTTTCGGTGATTTTTACAGGCTATATTTCGGTGAAAACTGGTCGTACTGAGACTTTAAAAAAAAGCATTTTGAAGCTTTATGATTCTAACTTTCAGATTTTTTTGGCTAAAATTTTTTAGAAGCTACGGTTCTCATGCAATCCTAACAGATAGCGCGAAAATATAATATTGCAAATATTTTGCTTTTTTTTGGTCTACGGGCTTGAAAAAATTTTTTTTCAGTTAGGCCGGCATATGGAACAGATAGCCTATTTATTTAGCATTAATTTCCTTGTTTTAAAACCTCCCTTAATTTTTTTGAGTAGTGTATTTTAAGAAGGTCAGCGATTGTTACTTGTAAAAACTTGCATATTCGATATTCAGTACAACGCGCGTCGAGACTTGCAAAGCGTCGCCCGCCCCCGCAACGCAACCCGTTCAGACGTGCAAAGGGACGAAATACGACTTGTGCTGTGCTTGCAATCTTGCATGAACTTGTTTGATTCTTCACCAATATAAATACGAATGCCAAGGACAAACGTTACTCAGTTGTTTCCGGAATTTTGAAAAGAAAAGTGTGAGTGAATCGATGTCAGTGTTTGCTAGTGTCGGAAAAAGTAAGTACCTGCCTATTTGTTATTCATACTTTTATTTTATATTGTAATAATATTATATTTGTTATGTTTGCGTGTAGTAGCTACGTAATAAAAATTAAATATTGAACAGGGCCATTATTCGATACTTCTATTAAAGGACAGAAAGTCGAGAAAGATTTAACTTTTAGTACTTTTTATTATAAAATTATTTATTTACCCGACTATGGTGATTCACTAAAGGAGAGATATATGATTGACCTGCATGTTTGTACATATTTCAGTGCCCTCGTAGTTGCTAATGCTAAATGACTAAAAATATTTTCATAAATTGTACGTGTCTTTATATACCACTCGTAACGTACATCAAAGTAATAAATAAATCATTAAAATCGCGGAGTTTTGATGTCAAAATATTCTTTAAAAGTATTTTCTCTAGAATTTACAGAAATGTATCAAAATATAATTAATCAAAAAATATTTTATATTACATTAAAATAGGTTCAGCCGTTTTGTGAAAACCTCTATATGGGTCTTAGCAGTTTGTTGCTTTCAATAATTAAAATCAGTTTTGCCGCCGGCATTTTGGTTTTTTTTCATTGCAATAATTAATTAATCCTATTTTATTCTGTTAAAATAGCCATATCCTGTTTAAGTCGCCTTATGATTACTAAAACAAACATTTTTTTCTTTACAGGTAGGTAACTGATACGAAAACATGGCTGAATCTAAGAACAAATGTCGACAGTACAGTGTTGATTATTTGAAATTTGGTTTTCTTCCATCAAAGGCAGACAAACGATTGCCCATATGCTTTTTATGCAACAAAGTTTTGAGCAATGACTCTATGAAACCATTGAAGCTCGAAGATCATCTAAGACGGTGTCATCCTGATAAAATAGGTAAAGATTTAAAATATTTTCAAACATTGAAGGAAAAATATGAAAAGAGACCCACCGTGCACAGTATGTTCGCTTCAACGTCTCAAAGTAACGATGATGGCTTGCGGGCATCTTACAATATCTCATTGCTTATAGCGAAATCTGGAAAACCGCACACCATCGGAGAACAGTTAATTTTACCCGCTGTTGAAGCGGTTTTAAAAACTGTTCTGCACAAACCTCCATTTGACGTACTCAAAAGAATTCCTTTGAGTAACAACACTGTACAAAGACTTATTAATGAAATGAGCTCTGATATTGAAAGCTTCTTGTGTAATTATCTACAAACAACTCATTTTTCTATTCAACTGGACGAGTGAACCTTACCATTATTATTGGCATATGTTCGATTTGTTATGGACGAAGAAATCCATGAAGAGCTGCTATTCGCGAAAACTTTGGAGATGGACACTAAAGGCGTATCAATATTTAATGTCCTGAGTGATTTTTTTAAGGAAAAATCGATTCCATTTACAAACATTATTTCGGTAGCAGCAGATGGAGCTCCTGCCATCTTCGGGCGATATCGTGGGTTTATAAGCCATCTTAAAAAAATTATACCAGGAGTAACTGCAATTCACTGTGTCATCCACCGACAACACCTGGTACCGAAAAATTTGAGTGATAGATTGCACCAATCGCTTCAATTTGTGATTAAAGCAGTTAACAAAATAAGAAGCAATGCGTTGAATACCCGTTTATTTGCACAATTGTGCGACGAAAATGATGAAGACTTCCAACGATTGCTCTTACATACTGAAGTACGCTGGTTGTCGAAAGGTGCATGTTTAACAAGATTTTACTCACTTTTTGAATCAGTTTTAGAGTTTCTGGAAAGTAAAGATCCAGATTTAAAAGAAAACCTGATCAAATTGAAAGCAGACATCGCGTATTTGACAGATTTGTTCAAAAAATTTAATGACATTAACTTGCAGTTACAAGGGGACAGCCTAAATTTAATAAAAACAAAGGGTGTAATTTCGGCTTTTCTTGGAAAATTGAAATTTATGAAGCAAAATATTAGTCGGCGCGAATTCTCCCAGTTTCCAAACTTGTCAGAGGCAGAATGTCTTGATGAGGATATTCAGACGTACGTTCAACATTTAAATGCCCTGCATGATGACTTCAAAAATAGATTTGAAGATATTCTGACGATGGAATTACCACCATGGATCATAAATCCATTTGATGAAACGGAAGTGGCGAATGTGGTATTACAAGAGGAGCTACTCGAGCTTAGCACCAATGAGGAGCTGCAGGTGAAATTTCAAAAAGGCTATCAAACATTTTGGCTGCAGGCAGAAATACCCGAAAAATATCCTGGGCTGTGGGAAATTGCGAGAAAACTTTTGATAGCGTTTCCCTCGTCATACCTTGTCGAAAAAAGTTTTAGTGTCGTTACAAACCTATTAACAAAAAAAGGAGCAGATTGAACATCACAGAATGGGAAGATTTGCGGTTATTCCTTACAAAACTGAAGCCAAATATTGATAATTTGCTGTCAATCCATCAAGTACATCCCTCCCATTAAAATTATGACTATTTTTTTTAATTGTTGATTTGCATTGTTGAAGTTACGGTACGTTATTAATGTTTAATTTTAATTCTATTAAGTCTGTAATCATATTATTTTAATAAATAGAACACGAGAAAATATATTATTTTTCTTTTTATTTTTACCACCCCGAATTTAGGGTTGGAACTCAGCCACGACGCAAATTTCCATCGTTAGATTTAATCTTCATATTTTTTGACGAGTTGTGGGAATACGGTAGAAATATAGCAGCAGGGGGTCCACCGAAACCAGTAAAATTTTGAAAGTGGTCTACGAGAAAAAAAAGTTTGAACCTCTGATTTAGGGGAAGTGAGTGTGCTTTTATGAGTATGTTATGTAGTATTATGGGAATTTTTCCTGATTTGTATCGAGATAATAAACAAAACAGAACTATTTACAGGAAAACATATATAGAGTTAAAGGGGTGGGGAGGAGGTTAGGCTTCTTTTCAGGGTTCTTTGAGTCGAGAAATCGGAAAATTTATTATATTTTCATTATTTACAATTTCAGCTGGGTATGAAGGGGTTGGAACCGTGAAATATTGTAACATTTCAATATTTCATAATTTTTGCTAGGGATATTCGACAAAATGTTACATAATTACAGATAGGTGAAGTTAAAGGGTTATGAGAGGGTTTAAGTGTTGGTTGTATATATATGATAACATACATCCATTTCAGAGTTCTTGCAGTCGAATAATCTGAAAATTGTATTATTTTGCATTATTTCCAAGTTAATTAGAGGCTTCTGTTTAAGTTTATTAAAGTACGTATTGTACAATAAACAACAATAAAAAGAATACGACGTCCCACTTCACATGGCTTTCGTGGATTATCAGAAGGCTTTCGACTCGATCGAGATCTGGGCAATACTGAGAGCGACGAACAGAGCCCGCATTGACTCCAGATACACCAACCTGTTCTGTTACATTTACGAGAGCGCCACCCTGCGTGTGAAGATTGAAGAAAGCTGGATCACCGGGAATTAATGATAATGCTCCAAGAACTCAAGGCGCCTCATCAGCTATGGGCCTCAAGATGAACCTTAAAAAGACTAAAATAATGAGCCCAAATAATATGAACGTCACCATCGAGAATCACACTTTGGAAGTAGTCAACGAATACAACTATCTGGGACATAATACCAAGCTTGCGCGCGGCGAATTGGCCTCACCTGGATGGCTTTCGGGAGATTCAGCTATATCCTCCAGCGCTCTACAATCCCTGTAAATCTCAAAAGGAAGCTGTACGATCCATGTATCCTACCAGTGACGACATACGGACTCGAGACGGTGACATTCACCGTAAATTGTGCCAATCGCCTCTGGGTTTGTCAGAGGGTAATGGGGCGGGCGATGCTCGGGGTAAGCCTGAGAGACAGAATCCGGAACGATGAGATAAGAAGTCGAACGGGAGTTTGCGACGTGATCGAGTGTGTAGTCAGACTGAAAGGGTGCTGAGAGGACATGTGGCCAGAAGTGATTCTAAATAGATCAAAGCCCTAATGCAGTGGATACTAAGAGATACAAAGAGAAATATTGAACGACCGCAGGCGCGATCGAGGGACGACATCCAACGACATGCCGAGAAGAACTGGATTCAGACCGCCCAATCGGTATAGAAATCTCTGAAAGAGGCCTATGTCCAAGAGTGGACTTCTATGGGCTAAAGAAGAAGAAGATTGTACAATATATTGAGTAGTAATATTTGGATTAAATTATTCATGAGTTAAAATTCTTATTTTAGAACTATGTGTTTGCAAGGGAAGTACTGGGTAAATCCCTTTACCCAGCACTTATAATTTTAGTCTTTTGGTGTGATCACATGGTATCAGTCATTACTGTTTCTTTTGGTTAATCGTGTCAGTTAACGGAACATTACCTTAGTAAAATCGAACTCAGATCGTTAAATTATTTCCTGATAGTTGCTAATATTTGTAGCTTAATTACGACCCAACGTGTGAAAGATGCAAGTATGCTTATTTTTGCATCGCAATTTTTAGTTTGAAGTTTGCTTCTAAAAACACATAAAATTATTTTTTTATATTTGCAGTTGCATTAATAAAAGTATTGAAAAATTTTTTTATCAAAAAACTTTGAAAAAGTTGCGAGGTGCCCGAAAAATATAAAGACGCAACCCAAAAATCAAGAATTTTAGGAATGACGAATTTAAAAAGCTAAAATTAAAAAAACTGAAAATTTCTTATTTTTCAATACCTATTTATTCATAAACTATATCTCCTATGAAAAAATGCAGCCAAAATGATATTCTTTAACATTTTTTGATAATTAACAACTTTATTTTTGGTTAAGCTGTTATCCATGCATGGCGAAATGTATTCGGGAATACATCTGTTCGTTTGTTACTTTCTGGGCGGAATTTGACACATTTTATTCCCACTTGCTATTTTCAATGCTGACCTGTCGGAGTCAGTAGGTTATTGAGGTCATACACTGCTGACAGTGTACATTTCCTGATCTGAGAACAATTGGCCGAGTAGGGATCAATATAATATTTTAAAAAAGTAATTTTCCAAATTAAACTTTTTTATGGGATACCTGTTATTATGATTTTATCTGTGGCGTACGAGACTTATTTTATGCGCCTAAATATCTCATTCATCTAAATTTTTCTAAACAGATGCTCTAGACAAGGGTGGATTCTATCAATACTTGGGACTTATTTTATATAAAATAGAAGCAAGTAAAGGTGGTAAAATATTGAAATATATAGAATGTAGATTGACTTTTCAAAATTCAAGGGTTACTTGCGTCACTGACTGTTGCAGACAATTTACTTGAGGATTAATTTTTAAATGTTTGTAGGTTAAACAAATCAGAACAAATAATCCTTAAAATAGTTATTTAAATTATCATTAAGTAGCACATACCATTATTTCTCTCTCTTAAAGCATCTTAAATCGAATTAATATACTAAAATGATGACCTTTAGATTGACTTTGCGCCGTCTTACAATACAAGGAATACCTACGACAATTAATCTGTTTTTAAGTAGGAGATAAATAAAGATAAGATTTAATTATTGTCCTTTAAAAAAAATCATGAAGGTAACTTTAAACATCATTTAATCATTCTGAAATCTGTGTAGGAAGTGTTTAATATTACAAAACGTATTGTAGTATTGTGCTATTATATTAAGTATGTTTTCTTAAAAAGGAATTTATTGTTTTCTGTTGTAATATAAATAAAATTACAAGCTATTTGAAAAACAGAGAACGAAAAATGTATTTTTCGCTATTAGCATTTATTAGGTGCCCCACATCGTTTTCCCTATTCGCTGCTATTTCTTACGGATCGTTTCCTTTAATTATTCCAGAAAGTGAGGGTCGTAACAGTAAAGTTTAGTTCTGAAATATCTTAAAAATAAAAAATCCATCGGCCTCAAATAAAAAACATGCGGTGGCCAACTTATGGTGGTAATCATTGTCACACATTCCTCCGAATAACAAGTTTCCGTGGGATCTCTGTCATCATCAAAAGAATATAGCCCAATTACTCCAAGGGTCGACATTGCGGCCCAAGCCCTCACATGAAGGTAATGCAGAGGCTTTTAATGCTTTAGTTGTGGCTTTAATAGCACTCCAATAGTAATTTTATTTATCGACGTGTATTTAGGTTATATAGATGATATTGATTGTGAAATTTTTACCGCTCGACAGTCGTAGAATGATTATTTTTGTAAAACTCTCACGCACAAGAAAGTACGCTCGGCTTCGATGAAGCACCATAGCAACTAAATTTCCAAATACCGCGGTTACGCTCTGTATGTATAGCATATTAATAATATATTTTTTTAATTCCCAGTTCTAGATATTTAGGCCAAACCCAGTTTGTCAAAAAATGTGTCTTTTGTTGATCTAATACATTGCCAATTTTCTCCCTGTATATGTGTTGGAAATTGTACGAATGATTTTTAAGTGATTTGGTTTTTTTTTTTGAAGTTCCATGTATAAGAGGTAAGAAACTCATGAAACTCATTATTTATGGAACCCTATTATAATTTTTTGAATGTTTGGTTTTAAAGCGGTCAAATAAAACATCTAATTATGAATGTGATAAAAAGAAGAATAGCTCGGCGGACGACGATTGCATGTAATTTTTTCTAGTGTATTAAAAGTATGGGGGCGTCAAAAATAATGAATCTTCTCGGACCAACTGCCCGTGGGGGACGTGTTTTGATCTATTGGATCTCTTCAGCTTGATGTAGGCTTGGTAGTTTCGAGCGTTCTATAGCGATGACACGCAACACTGAAGACATATACACAGACGTCGACGTCAATGGAAGCCGTGGAAGCAATGGAAATAACTCTAAAGCAATAATCACACTTTCAATACGTTATAACATTCTGTCGAAATAATTAAAATAGAGATCTTTCGAGATCAAATGCCAAGTGACGTGAATATCACAAAATAAAACGGGAGCAAAGTCTCATCTAGATAATAAGATCCAATAGATCGAAACGCATCTTAGAATGGCTTGCCTAGTCAGCGAACCTGGGGGTCATTGGTTATTTGTAACGTCCCTGTAGTTTTAAACAATACAAAAAGGTTATCGACAATCGTTGTTCGTTGAACCAAGTTTCTCTAAAAAACAGATTAATGACAGATAGTTTTTGAGGCAGATGACGGTGTTAATTAGCATTTTCTCATTTATGTATGAGTTGGTTCGCCATGAACCAAATATCAAAAGTGTAATACACATGTATACACAAAAGATTGGTTTTGGAGGAGCCAAGTTAAAATACTTTCTTTGAGGCCTTCAAGGAGAGGTGGGCTACTACAGGACATAACGAAGAACCCATGACTCCTCCTAAACCTTAAATGATAAAATGTTCATTGGAAGAAGATGCAGACGATAGGTATGTTTCTGTTATGAATGAATTAAAGCTGTTATGTTTAACTATATTTCAAATTAGCCGTGCCCGCCGGCTGCGCTCGCGTGGATTTGATTCACTATTATCGTCACTGTTTATTCCTTATGTTAACTAACGTAATAAGATATATTCTATAACCTGGCCAGCGAACATATGTATGTATGAATTAAAAAAAAAAAACACGTAAATCGGATAAGTGGTTCTCGAGTGATAAGTGCACTAACGGACAGACAGACAGAGACGTTGCGTTTTAGATATATTATATAGGTTATTATTATTATTATTATTACAAAAAGTTCTTCTTTCTCACATTTGATCAATGTGGTTCCATGTTTGGCTGACGGGCCAAAACCAAGTCAGCACAAACGCTATTACCATTATGTATAAATCACTGAAAATCTTCTGAATGTTTTTGTGTATGTTTGTGTTGAGTCCTAATTGTACTAAATGTGGTGTGAATGTTATTGGTGTAAGGCCTGTGGCTGATATAATGAGGGGGACAATGATGACTTTTTCTTGTTTCCATAGCCTTTTTATTTCCGTTGCAAGGTCTGTCTATTTGGAAATTTTTTCTGTGTATTTCGTTTGGATGTTTGTGTCGTTGGGGATAGCTATGTCAATTAGATAGGTGACATTTCCTTTTTTGCACTGAAAAATAATATCGAGTCTATTGGCGGAGACTGTTTTATCTGTATGGATACTGATATCTCAGTAGAGCTTGTAATCTTTATTTTCAAGTATGGATGTTGGTGTGTATTTGTAGTAGGGATCTGTGTTTTCTATGAGTTTGTTTGTTGTGGCTAGGGCTTGGTGAACTACTTTCGGCAGCTGAATCATGCCTGGCTGTGTACTCTGTTCCGGCTAATATTTTACATCCGCTCGTTATGTGTTCGATCGTTTCTTTCTGCTGGTGGCATTTTCTACATCTGTCCTCTACAACAGTCGGGTCTTTGATGATATGCTTTTGGTAGTTTCTGGTTAATATGACTTTATCCTGGATGGCAAGTAAGAAGCCTTCTGTTTCAGGGAATAGCTGCCCATCCTGTAACCAGGTGTATGATTGTTTTTTATTTACGTGGTCTTGTTCTATGTGGCATCTGTGTTTTCCGTGGAGTGTTTTCTCTGACCACGTTTTCATCTTTTCCTGTTGTAATTGGGTGTGACTGTGTGTGTCTGCTGAGTGGTCTGTCCGGGCCCAAGTCGAGAGGTGTGCAGTTTTTGTCTGCTTTCACTCACTATTATTATTATTACAAAAAGTTCTTTCTCACATTTGATCAATGTGGTTCCATGTTTGGCTGACGGGCCAAAACCAAGTCAGCACAAACGCTATTACCATTCCGTATTAAGGAATGACCTGACAATGTTACATGTTTTCAAAATCACTGACTTCTGAATGTTTCTGTGTATGTCCGTGTTGAGTCCCAATTGCACTAAATGTGGTGTGAATGTTATTGATGTAAGGCCTGTGGCTGATATAATGAGGGGGACAATGATGACTTTTTCCTGTCTCCATAGCCTTTTTATTTCCGTTGCAAGGTCTGTGTATTTGGAAATTTTTTCTGTGTATTTCGCTTGGATGTTTCTGTCGTTGGGGACAGCTATGTCAATCAGATAGGTGACTTTTCCTTTTTTGCACTGAAAAGTAATATCGGGTCTATTGGCGGAGACTGTTTTATCTGTATGGATACCGATATCCCAGTAGAGCTTGTAATTTTCATTTTCAAGTATGGATGTTGGCGTGTATTTGTAGTAGGGATCTGTGTTTTCTATGAGTCTGTATGTTGTGGCTAGTGCTTGGTGAACCACTTTGGCAGCTGAATCATGCCTGGCTGTGTACTCCGTTCCGGCCAATATTTTACATCCGCTCGTTATGTGTTCAATCGTTTCTTTCTGCTGGTGGCATTTCCTACATCTGTCCTCTGCAATAGTCGGGTCTTTGATGATATGCTTTTGGTAGTTTCTGGTTAATATGACTTTATCCTGGATGGCAAGTAAGAAGCCTTCAGTCTCAGGGAATAGCTGCCCATCCCGTAACCAGGTGTATGATTGTTTTTTATTTACGTGGTCTTGTTCTATATAGTATCTGTGTTTTCCGTGGAGTGTTTTCTCTGACCACGTTTTCATCTTTTCCTGTTGTAATTCGGTGTGACTGTGTGTGTCTGCTGAGTGGTCTGCCCGGGCTAAGTCGAGAGGTGTGTAGTTTTTTGTCTGCTTTCACTGTCGCTGTGTGGAGGCTGGTTTGCTTGCTGTGAAAGAATTTCCTAAGTGTTTGTATTTGTTTTGTGTGTAATGTTATTATTATTATTATTATATAACATGACTAGAGAACATACGCATAAATAAAAAAAAACACGTAAATCGGATAAGTGGTTCTCGAGTGATAAGCGCACTAACTGACTGACAGACAGACAAAGAGACGTTGTATTTTATATATATTATATTCTTTGCTACATGATATTGTTCCATATTTAACGGTTCAGGCAACGTATTGCAAGAGAGTGCGCTAGCGGCAAACTTTTTTTTTCCGACTTGATTAAATATTATCGTCACTGATTATTCCGTATGTTACCTAACGTAATAAAATATATCCTATAACCTGGCCAGAGAATATATGTTTGAATTTAAAAAAATAACTCGTAAATCGGATAAGTGGTTCTCGAGTGATAAGTGCACTAACGGACAGACAGACAGAGAGACGTTGCATTTTATATGTATTATAGATTATGGAAACTAAGTTTGGTAACTGAAACTTTTCTATGCAATTATTAAATATTATTAGATATTCGATTTTTTTTATTATTTATCGAGCGGAAATAAATACTTGGTTTGTGCGTCTCGGGGCTCACTCAATATTCTAATCCCGAAGCGTAAAAATTCATGAAGATGCCTCAAACGCGAATCGTCGGAAAGCCACAAGGTCTAATCTCAAAAATTATGATTATTCTACTAATTTTAACAAAAACTCCAAACTTTAACCAACCGTAGTTGAGCAAAGTCATAGCTGTACAAAATTTAAACTTTTTGGTCTTTAACGGCAATATCTTTCATTTTATATTTAATCAATAAGTCCATTTCTCTTTTCATGTGGTATTTTTATAAGAATCATACATTTTAAAGAAAATATAACGTACTACGTGACAGTACATGATTATTTTAAACCTGTTGTATAAAATAATTATAAATTACAAGTAAATTATTATAAAGGTCAGTCAGTCAGCGTTTAAAATTAATTTATTATTACATTATATAGGTTCTAATAATTAGAAACTATTAACTTGACACCCGCGTTTCTAACTTTAACATACGTATATTGCTACTGCATACCAACTTAAATATATATTTTTCATTTGTGCACTAATTATTAAAGTTATAATAATTTCCCGTTTTGCTGGTACGCCGGCATAAAATAATGCATATTAAAGGTGATATTTTTTTACTACGATTGCTTTATCGTACCGAGAACTGTTGTTACAACTGCAGAACGAAATCAGCTTAACTACCCGTTACAGTTATATTACCGGGTGTATAACAAGCTAACTCCATTATATTAGATTTAATTTTTTAGTACATAGAAAATTTTTACAATCACATTTACATACATTTTATGACCTTTAAAAGGAAATCATGGTCCTTGGGATTAAACCGGGTTAAACTGAAGTAATTTGAAGACGTTTCGCTTACGACTGCACGAGTCATCTTCAGGGTACTTTACTTTCCGAAACTGGAACACTGAATGATTCTTGAAAAGCACAAGCCAAGCATTTATAACTGACTGTGGTCTACCGAATCGCGATTTAAGTTAGTATCATTTCAAAAAGTTTTAAAAGTCTGGAGCATCACTTGAATCAAATATTGAACACCATTTTGAAGCTTCATTTGTCATATGAACATATCCTAAATTTAAAGTCGATCTGTCAAGTCATTCATGGCGTGTTTGAGTATTTTTTAAAAATGGATAAAAATCGAATATCGTGCAAAGATAAAATTCCTTGTTTTGGAAGGTTTATCGGCAACTGAAATCGATGCAGCGTTAGTGAAAATGTTAAAAGAGTCTGCTCCTTCATTTCCAAGTGTTCGTAGATGCACTCCAGAGTTTAGACGTGTTCGTACAAGCGTCAATGATGATCCACGTTCAAGACGTCTAAAAACTGAAGAAATTGTTGTGCAAGTACAAGATAGGGTAATGGAAGACCGCCGATTAACCGTGGATAATTTAGATAAGGCTTTAGGCATCTCATATGGATCAGTACATAAGATCTTAACTAATGTTTTGAGTATGAGGAAGCTATTCACAAGATGGGTGCCACATATGCTAACAACGGAACAAAAATGCACTCGAGAAAAACTTTCTAAACAACATTTGAGTCGTTTCACAAAGAACAACACTGATTTTGTGCGATGATCTGTAAATATGGATGAGACTTGGGTTTACCAGTATGATCCTGAACTGCGACAATACATCGCGCAGTGGACTGTGCCCGTTTGTTCAACTCCAAAGCAGCCAAAGTGATCAAAGTCGTCCAAAAAAATGATGGCTTCAGTTTTCTGGGATGCAAAATGAATTTTGTTAATTGATTACTTCCAAACGGGTAAAATAATCACAATGCAACGTTTTGGACCAGCTAGATGGGAAAATTAGTGAGAAAAGGCCCGGTTTGCAGAAAAAAAAAACATCTTTCATCATAACAATGCACTAGCTCACAGAGGTGCATTGGCAACGTGTAGCATTCGTAGATGGGTATTTTGAAGGTCTTCCGGAAAACCACTTCAGACATAGAGTAAATGAATTGGAAAATCGCTGGAAAAAATGTATGGAGCTTAAAGGAGATTATACTGAAGGATAAATGTATTTCGACTCATTAATTCATCTAGTTTCATTTCCGTTTTCAAAACTTATTGGATGACCTATAATAATCGATCGACTCTGCTGCGGTTGTTAGGGTGTTCGTTAACTTCAATTGAATCCCTAGTCTTTCATCTAACGAAATTGTAAGAAACTAGTTTAGTTTCTCTTACATTGATGGTGTGTTATGTAACGTTGATGCTCAGCTAAACCAGATTATACACATTATTCTTTTTACACATATTTGATGTTCCTTAATTCTAGTGTATATTTCTCTTTCCATTTCTTCCACATACACTATACCATATGAACAGGCAATTTTATAAATACTTTCAGTTTATAAAGAAATTATGTCACTCTCAACTGGTGGATCCTTATTTCTATCTTGTCTCAGTATTGGATTTTCATAATAGTTAAAGCGTCTAATATCGTCAGTACAATATCTATTTTTTGTCCATCAGTTTCTCTGTTTCTAATGAGATTTAATAATTATCACATATTTATAGAGCTTTAAATACTGCACGAGCCCATTTTCGGTAAATCGAATGTCCCAAGGTGTTTTTTCTTTATATCAGTCCATCTAGAAAGGAAACGGCACCATTTGAATCAATTTTCATTGTAAACCTTAAATTTGAATGTTAATTGAGATGATCCAAAGAGGCGTCCATGTGTTCTTTAACAATTTCGATTTTAAAGGAGCGTTATCCATTTTTTTTAAGGCTTCCATGAATATATTCGCGACTACGTGAGAAAGTCAAAACCCATAGCTGATTCTGAAGGTTATTCATACAATGTTCCTTGGAATATGAAATATATAGACGACATACACGTTTCCATTAAATCCGGATATAAGAATCAAAATTAAGCAGATTCTGTTCCTATGGTTTATTGTCATTTTAATCGTATAGAAATTGTTTAGAAAAATGATAACAAATAAAATTTTACTTTTTGTTTCTTTATGAGTACAATTAATTGAAAATTAAAAAACAAGCCATTCATCCTCCTTTCAATTTTCTTGACGAATAAATTGTTTTGCATAAAACTATCGTTACCGATCTATTTGTTTTAGTTATTAAAACTTAATTGATTTTCATATCAACTGGATACTCATCCTTTCATAAAATTGCCAAGAGAGAGCACGGAATTTCTTAAAATTAAAAACAATTTTAAGAAATTGGTTTTAGGAAAAACATACTTCTTTTAAGATGTTCTTCAGCAAGAAAATATAAAATTAATATTTAATGAACTATTAAATGTCCATCAGTTCTATAAAGAACTGATTGAAAGTATTAACTTAAAAAAAAATATTAATTTCCGATTAAATCGGAAAGCCAGTTTCGGTTTTACAAGAAATGAACTTAGCCTGAGTTAGCTGTTTTGGAACAAGTATTAGTTATATTATTATTCAAATGTCACTATCACAGGAGTAGTTAAGGTTAGATATTTCATGCCAGATTCACTAAAGGTGCTCAGAAGTTACACCCGGTATTGTTTCTATCTAAAAGCTCTACCAATTGACTTTTATTTTTGACAATGTAATACGTTGTATTGTAAATATTACTAAATAAATGGTTGTATAAGAAAATTGAATATTAAAAACGACAGTGAAGGTCTTGGAATACATAGAAAATAAACAGTTTTTAAAATTTTAACAAAATAACGGTTTTAGTAAAAATAAAACCGAATTTTTATGGTTTGATACTGCACAATCTCATAACTTTGATTGGCATACTGGTGCTTTCTTTAGATTTGCCTGTTACGAGACCTTAACTTTATAACACTTTTATATTTAATAGTTTCCGATCGTCTGTCCGCCTTTCTATGTTTGTTTGTCTATCTCTATTAAGGTTTATCTGGGAAAACACTAGGTAAATATTAATGAATTTTAATGCTTCTGTAGAATATCAAACATTATAATACCACAACTATAATCTCGGGCAGCACAGTAGTAGCCTATTTTGTGACTCTATGTACCGTGTGATTTCCACAACAACCTATTTTTAAAATGCACAAGTGTTTATTACTATATCATTAACATAAATTTTGTGTTTGTTTTTTTTTATATCTCTGAAGATAGCGAATATGTGACTATAAGAATTTTCACTTACCGTAGCTAATCCGTGCAGCAAGAGAGCCGCAAAAAGGCTCATTGTGAAATATCCAGCAGACAGAAGAACTGCAGCTATTGGCAGAGAATTTGACGATTCTAGAATAATCCATATTAATTCAAATGCAAAAGCTATCAGGTACGTTATCTAGAACAAAAGAAGAAATAGTTTTAAATAAACCAATAACCAGAAAAAAAAAAAAATATATATATATATATATATATATATATATATACATATATATATATATATATATATATATATATATATATATATATATATATATATATATATATATATATGTTATATATTAGGGTGACCGCAAAAAATCGATGTCGGAATTTTGTTCGTCTGGACCCCACAAAACGATTCCCCTTTCCAGATATTGAGATAGCCGAAATTTGAGCTCGATTAAACGACGTTAACCCGTGCCGCTCGTCGCTCAAAGTTTGAAAAAATCCAAATTTTTGGCCAAAAAGCTGACATATGGAGCCATAACTCCAGAACGGAAAATAATAGAAACACGCTTAATATCTCAAAAGAAAGCTAATGTTGTTCTTCAAAATTTATATTCTATACATAATTGTTGTTATTTTAAGTCAAACCGAGTTACAACAGCCTTTAGCCCCAAAAACGTGACCTGGTACCAGTAGGAGCCAGTTTGGAAGTATTCTAAGAATTTTACGGGTTTTTACATAATGTGTCTCGGAATTAACATTGTTTTGTTAAAAAGTATTTTGGAACTCAATTTTCAAACATAAAGAGCCTTTTGTTCAAATTTAATCTTTTATTATATGGGGATTACCTGACTAGTTTACCAAAGAAAGACCCGTTTGACAGGTAAAAAGGAGGGTGAATCTAATTTCTATTTTAGGGATGGTGATTTTACTTCAGCGTACAACCGACCTTTTATTTATTCAGTTTAGTTTCTAAAGTGCCTTTGAGCTGGTTAGATCGAACAATTATCTAGTGAAGATATTTTAACGTTTTTTTTTTTAATTTTCCAAGTGTGTGTGTTATTGTTTTTATAACTATTATAGTATTATTTTAAAAGACATTTGAAAACATTTTATTGAAATTAAAGTTTGCAATATATTTTGTTTCATTTTCCAAGTTAACTGTTATCTACCTATTGGCCTCTGAAATGGTATCCACATCAGGTGTACAAAGCCGGACCAAGGATAAAATATTTCTTGTGGGCTATCCCATTCACCAGATCACCGGTTGTAAACTACCCTCAAATCGTCAAGTTTTGTGTGCTTTATTTTATAATTTACGTACTGTAAAATTAACTGTAAGAGAATCAGCAAAACTTACAATACGAGAAGTGTTCATTTTTTGGGAGAAAGCTCGAATCCCGACTAAACATGAGCAAGATGCAATTACTAAGCTGGAAAAACTTCACGCCGAGTGGAGAACTCTTCAAAAAGACCGGAAGAAAACATCGAAAACGGCCAAGAACAAATTTAAACAGTTTGTTGAAAAGTTGAATGATCTCTTTGATATTGCTCAACAAGATGCCTTGGCTCTGATGAAATCGGAAGAAGATAAGGCGTTTCTCGTGAAACAGAGGCAGAAGGGCCGCCCAGGTTCCATGACTGGAGTGGATCTCAAGTTGTCTCGAGCTGAAGAAATCAAGGTGCAAAAGGAACTTGCAAAAATGAACCGACAAATCCAAGAAGCAACTTTTGATATTGGTGAGTTTTTTTTTATTATTAGTATTCTAAAAAATAGATAAACAAATAAGTAAATAGTTTCATTATAATTGAAAGACAATTGTACATGAGAGCATGATTTGGCATCTTTATGATTGAGTTTATATTTTTTAAATAATACCTTTTGATAATTAGAAGTAGGTAATTTAGTACCTATGTATTATTACTATTCTGCTAAAACGACAAGTTTTTATAGTCTTTTTTTTTCTCTTTCTTTTGTTGCTTCTTAGAGACGGATGATGAAGACAAGTTCGAAGAAGGAGAAGAAGACACTGAAGAGGACAGCATCTACCAGGAACTTGAGAGCTTGGAGGAAATGGACATCCCTGAAGAAGCTGCAGAAGATCCAGGACCATCTGAGAGCAAGAGGATGAAAGTTTCATTTGTAAGGGGCGTTAAAGAGATTTTAAACATGAAATTGTCCATTTTATTAGATCGATGTAAGGTATCCGACAGAAATGCCACGAGAATTTTAATAGCTACTCTAGAAGCACTAAACCTTGACCCTCTTGAGTACAAAGTCTCGAAAACTTTATTACATGATAGAAGGCAAATGTTCAGAGAACAATATAATAAAAAATTTTTTGATAAAGTAAACATTCCTGAAAAAGAGCCCGTGGTTGTCCAATGGGACGGTAAACTTTTACCGGGTGTTTTAAAAAATGAACAATGTGAGCGAATAGCTATAGCTATTTCATATGGCGAAAAGGAACAGCTGCTGGGAGTTCCTGTAACAGCAAACAGCTCTGGAGAGGAGCAAGCCGTAGCCGTATATGAATGCCTACATGAATGGGGTCTTCTCAACACCGTCAAGGCGATGTGCTTCGACACTACAGCATCCAACACGGGAAGACTCAAAGGAGCATGCGTCATATTGGAGCAAATGTTAGGAAGAGAATTGTTATACCTAGCTTGCCGTCACCATATCTTGGAAATTCTGTTAAGAGGCGTATTCGACATAAAAATGGGATCAACCACTGGATCTCATCCAGACATTTTCAAGAGATTCCTCACTGCGTGGCCCAAGATAGACAAAGGAAAATACGACACAGGTATCAGTGACAATCTAATACAAAAGCAGCTAACTCCAGAAGTAATTGCAAATGTTACTGCTGAATTCGAGACCAAATTAACTGAGAGCCACCCCAGGGATGACTACAAGGAGCTATTGCAGTTGGTTCTCGTATTTGTTGGATCACTAGACGGCAATGTTGTGGGTTTTAGAACTCCAGGAGCCATTCATCTCGCTAGGTGGATGGCAAAGGCTATTTACTGCTTAAAAATGTTCATTTTTTCGTCGTCAATTTAAGATGTCTAAAGAAGAAGAAAGTTCTGTGCGTGCCATTTCTGTTTTCCTAGTTAAAATTTATTTAAAGCTTGGTTCAATGCTCCAAAAGCTCATCTTGCACCAAAGCAATATTTAGGTATTTTGCATAGTCTGTTAGACTATAAAGAATGTGACAACGACATTGCAGAAATAGCCCTGACCAAATTTTCGAACCATTTGTGGTATTTGAATGCAAAGTTGGTGGGATTATCGTTTTTTGGATCCCACCATTACAGACGATGAAAAGTTGTTAATGGCTAATAAATTGCTCAGTAGCACAGATGAACCATCACAGCACGCTAGGGTTGTAAATTCAAAAGTTAGGAAAGAAAACTTAAAAGAGGTAGTTGAGGGAGGATTGGTAAATTTACTTACCAAAGAAACGTTTACATTCTGTGACCAATTTAATATAAAAACAGATTTCCTAAGACAACATCCAAACACCTGGCCTCAAAATAATGACTTCCAAGAAGGATTGAAAATTGTCAAAACATTAAAAGTAGTTAATGATAAGGCTGAGCGTGGTGTTAAATTAATAACCGACTTTAACGACCTTCTGACAAAAGATGAAGACCAAAAGCAATATGTCCTGCAACTTGTAAGTAAATGCCGAGCATTATATCCTGACGTTTCAAAAACTACTTTAACAAAAGCTCTAGAATAGATTAGATAACTATGTAAAATTATCAATTCATGTAGGTACTACGTCTGTATCTTTTCTGTGTCTGTTTTGTATGTATTATATACCTAATTTTTATATTTTAAAATAAAAAATGTCATTAGACTTATCAGTATTATTTTATTATATTTCTACTTTAAACTCAAAAATATAAAAGCAAAATTTATCACTTAACAAAATATACGAAGTATGCTCCTAGTGGTACCAGGTCACGTTTTTGGGGCTAAAGGCTGTTGTAACTCGATTTGACTTAAAATAACAACAATTATGTATAGAATATAAATTTTGAAGAACAACATTAGCTTTCTTTTGAGATATTAAGCGTGTTTCTATTATTTACCGTTCTGGAGTTATGGCTCCATATGTCAGCTTTTTGGCTAAAAATTTGGATTTTTTCAAACTTTGAGCGACGAGCGGCACGGGTTAACGTCGTTTAATCGAGCTCAATATATATATATATATATATATATATATATATATATATATATATATATATATCTATATATATATATATATATATATATATATATATATATATATATATATATATATATATATATATATATAGTAAAACTCCCCTTCGCGGACACTCCTCTTACACGGACACTCCTCTTACACGGACACCTCCCTTGAACGGACAGTTTCTCATGGTTCCGACCGACTCTCATATAATTGGCATTTTGTTTACTCCTTCTTGGACGGACATTCTCTTGAACGGACAAGGGTACAAAAAAATATTCTCTTAACCGGACAAAAAACAATAAAAAATAAACGCCTTGTCTCATTTTTCTATGATAAGTATCGCTGTTGCGTCTCCCAATCGCGCTGCACACCAACGTCGCTGCCTGCCTTCACTGAGGGACTTCCCCGAGTAAACCGGGGATTTACCTATCTCAATTTTTCAGTACACGAGGAGATTTAATATTAATCTGACGCCTATGCGAAAAAGAGACACAGTGGGCGACATATTCATTGTAGAAATGGCTCCAAATAGAAAAATTCTCACGCTTAAACAAAAAAATTGTTGAAGTTCACAATAAGGAAAAGTTAAGGGACTTATCCAAGCGTTTTAATATCGGAAAAACACAAGCTGCTAATATAATTAAACCTAAAGAAATCCTTCTAAACAAGTGGATGTCGAACAACAATTCGAATGAAAAAAAAGCGTTTTGACTGGTGATGGTACCAAAATTGACAAGTTGTGTTATAACTGGTTTATAGCAGCTCGCCATAAGAGGATTCCTTTGACAGGTATGCACATGAATTATTTTTTTTTAGATAAGGTTTTCTGGAATTAGTGCGTTGATTTTTTTTTCATATCAATTCAAAGAATGGATAAAAGGGGTGAGAGTATCAGTAGGCTTGTCGTGACAAAAATGCAAAAAACTTATTGGGGTTTTTTTCAGCTCCGCTAATACGATGCAGAGCAAAAGAAATAGCCGAGTCTCTGGGACATTCTACATTCAGTGCTTCTTCTGGTTGGCTTAATAAATTTAGAATCCGCCACAGCATAAGTTTTAAAGCGATTTTAGGTTAATGCTGAAGATGTTTCATTATTCTGGGAAAAATGTCCTTCTTTAATTAAGGGATATTCACCGAAGGACATCTATAATGCGGATGTGACAGGCCTGTATTTTAGGGCTCTACCCAACAAAACGCTAACATTAAAAAATAAAAATGTGTTGGTGGTAAATATCCCAAAGAGAGGTTTACAATTTTGCATTGTGCAAATATAGCGGGAGAAAAAGAAAAACCCTTAGTCATTGGTAAGGCAGCTAAACCCAGAGCATTTAAAAATATTAACATAAACAACCTGCCTGTAACTTGGAAATATAATAACAAAGCTTGGATGACAGGAGAAATTATGACAGAGTGGTTGCAAGATCTTGACTGGAAAATGACAAAAGAAAAAAGAAACATTTTGTTATTTTTAGACAAGGCAGAATCTCATCCAAAAGACGTCCGCTTAAAAAATATAAAAATCTTGTTTCTGCCCCTTAACTGTACTTGTCAACCACAGGACCAGGGAATTATAAAAAATTCTAAAATTTATTATCGAAGTCTAATACTAAAACACCTGATAGTAATCATTGAAACTGTTGGTACAGCGTTTGAGTTAATTAAGAAAATTACGCAACTGGATGCAGTTTACTTTGCAAAAACCGCTTGGGAACAAGTAACCAAGGAAACAGTTAAAAATTGCTTCCGTAAAGCGGGAGTGAAGACCAGTTAATTAAGGTGTTACATCTGATCCAGAAGGTGACTTACCACCCAACGTACTTGCAGATATCCTCAAAAATAAGAACTTGTTGGAGTTGACTGATAATGAACACCTTCATAATTTTTTAAACATAGATGAAAATTTGTATGTTGAAAATCCAGATTCAGAACAAGAAATTGAAAATCCAGTTGAAATACAAGGACTTTCAGAAGATTCTGATGTCGATAAGGTTCCTGTACCAACAGATGCTATGCAAAATTATAGTCAAGCTATTACCCTAACCAAGCAGCTTAAAAGTTTTGCCGAAGAACACGGAGATGCAGAGTCTTTAGAGCTTCTTTCCAAATTAGAAATACGATTTGTGGACGCCATTTTAAAGAAAAAGAGAAGACAAACAACAATATATGAGTTTTTGCGTCATTAAAGGGACCTTTCATTTTATATGTATAACTCTATCCTATTATATTTTATATGTATCTAAAGATAACAAATCTTTGTTTTTTCCTTAAGTTTTAAGTTTTTTGTTTATTTTAAAAATATGCATATACATAAGTATACATTTTAAATGTCCCAAATTCTTTAATTACAGTTTTCATTAAAAAAAAAACGATTTATCGACCAATTGTCATAATTCACAACAATTTAGAATATCATTTTGTCAAATAGAGAACATATAAAAGTTTTCAAAATGTTAAAAGGAAAAATAAAATTTTACTTAGTCCAGCCGGGAGAAAGTGTTACAATATTATCTCTTATTGAATACACCTAGCACCTCCGCAAGACAATATCTA
Source organism: Pachyrhynchus sulphureomaculatus (assembly GCA_019049505.1). Lineage (NCBI taxonomy): Eukaryota > Metazoa > Arthropoda > Insecta > Coleoptera > Curculionidae > Pachyrhynchus > Pachyrhynchus sulphureomaculatus. The sequence continues at coordinate 84,403,195 of CM032446.1, read as the reverse complement.
TCCAAATTTTATATTTTTCATTACCTTTTGGAGACGTACGATTACAGAAGAGCATAAATTGATCCGGATCAATCTAAATGCTATTAATCGAATATTGTACTGTTAAAAATTTTTATTGGAAAAAAAAATGTTAACAAGCCATAACGATAAAAAAAAGCATTTTAATGGTACTTACAAATACAGAAACCATTTACCTATTAAAGTAGCTGGTATATTGACCTTTTTTCAGGGCCGCAAATAAAATTTTCAATACTTTTAGAAATAATAAAAAGAAAACCAGAACAGTGAGTGAGATTCCCCTAATCAAACATAGAATAATAATGTCACCTGGTCTAATAAGCTGGTCCCCTGGTCCACCTGGTGCCAGTTTTAGGTGTTGCTAGCTGATAAAAATCATTACTATATACCAGTTTTGTTAAAATCTAATCGCTAAGCTGTAAAAAATTATTGAATTTTTAGATTCAGCATGCTGCTACTATTTTTAATTCCTTTTTTTCCATTGTTGATGACTTGGCATAGCGTTGAATTCAATAAGTGATTTACCTGAGCATGAAAACGTCATCTAATGATGCAACTATCGTTCTTATTCAATGTAGTGCCGTTTGACTTAAACATACTTCGTTTCTAGTGATCGAATACTCCCAGAAAAGAAAAATACAGAATAATACAACTTCCTTGACTTTTTTAACGTCTGAAACAGAAAATAGTTACTCGCAGGCAAGTCTTGGTTATATGGTGCTTTATGAAATCATATTCCAAACTACAGACCTTAGAAAATCATTTCCTAAAAATAATTCTATCTAAACGAGAAGTGTTGCTTTACCAGCACTCTTCCAAGTGGGCGGAAATTATTTCTCGGCATCGCGTTTCCGTGATTCCGTGTCATTTCCTTCTAGATGTTTTCTTTTTAATTTTGATATATCCTCACGAGAAAAAATCCATCGGTACCAAGTCAAGACTATGTAGAGGCAAACTTATAGCACTTCTTTTGGAGATCAGTTTGTTCGGGAAAAATAACCCTCCCCCATAGCACCGAATTATTGACAAAGATCTATTGAAGTGTATGATTTCGCCCCAGCCTGCTAAGACCAAGTTCTCTCTCCTAACATTTTCTAAAGCGGTTATAAAGAGCTATCAATCATCTCCACATATCGCCTCGTGTTAGCAGTTATTGTGAGGCCTTTGTAATCCTTTAGGAAGTACGGACCAAGTTTACGTGCCGACCCAACCCATCATTTTAGGGGGATCTAAACACTTTTAATACTGTAGTTTTTGAATTTGTCGGATTTCAGTAATGGCATTTCTGTTTGTTGACGTGACTGTTAAGGTAGTGAGGATGTTGGGAAATGTTGAAAAGTATTTAAACAATTAATTAAACAAGTTGAGCCTTTGAGGAGTATCAGTTGACGTTAATTCTCACGTCAGCTGATTTTTATAAGGATGCAGACTTAAATCTCCGCGAAGAATGCGTTGTAAGGGATTTCTAGGTACGACCCTTGAAATTATGCGTATTGAAAGGTTCTTGCAAACTGATACTCGAATACACTCTAGGTTTACATCGCTTATTAAAGTTCTTGGTCATCCTACCCAGAGTTCACTTAACGTCTAACCAGTAGCGGAACTACAAATCATCAATAACCCGGGACTCTGTGCACTAAAGAATTTTACAAGGCTTGATTTTAAAGTGAGTAATGTTTTGATATTAAAAAAACACAACTCCTTTTTTTAAATAATTTTATTTTCATATGAACGCCCAGACCTAAGCTACTTTTCAAGATAATTTTCACCTATATTACGGCGCTTGTAACGTACCAGCTTTTAATATTCGTAGGCGCAAATAAGTGAAAAATCATACTTACCAAGAATGTGTACATGAAATATTCTAAAAGCAACTAAAAGAGCGCAACTTATTGCTGAAAACGTTGAGCAAATCGGCCTGTATGGATACAGGGAATACGCCCGTTAAAAACGGAACTTTGTGCCTTTAAAATTCTATTGTAGAAAATTTCTATGAAAAATTCCCTCTCCTGGTTATCGATTTTTAGCTTACCGTGTTGGGAGTGGTCTAAGCTTTTAGCATTTCAATGCAGAAGAATCTTTTTTTTTCGTCAAGGTGTTTTATTTAGTGTTTGACACCCCCTGTTCGTCGATTGACGACCTCCGTTAAACGGAAGGAAGCCTTTTTAGTGTTCCGTATGGAACACTTATTAAGATCACTGCGTTGTCTGTCTGTCCGTCTGTCACACCCAATTTTCTCCGAAACTATTAGACATAGAAAGTTGAAATTTGGCACAAATATAGGAACTGATGGCCCCATCAGAGCCCTGTAGTTTTGAAAGTTAAATTCAAAGGGATAGTTTTAGGGGTGAAATCCAAGTGGATTTTTTTTTACCAGGTCATCGAATGGGGTGTCAAATGAAAGCTTATGAAAACACGAGTTCAAAAATATATATAATGAAATACTTGCGCACACTTTTCTTTGTATTATTTTTAAAAAATTGCCAAAAATCGCTCTCTTCCTCGTTATCTCAAGAAGTACTGATCAAGAAATTTTGAAAAAATTCTGGAATATTCTTCCCAGGGTGTAGATCGAAGGACAATTATCATCATTGCATTACCTTTAATAATTTATCTGGTATATAAAAAAAAAACAAAAATTTCAAGGTAATCAGTTTTCAACAAAGATTAGAAACAAACTTTGTTGAAAACTCATTTGGGGTTTGTTTTGTAAAAACATTGATCATTTTATATCTCCGTAACAAAAATTTTTTATTTTTAAAATACGGAACACTAATGGCGCAAGTCTGACTTGCACTTGGTCGATTATTTTTCCTTAAAGAATCACCAGTTGTACCCAAATTGCCTTCCCTGGTTACGCCACTGGTATTAATGTCTTAGAATCTAAACAAGCATTTCACGCACCAGTTGTAGAAATAACTATTTTAACAAGGTTAAATATACAGAGTATTTCTTTTAATAGCAAAACCCTTCTTCCTTAACATACAAAGACAATTGTTAACAATACCGCACTATACGTATCTATCTACTCGATTGCAGGTATACATATGTATATACATCCTTAAAATGAACCGTTATTGAAGAATGTAGTAGGCTGTTAAGAAGGAGACACCATTTTTACCTTAATATATTGACTAATTATATGATACATTTCGTTTATTATAGGTAAGTTTCTGAGCTTCACCAAGAAAAAAAAACAATTAAACAATCGTAGCCGAAATTTCAAATTATTGGAATGTAATTCCAGTTTAACGAAAGTCAGTCTTTCTATTCCAGTAAAAAAATGTAAATTAATTTATCCCGCCTTCCCTAGTAAATATAAGTTGTAAGTGAAATACGCCAACAATTAAGATATATATATATATATATATATATATATATATATATATATATATATATATATATATATATATATATATATATATATATATATATATATATATATATATATATATATATATATATATATATATATATATATATATATATATATATATATATATATATATATATATATATATATATATATATATATATATATATATATATATATATATATATATATATATATATATATATATATATATATATATATATATATATATATATATATATATATATATATATATATTTAATCCATTACTATACAACTAGATATTTTATATAGTGAAGTGACACATATTAATATACTTATTTATTCTCAAAAATGTAGCTTTTCTGTTGAGCTGAAACTGTGACTAGAAATGAAATGAAGGAATATTTTTTATTTCGGTTAAGGTTTAAATCATGGGGTAAAGTATGATAAACCCAATCAAGAACATGTGATTTTAATATCTTGTTCCCTTTGGACGAATATATAGGTAAAAATATTTGTAAATTTTATAAATTGTAATTAAAAATATATATTTGTCTGTTAGCAGGGTTTACAATGTTAGAGAAGCATGTATTAAGTTAAATAAACATTGTATATATCTATTATGTAATATTTATAGGTCGGCGACTTTAAAATTTATAACAAATTAGATTTTATTTAAAAAAACATATATCCATATACAGGGTGATAAATTAGTAAGTTTAGGCTTCTATATTTCTAAAATTTCTTTCTTTTTTGAATGATATTGTATACAGTAAACATAATTAGACCTCATCTAAAATTATCCAAAATTTTACGACCTTTTATAAAAAATTCATAAAGTGATTTACCCACTTTTTCCCTTACAAGCATGCAGTTCTAAAATAACTCTCCTACATTAAAGAATAACTTAATCCAAGCATTACTTCGGTATTTTAATGGTGGGATATTAATAAAAAAAATTAAGCACAGAAAACGCTTCTTTTAAAATTCAAAATAATTAAAAAATAAATATTTTTGGATTCCTAGATTCCCAGAACCTTGAAAAGGACATATAACAGATATGCGAAATCACTACTTTAATTTTCTTCCTCACTCCCTAAGAAGAAGTCTTATAATATACCGCTCTCACTTTTTCCGTGCCTGAAACATGCAAAATTCCAAAATCACGAAGGGTGATTTTTTACGAATACGTTAGGTATTTTGAATTTTTCTTATAGACAATATTCTATAAATAATTAAACATAAATTATTTTGCTCGAAAATTGCATACTAAAGTTTGAAACACCCTAAATTTTTTTTTTTTTGAAAAAAAAAAAAAAAAACATTTTTTACAAGATTAGCTTTTATTTTTGCAGATTGGATTATTTGTTGTGAAGTTATCCTGCAGACAAGAAGGCGCCATAATTTTCATCAGTGGTCCATTTAACCCGATAAAAAATAACGTTAACGTTTAAAACATATATATATATATATATATATATATATATATATATATATATATATATATATATATATATATATATATATATATATATATACGAGGCTGGTTTGAAAAGTCCGTGCAAAAATAAAAACTACTTATGTGTTTGGGGTAAACCTTTTTTATTTTTCGACATAGTCTCCTTTTAGGCTTATACACTTCGTCCAACGATGTTCTAGTTTGTTGATCCCTTCCGAATAATAGAATTTGTCCAAGTCTGCAAAATATCCATTAGTGTCTGCAATCACCTCCTCGTTTGAATAAAATCTTTGTCCCGCCAGCCATTTCTCCAAATTGGGGAACAAATAGTAGTCCGAGGGAGCCAAGTCTGGAGAATAGGGGGGATGTGAAACGAGTTGGAATCCTATTTCCATTAATTTTGCGACCATAACTGCTGAGGTGTGTGCTGGTGCGTTGTCGTGATGGAAAAGCACTTTCTTGTGGGCCAATCGCGGGCGTTTTTCTTGCAGCTCGGTTTTCAAACGGTCCAATAACGATCAATAATATTCACCTGTAATAGTTTTACCCTTTTCCAGATAGTCGATGAGGATTATCCCTTGCGAATCCCAAAAGACAGTCGCCATAACCTTTCCGGCCGAAGGAACGGTCTTCGCCTTTTTTGGTGCAGATTCCCCCTTGGTAACCCATTGTTTAGATTGTTGTTTGGTCTCAGGAGTATAGTAATATATCCATGTTTCATCGACAGTGACGAAACAACGCTTAAAGTCCTCCGGATTCTTCTGGAACAGCTGCAAACCATCCTTGCAACACTTCACACGATTCCGTTTTTGGTCAAGCGTGAGCAATCGCGGCACCCATCTTGCGGATAGCTTTCTCATGTCCAAATGTTTATGCAAAATATTATGTACTCGTTCAGTCGAGATGCCCACAGCACTAGCAATCTCATGCACCTTAACTCTTCTGTCATCCATCACCATATCATGGATTTGATCAATGATTTCTGGAGTCGTAACCTCCACAGGCCGTCCAGAACGTTCAGCGTCACTTGTGCCCATATGGCCAGTCCGAAAATTTTGAAACCACTTATAAACTGTTCTAATCGAAGGTGCAGAGTCACCATAATGTTTATCAAGCTTCTCTTTAGTCTCCTGAGGCGTTTTGCCTTTCATAAAGTAATGTTTAATCACCACACGAAATTCTTTTTCGTCCATTTCTTGAAAATCACTCGACTTCCTTGATTCACACGAATGCCAAACACAAAGAAATAGACCAATATGGCTGAAACTTGGTGTGCATTCATTCAAGAGATGCTACTAACTAAACATGACCTCGATACGCGCCGGTGGTGCCATCTCTCGGACTTTACACGGACTTTTCAAACCAGCCTCGTATATATATATATATATATATATATATATATATATATATATATATATATATATATATATATATATATTAAAAGTACAATAAAAATATATAATCGCCATTCTTTTATATTATTCACTTAATAACCTTTGAAATATTTTTTTAATAGACATACTTTTTGCAGCGCTCAGATGTATGTCACCCTTTAGCAAGGGATGTAAAAATAAAAAAAAACTGTTTTGATTAGATTTCAGAATAATGAAAAATCAACACAATTTTCAAACTCCTTGACATCAAGAACACCGAAAATTATATGGAATTAAATACATTCGAAGATCCTCGACTCTCAAACCATGAAAAATACATAAAACAAGATATATATAGTTAGTTACTCCACCCCTGCTTAAATGTGTTCATTATCTTATCTAGAAACAAGACAAACGTCTTATAATATGTGAAATTCTACTGAATTAATTGAACCATTCCCCTCTCACCGGTTTTCCTGAAGGGATATCACTTAAAATTATAGGCCCCTTTTCAACTTCAAGTACTATATGCGTAATGAACTTGAAATTTATATTATATTTGATTTGGAACTGACAACAGACAGACTGACGGAAGATGAAAACTGTGTTTTCACGATGTAGGAATCCTAAACAAGAAGAAAATCAAAAATTTCGTAGGGCGAATAATTCATTACAATATTTCCTTTCGCGATAGACGTACTAACTACAGAAATTACTACCTTAGAGAATGGTAATGCTTGAATATCGTCCACGTTAAATATAATAGGTCAGAATATCATGTACATACCTTGTATATTATTGTTTATCGTTTCAGTACATTTTTCTATCGTATGTGCCCTATTTTCTCTAAAATTATTTGTGTTTGTTCTTATAGTAGATGATCTACCAAATAGAAATATTTTTAAATCCCTCGTTCGTCAATTCAATTCTTAATTTTTTGGCAATAACGTGATGGGCTATTATTGTGCATAGTCGGTATGTCAGTTTTAAAAAATAACACAATTTTTCAACTCTTCTACTGCAAAAATCCTTAAAAGAAGTTGATGATATATACGATGTAACTCTTAACGCCCTCCACTACCTCTCTAATTTTTTATATGTTTGACTATACAAATTATGCCTAAAATTTATTTATTATTTCATTCAAAAATCAAGAAAAACCGACTTAATTATATAGAGGTTATATAAAAATTGTCGCCGTTCACTCTTTTGTTGGAGAGTGTCAACAGATAGACAGATCGATAGGTAAATTATTCCAAAGAGATGATGTTCTCCATATAAAAGACTGCTTGAAAAAGGCTGTACGAGGAGTGAGAAGTTGAACCTTATACGGATGTGCATGCACGGCTCTGGGAGGAATTAAGCGGGCTACATCCATCGAACACTTTCCATGAAAATACTTGGCGAATAGCTCTCTTCTGAATAGAATCCAACAAATGCAGTGTATGTTTAGGAGCAGCGCCCCAAACATGGGAGCAGTATTCCATCGCTGGTCGAATTTGAGCTTTGTACAGAACAGTTGTTGTGGAGCGTAAAACTTTCTAGTTCGAAATAATAGTCCCAGCTTTTGAAAAACTCTCTTGCCTGCTATGCTTGCAACATCTTCATGCCAAGACATATTTGCTCCCAAATTAACACCCAGCAAATTGAGTGACGATGCTAGAGGAATGGAATACCCCGACATAACTGTGGCGTTCAGCAATGTTCACATTTTTAGAAAAAAAAAACGGCCATCTGGGTTTTTGTAGCGTTAAATTCTACTTGGTTACTCTCACCTCAAGATAGAATTTCTTTAAGGTCTTTATTAAGTTGAACGACTTCCTGCTGTCTGTGGATATTTGCACGAGATATTAATGTCAAGGTCAGCAGAAAGAGAGTAGGAGACAGTATGTGGAGCCTAGAGGACATTGGCGTTGATAATGAAGGTGTTAGAAAGAAATGTGTCGACTGCCACTCGCAAAGAGTGCTCTTTGAGGAAACATGAGAGCTATAAATGGAACTTTTCAGACATACCAGAAGAGCGTTGCTTAGCCAACAATCTGTCGTGTTAAACACTGTCAAATGTCTGGGATATATCAAGAGCAACCGCTCGAGTCTTCAATTGCGTTATTCCAAACATGTGTTACATAAGTTAGAAGATCTCCTGTTGATTTATGTTTACCAAAGCCATATTCATGGTCGCTAATTATATCGAAGCCTTCAAGATATTTTAGAAGATGCTGATTAATAGCCTTTTCCATGACTTTCGATATTACTGAAAGCAGTGCGACTGGTCGGTAATTGTTTGGCAGGGTCTTCTTGCCTTTTTTAGGTATCGGCTGAACTGTGGCCTATTTCCAGCAGGAAGGAAGTATTCCCTTTCTGTAGGATCGGTTGAAAAGTCAACAGAAAACTGGTATTAGTCCTTTCGTGCAGTTTTGAGTACTATGGCAGGTATTCAGTCAGCGCCAGAAGCTTTTTTGGTGTCTAGCTTCATTAAAATACGTTTTATAATACGCTGTCTGAAGACAATATCGGGCATCCTTGACTGCACTAAGTAGCTGGTGTTTGTCCTCGGAAATCGACAGAAAAGCAGAGTTCAGCCAACAAGTTCATTTTCTCAACAGGTGTTGTGTCAGTAGAATTATCTGGCCATGTGAGTGGTGGTATAGTGGGTTTGGTGATGCTTGAATACCGTTCACGTTTAATAGAAAAGTACCCTTTATATTATTGTTTATGGAAGTGTATGGTATCAGTATATTTTTCCATCCTATATGCCCTATCTATACCCCACATGTCGTTACTTATTTGTAATAGATAAACATCGCATGCAAAAGAAAATTATGTATGTTTGTTCTTATAGTAGGGGATCTACCAAATAGAAATATTTTTTAATCCCTTGTCCGTATTTTCATCAATTCAATTTGTAATTTTGTGGCAACAACGTGACGGGCTATTATTCTTCATACTCGGTATGTTACTTTTAAAAAATGACGCAATGTTCCTATTCCCGTACTGCAAGAATCCTGAAAAGACGTATATCCTGATATATACGATGAAATTCTGTTAACGTCTTTCACCACCCCTCTAACCCTTTATATGTTTGGCTATAAACAATATGTCTAAAATTGATTCACTATTCCATTCAAAAACTAAGAAAAATTAACATAATGATATAGAGGTTATATAAAATTTATAGTCCATTACCTTTCACAACCTTCTCCTAAAACAATATTGCCCACAAATTATAAGTTTCATTCCTACAGCATAATATGTGTATCAAATTTGAAATCGACATTTCATTTTGTTCGAGAGTTATAGTGTCAACAGACAGATAGATAGATCGATTGACCGATGGAAATGTAAGACAATGTTTTTTTTGTAACCTTTGGACACAGAAATACAACACTTCTTTTATGCGTAATGACCTGAAAATCTACATCAAATTTCATTTAGAAGTGGCAATAGATAGACCGATAGAAACTGAAAACTGTTTTCGCAATGGAGGAATCTTAAATAAAAAGAAAAGCAAAAATTTTGTATGCCGGATAAATACTTTTCATAGTGAAAGAAGTACTAAATACAGAGATTAATATCTTCGATAGTGTTTACAGGCTTAAATATCGTTCACGTTTAATAGACAAGTATGTTTTTATATCCTATATATTATTTATGATACATAAACATCGCATATATTTAAGACAAAATTGGTTCTTATAGTAGAGGATCTACTAAATAGAAATATTTTTAAATTCCTCGCCTGTATTTTCGTAAATTCAATTCAGTATTTTCTGGCAACAACATGACAGGCTATTATTGTGGATACTCTATGTTACTTTTTCAAATGGGTAATATACACTCATATACCCTACTTTTTTGTTTTGTGTCATAAAATTTTTGTCTTTATGTCTAAAAACCGGTCAAGTGCAAGTTGGGCTTGCGCAATTACTGTTCCGTACTGTGATTGCCTCTAAAATAAAAATTTTTGTTACTATAAAATCATCAGTAACTTCAGAAAACACACCTCAAATGAGTTTTCAATAAAAGAATTAAGAGGTCAGATTACAAAGATGTCTAGTTAGATACTGACTAGACATCTTTGTAATTTGACCTCTACATGCTAATTAGACCAACCAGAATAAGACAAAAAGTTCCTAATATGTATATATCTTACGATCTAATCACGTTTTTCTTAGTCAATTATAATAGTTATAGCATTTTAGCTACCTAATAGCCAATAAATCAATCTAACTCAATCTAGAATCTAGTAGTAAAAATTTAAAAGAAATATTTATTACTTACTCATATTTGTTTAATTATAAACAAATAAAATAAAATTATTTTGTCTCGGATATAATGCTTAAAGCAGTAGCTATTAATCTCAGTTCAATTCACAACTTTCGACGAAATAAACCATCATTTTGTCATTCAAATAGTTTTTTTTTATACCAGATAAATTATCAAACATAATGCACTCGTGATAATTTCACTCATTTTTTAAAAATAATACAAAACAAGTGTGCACAGTATTACATCATATGTATATATCTTTGAACTCGGGTTTTCACAAGCTTTCATTTGACACCCCACTAGACGATCTGGTATTTTTTTTTTTATTTTCGATTTCACCCCCCAAAACTAATCCCTTAAGTCAAAATTTAACTCTCAAAAAAAACACGGCTCTGATTGGGCCATCAATTCCTATATTTGTGTCAAATTTTAACTTTCTATGTCAAATAGTTTCGGAGAAAATCGGGTGTACAGGCAGACGGATGGACGGACAGACACCGAAGTGATCCCATAAGTGTTCCGTACGGTACACTGAAAAGCGGAGGGTTACTAGTTTTTTTTATTAAATAGAAACAATTGAAAAATAATAATATGCTCCAGAATTAACTCACATTGTACGAACAACCCACTTCTATTTTATTAAGTTTTATAAAATAATGGAAATCTTAAAATCCAGTCCGTGGTTCTCGAGACTAGTTCGATCATATAAAGACGAACGTTTTATTTTATGCTGTAAAAAGTTATAATTTCATATAAGAAGTTAAAAATTTACTAGTTTAATTGTATTAAACTATACTAATAACTCTTTTACGATACCCTTGTATTTTTTTGTCGATCGAAGTTCACATTATTAACCTCATTCCCATTTACAGGAAACAATATTATTAATACAAACTAGACAATTATCTATCAGTTTAGTTCATTAATAGTATTAATATCAGGTATTTCAAGAAATATTAACACTATTTCAAAAATAATATTGCTTAAATACAACATTCTAAATGGATTTATATGGCTATGAATGAAAATAATAAATTCTATAATCAGGGCCGTGGATAGGAAATTCGGGCCTCGGAATCGTGAAAATTTGGATCATTCTCAGGGCAACAGCAAGAAAATCGTTAGCGTGAGCTTCTCGAAAAAAAAATCTTTCTTACAGCGGAACTTCAAACGCTTCACTCCTTCTGAATTCGATCCAAAAAAGGCAGAGACCTCCCAAATTTTTAAAAACTACCACAATATAAGTTTATACGCTTAGATCCTTCTCAACCACCTAAAGGTGAAATCAATGACGGGGAGGAAGCTTTTTAAAGAAAGAAAATCCTCGCTTACAATCGAACTTTAAAAAATCTTACCCCTCCCAACACGAAAAGAAAGAAATGTTGTATATTTTCAAATATTATTCATAATCAAATTTATAACGAGTTAAAGGGGGGAGGGAGTTAGAGCGCTTGCTACGAATATATCGTGTTATACGTTCTTTTGAAGGTTCTTGGAGTCGAGGAATCTAAAAATTTTGTTATATTTTCATTATTTTCAATTTGAACAGGAAATAAGGGAAGTAAAATAAATCCCAAGGTATAAGATCCTGCCTTTTTGCTTTTTCAATGGGGCAATAAACGACCCTATTAGGGTTTTATGCATAGTTGCCAGGTATTTCCATAAACGTATTTTTACCTGCTTTGTATACCGCCCTCAATTGCACCTGCAATCATATTGGATCTATTTTTACCTATATATTTACTACCTGGCAACCCGGTATGAAGCCCTTTAAGTATTTGATAATATAGGCCTAATGGCCACAGGTCCCCATTAAGATTCGAAAGATACTTTTTATTATTTTTACTTTTAGTTTTACTTACAACTTACAACGTAACGGTTCTATTTTAATTATGTCGCGTCCGTGGGAAAATTGCAATAGTGACTATCGCAAGAGAAAACATTTATCACTTGACGCTAAACAAATAGTGAAAAATGTTTACGATAGTTTGGTAAAAAGAAATCTGAATAAACAAAGTGCTTTGCAAGAAACCAGTGAACTAACAAAAACCTCAATTTCTACGATTAAGGGTATTGTAGGAAAACCATCACTCAGGAACAGGAAAAAACTGAAAGATTTTTAAATGCATCATGTAGACGATTGTGAAAAAGACCTCATCAGGAGAAAAATATATTCTATGTATGAAGAGCAGTTGGTGCCGACACTAGACAAAATAAAATTAAGACTGGTGCAGGACTGGACCAATAGACATTGTGATCAACCCTTCACAGAATTCTCTTAAGAATGTGATTCATGTTCCGAAAAATCAACAAAAGGCAAGTAGTGATGGTGTCACAAAGATTACGACATACTTATTTACAAGAAATTAAAAAGTATCGATCAGAGAATTGGCCAATAATTTACTTTGACGAAACATTGTTCAATATCCATGACACTGTGCAAAAAGGGTGGGTTGACAGCAAAGGTAAACGATAACCATTTTGCATGCTGGATCTGAAAAGGGCTGGGTTTCAAATTGTCTACTATTATCTGCAAGAAACATAAAAGATTCTAGTTTGGACTATCATGAAGACACGACCGCAGAACTTTTTGAAAATTGGTTTCAAAATTCCCTTTTGGCAAATGTTCCCGAACACAGAGTGTTACAGTTATGGACAATGCAAGTTACCATAGTCGCCTATCAAATAAGGTTCCTAATGCAGCCAACACCAAATCGGAAATATAGGAATATATGTTAGAAAATGACATTTATTTTGACTTTAGTTAAAAAAAAATGATCTTTTGGAAGTTTTGAAAGACTATAAATTGAAAAAGAAATATGTTTATGATAGTATGACTAAGAAAATGGGACACACTGTTTTGCGGCTTCCCCCGTATTATTTATTATTTATTTGTGTGTTTAATCCAATTGAACATATTTGGCATCAAGTTAAATCAAAAATAAGAGCACAAAATGTTTCTCCTACTTTCAGCGTGTCAGTGGTTGAATTAGTAAAAAAAATTATAAATGATATACCTTGTGAAAGCTGGAAGAATTCCATTCAGCATGTTGTTAAAGTTGAAGATTCATATATTTATGTAAATAATATAAAATCACTGATAATTACCTCAGCTGATGACAGTGATAGTGAAACCGAATTAGGCTTAAGTTAAAATATATTTTTATTTATACAATATGTCCCCTGTTGTAAACCCCATTCATTCAAACTGTATATTTGTACTTCTTATCCATAAATAAACATCTTCAAAAATACTTATAATTTTATTTATTTGCATTAATGAATAAAATTCTTAAGTCCATCTCTGCAACCTATCATAAAAAAAAAGCAAATACAGGATCTTATATTTTGGGACAGGCTATACGAGGTAAAGAACTGTACCATTTTTTTTGAGTTACTCTGTTTAATATTCTATAACCTTAGAATTAACCGCCAAATAATTTTATGGCTGAGTACTGAAACAATGCAGGTTCAAAAATGTTTTTACCAAATTTATTAATACGCTATACAAACTTGATAAAATTTTATTTGTTCCACCTGTACCGCTCATCTAAGTTAAAATGAAATATCTACATTTTATTATTTTTATTTAGGTATTGTTAATTAACTTTTACTACTAAATTTCTCTTTCATTTATCTTCTAAGTCAAGGCTCCTTTAAAAAAGATTGCTTTAATCCTGTTCGATTTCGTAATCGTTTATACCCTGTTTTACCGATTTTTCTTTTTTTAAAAGGTAATTAAAATAACTATAAATAAATTTCTTAACAAGAAAGAATCTATACTTGGAACAGAAAATTGATAATTGATAGGGAACTTTACCTTTATTTACCATAATATCTAGTACAACAGCTCTTCAGTAAGAATTAAGTTTTTTTAAGGGTTAACTTTACACCAGTTTAATTAATAGTTCTCTTTATAGAAATAAATAATTTATATATTTAAATTTCCTTAAAAAACTACAAAAAAAGTTAACTAATACTCTGGACGTATCGTACTGGGATCCAGGAAAGCGGTAAGCCTCTCGCTCGGTTCTAGGGCATTTAATCTTTCCGCAAAAATTGGTACAGAGGCACTTAACTCTATTGTTGGTTTATTCTGATTTTTCATACCCTCTTTAAATACATGTTATTTTTTGCTTGTACAGCTTATTATTAACCTACAGCTTACCTAAATATTGTTGATTTTTTAGATAAATATGCGATTTTCACCAAATCCACATATCACCACTCGCACGGCCAGATAATTCTATTGCAATGACACCTGTTGAAAAAGCGAACTTGTTTGCTGAACTCTTTGCTTCACATTCTACTGTCGATTTCCAAGGAAAAACACCACCTATTATTCCCAAAGAGCAGTCAAGGATGCCCGATATTGTCTTCAGGCAGCGTATTATTAAACATATTTTAATGAAGCTACCTGCCATAGTTCTCAAAAATAGTGCGAGGGAACTAACACCAGTTTTCTGTAAACTTTTCAACCTATCCTACAAAAAGGGAATATTTCATTCCTGCTGGAAATGTGCCCCAGTTCAGCCGATACCTGAAAAAGGCAAGAAGACCTTGCCAAATAACTACCGACCAGTCGCACTGCTTTCAATAATATCGAAAGTCATGGAAAAGGCTATCAATCAGCATCTTCTGGAATATCTTGAAAGATTAACCATTATTTGCGATCACCAATATGGCTTTCGTAATCATAGATCAACAGGAGATCTTCTGACTTATGTAACACATGTTTGGAACAACGCAATTGAACACTTTGGGGAATCTCGAGCGCTTGCTCTTGACAATCCTCTTATAGTATGCCTGAAAAGTTCTGTTTGTGGCTTTCATGTTTCCTCAGAGAGCGTTCTTTACGAGTGGCAGTCGACGGATTCACCTTCACTATCAACGCCGATGTGCCCCAAGGCTCCATACTATCTCCTACTCTCTTTCTCATTTACATTATCGATCTGCTGGAAAAGACTGGAAATCCAATCTACAGCTTTGCAGATGATATTACGCCTATCCCTTCATTCACTTTGAACGCTCGGACATCGACTACTCAGACAAATATCCGCAGACAGCGGGAAGTCGTTCAACTTAACAAAGACCTGAAAGAAATTCTATCTTGGGGTGACAGTAACCAAGTGGAATTTAAAAAAAAATTATATTCGTAAAGTATTCCAGAATTGTTCGTTATTCTGTAAAATGATGTGGTAAGTTAAATCTGATACAGGAAAATTTTGTTTATGGAACTTCTACAAAAATTGATTACCGGGGCCTGACAGACTGAGTTTTTCTTAAAAAAATTTATCACTTTCTCAAATCGATAACTGAGGATGAAAATAAATGATGCATCGAAAACTATCAATATATCGATACCTCGCAATAATTATCGATAACTCCTGATATATCGATAACTACAGATTTATGGATAAGTATTGATATATCGATAGTAATCGATAATTTTTGAATTTATCTATCGTTATTCGATAACAATCGATAACTATTGAAATATCGAAAAAAATGCCATCCTTTTCTATCGGTGAATTTAGCGGGATTAATATGTTGATATCAATTAAAATAATTGTTTTAATTGATATTAACATATTAATCCAAATTCTGGTTGTTTAAGGTATTGTAAAATGGCAAATAGGACCCTCTTATTTGCAAATGCTTATAGCAACAAGAATTTGGCGGGATTAATTTTGTGTTTTGTTAATCTCGTCAAGCTCTAGTTGCTATAAACATCTCTGCGCTCTTTGGTTTGCAGTGCTGTAAAAGTATTCCCTGAATTACAAATAGCAATAGTAAAGCTTTTCATCCAGTATTTCCCTTTCCTATTTATACTAATGTGCAGATCTTTTTGAAGAATAATACAAAACAATTCTAAAAGTTTTAAAACTAACGATTAAAAGAGTGATATTTAAAACAAATATTTTAATAGTAATCAAAACGGATGAATTAAGTAATAATATATTAACGACAATCATTCTATGTATATTAATATTCCAAGAATTTTAAAATAATAATAAAGTTCGGTAGTTATTGCTTTATACGTTGAATGATAATAAAATTCACATTTCCTGTATTTGAAAAGAGCATTTCTCAAGGATAATTTAAAATACATAAATCATCAATCTCTATCAAAGAAGAAGCTTAGCAGATTTCGCGCAAAATCTCGGAGAACCGCCATAGCCTGGAAAAACGGTTCTTTTATTGGCATTGAGAGTCTAATGTACGTAGTACCGGAGCATTTTATTTTTTTAAGGATAGTGAAACAAGATTTTGGCGAAACGTCGTGCAAATTCATTGTTAGACGAACGGATTGAAATCAGGAATTTTAGATACATTCCACCATCTGTGAAAACCTCCATTGTAACATACACACACATATATATAATATATATATATATATATATATATATATATATATATATATATATATATATATATATATATATATATATATATATATATATATATATATATATATATATATATATATATATATATATATATATATATATATATATATATATATATATATATATATATATATATATATATATATATATATATATATATATATATATATATATATATATATATATATATATATATATATATATATATATATATATATATATATACAGTATATATATATATATATATATACATATATATATATACAATATATATATTATTCTATATATATATATATATATATATATATATATTCATATAAATCATTGCAGCAATGTCTTCAAGCACTTGTCTCTGCATCTGGACAATTCTTCTAGGTGCTTCCACTACATCTGGCCAAAGATTACGCCACACCCCATTCATACAACTCATTTTAACTTCCTTCCAAGCCTCTTCTATGTTGTGAATAGACTTCATAATGTTGTATGACTTCCACCACTCTCGCATAGACTGTCTTCCTTCCCCGTCAGTTTCATGAATTAGTTGGCTAAAAGTGCGGCGATGGTATAAGCTTTGAAGTTTGCTATTGCTCCCTGGTCCATAGGTTGTAATATTGACGTAGTGTTTGGTGGAAGGAACTTTACGTACACTTTTAAGTCTCTGGGCGTATCAAGTGAGGTTGGATGTCCTGGGGCATTGTCTAAGAGTAATATAACTTTAGGTTCAAGCCCATTTCTGTCACAGTATGATTTGACTGATGGGCAAAAACTATTAGAATACCATTCTTGAAAAATTTCCCGTGTAACCCACGCCTTTCTGTTTGATCGCCACACAACTGGTAGACTTGTCTTGTCTGTGCCTCGCATTGCACGGGGTGTTTCTGAATGGTACACTAGTAAAGGTTTCAGTTTGAAATCACCAGTGGCATTACCACCCAGCAGAAGTGTTAGTCGATCTTTCGCAGCTTTGAAACCACTGGCTTGACGTTCTTCCTTAGAAATGAATGTTCGAGATGGCATTTTTTTCCAGTAAAGTGCGGTCTCATCAACATATATATATACATATACATATTACATATATACATATATATACTTATATTCGATTTTATTCATATATAGTATATATATATATATATATATATATATATATATATATATATATATATATATATATATATATATATATATATATATTATTTTATAAGCGACGTATTGCATCAATAACTTTTTTACTTCTCATCACATTTCCAAAAGTTTGGCATTTCTTTGGATATCCCTAGATCATGAAAAACACATAGTCACCCGTTTCCGTCGTTCTATCTGCCTGCCTCTTGGTACGATAACTTTCCAACAAAATAAGATATTGATTTAAAATTTAGTACACGGATAATACATGAGGTAGGAATGAAACCTTTTGTTTTTGGGTGATATCGCTTTGAGGGAAAGGCATGAAAGAGGTTGGGGTCGACAAATTATATATATTTTCAATAACATTATCAGAATTTCTTGCGGTTTTTGGTTGGATAATGAACAAATTTTAAGCATTATTATTTATTGTCAAACATGTAAGTCGTTAAAGCGGGGCGGAAAGATGTTAGAGCGATTGAGTTAAGAAATGCACCTCTGCATTAAATGTCATATATAATTGTATAAAGGACTTCAACTGTTAAAAAAATGCACAACACATTAAAAATCCAAGCGAGTTTAAACTGTAACACATAACGGTATAATGAAATAAAACCGGTCAAATGTAAGTCAGACTTGCGCAATTAGTATTGAAATAAACAAAAAATTGCAATCTTTGTTCTTATATACCAGACAAATCATCAAAAGTAATGCACTGGTGATAATTTTCATTCAATCTACACCTTTTGGAGAATATTTCAGAATTTTTTCAAAGTTTTTTGATTAGTACTCTTAGAGAGTGGGGGAACACCGATTTATGGTATTTTTTTAAAAAATAATATAAAGAAAAGTTTGCGTGAGTATCATCATATATATTTTTGAACTCTCGATGACCTTGAAGAAATTTTTTTTCACTTCCTATTTAACCCCCGGAAACTAACCATTTAAGTCAAAATTTAACTTTAAAAACTACACGGCTGAGATTAGGCTATCAATTCTTATATTTATGAGAAATTTTAACTTTCTACCTCAAATAGTTTCACAAAAAATCAACTGTACAGATAGACAGACAGACACCGAAGTAATTCCATAGGTATTCCGTTTTCAGTTTTGATACGCTGAACTGCTAGTTCTGTGTTCAAAATTCTATAAAGGGGTAGAAAGCAGAATTATACAATTAATTAAAGAATTAATAAAATTAAGCAGACATAAATCAAAAAGAAAAACAAAATTGTTAAAATTAGTTTTTTTTTTTGGAATATATCCGAAAATAAAAGGACTTTTTAAGTTTTATTAAATATCACTTTATTAGAGACCTTACTGTCTAAAACTCTTATCATCCAATCATTTTCATAAATCTTATAGTTACCAAGATCACAATACCGGACCTGCCAAAATGAGACCCACTATATATGCTTATATTTTTTGTTAAGACTGTGGGGATGTGAGGACTATTGTGTTACATTAAATAAATGTTTTCACTAGTATATTTTTATTATCCCACAATGTTAAATTCACATAATTAAAAAGCCGCCAAAAATTAAAAGTAGTTCTACCACTTTTATTTTAATTGCATAATTAAAGAATGTATTATACAAAGATTAAATGCCAAAAAAGAGTAAAAGTTGTAGGAAATTAAAATTAATAATTCATCAGGTTACTGTATAAATATTACACTTAAACTGAAGGTAACGCGGACTATGAGCAAAATGATTTATTTACCTACAGTTTATCTATTTCCGTTTATTTTCCAACAAGGAAATTGACAATGTGGTAACACCCAATAGAGTTTTGCTAATGACTGTTATCCTTTTTCAAATTGTAATCAGTTATTCAGCTTTTAGACGGGCGAAATCTTTGGGGAACAATAACGACGCCGAAGCCGTACCACTTCTGAACAAGTTTTGAAAAGTTGGGCGTTCTTTCAGCAGAAAGTCTGCGGCACGTAAAGTCAGGTTGTTAGGTAAGGTCAGTGTCGGTTATCAGTATGAAATAGGTATATGGTACTTGGGCTCTGGTAGTGGAGCAGCCAGTTTCTAAGACTTAGGGTGATACAGATGACTCAAGAGAGTTTTTTAGTTCAGTTCAGGTTAGGTCGATATTTTAATTAGCGTTACGGTGTTTTTACTAGCTTATCTACAATAATGGGTCTCGGAAATTAAAAAAGAGAAAGAACTGGTTGTTTTGCCAGGTCGTACAAAGGAGTAAGAGGTCGTCATGTGGGGGAACTATTTTTTCAAATCCTAAGGTTTGTGTACGAAAATACGACGAATCTTAACATCCTAACCGTGGGCTAGGGCGGGCACACGCTTCCCCGCTCGTATCGATAGAGAAAATAGCGTCTTCTTAGACACAATTTTTTTTTTATTAGAAGAAGTTTTTAAAGTTTCACCGTATGAAAGGGTTTTTTGTGAAAAATCTCTACGATCTGGTAATCGATATTTAAATTGGGTTTAAGCCTTCACTTTCACTGTAGGAAAGAGTTCGTTTTTGTTAAAATCTGGTGACTGATTTTTAAACTGGATGTCAACTTTTAAATTTTTGCTGTATGAAAGGCTTCCTCGTGTGTAAAATCTCCCACCCCCTATCTTGTTCGTCGATTTTTAATTTGAGTGTAAGATTTTAAAGTTCCACTCTTGTGTGAAAATTTCATTGATTTCGAATTTTTATCTTGGAAAGGGACTAAGCTTCTAGCGATCTAATGCAAGAGAGATTCCCCCTGTAAGCAGCTTCACTTTTAGTGTTCTGTTTTTCTTCTTAAAAAATCCCTGCGTATCTCTCTCCCCCTTGCTCCTTGAACTTGACAACGACACTGATTAGTTCATCTAAACGACATAGTTTTACGTATGTACGTGTGTATTACGTGAAGTAATTTTGACGTAAGAGAGAAAAGGCTGCGTTATTAAACGACACACCTTCAAAATATCAATATTTGACGTAATTTTAACGTACATAAATTTATGCCTCTCTCGCGCCTCTTCCAAGTCAGCTGTGCACTGATTTATAAAATATTGACATATTGTTCCTTACAACTATCTTCTACAATATTCAAGGTCAAATACAAATCGAACTCTAATGTAATATATTTAAATCATGTGGAAGTACACTGCTTTTTAAATTAGTGTAGTTCAGTGCATTGTAGTTTTACTGGTGCTTGTGAGAAAAATGTATAATCATTTCTTTTTACCGAGGTTGTTAATATGTCTCACTCGGGTGAGTAGGATGACTTTGCAATGACGTCGTGAGTACTTCTGATATTGCCTTGATCTTAATGCAACCAGTATGAAATTTCAGAGAAAAGTGTCCCCTGCTATTTAAAAGTAACTATGACCATAGGTTAAATTATGTGATTATTTCCTAAAAGACTATATAACTCAATGTAAATTTTAGGTAACCAAAATAGTGTGTAGTTAGGGCAGAAACATTCCTGGGTGAACAGGAGAGGCGTCGGGATACGATATAATATATAGTAAGTAGAACTTGACAAGAGATGAAAAAAATAACGGGTCCGCTAATGTCTGCACGTCGGTGACAAAGTTTCCGCCGCGACGTCGTTGTGACTGCTGGTCAGATGCAATGATTGAGGTGCTAAAAGTGTTCAAGGCACTCGAGGTTGGGGGCTAGTGAATCAGTCAGTCAGTACTTAAATTTTAAATGGAATGACAAAGACTTTGATGGAAAGAAATAAATTTATTATATGCATTTTTTGTGCCAAATGTATTTATAACTTCCACAAAACTGTGCACAAGTAGCACGACACTTGACAAAAGATGAAAATAATACTATGTTGGGAATGTGGAATCTTTGGCACAATGGCACTACTCAGTATATATCACCACTACACCAAACACTTTATTTTTGCACTCGACACGCGTTTCGCTAACCATGTTAGCTTTATCAGAAGCGATGATTGAAGTTAACCATCGCATCGCATGATTGAAGTCAATCATCGCTTCTGATGAAGCGAACATGGTTAGCGAAACGCGCGTCGAGTGCAAAAATAACGTGTTTGGTGTAGTGGTGATATATATGGAGTAATGAAAAGAATATCTGGTCCGCTAATGTCCGCAGATCGGTGACAATCAGCGTCGCTGCGAGTCCGCGGTGTTCGGAACACCCGACGTCGGGGTCTAGTGCATCAGTCATCCAGAGCACTTTAATTTTAAATGGAATGTCAAAGATTTTGATGGAAAAGAATAAATTGGTTCCATGCATTTTTTTGTGCCGAATGTCTTCATAACTTCCACAAAACAGTGCAAAAGTAGCACGACGTCATTATCGTTCCTCAAAGAAAGTACACTCATTTAGGAAAGATACTCGCACCTCTAATTATTGACGAATGTGATTAATTGGACGAATGATGGTGCGTTTACAATGAAAACAAGAGCTTCTTGGCCAGCGAAGTCTCAAGTACAATTTCATCGACGAAATTTGATCCAAACTAACTTTAACTAATCAGTTTGGGTTTTGTGGTGCAAACTTAAACCCCAGTTTCAATCAGCGACGGCCAAAGCTGATGACTTCATTGTAAATGTACCATTAGAATTTCCCACACATCTATTGTTTTTACACTCTTTAATTTTTATTAATATTATTTATTTCATAGATGTTAAAACTTACCAATAGATACGCTGCGAAAAATCCACAAGCAATAGGTAAACTACAACAAAAACATTTTTCAATAAAAGCCATATTTTAAAAGAAAAATCATTTAAATTTGCAATTCCGCCAAAGATTTAAAAACATTTTAAACTTTTATGCAAATGCACAAACACAAAAACACACAAGTTTCTTTTTAATGACTGTTGCGACGTAACTATTCAGATAAGCATTTCAACATTTCAGCAGGTACTTCTGTTTGCTTAAAAGAATAAGGTGGGTGAGGCAAAAGACTATATGAGTAATACCTTGGTAGGTTATTTGCAACTATTTGAATATTTTATTCACGTGCGTATTTACTTTCTCTTTACTTCACCTTCCACCAAGTTTCCTAAACAATGCATTATAAAAGAAATCTTAATTTATTTAATTTATGGAGGCAAATGTAGGTAACTATACGTACACGGTCGTATTGTGAGTCCTCTATACTCTCTATTGAAAATAAGGAAAAAAATATATGAAATATGCTTACACCTATACCTTCGTTAAGACGGAGGGCCTTTTCAGCAACAAAGCTGATTTTTATTAGGGGAAACTTTTTAAGTTCCAATGTACGAAAGAGTTTTTTTTGTAAAATTTCCATCCTCCGGTCATTGATTTTTAAAATGAGTTTAGCTTTTCAGGTTGTGTTATAAAAGACTTTTTTGGTGAGAATTTGATTGCCTGAAAGGTTTTTTTTTGTAAAAACTCCCTCCGTTCATCGATCTAGAGTGCAGTGTATTGGGAAGGGTATAAGCATTAACGAAAAATATATACCTAGCACTAAACTAGTACACAACAGCAATTAAAATTCCTAGAAAGCATAAAAAATTTAAATGCCCCTATTTCATTAGTAGAACAATAACTTCTATGATACTATTGAAATACTTCCTCTTCTCACGTACCCGAGGCGGTCCAGTTGTTGTCCACCCAGTGAAGCTCATGCTTCCCCCTATTTGATTGTTTAAAATTCACCTGGGTTAAAAAGTCCTATAGAAAATAATTCATCATCTATAGTGTAAGCACTTACAGTTCCAGGGTTCTAGAGGTTTTTCTTTTTTAAGATATTTCCGCGCTCGGTTGTAAATTGGCGCTCCCTCTATTCCTGTTTGCAATTAAAGGGAAATACACAGAAAAGATGTTTACAGCAACAATAATTTGGCGGCATTTATTGTCTGTTTGGATTGGTATCGTTAATCCCACAGAATTTTGATTGCTGCAAACATCTTTCCCGAGCTCTATGGTTTACAGTTTTGTGAAATGGTGTTTCTCTTAAGGACAAATGCGCATAAGCATCTTCTTATGGCCCTACACACGATCAAGTGAATTGGTCCAACATGGCTTTCAAGCCAGTTGGTCAAATAAGTTTAATGGTGTGAGCGCGAAATTGGTGAATTGGATGGTTTGATTACGAATTGTACTGTTTGATCGAGTAGGACGTTGTCTAGCCTTCAAACCATCCAACTCACCAACTTGTAGTTCTCTCTATGTCCTACTTTTTTATTTTTGGCGAGGCAAGTGAGAACCATAATAAGTAAGTATCTTCGTCCATCCTCATATAAGTATGCCAATCTTGGGGCTCACATCTCAATTCGTTCAATAAATTGATTTGGCCATAATGTGTTATTTTCTCTTTCCTCCACTTTGATCTGTTTGATTTCCTTTTAACTTTTCTCTTTCAGTAATAGTCAATACAAATACGATAAGTGGTTTATATGCATCATGCAAATACAATGAATACAACAAATAATAATGCAACAACAAATCATAATGTCCGGCGTAGTCCACATTTCACTAGCAACCGGAGCACACTGATGAGAAGTTTGTCCGTCTGTTGCTTTTACTTGAACGTGTAGGCTCAACTTGTGCCGTCAAACTTACTTGACCAACTTGCATGAAAAACTGGTTGGACCAACTTACTTGATCGTGTGTAGGTTTTAGTGTTTTCTTTTTTTCCTTAAAGAAACCCCCTTCCTACGCCTCTTGATACTGGTTATGCCACTGGGTTTAGTTTAAACAAATTAAACAAAAAAGTATATTTTTACATTAATCATAATATTCTAGGTTATTTAAAAGCTCTATATTTTAACAATGTATATAATAAATTTAGTTTGCTTTTGTATAATTGCTTTTGTGGTATCAGCCCTGTTTTAAATTAATTTACATGAACTGGCAACATCGATTTTTCTACTTGTCAGTTGTGTAACTACAGGTTTGGAGTTTTTTTTATAGTTGTTTCTTATTTTTTACAAAAAGAAAAGGTAAAATACCAAATATTAGTGTAATTATTTAACAAAAGTAGCTAAAATTACTAAGTTCTAGGTTTAAATAATATTTCGATCTGGAATTTGATTGCTTTAATACAATAACCTATTTTTTAGGTTAGGATATACTATTACATAAACTTGGTATTCTCTTAGATTTACGTAAAAAATTATATTACCAAATATTATGTTATTATGTTTTCCTTATTTTTCTTGCCAAGACAGTCGTCAATAAGCCACCCCAATCCAAGCGCTTTCTTGTATTTGATACAGTATTAAAGTTTCAGTCATTGGCACATAAATACACACCCTTTAAATCTTGTATTTTATATATGTTTCATGAATTTATACAGTACACGCACCATTTTAGTAATAAATATGTGAATTTCTTACTACTCATAAGGATTTTGAGAATGAGCACCATAATTAACTTTTTGTCACTAATATGTTAACTTTTTTTTCAAATAGAAAATGGCTGACGCAGTAGCAAAACCTGCAAGACCCATGAAATTTCCTTATACCTTTAGTGCAAAGATTGCCCAATTTCCCTACAAACATTATTTTAACAATAACTGGATAGTAAGATGGTATGTCCTTGGTGTTATAGTTGCTATTCCAGTCTTTAGATCTATCAGCAAGTTAGGTAAGTTTAGTATGATTTTTTTATATAATCTATTTAGAGAACAGAGCAGAATAAGACAAAAAAAATGAATTTTTTTTGCAAACAAATTGTTAAAAGTGCTAAATTATTAAAAGTACTAAAGCAAGAGATTGAAGACATTATGTTTTATTGGGTGAGTAATCCCATAAAATTACTATTACATATGAAACACCTATATACTTATGTTTTTAAAACCAAACTAGTGTGAGGTCACGGGTAGAATTAAGGAACTTTGAGGTAGGAATTGTTTTGCTCAGGCAAAATAAAAATGTTATTCTTTGATAAATGTTAGGTCCTAAATACCTGCTAGATCAACGTATACATTAGATATAGGAACTTGTTTGATTTTATAAAAAGGTCTGTAAACAGATAAAAAGGTTTGAAAGTTATAACTTAAAGGTTACAGCGTGCTTGTTCTTCAGCTGCTGTAAATGAGCCAATTGGTTTCATAATGGGAGTTTCGAGGATTTTTATTAGTGAAGTTAAACTTCTAAATTTTTTTTATACTGCCCATGTTATAATTAGAAAAGTGGAAATTATTTCTATCATTTTATAAACTGCAGTTTATATTTTAAAGGTATATTGTTGGTGTAAGCCTTTTAGATATCTTTAGTTCACTCAAATCTGAATCTTGAGGATTCACAAAAGTAATTTAATTTTAAAAAATATAAATCACTTAGCAAGTTTTTCTTAGGTTTTTTATATAAAAAAAATATAAATACTTATTTTTTGCAAAATTAAGGCAATCCTAAAATGAATACCGAAACTCAACCTGATTAAATACTGTATTGATATAAGTGTAAAATCAATTGATTGTATTTTTTTATTTTTTTAGCTAATTCCCCTGAAAATGTTTCAAAATGGTCTGAAATCAAGCGCAAGGAAGCTGCTGAACACCACCACTAAATAATCCATAATGGATAGTCATTATTAATTTACTTTAAATATACAATATTAAGCATTTTATGTTGTAATATAATAATAAAAAAACTAGTTGATCATCTACTTATTTATTTATTAAATTTTAAAGCCATTAGTTGGAGTAAAGTATATTATTTATAAGGGGTGTTTTTTAAGTAGGGATTTTTTAACTCACATTATCATATATTAACATATACAAAAGTTAAATAATAAGGAGTTTTATGGGAAGCATAATTCCCAGTCTATAGAATTTTCTGTTAAGACTTACCCTTTAAGCATTTGTTTATAAGTCTTTCTTCAATAACAGTTCTTTAGCGACGGCAGCCATAGTGACACCTTTTCACATGTTTAAACATTTTCTCTATGAGCCAACTAAATACAATTTTATATAAAATCCCCTTAGAAATGGAACTTTTTTTTATGAGGGTTCTTTTTTGTGAAAAATAATCGCCCCTGGTTATAGATTTTTAAATTGAACAACCGTTTTTAGAGTTTCTTTGTAGGTAGTGATACTTTTTTGAGAAAAATAAATAATATAATTTTCACAAGCCTAGAAAAAGTATAAGTTCTTACAAGTTTTTCAACGCTTCAGTTGTAAAAAAAGCAACATATCGATATTTAACTAGCTAACTAAACATTGAAAACAAAAATGGTTTTAGTAAAACGAATACATCAACCTAATAGATTTTACTCGCTATGGGCGTTTCTAATTGAGAAAAATACCATTTTATATCACCGTAACAAAAAAAGCGCAGGGAACATGTTTACAATAGCCAGAATTTGGTGAAATTGGGAGTACCAATCAAAAGTGACAATTAATCGTACCAAATTCTGGTTGTTGTGAACGTCTTCGCTGTGCTTTTGTTTAGAGTGTTAGTAAATAGTAGGTTAATAAATTTACTTCAACCGTCATAAACAAGTTGCAAATGATGGTTAAACTTTAATAGTCTAATCACACATAAAAAATGGGAAAAACTTTCATTTTGTGTTTACAACAAAAATGTAAAAAAGATGCTGGAAGTTTATTTGCTTTTGCAATTAAGAGGGACCGCCATTTTACAACACCGTAAATAAAAGAACGCAGAGAAGATATTTATAACCACAAAATTACCTCTGTTTTGATTGGTATTGTTAATCCTGTCAAGTTCTGGTACCTATTAACATCTTCCATGCTCTGATTGTTTACAGTGTTGTAAAATGGTGGTTTTCTTAATTACAAATGCCCATCTAGTATTACAGCAATTTGAGAAAAGTGACAACTAAAACAAATGAGTAAATATAATTTTCATTAATTAAAACTTTTATAAGTACTCATTGGTTAAAACCCGAGGCACAAGAAAGAGTAGACGGAGTATGTCATTCATAACATCGTTAACCGCCAAATGAATGTTTCCCGCCAAATGTCATTAGAAACTACAATGAGTGATGTAAGGACAAGTAGCAGACACAGGACAAAATTTCAACGGTGTCTTATGTGAAAGAATTACTGTATCCCGCCTCCGCGCAGCTAAAAACGTGAATGTTCGCACGTGGTCTGTTAGTAAAACTTGTTAAGGATTCGTACCGGTGTTGTCACTGATATTTGCTAATTTTAATAGCAGGTTATATGTGGTTATATATAATTTATTAAAGTATGAGTTTAGAAAATATTGAGCTGTTTCTTATAAATATAAAGTTATTTGCTTTCTTCTCTATTAGCTAAACCTCTACCTGCGATCCAATGAATATTTTAAACTTTGGAATTCTGATAACACTGACATTTAATCTTGGATAAAGTTTAGATGTAAACAAATGGAGTTAAAACTACTTAAAAATTTAAGCTAAGAATGATTTTTATTCATATGTTTGAAGGTTCATTTTTCTCAGTTTACTATAATATTTAATTAGTATATGTGGTGTACATGTGTATGCGTATATATATATATATATATATATATATATATATATATATATATATATATATATATATATATATATATGTATTTTATATAGGTCTTGAAAAAATTGCACTATAAAGAGTTTGTCACTATATAGAGTTTCACTATAAATAGTGTCGACTATATATATATATATATATATATATATATATATATATATATATATATATATATATATATATATATATATATATATATATATATATATATATATATATATATATATATATATATGTATTTTATATAGGTCTTGAAAAAATTGCACTATAAAGAGTTTGTCACTATATAGAGTTTCACTATAAACAGTGTCGACTATATATATATATATATATATATATATATATATATATATATATATATATATATATATATATATATATATATATATATATATATATATATATATATATATATATATATATATATATATATATATATATATATATATATATATATATATATATATATATATATATATATATATATATATATATATATGTATATATATATATATATATATATATATATATATATATATATATATATATATATATATATATATATATATATATATATATATATATATATATATATATATATATATATATATATATATATATATATATATATATATATATATATATATATACAGTCGACACTGTTTATAGTGAAACTCTATATAGTGACAAACTCTTTATAGTGCAATTTTTTCAAGACCTATATAAAATACATACATAGCAATATATACGGATTTTCTCTTTATGTAGTGAAAAACTTTCTATAGTGAAATTTCGGTCAACATTTTGGTCTTTCACTATATAGAGAGTCGACTGTATATATATATATATATATATATATATATATATATATATATATATATATATATATATATATATATATATATATATATATATATATATACAGTTGAAGTAAGAACGTGTTCGCCATAAATTATTTTTGGTAGATACGTTTCTAGCGATTCAAGATAAAATTAGTAGAGTGAGTCTAGGACGCATTTTAGTAAAAGTATCGGTCAGTTCTGAATCGTCGTCGAAATCACGTAAAATCCAAAATGAATCACTTGTTTGCGCAACGGTTCGAGGCTGCCTTTCTCTGTTCCCGTCGAAAGGGATCTAAAATGACACATTCTGTGGCCGCTAAATATATTAAAAAGTCGGTATCGTTGGTGAAGAAGTGAGTAAATCATTTTAACGAGATGAGAGATGTCGACGACTTGCCAAAACATGGCTCGGTAGGCAAAGTCATTCCGAAAGTCGAAAAACGTCTTGGTTTTCACGGTATCCAAAATTGACGCTACGTCAAGGAGCGGCCAAATTAAGAAAATCGGGTTTGAATGTGTCCCATGAGATCATTCGACAACATCTTCGTGCTCATGATATCATTCCGAAACAGGTTGAAGAAATGTTTGCTGGGCGAAAATCACGTCGCGAAGCGGCTCATTTGGGCCCACGATAAGATACTAGAGTGGCCCTCGTAATCGTCGGACGCCAATCCTCCTGAAAACATTTGGTCCCTTGTAAAGAGAAAGTTCAGGGGAAAGACTTTGAGGATTTTGTCCCGCGAGATTCGAAAAATTTGCAGAGTATGCAGAAAATCTCGTTGAAGATACCAGACGATTATTGATGCAGGAGGCGATTAGATAACTTACTAAGGTAATTGCGCCGTGGTTAACGCACCAAAGAATACATTGATGGCAAAAAATGTTCTCGAAACACATTTTTTCAAGAATACGAGCGGTCACGTTCTTATTTGTCAGACTATATATATGAATAAAATTTATGGAGTTTGCCGTCGGTTCTAGGTGAAACATCTTACTCTGACACGTGTTTCGGTCTCGCGACCATTTTCGAAGATGTTTACAATAAGACAACTTAAGTTCTAAAAGATATTACGTATTATTATAAATTTAAATTTAGTACCAATTAACCATACAAATGTAATATCTTTCAGAACTTAAGTTCAGTATTATTGTAAACCTCTTCGAAAATGGTCGCGAGACCGAAAAACGTTTCAGAGTGATCTGAATAAATTCAGTGAAACAGTTATACTGTTTTTTATTTCAAAAGCGTAAAGACTATATATATATATATATATATATATATATATATATATATATATATATATATATATATATATATATATATATATATATATATATATACAGTGAAGTCCGTTTATAACGAACTCCAAAAAATTACTAAAAATGGTTTGCTACATCTGAAGTTCCTTTCAGACAGTAAATAAAATCTAATATCATTTTTTTATTTAGATTAGGCGCTAATGCTTAGAAAAATGAGTAATAATAACTATAAAATTTTAAAAAAAAACGTTCAAAGGAAAATAAAACAAGTCACACTATAGTTATTATTATGTATGTTGGTACATATACGAGTATAAACGAAAACATTAAAATACGTAGTTTATACAATAAAATTAGTAATTTTCGTTTGTAGAATTTTACTTGAAAAAGAAATGGTGTTTATATAATTATCAAAGTCACAAAAACTACTCCGTATATGTTCAGGAACTTTACGAGATACCAAAAAATTGAGAATTTCAGTCATTTTCTTAGTCATTTCTAAAATGGATGGAAAATAAATATTATCTCTTTCACCAAGCTCGTCTTCGTCTTCATTATCGCTTAAAATCTTTCCCGAAGTCACTGATGCCACAATTTGATCAACAGTTAATTTACTATCAGCACATACATATTCTTCAAAATTAAAGTGATTAAAGATCTTTTTAATCTCGATTTCCACTGTACTTTGTTGAATGTCAGCATCGTAAACAAATTCTAGACAATCAGTAGGATCTTATCGATGTTTTTCAATCCACTGGGTCAACGGTAGCTCATCATCTGAGTCATATCTACATTCCTTCCTTAAAAATCCGCCATGCTTAAAACAATTTGCAATGGTTTCTCTACTGACTCCTTGCCAAGCCATAGGGATAGGGAAAATTTCTGATGTCAGGCTTTACCGTTTGATTTGTACTTGACTGGTAAATGTTTGTTTTTAAAACACCTGGGATTGGCGGACTTTCCCATCACCAACAATTTTCTTTTCTCTGTTCCAGACATATTTGCAGTTACCAACACAGTAATCCTTACTTTTGATAATTTTCCACCAGCATAATTCTCTCTACAAACCTTAATGTCTTATCAGGCGTCATCTTGTAAAACAAACCCGTTTCATCCGCATTAAAAATGTCCATATACTCATAAGTTTTTCGAATTTCCGGCCATACATTGGCCAACCACTGATCAACAACAGTCATATCCACTCCTGCAATTTCTCCTACTATCTTACCCCCACTAATATTATATCGTTTTTTAAATCGTTCAATCAATTCAACTTCTAGAACAGTTAAACTCGGTGTTCTCTATTTTCCTTCCCAATTCACTAGCTTTCTCTTGCCGGTAATAGGAACATCTTCATGTCGTTTTTGACTAAACCATTTAAGGGTCCTTTGTCGACTTGGTCATGTGTAGATTTTCTTACTTTTTTACAACTAAAGTTTCTTTTATTATAGATTGATAAGATTTCTTGCCTCTTTTTCCATATAATAGAAACCGTAGATTTAGTTAAATTCAACTGTTTGCAAACATCACTTTGTTTAACTCCATTTTCTATTTTCCTTATAATATCGTGTTTGTCTTTTAAAGTAAACGCTTTACGTTTTTGTGTATTTATTTTAAAATAAAAACTTAAACATTCACTTTGCTACTTTGATCAAATATGCATTAGAACCGCATAAAACAAATGAATTGAAAATAATATTGCTCGAACAAGCGACGCGGTGAAAACAAGTAGAATAGCGGCTCCCAGCGAGTTTCGGTGAATTCCCTAGATTAAATCGCGCGACATTGGACACAGGGAGTGGCAAGTTGGTAATAAACGGACACAAAACATCCAAATTTGGTTCGCTTTATTCGGAAGTTCGTTATAACCGGGTTCGTTATAATCGATAAAAATTTACATTGGTCTTACCGAAGTTTTTTCGTGCATTATAAAATAGTTCGTTTTGACTGGAAATTCGCTATAAATGAGTTCGTTATAAGCAGACTTCACTATATATATATATATATATATATATATATATATATATATATATATATATATATATATATATATATATATATATATATATATATTTGGGTGTGTGTGTGTGTAAGTAGAATTAATGATCGATACCCAAATATTATTCACATTTTACAGATGAAGAACCAGCTCTATATTATTCTCAACAGATTATTCACAAGGTTTATTTTACAATATTTAGTCTTATATATACAGTGTATTGGGCAGTACACTCATTCATAATTTTGCCTCTCGGCTGGCTGGTGTACTACCTGATGGTATTTAGACCTTGTGTACGTGAAATTTTAATTTTGCCATTTCCGACATGACTTTTATGGCATTTCTAAATTGGTTTGTTTAATAAAGACTTTGTAGTTATTTTATTTATTTCCGGGTAGTTTTTCTAGCTAGTTTGCTGGGAAACATTGTTACTATAAAAAACCCAGCTCGATGCCATTTTACAATGCAGTAACAAAAAAGCATAGTGGAGATGTTTACAGTAACCAGAATTTGGCAGACAATCAATCTCACCAAATTCTGGTTGCATATAAACATCTTCTGTGCGCTCATGTCTACACGGTTTTAAGAAGGTGGTACGTCTTAATTAAAAATGCTGATAATATACATTGAAATATATTTTCTTATTTTTAAATGGAAAAATAATGATTTTTTAAGAAAAATTAATATTATCGAAACGATCCTAATGTATTTATTGCAAATAAGCCCCGATTCTTTGATATCAGCACGTTTTAATTGTAAAAAATTGATGGGATGACTTCCATTATTTTAAATTTTACGGAACAACCAGTGGCCATGGCAACCAATGGTAAACTAGTGAGTTTTTATGCCATTGGTAAATTGATCCGTGATATCAACATCTTTATTACAACTTGAAATAATAGATGAGAATTCGTAGTTATAACAAAGAATACGCAGGGCCGCACGCTTTCAAACAGATGCCATAGCACTATATTTATCTCTTTTCTTTTTTCCTGAAAACAAGAGGCAGTTATGTTTTAATTTAGTATGTCTACGTTTACTAATAAAACATGTTGGTAGTTTTCGCGCCGAAAAAATGACATAACCTCAAAGATTACTCAAAGTTTTGACTATTTTTTTGTTGAAATTTAAAGAAAGTTTAGAAATATAACAATGATAAGTATGGGAGAAATATTTAATGAAAACATTGCTCCAGTGGTGTCAGGAATTTCCGAAGCAATAATGTATCTATTTCATAAACCCAATTTAAAAGACAGTTCACAGGATCAAGTTCAACCACAAAGTAAGAATATTAGGTGTTTTCGAGAAATAATTAATTTTCATTTACCGTTCAGTATATTTGGTGCTTATAATATGATCTTGTAATCAACTTTAAATTGGTATGCTGTTTATAATTAATGTTCAGTAATTCAGGTAATAGCTGATTATAGGAATTTTTAATCGAGTACTAAAAAGAACTGTGCTGAAATATATTAAGCACTGGGTTCCCATTCATAGAAAAATAACAATCCAAATGCTGCTGTTTTTGTATATTACAGCTAACATTTTTAGCAAACAGAATAAGCTATTCTGAATTACTATAATTCATAGAATTTATTTAGTAATAATATATAAAGTAATTAAAACAGTTTTTTAAAGTAAATCTTCAGATTTTTCAATAAAATTAAGCAAAATAGAAATAAATTAAAAATAATAAATAGATTCGTTTCAGAATAATATTGTTATTCTTTCAAAAATTTTTAAAAATATGAATTTTTTATGTGTTTTTAAGAACTTGACTTATATATAGGTTCTGTAAAAAATAAAAAATGTTACCTGACAACATCCAAAATGTGTAAAATTTGTGTAGCAGAAGTGAAAGCCATAAAATACAAGTAAACCCTAATATTTTTCCTAGAAAGCTTAGTTTTTAAATAAATTAGTTCTAAAAAGTGTTCAGCTGTAGGGGTAAAGTAAGTATTTTTGCAAGCTATAATGCTTTTTTTTCTTTGGTTTTCAAATTGGTGTTATTTTCGTGACTGTCATTTTTTTAATCGTTAAATTGGCTGTTTTGTCCAAGGTATTTATTATTTTATTTTATACACCAATACATTTATTAATTATACCCCGGTAAATTGGGCAACACGTCAGAGATGGACTGTTGTGTTTTTAGTTTAACACATGTACACTGTTTTAGAATTTATTTCTAGGAATAAATTGGGCAAATTTTATTAATGTTGCAGCTGCATTTATAGTTTTTTTGTTTAAAAAGTAAAACAGTTTTACAGTGATTGAGAATATTCTATTAAGTCATAAAAAATATTTATTTCAATTAATTTCTACTTAGAACGTTCTAGATGTTCTAGATTTTGCCTGCTTAGCGGTCACATTATTCTGTGTGTGAGTTGCTACATAAATGTATTTCCATTTTTTACAACGTAAATAAAAAATATCAAACAATAATAATTCGTTAACTTATTACTGAATATAGACATTATCAAGTCAAGAACATGAATATAGCTGCTCATCCACCATACAGAACATAAACAAAATCAATATTAACTTAATTAAAGCTTAAAGGTAAAAAAATATAATGCGACATATATGCTGGTTTTTCACAAACTAATTTCTCAAACTTGGGCTCTGTATTCGATATACACAATGATATCATTTTCAAGTTCTAGGTGATTTTTTACTTTATGCTCTGTAAAAATTGTGCGAACATTAAATGTTCCATAATTTTACAATGTGTTGTTTTTGTTTAATTTTCGAGTAGCACATTCTAAAACATTGTAAAAGGTATGTATTGCTTCCGAT
This sequence comes from Pachyrhynchus sulphureomaculatus, assembly GCA_019049505.1. Lineage (NCBI taxonomy): Eukaryota > Metazoa > Arthropoda > Insecta > Coleoptera > Curculionidae > Pachyrhynchus > Pachyrhynchus sulphureomaculatus. The sequence continues at coordinate 84,367,872 of CM032446.1, read as the reverse complement.
TTATACATTCTTGAAATTTGTAAAAATGTAAAAAATTGTGAGTCGAATTTTCTAGAACTATATAAAGTGATTTATTTTAACACAGAATCTTGTAGAATTTTTTAGAATGAATGTTTATTTTTACTGTGTTTCTTCTGATTTATAAATAAAATGTTGTAGAACTGTGGAAATATAAATATTGTATTATGGCTAATTTTAACATGGAACGTTCTAGAAATTTGTAAAAGTACATTAATTTATCCAACTTGCGAACAAAACTTGGTAGAGATGTGTTTATTCTGTGTAATTTACTAGTAGAATGTTGTAAAAATTTGGAGCAATCTGTTGATTTCGTTTGATTTGTGAGATGAATGTTCTGTAACTTTTCCATAATATTGTATTTCTGTTAATATTCACGTAGAATATTCTAGAACTGTATATATAAAACAGTTTATTTTTACTATAGTTCACCTTCATAAAAGCTTAATACGACGTCTCATTAATAAAGAGCTTTTTATTTTGTCTACTTACGGGCATACCTGTTGCGTTGTACTACACTAAAAAATTTTGTGGCGGTAACTTTGGTAAAGGAAAAATTATATACCTCTAAATCCAATCTTGTTATTTATCGCCGTGGTCCATAATTATATGTTTATAAAGTTCAACCAATCTTTTAGCTTCGAATGATACTGATATTACTTGTATTGCATGATATTACAATTAACAATACCAAGAAAATGTATTGTGTAATAAAAATAAAAACATGATATTGCCTTTCCTTCTAAATAATTGATACTTTAAAAATATCTCATTTAATTATTAATCCTTACTTGCAAATTAATCAGGATAATAAATTAGTAATCTTTGCTTGTGAATAAGTAAGGATACCTTTTCTTTAATAAGTTAACACAATTTATCATTTATGTAATTAGTCTCTTAGTTTGGTCATTTTATACAGTATCGCTTGCGGAACACATTCTATCTAAATGGTTCTTCTTTCCATAAGGTAGTATACTATTTACTACTAGATAAACGTGGTGCAAAAATAATATACTATCTGGGGGTATTGGATCACCATACGCGTAAAATTTGGAGAGCAGACCGTTTTCTGAGATATAACGCCCGTTCATCTGACCCTAGAAAATACCAAAAAATATTTATATCTTTAACGTTTTTAACGTACTGTGAAACCTGGTACTTTAAGTAACTATCTTTTAAGCAAATATCAACCTGACAACATCGCATTTGTTTAATAATACGGTAGGTAGCAGTCGGCAACATAACCTTTAATAATAACTATGTTTGGCACAATGATACTACTTACTATATATCACCACTATACCAAACCCTTTATTTTTGCACTCGACACGCATTTCGCTAACCATGTTAGCTTTATCAGCAGCGGTGATTGTCATTCAGTCATCGCTCCTGATGAAGCTAACATGGTTAGCGAAACGTGCGTCGAGTGCAAAAAATAAAGTGTTTGGTATATTGGTTATATATACTGAGTAACATGTTTTTGCCTGTTTTTAAATGATTAAATTCCCAAAGATTTTATTCCAACTTTATAAAATATCTGTTGTATAACACTGCGCTCTGCAGATACAGCGTCCGTTATTTGAATTACGTATACATCGTGCAGAAACCAATCACGTTCATTTTTCCATTATTGCTAAATTCCATTTTAATAAACTATGTAGTATAAAATTCAAACAAACATTGAATACTGTCAAATATCTATTTCAGTAATCTACTATTTAACATTCATTTCAATTGGTTCAAAGCCAAATTAGAAAAATGCATAGTAGTAATGACCTATATCTATCTATCTGTCTATCTATATATGTATATGTATATATGTATATGTATATATGTATATATGTATATATGTATATATGTATATATGTATATATGTATATATGTATATATGTATATATGTATATATGTATATATGTATATATGTATATATGTATGTATGTATATATGTATATATGTATGTATGTATATATGTATATATGTATATATGTATATATGTATATATATATATATATATATATATATATATATATATATATATATATATATATATATATATATATATATAAATATATGTATGTATATATACAGTAGAACCCCGATTAACAGAGTCGCGATTATCCGAGTTCCGGATTAACCGAGCCAATCTAAGAACCTGATTATCCGAGGTACGCGCGTCTATGCTGCGTATTAACCGAGCTTCTAAAATATGTATGTACATATTTTCATTTAAAATCGTCGGAGCCTTCGGGACATCCCCCTGGCCCATGTGAGGGGTTCCCCTATTTATGTTTTTGGACTCTTTCAGCATGTAAATTTGCCTGAATACAGTGCGTTATAGCGTTTAATACGGAGAAGTACGAGTATACTCACATAATTTATTTGGTTGGAGTTCTGGTAGTTAAGTGTAATTAATATGAACTGCTTTGTTTGAATTTTTGTTTGTCGTATTATAATGGAGCAAAACAAGCGTAAAAGAATCGTCGTTCCTATTGACGAAACATTAAAAGCCATCAGAAGAATTGAAGCAGGAGAGACAATTAAAGTTATTACATGAGATTATGGAGTAGGTGAGGTAACAGTTGGAGATTGGAAAAGAAACCGCACAAAAATAGAAGAGTGGTGTATAAATCAAGCCTCCTCGTCCTCAGGAAGAAAATCAATGAAAACCGGCGACTATGAAAAGGTTAACGAAGCTTTATTCATGTGGTTTAACCAACAGAGATCAAAAGGTGTGCTTCTGTCAGGTCCAATTTTACAACAGAAAGCAATAATGACTACTAGGCAATTCCCAGAGATAGATCAGTTTACCTTCCGTTCTGGATGGTTTGACCGCTGGAAAACACGGTACGGTGTACGACAACTGACTGTATGTGGTGAAAAACTTTCTGCTGATGTGTCATTAGTTGAGAAGTTTAAGCAGAACTTTAAAAAGCAAATCGAAAATTGTGGATACACATGTGATCAAATTTACAACTGTGACGAAACTGGTCTGAATTATAAAATGCTTCCATCAAAAACATTGGCATCTCGACAGGAAAAATCCGCTCCTGGGCACAAACGAAGTAAGGATAGATTAACTATAATGGTATGTTCCAATGCATCTGGCAAGCGCAAAATCCCACTGATGGTGATTGGCAAGTCTGCACGTCCAAGAGCTTTAAAAGACATCTCACCCAAAGCTCTACCAGTCTATTACAAAAGTCAGAAGAGCGCATGGATGGATGCGACCTTATTTACTAACTGGTTTGAAGAAGAGTTCGTGCCATCTGTGACTAAATTTTTGAACAGAAACCGTCTTCCTATTAAAGCAATTTTGTTATTGGATAATGCCCCCTCTCACCCTGGAGAAGGACTTCATGTGGGCGAAATTGTTGTAAAATTTTTTCCTCCAAATGTAACCAGCATAATGCAACCAATGGATCAAGGCATCCTCGAAAACATTAAAAAAAATTATAGGCCTTTATATCTTGAACATCTGTTAGAATACATAGAAAAGGAGGATATTATCAATGGGATGAGAAAGGTTACACTGAAAAATGTTATTTACTGGGTAAGTCAAGCTTGGGATTCTGTGCGTACTACCACTATTCAAAAATCTTGGTCAAAAGTTATTGATTTTGAGGACTATAATGACAGTGAAGATGATACTCCATTAAATGAATTAGCTTTGAAATTGAGAAGCCATGGAGAAATGTCCTGTTCAGATTTTGACAGTGAGATAGAAGAAAAAGAAAAAAAGTTTATTTGAATTAATGCAAAAATTAAAAGGTTGCGAAAATGTGACAAGAGAAGATGTTGAATGGATTACAGCAGATGATTTAGAAGAAGAAATGAATATTGAAGAAATAACGAATGCCTTTCAGGAAACCGAAAAATCAGATGACGAAGACGAAGCGGCGGTGGATGAACAGTCTCCCACTAAGATTTCTCATCAAGAAGGTTTTGCTTCTTTGGAAAAAGCTTTGAGGTATATCGAACAACAACCAGAGGCAACCCCAGCGGATTTGCTTCTTCTTAATAGATGGAGAAACATTGCAGCGAGAAAAAGAAGATGCAGTATGAAACAGAAGCGCATAGATACCTGTTTCACTGTTTTATAATGTATGTACCTATTTATATGTTAAAAACGTTAATACATTGGTTTAAAGTATTGGTGTTTATTTTTTGAATGAATAAAAAACAAATCCGGATTATCCGATTTTCACGTTACCTCGGATAACCGGGGTTATATATATATGTATATATATATATATATATATATATATATATATATATATATATATATATATATATATATATGGTGGCGAACAAAAGTATGGAAGCATTTAAATTCCCATCTCTAGTCTTAACATTTAAACGATTTACAATTACAATATCTATTTATTTATTAATCGTGTACATGCTAACAAACCGGGTTATATATATATATATGTATATATATATATATATATATATATATATATATATATATATATATATATATATATATATGGTGGCGAACAAAAGTATGGAAGCATTTAAATTCCCATCTCTAGTCTTAACATTTAAACGATTTACAATTACAATATCTATTTATTTATTAATCGTGTACATGCTAACAAACATTTTGAAGACTAAAACAGTTATTGTTTATTAGAAATGTGCCCATATCATGATATTTCCACCTCCATGTTTGACAGTAGGTACAAGGTACTTTGGGTCATATCTTAGATCAACTGGTCTTCTTACATAACCAGTAGAATCACTTCCAAAGAGACTGAACCTGCTTTCGTCACTAAAGATTACTGGAGACCACTGATTTTGAGTCCAGTCTTTATGTTCCTTAGCAAATTTCAATCTCTCTTTTCTGTGACGCTTTGTAGGAGTGGCTTTTTAACAGCACGCCTACCATGAAGATTTTCAGATAACAGACGACGCCTAATAGTCATGTCTGACACCAATACACCCTGATATTCCTGCTTTAGTTCTTTATTAACAGCAGTTTTCTTGGCAAGACAATGACCCAAACACACATCTCGCTTGGCCAAGAATTGGTTTGCTGAACAAAGGATTCGGGTGATGCGCTGGCCTTCACAATTACCTACTTTGAATCCAATAGAGAATCTTTGGCACTATCTGGATAAACAAATTAGGAAAAGAAATATAAAAAACCGGGGCGAACTTTAGATCGCATTAAAACAAGAATGGGAAAAAATACCACCCGATTTTTGTGCTAGGCTTATTGACTCTATGGGCAGATGTCAAGCAGTGATTGACGCAATAGGATATCCCACTAAATATTAAATATTTTCGACATCTTAGTCGTCTTAGTGGAATTTTTATTTTATTACAAAAATGTTTCCATACTTTTGTTTGTGCATAATTTTCTTACGGTAAAAACTAAGCGCATTTCTAATAAACAATAACTGTTTTAGTCTTTAAAATGTTTGTTAGCATGTACACGATTAGTAAACGATTATTGTAATTGTAAACCGTTTAATTGTTAAGACTAGAGATGGGAATTTAAATGTTTTCATACTTTTGTTCGCCACAGAATATATATATATATATATATATATATATATATATATATATATATATATATATATATATATATATACATATAGTCTTTACGCTTTTGAAATAAAAAACAGTATAACTATATATATATATATATATATATATATATATATATATATATATATATATATATATATATATATATATATATATATATATATATATATATATATATATATATATATATATATATATATATATATATATATATATATATATATATATATATATAGTAGTAGCTTTTTGATTTTTGTAATATTAACTATTCTTTTTATTTTAAAAGGTAAACAAAACCTGTAGTAAGAATTACAAACTGCAATTAAAACTAAACCCTAAGTTTTTTTTAAATTATGTTTTTCAATTATTTTATTGTCAAAAAATTTGAAAATTTATTGTTGGTAACAAGAAAGGATGTAACGCACTTGATTTATCGTTTCCCATTTAAAAAAACAGGGCCGCATAGAAACGTTGCGTTGTGATATAGGACTGAGTGATACATCGTATTTAAGGTCAAATTACTTCGTAAAAATGAAATAAAATATCCAGGTGAAGTTGTTGATGGAAGAATGAATTATCAGTTTTT
>CM032446.1:84336712-84356712 GCA_019049505.1 Pachyrhynchus sulphureomaculatus | reverse complement strand
CATAGGGATTACAACATCGGAGTATACAGTATGTTTTATTATTAAACTCATGGCATTGAGAATAACATAATTAGAGTTATTTTTTAATTATTCTCATAGATAATATCTGAGACTGAGTTCACCTATTATGTCTTTGGTGGTACTCATTCTTAGGTGTCAATAAAGAGTATAATTGCTATTTGTCCTAAATTATTTTTAGAGCACTGTTTACAACATAATAAATAATCCGTCTTTTTTGTTAGCATTTCCAAATTAAAAAATAACCGGTCAAATGCAATTTGAACTTGCCTAATTAGTGTTCCGTACCGTGATTACCTTTAAAATAAAAAAACCGGTCAAGTGCAAGTTGAACTTGCACAATTAGTGTTCCGTACGTTGATTGTTTTTAAAATAAAAAATTTTGTTAGGGTGGTATAAAATGATCAGTGACTTCACAAAACACTCCTCAAAGGAGTTTTCAACAAAGGTTGTTTCGAATCTTTACTGAAAACTGGTGACCTTGAAATTTTGTTTTTTTTTATGTACCAAATAAATCATTAAAGGTAATGCACTCGTGATAATTTTCGCTCAATCTATACCCCGTGGAGAATATTCCAGAATTTTTTTCAAAATTTTTTGATCAGTACTTTTCGAGATAAGGTAGAGGACAGCGATTTTTTAAAAGTAATTCGAAGAAAAGTGTGCGCAAGTATTACATTATATACGAGTATATATATATATATATATATATATATATATATATATATATATATATATATATATATATATATATATGTATATATGTATATATATATATATATATATATATATATATATATATATATATATATATATATATATATATATATATATATATTTTACTCGTGTTTTCACAAGGTTTCATTGGACATCACACTCGATGACCTAGTAAAAAAAAAATTTTTTCACTTCCGATTTCACCCCTCAAAACGAACCCCTTAAGTCAAAATTTATGTTACGGTGGTATAAAATGATCAGTGACTTCACAAAACACCCCCCAAATGAGTTTTCAACAAAGTTTGTTTCCAATCTTTACTGAAATCTGATGACCTTGAAATTTTTGTTTTTTTATATACCATATAAATTATTAAAGGTAATGCACTCGTGATAATTTTCGTTCAATCTACACCCCGTGGAGAATATTCCAGAATTTTTTCGAAATTTTTTGATAAGTACTTTTCGAGATAAGGCCCGGGACAGCGATTTTTCGCGAATTTTTAAAAATAATACAAAGAAAAGTGCGCGCAAGTATAATATTATATATATATTTTTTACTCGTGTTTTCACAAGCTTTCATTTGACACCACACTCGATGACCTAGTACAAAATTTTTTTTTTCGCTTCCGACTTCACCCCCCAAAACTAACCCCTTAAGTCAAAATTTAATTCTCAAAACTACATGGCTCTGATGAGGCCATCAATTCCTATATTATTACCAAATTTCACCTTTCTATGTCAAATAGTTTCGGAGAAAATCGGGTGTGACAGACAGACAGACAGACAGACAGACAGACAGACAGACAGACAGACACCGAAGTGATCTTATAAGTGTTCCGTACGGAACACTAAAAAATTAGCTACCTAATAGCCAATAAATGAATAAATATTTACTACCTAAATATATGTTTAATTATAAACAAATAAAATAAAATTATTTTGTCCTGCTAGCCTCTAGTAGAGTACGTTTTATTACTTCGTCAAAATAGGAAAATCAAGTTATACTGTATTTTACTTACGTTCCTGTTTGGAATATTTCTTACGAGTTTTTACTTACAGTTCGTATTAACGATAAATTTTGGCTTCCAGCTTGGCCAAATACTATCTCTCCTATATCTTTAATAATATATCATATAATCGATTTATTTGTGCCAGTCAAGTTTTTAAGGACACTAATAGGCTCGCAATCTGCCCACCCAAAAATTCGATTTTGACTCGAATCTAAGAAATATCTTTAAAGCCTTATTCTTTTAATATGGTTTGTGATACTTTGCGAGTGAACCCCTTATTTTTATGTTTCTTACAATATTTACAGTCTAGAGTTTGGTTACCTGTACAGTCATTTGATAGGATAAATCATAATATTTAGTTGATTAAGTCAAGGGAATTTAATTATGGCGCGTCATCCCAGAAATATTTCTCTTCTTAATTATTATGTGAAATGTGAAAAAATAATAAAACAATTATTTAGACAAACTTTCCACTATATTTGTAATACACCGTAACATGTTTCGCAGTCACAGTAGCTTCTTCAGACGTTACATTCTGAATTATTGAACATTAAAGAGTAAAGGTGTTAATATATAAGTGGAAGCAAGAAAAGAAAATTTATTTTTACCATTAACTAATTAAATATTAATAGAAAATATTTTAGAAAGGTGAATTATTAAGGTGTTCCTGATCGTTCAACAGACGGTTGGAATTTTTAAGTTTGTTTATCTCTAGAGCAGGGATGTCAAAGATACGGCCCGCGGGCCGCATCCGGCCCCCAGGACGTATCAATAAGGCCCGCGATCGCAATGTGTCACAGAAAGAAGAATCATGTTTTTTAGAGCTTTTAGACTTCACTCGATTCCTCTACGGAAGTTTTAAAATGCACACACTACATTTATAAGTAATTTCAAGGGCAGCGCGTGCTTTGACAAGCGCCATCTCTTAGCAACAAGCGGAAATACCCTATTATTTTTGTTGAGAACAATAGAATCTTGCACGCGCTTCGAGTCTAGACTAGAACCTTCCTTATCGATATTATAAAAGGAGTGCGTCGGCGCGACGTGAGTCAGTTGAGTGTGGGTCGAGTAATCGAAGCGATACGGTCGGAGAAGGGTTTTAGTTGTACTGCGAAGTAGTGATTATGAAGGTATTGTGCATTTGTTTGTGTCGTGCGCGTGCGATATCCATAATTGATGTGTCGAGTTCCATAATTGTTACGATTTTGGCATAATGTCACAAAAACGTAAAGTTGATAGTGAGTGCAGAGTTTTTCAGTCTAAATGGGAAATTGCATATTTTTTCATAGAATGGAAAGGTAAACCACTGTGTTTGATTTGCAATCAAACAGTTGCTGTTTGTAAGGAGTTTAACTTGAAGAGACACTATGACACGAATCATAAATCAAAATTCGATTGTTACACTGAAAAAATAAGAATGGACACATTGTCATCTTTAAAATCTAAACTTCAAGGTCAACAATCGATGTTTACTAAAGCTAATACTGAGAGCGAAGATGCCCTGAAATCAAGTTTTATTATTGCATTAGAAATCGCGAAGAGATCAAAACCTTTCACTGATGGTGATTTTATTAAAGACTGTATGTTGAAAGTTGCCGATGTTTCATTTCCATTTCAAAAGTCAATAATTCAAAATATTTCGATGTCAAGAAACACTGTTGCTTCAAGAATAAATGATTTATCTCAAAATTTGGTTCTTCAACTGAAGGAGAAAATTAAGGAATTTACAAACTTTTCACTGGCTGTTGACGAGAGCACCGATACTGTTGATACAGCTCAACTTGCTGAAGAACTATTAAAGTGCGTTTCCATTGTCAGGTACTACAACAGCAAATGATATTTATTCTGCAATTGAGCATTTGATAGCAGAATATGAACTCGACTGGAATATACTTAGCAGCACAACTACGGATGGCGCTCCTGCCATGGCTGGCAAACATTCGGGCGTTGTAACTAAATTAAAACAGAAAACATCAGGGAATTTTGTGGGATTTCACTGTATAATTCATCAGGAATCATTGGCATCCAAACATTTAAAAATGGACCATGTCATGCAACCTATAATTAAAATAGTAAATTTTATAAGGAGCAGAGGACTAAATCACCGACAGTTCAGGCAGTTTTTACAAGATTTGGACGAAAAGTTTTCTGATGTTCCTTACTTCACCGAAGTTCGTTGGCTCAGTCGAGGAGTAGTTTTAAAAAAAATTTTTGCATTACGTGACCCTATTCAAGCTTTCATGTTAGAAAAAGGCAACCCAATTGATTATGACAATGACTGGTGGGTTGATTGTGCCTTTTTGGTAGATATGAATAAACACTTGACTGATCTGAATGTAAAGTTACAGGGTAAAAATCTGATTGTCACTCAAATGTATTCATGTATTCAATCCTTTGAAACAAAGTTGAGGCTGTGGGAAAATCAGGTAAAAAATCAAACTTTGGATCATTTCCCTCATTTAAAATCATTTGGCACAGTGAACCAAAAAAAATTGGATCAATATTCTCAACTTCTGCAAAATTTGATCACGGAATTCAACAATCGTTTTGAAGACTTTCACAAAATGAATGAAATGGAATTCCCAATTTTCAACAATCCATTCAATTTTGAAGCTTCACAGGCACCAGTTCATTTACAAATGGAGTTGATAGATCTTCAATCGGACAGTATTTTGAAAGAAAAATTTAAAGAGATTAACGCTCTTACATTTTATACACAATATTTCAAGAGTTTGGATAACTACCCGGAATTAAAAAAGCATGCAGCACGCATTCTCTGCATGTTTGGTAGCACCTATTTATGTGAGCAGATGTTTTCCGTCATGAAAATAAATAAGAACAAACATCGCACAAGACTTTCGAATGAACATCTCCAATCAATTCTTAAAATAATTACAACGAATATGATACCTGACATCAATGAGCTTGTCAAAAACAAGAGAAGTCAGGTATCTGGATCCTCGAGCTCAAAATAATTACCCTCTTTTATAACTTTGATATAATTTTTAACAACCGTATATTATATACTATATAATTAAATAAATAAAATGTTATAATAATTCAGTACATTTTTAGTGTTCCGTACGGAACACTTATAAGATCACTTCGGTGTCTGTCTGTCCGTCTGTCACACCCGATTTTCTCCGAAACTATTTGTCATAGAAAGTTGAAATTTGGTAGTAATATAGGAATTGATGGCCTCATCAGAGCCATGCAGTTTTGAAAGTTAAATTTTGACTTAAGGGGTTAGTTTTGGGGGGTGAAATCGGAAGTGAAAAAAAAAATTTTTACTAGGTAATCGAGTGTGGTGTCAAATGAAAGCTTGTGAAAACACGAGTAAAAAATATATATATAATGTAATACTTGCGCGCACTTTTCTTTGTATTATTTTTAAAAAATCGCGAAAAATCGCTGTCCACCCGCCTTATCTCGGAAAGTCCTTATCAAAAAATTTTGAAAAACTTCTGGAATATTCTCCATGGGGTGTAGATTGAACGAAAATTATCACGAGTGCATTACCTGTAATAATTTATCTGGTATATAAAAAAAAACAGAAATTTCAAGGTCATCAATTTTCAGTAAAGATTGGAAATAAACTTTGTTGAAAACTTATTTGGGGTGTGTTTTGTGAAGTCACTAATCATTTTATATCACCGTAACATAAATTTTGACTTAAGGGATTTGTTTTGAGGGGTGAAATCGGAAGTGAAAAAAAAATTTTTTTACTAGGTCATCGACTGTGGTGTCAAATGAGAGTTTGTGAAGTAAGAAAGTGTGGAGTAAAAAATATGTATATAATGTCATACTTGCGCACACTTTTCTTCGTATTACTTTTAAAAAATCGTGAAAAATCGCTGTCCCCTACCTTATCTCGAAAAGTACTGATCAAAAAATTTTGAAAAAAACCCTGGAATATTCTCCACGGGGTATAGATTGAACGAAAATTATCATTACCTTTAATAATTTTTCTGGTATAGAAAAAAAACAAAATTTCAAGGTCACCAGTTTTCAGTAAAGATTGGAAACAAATTTTGTTGAAAACTCATTTGAGGTGTGTTCTGTGAAGTCACTGATCATTTTATACCACCATAACAAAATTTGTTATTTTAAAAACAATCAACGTACGGAACACTAATTGTGCAAGTTCAACTTGCACTTGACCGGTTTTTTTTTATTTGAATCTGGCCCGCCTACACATTCTAAATTTAATATATGGCCCTCTGCAAAATTGAGTTTGACACCTCTGCCTAGAGAGTCAATTAGGTTTAATCTCTGGCTTTTTTTCTCGTTGTGTAGAATTTTGAAATTATTATTAAAGATCTGACCATATTGAACGATCGGGTAGATCTTAATAATTCACCCTTGTTAAATATTTTCTATTAATATTTAATTATTTAATAGTAAAAATAACATACAAATACATTTTTTTTATCGAGGCGTATTATGTCAGATTTGTTGACTTTCGAATGCATTGTCGTTGAAAGGGTAGAATCGCAGTAAATGTGGCACCTCTCATTTTTCACAACCAACTCTATCCCCCTGGAAGATAAGGTAGGCTGAGAACGTTATCAATACCGTTCGAATGTCTAAGATGGTAATATGAGGACCCGCAAAGCCGCATTGTGACGATAGATATAGGAGGATATGGCTTGAACTGGATTCGCTGAAAGTAAATCCATAAGCGATTCTGGTTCTTTGCTGCATGCCCTACACTTTATGTCTTCCAGTCCAGTGTTCCGCTATTATTTTTATAATTATTATTATTATTAAAGTAGATGGCAACCCTATGTGATGATATATTTAATAAATAATGCGATTGGTGCAAACGACATTATGTATACCAGTTGCATGCAGTAACTCGTTTTTTTATTCACAGAGACATCAAATCCCAGTTGAAAAATAATGTTTCTAAACTTAAACAACGAATACCTGGTCTCCAACCTAGTTTGGCTATCGTACAAGTTGGAGGAAGAGCAGATTCAAATGTTTACATTAGAATGAAGGTTCAAGCTGCTGCAGAAGTTGGAGTTAAAGTTGAACATATTCAATTACCAAACACCATAACTCAGTCGGAAGTAAGAACTATATTTAATGGTAGTAATAAAACATGCGCTATAATTACAGCATAAAAATCAACAAATTTATGAATTCCTCATTTATTCGTTATGACTTAATACTTCACATAATAAAATATAAAACAAATAAATTTTCTCATTTGTTTAGCTTTCCAAAGTTACCCTTGTTTTATACTATTCGTTTGTTTTCTTGTACTAAAATCTTTGCATTAAATATTTGTGAAAAAGTTTGTGACAGGTATACGAGTTGATTCTATAAGTTTCCCATTTTATAATAACGTTAAAACCATAGACATAGGACTGAGTGTTCGGTATCCCGCTGTGAAGTAAATATGGACGTAAAAGTGTGAGAGGCAAAGCAAATGAGTGGCCAGTAGCTGTCTCTTTTTAGAATGCCGCTAAGCTACGGCGCTCTTAAAAATAATATTTCTAAGTGTTCTATTTGAACTAAAATCGGGTATGGGGCTTTTCTCGCCTTGAATTCCGTCTCGAGGGACAGCGCCTTGTTTATTACAGGCATACAGAAAAGACACAGGTATTGGCTGCACAATCGCTTTGTCTTTTTCTAGAGAGTGGTCAATTTTATGAAGTTAATGCTCAGTCCATCCTCTATGTCTATGGTTAAAACATAATATTGAGAGAGGTTTTCTATGTCATTTGTTGCTTTTTATTTAAATGACCAGAGGGGAAATGGGGGCAAAACTGGGTACCTATTATTCTTTTATCCATAAAAAAGACAAATGAACCAACTTTGCATACAATAAAATGTCTACCAGCAGAAAATTTAATACTTACTTTAAATAAATAATTAGCTTCATGTGAAAGCCAGTTGTTTCCAAAATCCGAAACTACCTGGTTATGTGCTATAGTTGGGATAAAATTAGATATTTATTTAAAATCATAACATCTAGGTCAGTTTTAATATTTTTTAGTTAGTTTATTAATATGAACTCCTCAAACTTACATTAATAAAGGCGTCATTGCCTTCTTCAGCATTAGAATAAATCTTACGATCTGATCTCGATATATAGTACCTGTGCCCTAGATAGCGTATCAAATCATCCCTTGATTTTAAGTGAAATTATACACAACATATATTTCCAAAATAGGCAAGTTATGCCTGGATTTTGTTCTTCTTATGATGAGTTGTGTTCACAAGGCTCCCCGTAACCCAATTTAACCACCAATTCCCAATATTATCCTGATATCACCATCATCAGCTATGTAATCTATCATCGGACATAAGCCTCCCCTAAGTACGTCCATCTTCTTCGGTTTTGGGCCTGGTTTATGCAGTTGTATCACACTAGTCTTTTGATGTTGTCAGACCATCGGGTGTGCGGGCGTCCTCTACTTCTTTTGTGATTCCAGGGCCTCCTGTTAATTACTTTGTGGGTCCATCGATTATCAGAGGGTCTTGCGATATGACCCGCCCAGCTCCACTTCAACCTGCTTACCCTCTCAGCTACATCAGTTATCTTGGACCTCCCTCTTCATTAGTCAGCCTCAACGATAATCCCAACATCCTCCTTTCCATGGCTCATTGAGCTACTTGTAGGCGATTTATAATTTCTTGATTCAAAGCCCACGTTTCCGTTCCGTATGTTAATACGGGAAACACACATTGATTAAATGTGTTCGCTTTTCGTGTATTTGGGACATTGGAGAGAAAAATGTTTCGCAATCTTTCAAACACCGACCAAGCCAATGATATTCTCCTTGATAAATCCGCTTTCAAGTTTTCTTTGGATATTACTATTTTTTGTTTAAGATATACGTATTCGTTCTTGTAATTTTCGCGTTTTCAATGTTCAGTTCTGCTTCTTTATCACAGTCGTCATTTGTCATGAACATGGTTTTGGCAATGTTTATCTTCAGACCAATCTCTCTGGACTTGCTGTTAAGTTCGTTCAGCATTTCTTCCAATTCTCCTTTGTTGTTAGATATAAGCACAATATTATCCGCGAATCGCAAATGATGGAGTTGCTCTCCTCCTATACGAGGCTGGTTTGAAAAGTCCGTGCAAAGTCCGAGAGATGGCACCACCGGCGCGTATCGAGGTCATGTTTAGTTAGTAGCATCTCTTCAATGAACGCACACCAAGTTTCAGCCATATTGGTCTATTTCTTTGTGTTTGGCATTCGTGTGAATCAAGGAAGTCGAGTGATTTTCAAGAAATGGACGAAAAAGAATTTCGTGTGGTGATTAAACATTACTTTATGAAAGGCAAAACGCCTCAGGAGACTAAAGAGAAGCTTGATAAACATTATGGTGATTCTGCACCTTCGATTAGAACAGTTTATAAGTGGTTTCAAAATTTTCGAACTGGCCATATGGGCACAAGTGACGCTGAACGTTCTGGACGGCCTGTGGAGGTTACGACTCCAGAAATCATTGATCAAATCCATGATATGGTGATGGATGACAGAAGAGTTAAGGTGCGTGAGATTGCTAGTGCTGTGGGCATCTCGACTGAACGGGTACATAATATTTTGCATAAACATTTGGACATGAGAAAGCTATCCGCAAGATGGGTGCCGCGATTGCTCACGCTTGACCAAAAACGGAATCGTGTGAAGTGTTGCAAGGATGGTTTGCAGCTGTTCCAGAAGAATCCGGAGGACTTTAAGCGTCGTTTCGTCACTGTGGATGAAACATGGATACATTACTATACTCCTGAGACCAAACAATAATCTAAACAATGGGTTACCAAGGGGGAATCTGCACCAAAAAAGGCGAAGACCGTTCCTTCGGCCGGAAAGGTTATGGCTACTGTCTTTTGGGATTCGCAAGGGATAATCCTCATCGACTATCTGGAAAAGGGTAAAACTATTACAGGTGAATATTATTCATCGTTATTGGACCGTTTGAAAACCGAGCTGCAAGAAAAACGCCCGCGATTGGCCCACAAGAAAGTCCTTTTCCATCACGACAACGCACCAGCACACACCTCAGTAGTTGTGGTCGCAAAATTAATGGAAATAGGATTCCAACTCGTTTCACATCCCCCCTATTCTCCAGACTTGGCTCCCTCGGACCACTATTTGTTCCCCAATTTGAAGAAATGGCTGGCGGGACAAAGATTTTATTCAAACGAGGAGGTGATTGCAGACACTAATGGATATTTTGCAGACTTGGACAAATCCTATTATTCGGAAGGGATCAACAAACTAGAACATCGTTGGACGAAGTGTATAAGCCTAAAAGGAGACTATGTCGAAAAATAAAAGAGGTTTACACCAAACACATAAGTAGTTTTTATTTTTTTGCACGGACTTTTCAAACCAGTCTCGTATTTATACCCTTATTTGTCCGTGAAGTTGTTTAAAAAGATCTAGCGCCAACGTAAACAATTTCGGCGAGATGGTGTCCCCTTGACGTACCCCTCTTTTCATTTCTATCTTATTGATGTTCCTTAATACTATCTGAAATTCTACAGTTACTTAGACTATTTAATGTTTCAAGGGAGTTCTCGAAATTCACAAAGACCACCTAAATCTTAATATTATAGTTGTTTAACTTTGCTATTAAGGTTCTTAATACTTGAAGGTGGTTCAGTGTACTAAAGCCTTTTAAAAATCTGGTTTATTCTCTGAGTTAGCAAGCGTCAAATTTCTTTGTGAGTCTCGCAGTTGTCATTTTCATAAATAACTTGTACATTACAGATAGTAGGCCGATTGGTTTATAATTGGTTAATTTAGACTTATCTCCTCTTTGGAAGAGCAGGACCACCACAGCATTATCTCAGTCTCTAGGTACATAGCACATATCGAGACACATTATATCTAGCAATCGTAATATGGGCTGTCCGCCCTATTGCAACATTTCGACAAGTATGCCATCTTCACCTGCTGCTCATCCTCTTGCCATTTTATTTAAAGAATCTTGTATTTCATATTTTGTGATGTTGGGGATATCTTCAGATCCTTCATTCATTTCTCGTATTCGAATTGACTCACTTTTTTCTGGTGGTGGTTCCACTTTACTCTTATAAAGGTCCTTGTAGAATCTCTCTATATTCATTCTTAGTTCATCCGTTTAAGTTATTACTTGGTTGTTCTCATCTACTCATTTTGTTATTTGTAGTTGTTCTTCATTTAATGATTTCTGTAAAAGTTTTATACCCTTTTTATTCTCCAAAGTTTCTTCAACTTTTTCATTGTTATAGTTTCTTACATCTCTTCTCATACATTTCTTTAGTCCGCTTAATCCCTCCCAAAGCGGTGCATGTTAGAAATACACGTCGCGCTGGTGCTTCACATCCGTATGAGGTTCAGCTTGTTACTCCGCGTACAACGCTTTTCAAGCAGTCTTTTATATGGAGAACATCATCCCTTTGTTCAATTTACAGCGATTCAAGAACAAGGTGAATCGGTTTTTCCGCACACGTGCCGCTCCTGAAGCGCTTTAGGGACTTCCCTGCAGCACGTGTCTAGACCCATAAAAAAAAAATTGTGATTCAAAAGGTTTAACTTATTTTCACGTGCCACCGTGTCTTCTTTCATAGATTTTCGTTTTTGTATTAGTTTGGCTGTTTCTTTGGAGACCTTTTCATTTGTGATATTTCTCGTGAGAGGTTCTTCGTTCGCAGGTTCTAAGATATGCTGAACGATTTTTCTATTAATTTCGTTAAGGAATGAAGTGTCCTCTTTGATTTCATGTTCTTCGAGATTAAGTGTATACTCGTTTTTCTTCTGTTTAAGTTGTGTTCCATTTATCATTTTCATCTTTTGATTCATCATTTTTTCTGTTAAGTTGTGTTCCATTTATCATTTTCATCTTTTGATTCATCATTTTTCTTCATTCCATCCTTGTGTTAAAATTTATTTTTGCCCGAACCATTCGGTGATCACTTCCCATTTGACCCTATTGATAACCTGTGTATCTAATATTATGTTCCCCTGGTTGGTTATATAATCGATCTCGTTACCTGTTTTTCCGTTTGGGCTTTTCCATGTCTACCTTCTTCCTTCTTTTTTATTAATATATGTGTTCATTATATGCAGGTTATTTTCGTTAACTTAGTTTATTAACAGTTGTCCTCTACCACGTTCATTTTTCTCCTGCTTTACGCCGACTTTGGCATTCAGATCACCAATTATTAGTGTCTAATGTGCTGAACTGGATTTAAGGGCAGTATTTATTTCTTCATAAAATCCCTCAATTTCCTCCTCTTCATAGTCGGTGGTTGGAGCATAGACTTGTACGATTTGGTAACTATATCTTTTAAATATTCTCAGTTTAATCATTATTACTTTTTCCGATATGGCATAGCGTGCCCCATTTATTTTATTTATTTTATTTCCTTTAAGAAGAGAGTGGGACCACTTTTAAGTTTTACACAAGCTTCTCCACATCTTCTAATTTCCGATATCACCACTATTGACCACTGTATATCTTTGAGTTCTTCTTCTAGTTCCAACAGTCTCCCCTCTGTTGATAGTATTTTCACGTTGAATATGGACATATAGATGGTTTTCTAATTTTGTGTCTTTGCTATGTTCCAGGTTTGTTTGTTGTAGATGGGATTAGCGAACTTTTGCCCTCCCCAGAATCCTTAGGGTAGACCTCTATTGAGGTGTGGGACTTATTACCCACCTGGGCTACAATTCCGGGTGTTTTGAAATTCGCTATGTTAAGGGTCTTTTAGCCATAATCCTCCGCGTCGGCTCAAGGCGAGTTGGAGGATGGATATGGTTGGAGAGCGGGATGTTGGGGGGTAGGGGTCGGAAGTAAGGATTTGACTGATTTTCTTCCGAATAGGGGAATTAGTCACCACTTTTTTATTAGGAAAAAAACCAGGCTGGCGTAAACATGCATGCTGATATGCAATAAGTTAATTAACATGACTTAGCTACTTTCCAGAATATGATAATAAATCGATTTACGAGCGTTATATTACAACTACCTCTTATTATGGCTGACAGTTTGTATCATATAGAGCTCTCAAATTGTTAACAAAGAAACAGGTTTACTAGGTTTGAATCGCCTATGCGGTATGACTGCACTTTCCCTGTAAATGGTAGCCAAAAGAGGCGAAGATATATAAATCCACCAACAAGGCGTAAAAGCGGGCGCTTAGCAATAAATAAAATTTTATGATGCGTTAAACTTTACTTACGTTTTGTAAAAGCAATAATACTTAATCATCACCTTTAACTGTCACTTTTTCTGTGGTCGTTTAGAAACTCAAAAGATGTTCAAATTTATATGATTTTTTATGGATTATTGGAATTATTTAAAGTTGAAAATTGTTCTTTAAATTTCAGTTACTTAACCAATTGGACAAACTAAACGGTGATATAAATGTTCATGGTATTATTGTCCAAATGCCTTTGGATAGTGTTAACAAAATTGACTCACATTTAATAACTGATGCTGTATCCCCTGCAAAAGATGTTGACGGGTAAGTATTACGAACATATCTTCAGAATATTTTATGTTTAATACCTAGTAATAATATAGGCACATATAAATGACTTAAATATAGGTTTCTTACTTGCCAAACCAAATTTTAAACACTGAACACTTATTTCGCTATCTTTTCTCTTCTCGTGTAGCATTTTATGTATCAAAAGCTAAATAACCGGTCAAGTGCAAGTTGGACTTGCGCAATTAGTGTTCCGTACGTTGATTGCTTTTAAAATAAAAATTTTTTGTTACATTGTTACAAAGTATAAAAAGGTTATTGACTCCACAAATGAGTTTTCAACAAAGTTTTTTTTCCTATCTTTACTGAAAACTGATCTTGAAATGTTTGTTTTTTATATACCGGATGAATTATTAAAGGTAATGCACTCGTGATAAGTTTCGTTCAATCTACGCCATATGGAGAATATTCCAGAATTTTTTCAAAATTTTTTGATCAGTACTTTTCGAGATAGGGGGGGGACAGCGATTTTTCGCGATTTTTTAAAATATAATACAAAGAAAAGTATACGCAACTATTACATTATATATATTTTTGACTCATGTTTGTACAAGTTTTCATTTGACGCCCCACTCGATGACCTGGTAAAAAAAAAATTTACTTCCGATTTCACCCCCCAAAACTAACTCCTTTAGTCAAAATTTAACTTTTAAATTACACAACCCTGATGAGGTCATCAATTCCTATATTAGTACCAAATTTCAACTTTCTATATCAAGTAGTTTCAGAGAAAATCAGGTGTGACAGATGGACAGACAGACACACGGACAGACACCGAATTTATCTTATAAGTGTTCCGTACGGGACACTAAAAAACGAAAGATAATTCATTATGAAATTATTCTCACTTAAAATAATTTTTAGTTTACATACAATAAATGAAGGAAAGCTGGCTATTGGAGATATGCAAGGATTTTTACCTTGTACGCCTGTAGGTGTTCTAGAACTAATAAAAAAGTCTGGAACATCCATAGAAGGTGCCGATGCAGTTGTTTTAGGAAGAAGTAAAATCGTAGGTACTCCAGCAGCTGAATTACTAAAATGGCACCATGCGACCGTGACAGTTTGTCATTCGAAGACGAAAAATTTAAAGGAAAAGGTAACATTCAAAAGTTTTTTTTTCTCTATACTATATTATTTTTTTATTGCTGACAATAGACGATTTAAACTTTTTTTTTATTTTTGAGAAGTATAATATATTAAATATAAGGCTTAACTTTAACATAAATCGAGTTTATTGCTTCCTTGCCAAAAATTTCCTATTTGCTCTTAGCTGAGGCACTGTTATCGTGTCGTAAAATCATAAAAAATACATAAAAATAATATTTTTTATGGGCATAGCACACATGCTGCAGGGAAATCTCTAAAGCGGTACAAGAGCGACACGTTCCATGCACGTTGTTCTTGAATCGCTGTAAATTGTACTCGGTGAGAAACACAGTCCTGGGCAAATCATTTCAGAGAGATCAGGTTCTCCTTATAAAAGACAGCTTGAAACATTCTACGAGAAATAATAAGCTGACGTCATACGAATTAGAAGTATTAGCGCGACGTGTATTTCTAGCATGCACCGTTCTGAGAGAAGTTAAGCGGGCTACACCCATCATACACTTTCCATGAAAATACTTGTAGAATAGACTCGAGTCGCCAAATGTTCTTCGATGTTCCAAGGAATCCAAGTTGCTGGTGAGTTTTAGATCTTCAGTCAGGCGAATAGCTCTTTTCTGAATAGAATCCAACAAATGCAGTGAATGTTTGGGAGCGGAGCCCCAAACATGCGAGCCGTATTCTATCGTTGATCAAATTTGAGCTTGGTGCAGAATTAACAGTTGTTATGAAGTGTAAAGCTTTCTAATTCGAAATCATATTTGGAGCGTTTGAGAAGCTGTCTTTGCTATGCATGTAACATGTTCATGCTAAGACATATTTGCTCCCAAATTAAGGCTCAGCAAATTGAATGACCATGCTAGAAGAATAGAGTGTCCCGACATAACTATGTCGATTTCAGCAACGTTAATTTTCTAGAAAAAACGGAACGGAACGACTTCCTGCTCTCTGCGGATGTTTGCATGAGTAAAAAGTAAGCGTACTGTCCTCCTCAAAGCTGTAGATTGGATTCTTGGTCCTTTTCAGCAGATCGTTAATGTAAACGAGGAAGAGAGTAGGAGACAGTATGGAGACCTGGGGCACACCGGCATTGATAGTGAATGTATTGGAAAGAAATCCGTCGACTGCTACTTGTAAAGAACACTCTCTAAGGAAACACCAGAGCCATAAACAAAACTTTTCAGACATACCATAAGAGCGAAGCTTAACCAACAATCTGTTTTACCCAACACGGTCAAATGCATTGGATATATCAAGTGAAACCGCTCGCGATTCTCCAAAATGTTCAATTGTGTTTTATCAAACATATGTTACATAAGTTAGAAGATCTCCTGTTGATCTTTGCTTACGAAAGCCATATTGATGGACGCTAATAATATTGAATCCTTCAAAATATTTTAGAAGGTGCTGATTGATTTTGTTGGTAGTTGTTTGGCATGGTCTTCTTACCTTTTTTGGATATCGGCTGAACTGTCACGCATTTCCAGCAAGTACGAAATATGCCTTTTCTGTAGGATAGGGTAAAATGTCTACAGTAAACTGGCATTAGTTCGCTAGCGCATTTTGTGAGTACTATAGCAGATATTTCATCAGCGCCAGAAGCTTTTTTGGTGTCTAGTTTTATTAAAATGCGTTTTACAATACGTGGTCTGAAGACAATATCGGACATGCTTGACTGAACTATGGCAATTGGCAGGAGAATGTGAAACAAAGAGTTCAGCCAACAAATTGGCTTTCTCAAGAGATGTTGTTGTAATAGTGGTATCTGGCCGTGGGAGGGGTGGTATAGTGGATTTAGTGAAATTTTAACTAATAGCCATAGCAACTGATCAAAAGAACCTGGATTAGTTGGGGCAGACAAGAAGTTTGTTTTTAATTCTTTGATCGTGTGCCTGCTTAGTTTGGTTC
Organism: Pachyrhynchus sulphureomaculatus; assembly: GCA_019049505.1. Lineage (NCBI taxonomy): Eukaryota > Metazoa > Arthropoda > Insecta > Coleoptera > Curculionidae > Pachyrhynchus > Pachyrhynchus sulphureomaculatus. Next base: position 84,340,447 of record CM032446.1, on the reverse strand, counting down.
GTCTCGATCAGGGATCCGTGCTGATTCATCAATAAGCTGAGTAAAACCACAACTGATTGAGAATGATTTAGCTTCACGACCTTCTTCGTCGGCGGTATTTGAATACGTAAGCCAACTGTTGTTAGGGACATTAAAGTCGCCCAGGATAGCAATTTCGGCATTTGGATTATTAATCTGTAAATGATAGATAGTGTCTGCAAGAGAAACGAAAAGTGTTTTAAAGTTAGTATCACTTGGTAGTCGATAGAGGCAGCAGATAAACCGTGTAGTCTGATGAGTCGTTATTTTTAACCACATAACATCAAAATTTCGGGCTCCAGAGCCTCCTCTCGTTGGTAAGAGGGATCGCAAAGTTACGCCTAGACCGGTAATAGAAATCTTACCGAGGACATAGAAAGTTGACCGTGCTGGTCGACGAACTGACCTTAGTTTTCACTTATTTGATTGCAGGTGTTGGTGTACTGAATTTTTGTTTGAGTTTAAACCTCGTATGTTTCAAAAATTAATTTTAAAATTGTGATGTCTGCATGTTGATGCAAACGAATCAGCCCCCACCTGGAGATCCGGAGATCCGAACGGGGATATTTTAATTTTTTGATCTGAGAGCTTCATCATGCTTTTTTTTGAAATGCTTTTTTTTTATCGGACTGTTTATATTCAGTCCATTTTTAATCCACTCGTTTGTTAGACAGACAAGCAGTAACGATAGACAGACGAACAGAAAGAGTAACAAACGGACAGGAGACGTGCAGACAAGTTTATAGACAGCAGATAATCAAAAAGATGGACGACAGACGGAATGGTAAATAATAGAACTGATAAAGCAGAAAGTTAAAAAGCAGGTAAAATAACGTATAAAAATGAACCGACAAAAAACACGAAGCAACAAGCAGACGGATGAACTGACAAACATCAATCAGCAAACAAGTTGCAATAAAGTGAATATATAAATAGAGGCTAAGATGCAAATTATCATAATCTATTTAATTAATGTGATTTATTGAGCTAGGAAAATGAAAAGCGATTAAGAAGACAGACTACAGTTCTCAAGACTTCTCTCTCAAGGTTTCTGTTTTGTGCAATTTGATACTAGTTGAGTCCGGCAACTTTCTTTATGTCATCCTACCAGCGCTGTTGAGGTCTTCCGGTACTTTTTCGTTCTCTCCATGGTCTCCATCTAGTGATGTAGCCGCTCCAGTTCTCTGTATGTTTAGCCACGTGTCCTGCCCATTGTCATTTTAGAAAACCGATTCTCTCTATAATGTCTGTAATTTTGTTTTTTTCCATTGGTTTGTTTTGTAATCTTTCAGTGATATGCCTAGAATTCTTCTCTCCACGGCCTTATTGTGTACTTTGAGTTTTTTCTTGATCTTTTTAGTTAGGACCCAGGTCTCAGAACCATATGTAGTTACTGGTAGTATGCACTCATTGTAAAGTTTTGTTTTCAGAGTCAGTGGTATATTCATGCTCAAAATGTTTTTAAATTTCCCGTAGGCTGCCCATACCAGTCTAATTTTCCTATCAGTCTCCATTTCCTGGTTTTGCTTGCCTAGTGTTATAGTTTGTCCTAGGGTTATGTATGATTGTGTCTTGTTTATTGTTTGTCCGTGGACCAAAATTGTTTCGTCTGTATTCGGTACATTTGTAGTGAACTGTGTTTCGGTGTTGTTCATGTGTAATCCTATTTTAGTAGCTCTCATGTGTAATCCTATTTTAGTAGCATGTCTATTAACTTCTGTTTATCCTTTGTGAACAATATTGTATCGTCAGCAAACCTGAGATTGTGTTAGTGCTCTCCTTGTATGTTCAATCTTCTATCTTCCCATTTCAAGTTTTTAAAGAGTACCAGGGTGAATAGTTTTGGTGAGATTATGTCTCCTTAACGAACTCCTCTTTTAAGATTTATTCTATCTGTTGTCTCATATATTTTTATCGTCATCGTGGATTTCTTATATACATATGTTTTCAATAAGGTTTATATAGCGTTGGCCCACCCTAGCATTTCTTAAGGATTTTATAATAGCTCAGATTTCTATGGTATCCAATGCCTTTCGGAAATCGACAAAGGCCATCCACATTTCTACGTTATATTCTGTAGATTTCTCTATTACCTGTCTCACTGTAGGAAGATGTTCCATTGTACTATATCCGTTTCGAAATCTAGCCTGTTCCCTTGGTTGGTATATCTCAAATTTTCGTTCTAGTCTATTTGTAATTATTCTATTGAATAATTTGTATAACTGAGCCGTGTCACCTTTTTTGTAAAGCAGGATAACTACGGCATTTTTCCAATCCGCAGGTATGTGTCCTTCTGTTATGCATTTATTAAATAATTTTATTAGTTCTTTTTTGGTCTTTGTATCACTTTTTTGAGCATCTCAGGTACTATCCTCTCCTGTCCCCTTATCGTTTCTCATTTGGGACAATGCTTTCTCCAGTTCTTCCACGTCTATCTCGGGTATCTTCTGAGTTGACAAAACTACAAATTTGAATTATTGCTTCAAAGTTTTTGACTAGTTACTTTTGAAAATAGGACTCGTCTAGTTTACAAAAAAGTTATTTGAATTCTTACTCTTTATATTTACAAAATTTATTTTATTTTTTCTTATAACAAGTAAAAACACTATATTCAACTTTGAATCTTGGACATAATAGAATATGTTATTACGAATTAATTAATTAATTTGTAATAACATTTTAATGTTACGATATTACACCCAAAATGTATGTGTTTTTATCACATACATAGTTTAGAAAAAATGTAGTAAGAAATATTTGATTTATATACTTGTACGTATAATATGAAGAAGTGATCTTTGTTTTTTGCATTTTGAAAATGACAGTTATTTTAAATCTTCATTTTAGTGTCAAAAAGCAGATATATTGGTTGTTGCTATTGGCCGACCAGAATTTGTTAAAGGAGATTGGGTAAAACCAGGTGCTGTAGTGATTGACTGTGGAATCAACGCTGTCCCAGGTAAGTTTTTTTTGGATACCCATTTTTTTTGATAATTATATTTTTTAAAATTTATATTTTGTCCGAAATAGGGTTACAAGATAACAATGCAGAATTGCCTTAAATTGATTACACTTTAACAACTCCTGAGTACATTTTAATTTTCTCAAGCATTTTCCATAATTTTCTTAGTTTAGTTTAAGTTTCTTAATTAAAAATATCAGTATGGACAAACCGACATAAATAGTGTAATTTCAGTTTCCGTAATTTGTTAAAAAAATCCTAAATTACAATAGGAGAATTGTAGAAAAATCCGTAGAAAATTTGTATTTTTATATGTATTACATTATTACAATTACAGTAAAATTTTTTTAGCGTTTGTCTCCTCTGCAATCCAACATTTTAAATTAGTTTTTCTCCTTAGGCTTGTGTCAGAGGAGTGCATTAGGTGATATATATATATATATATATATATATATATATATATATATATATATATATATATATATATATATATATATATATATATATATATATATATATATATATATATATATATATATATATATATATATATTATATATATATATATATATATATATATATATATATATATATATATATATATATATATATATATATATATATATATATATATATATATATATATATATATATATATATATTTTATATATATATATATATATATATATATATATATATATATATATATATGTACATATATATATATATATATATATATATATATATATATATAT
>CM032446.1:84301712-84331712 GCA_019049505.1 Pachyrhynchus sulphureomaculatus | reverse complement strand
ATCAATTTAAAATAATAAAACGGTACAATATCACTCGGTAATTAATATTTTACATGAAATCTTGCAGTGCGTCTAATATTTGGCCAGGGACTGTATATATATATATATATATATATATATATATATATATATATATATATATATATATATATATATATATAGAACATAGACGATGGACATGGCAAAGCCCGAATGGGATAACGAGAAGCGAAATTGATTATGTTTTATCAAATGACAAGAATATTGTAATCGACACGACAGAGCAAAAATAAGAATAAATCTGAAGCAGGAGACACGTAGATTGATAACGGATATAGATACCAACAGAAATAATGAAATAAAACACAGACGAATATCGACAAGTACTGGAAAATCATATAGAACACTTAAACTACCAAACAGAACTTTATGAACTAAACATACAAATAACTAAGAGTCTATTTATGACTACAAGGCAAATAGCAACATCGAAAAGAGAAAAAAAATCAGAAAAATTAACTATAGAAACAAAATCTAATGAAACAGAGGAGATTATTAAGAAATGATCCTACAAATGGCAGATTAGAATTGGCAGAAATAGACAAAAAACAAATAAAGAAAAAGGTCTGAGAAGACGTCAGACATTACAGAAACTTGAAAATAGAAAAAACCTGAGAGGGAAAAAGTTTGAAACACCCAAACAAACAAATGAATAAGGGGGACTTCCAATAATAAAACTTATAAATAACCATAACCAAGAGGTTGCACAAATCACAGAGTAAAAGGAAACTACAGATCGATATTATCAAATACTATATGTCACGAAAAAATCGCCAACGCCTGGGAAAGAAGGAAGTAAAGTGATAGTAAGAAATGTGATAACTGAAGAAATTCGTGATATAACAACAGATGAAATAATGAACGCCATACGACATATGCATAACAACAAAGAACCAGGAGATGATGAAATAACTATGGAAATGATAAGGTATGGAGAGGTGTCGCTAATACAATCTCTTCAAGCTCTATTTAACAGGTGCCTTATAGAAAGAAAAATATCAACACCTTGGGTAAACTCCTTGATTCTGCTTATATTTAAAAAATGAAACAAATTTAAATTGGAGAATTACAGATCCATCAGCTTGTTATCGGTACTATACAAAATCCTCACTAAAAATCATAACATATGTTCGTTAACCTATATAGATTAACGAACAAATTAGGCAGTTATCAACCACGTGATATACGGTCACTTTGTAGATAGCAATGGTGGACTAAGAAAAAGCATTTTATTCTGGAGAGATATGGGCAGCTCTTAAGTAATAGCAGTGCTGATACACAATTCTTCTCGAACACATATATAAAAATATCACATCACATAATGCTTGAAGAAAAAACAAATACAAAATTAAAAGAGGAATTAGACAAGGCGACTTAACATCCTCAAAACTATTCACTTTTACTCTAGAAGACATTTTCAAATCGCTAAAGTGGGAAAATAAAGGAATACTAATGGACAGTGAACGATTACATCACTTAAGGTTCGTAGATGATGTTACTCTGAGCGCCAGCACAAAAGAAGAACTACAAGAAATGCTGATGGAATTAAATAACAAGTCTTAAAAATAAAAACTCTACCAAAACCAAATATTTAAACAACGCAACTGAAGATAGCAGCCAGGAACTATTAATAGAAGGTGAAAGAATTGGAAAGGTACAAACATTCATATATATATATATATATATATATATATATATATATATATATATATATATATATATATATATATATATATATACACTCCTGGACAAAATTAACGCAACAATATATTAAATCATACAAATCTCTATAATGAATTAATTTTAATAATTTTTTATGAACATTGGTTACACTAAAAGTTATTCGGATACTTTAAAAGTGAATTAGCTACCAAATTTCTCTATACGATTCGAATTAAAATTATTCTTAAGACCTAATAACGAAATCGTTGAAATTATGTAATAATGAAAAAAATAAACTGGGACACTAGTAGTAAAATTAATGGTGTAACTGGGACACTAATTGCGTCTGTTGCCTCCTCTACTTCGGATGACAGCGTTTATGCGCCTAGGCATGCTTCTAATTAAATTTTGGATAAAATCTTGAGGAATTTGCTCCCATTCTGTGATAACTGCATTTTCAAGTTCCCTCAGGTTTCTATGTGCAAGTATATGACGTTTCACATTTTTCTTAAGGTGATCCCATACATGTTCTATCGGATTCAGATCCGGGCTTTTTGGTGGCCATTGCATAATCGGTATATCAACTTGATTAAGATAATCGAGTACCTCCTAGCCACGACAGGTCGAGCGTAGTCTTGCATAAACAGGAAATTGGGCCCCACAAAATGACCGAAAGGCATCACATGTTCTATTACAATATTCTCAAGATAGTAGTCAGCATTCATGGATCTCGTACGGACAGGAACTAACTCTGTGCGAGCATCAAAGCACATGCCACCCCAGAACATAACAGAGCCACCGCCGAATGGAATCCTTGCAGAGATATTGCAAGGAGCAAACCTCTCTCCTGGTCTTCGCCATACTCGTTCACGACCATCTGGATGTTTTAGACTAACCCTAGTTTCATCTGTGAAGAAAACTTGTTTCCAATCATCCACAGACCAGTTTTCGTGATTTCGAGCAAAACGTAACTTGGCAACTCTATTCTCTCTAGTAAGCAAGGGCGCAATGGTTGGTCTCCTACTGTTTAATCCAGCTTCATTTAATCGTCTTCTAACTGTTTTAGAAGAAATTGTGACATTGCTAACAGCTTCGAGTTCGTTTCTTATTATAGAACTAGTGACTGTTCTGTTTCTTAAAGCATATTGTTTCATCTAGGTCGCTAGTGCATCGTTTTCGCCCTTGCCCTAGCCTTCTAGAATAAGTTCCTACTTCATTCAAGCGTCTTACCATACGACTTATTGTGGAACGATGTTTGCCTAACAAATTGGCAACATAACTCTGACAATATCCCTCGTCCAATAAAACTGAGGCTCGTACTACCTCGTGTTCAGTTAAATTCCTTGTTCGATTCATTTTTCTAATTCTTCGGGGTCAAAAATAAAAAAGTCTACCACAAAAACGTATTACTTTGAAAAAGGGAACAATTTATAAGCTTACTTTTAAAGAAAATCTATCGCATTATTACAGAAAATTGTTTATCTTCTAAAAAAATTCTTTAAAACTGTAAATCTAAACGAATTGTTGATTTCTGTCATGAACAACGAAACAAAATATGCATAGCCTACTATTCAAATACTCGATAAACTTTAAAACTGACATAAGAAACAGATAAATTAATTTTCAGATTGTTGCGTTAATTTTGTCCAGGAGTTTATATATATGTATGACGGCTTGTTTGCAGCTACTGTGGCCGTTTACTGCATCCTGTTTTCCAAGCCTTTCTATCTCTAAAGGTTTTTTCCTCCAAATCTCGTTTTTGCATAGCTTTTGCTATTCTGTGTTGTCTCTTTTTCTTGGTCTTGCTCTTTTTTGTCATTGCCGAGGTTTCCATTTCCATATTCTTTATGGTAGTCTTTCTTCATTCATTCGCCTCATATGTCCATACCATGGGAGCTGTTTTCTTTCCACTCGGTCCATTACCGACTCTTGGACTTTCATCTTCTCCTTTTTGGTTTTGTTTGGAATTATGTCTATAATAGTTTTCTTGCAAGATCTGCTCCAAAACATAATTTCTGTGGCGTTCAACTTCCTCTTTTCCCTTTTGGTAAGGGTCTACACTTCTGCTCCGTACGTTGAAATGCTTTTAACAAACGTACTAAAAATACGCTTTTTTGTAGCTATTTTTAGTTTGTCATTCCATATTACAGGGTGTAGCTGTTTAATAACGTTTCTTCCTCGTGTAATTTTTTCTTGTACGTCTCTTATGTGTCGTTCGTCAGTTGTTAATATGACTCCCAAATATTTGTATTAATTTACATGTTGAATGGTTCCCTTTTCGGTTTTCGAGTTCCGTCCTTCTGCTTCTATCACCATATATTTAGTTTTTTCCATGTTTATTTCTAAACCCCATCTATCGAACTCCTCTACCAATTTTCGAAACATATAGTTTACATCGTCTTCATCTTCAGCAAAAAGCAAACTGTATACGGTTCCATCATCGATATCCATTCCCATGTTGGTACATTTTCTCTTCCACTCGCTTACGGCTTTGTCAATATAGATCTTAAATAAGGTTGGAGAAATGCAACAACCTTGACGTAAGCCTTTGTTCACTATAAACTCCTCTGACAAACTATTGCCTATTTCGACTTTGCTCTTTGTGCTGTTGTACAGTTGTTTCGTAGCATTTATATATGTCGTCTTAACGCCTTTATCTTTCATTGACTCCCAAATTTTTCTTACTGGCACGCTGTCATACTCGGTCTAAAGCCTCTTTGTTCTTCCGCTTCCTGAGTTTGTTCTTCGATCCTCATTTTTAAGATTCGTCCATACAGCCTACCTATCGAAGATGTAACACTAATTCCCCGGTAATTTTCACAATTCATTTTGCTCCCTCTTTTTTATGTATGGAACTAATATGTGCTAGTTTCCATTCGTCTGGCAGCTCTGCTCCTTCCAAACATTCATTAAATATATCTTGTAGCTTCTCAATTCCTATAATCGGAGAGTGCTTAATCGACTCTATAGGTAAGCCTCCAGGACCTGCAGCTTTATTGTTTTTCATAAACTTAAGGGCTTGCAAAATTTCATCCACCGTTTTATTTCGTATACTCTGTTGGTCTTCTTCAAGGGAATAGTGAACGTTGTTAAAGTTTAATCTGTTTTCTGTAAGAAAACCCTGATAATAGCGTTTCCATTTTTTCCATCCCAATTGGGTCTGTGATAAAGGCTACTCTGGTCTTTTTCTTTAGGTCCTTTAAAATTTTCCACGTCTGTCTGGACCTTGAATGGCCCAAACATTTGTCAGTTCGTGTGCAGCATTTTTCCCAGTATATGTTTTTGTGTTTGTTTATTTCTTTTTTTACCAGATACTTGTATCTGTTGTAGACTTTCCTATCTTCTGTGTCCTTTGTGGTTAACCATTTTAAGTATGTCTTTTTCTTTGCCTCTACTAGGTGTTCTAGTTCTTCATGCCACCATGGTTCTCTTATAGTAGTTACCCTGTTTTTTGTCCCAACGCTTGATTTGCTGCTTCGTGTATACATTTTTGGAGGTCGTTATATCATTCCTCAATAGTTCCAGTCGGATACACTTTTAATTTTTCTGCTAATCTAAGTTTATACAAGAATCAAGTGGATTCCTCTTCAAGAGAGTCTAATTGGTATTTTGGGTAGCTGGAAACTTGTTTTTGTTGTGCTACTTGTTTTGACCTATCTCTGAAGCTCAGATATGCTCTTCCTGCGACTAGAAAATGGTCTGAACCACATACTGCACCACGTCATACTCTTAACATCTTGAAACCAAATTCGACTATTTTGTAAAATAATGTAATATAACCAATTATAGATTTTAAGTTTCTTGTGGGTTGTGTCCATATATATTTATAGATATTTTTATGTGGGAAAAAAAAACCATTCAGGATTTTTAATCCATATTGATCACACACTTTATATAGCCTATCCCCATTGTCATTTACCTGGTCTTCCCCGTATCTTCCCACTATGTTATTTGCTATTTTGCTACCAACACGACCATTAAAATCTCTCCGTGTTTAGTATTTCTTTGTCCTTTCCTATTCTCGTTAATAGAAGAGTAAATTTTCAAAATATTCTCCTTTTTCGTCTTGATTCGCGTCGTCAGTTCGTGTGCAGCACTCCAATTATTTTAATTTTATGTCCCCGAAGGACAAGGTCATTAATAGCTTCATAGCACTTAACATATTTTTGTAGTTTGATGCTAATAGCTATGAACACTCCGGCACTAGCTTTTCTTTCTTTGCTACCTCCACTATAAAAGTATCTGAAGTTTCCTGTTTTCTCATTTCCATTTTCTTTCTTTTTTGTCTCACTAACAACTACCACATCTAGTTTTGATTCCGAGATTTGCTTAAATACTTCGATGTTGTTTTGTATTTAAACCTTGTATATTCGAGCATCCAATGTTCATTCATATATTTAGGGCTGACTTGGATAGAAAAGTCTCGTTAGCTTGGTCTGCGTTTGGGAGGTTACAATCCACATTTAAATTGGAAATTTCAAATATAATAAAAGCCAGAGTGTTCGACTAATATATACTGCTGTTATTAACATATGGCACTGAGACATCGGCTTTAAATAAAAATACAATATTTAAACTCCAAGTAACCCAAGAGCAACGAGGAGGAGAATGCTGAATATTAGACTTCAAGATCGTATTCCTAACATCAAGATACAAAGAAGATCAAAGTGACAGATGTAAACGAATATGTATATTAAAGTGGAATTAGGCGGGGCATATCGCAAGGGTGAATGATAACAGATGGACACGTCGTATGGAGAATATAAAATTGAAAATATTTGGAGTAATGCATTAAAACAATTAAATATGGATTTTTATAAAGTCTCTTTCGTAATATTGTATTAAGAATAAATTCACAAACGATTGATTTGTTTTTTACAAGAAGAGCCTATATATCTAATTCATATGAAGATGCGATGAGTTGATAAAATATTTATTTACTTATATAAAAACAATTACGATAAGTAAACCAATATTGAATAACTCGTCTTTTTGCAACGTTCCCGGAAATAACGGTTATGTTTTCTGAATGGCGACAGAGTTCTCTGAAGGACAATTGCTATCAAAAATGAAGATTGTACTATTAAACATTTTTTAAATAACATAAATAAAACAAATTCCAGCAAAATTAAATATGTATTTATTGTATTTAATGCAAGAGAAACTTTGGTTAATTGCACCATATCTTATAAACTATCAGAAATCAATTACTATTAATCAGTCTTAAAAAAAATAGAGTATCGAATTTTGAAACTTACAATCTTATAAACTATGACAGTTGTTTAATAGGCATATATTAATTTTTTCTTTTTAAGGTATACCAAACAACATTCGTAAGTAATCTAATTATTATAAAATATAATAATCACAACGTTGTTTACTTCACAAATATCTCAACATCTTCTTGAAAACAATAAAAATCACGGCTACTTTTTTTCCGCAATTCAAGTGTCGGAAGAATTTGCACTATTTGCTCATAAGCAATATAGGAAACTTCGTTTTGTTCAACTTTAAATATTTTAACAGAGTTATGTACGTTGACAACGTAAGAAGTTAACTTTTACATCTGTCTTTATCAACAATGGTGCGTGCAACAGCAGCGTATATGTAACGTTTTTTTTTTCGGTCGGTACGTTCATAGGCAAAAATGTCCTAGGGCAAATTAATTTGGATGTAAATTTTCCTTATTCTGCTTATAGGATGTACCAGCATGAGTGTCGTTTTCGGTCCGAAGGTGTCTGCCAATCTTCATCTGAACTACTGGAACCATACACATCATGATAAATGCTTTCCCTGTTAAACGTCATAGGCAGCCATTCTTTAGACACTTCCATGTCTGTATCTATCGGAGTTCTTAGTTCTTGGTCCTCAATGGAAAATGTCTCTAGTTTTATTTTTGTAACAGTAAGTTTTTTAGTAATCTTGATAACGTTTTTCTCTCCTTTTATTATTCTGTCTTCCATTATTACTTGCCACTGAACATATTCAACTCTATCTTCATTAATACCAGGGTCCAATTCAATTTTTCCGCAAGTAGGACATGTACCAAGCATACAGTCGTAAAAGTTATCATTTTAGTTGTATTCTTTAATCCATATCGCTGTAGAATTATATTCTAACTCATCCAAACTGTTCAGTTTGTTTAATTTGAATACAAAATTTTCATGCTTTACACACAAATAAGGGTCTCGGTCTTTTAGTTTGGGGCGCAGAACCCAAAACGGCTTTTCTTTTAGAAAAGTGGCATAAGATAATTGGATTCCCGTTTTAGCAACAAATTTAGGGTGTAAATTATTTACACTATTTAAAAGCAAACGCTTCCTCCTTTGAGAGAGTCTTTTTTTCCGGGACACATTCTACTAACTTTACCTTTTTCAAAAAAATGCTGAGTTTTCTCACCAATACTTTTATTAATCAGGAATGTTAGAGGCTTTCTATCAGAAACTAGAATATTTCTGTTGTTCTTGTTCTTTGGCAAAAATGTTTTAGCTACTTTTTTTGAAACACCTCCCTTTGGAATTTTTCGGAAACAGGTCAGATTTTTCTTTTTATTAAGATACTAAAACCTCGCCAAACAATAATTTCTTTCGTACTTCAGGAGTAACAGAACATCGCAGATGTTAGATTAACATAATAGGTCAGTTTTTATTTATACACTCTTTTATTAATTCGTTGACGTTTCTACTAAGTGAGTCAATTTTTTCTTGGCTTTTCTCTCCCTATGTCTTTTATTTCTCGCAAGTTTTTTTTGTAGACTATCTATCTTTCGTTACATACTGCTGATTTGACTTTTCTGCTTTTCTGTAGTTCTATATACTTTGGATCTATATTTTTTTTACAGTTTTTCTTCTAAAAATTTTCTTCGACGCACACGAACCAGGACCATTATCACTTTCGTTGTTTGTATCTGGAGGAATGTTGTTTATAATGATCGCCAACAGCCTTTTTTCACACTGTATTGCTGTGAATTTTTCTTCTATAATTCTCTCTGCTGTCTTTTCTCTCTTTTAGTCATTTCACTTATAGACTATATTTTATTTTCTGCCTTTTTTCTTTGGTAGTATTCTCTATCCTTCGCTGTCTTACATAAGCTGCACTATTTCTGTTTATTTGCGTTTTAGAGTGTTTTTAGTGTTCCGTACGGAACACTTATAAGATCACTTCGGTGTCTGTCCGTCTGTCACACCCGTTTTTTTCCGAAACTATTTGACATAGAAAGTTGAAATTTGGCACTAATACAGGAATTGATGGCCTCATCAGAGCCGTCTAGTTTTGAAAGTTAAATTTTGATTTAAGGAGTTAGTTTTGGGGGGTGAAATCGGAAGTGAAAAAAAACTTTTTTACCAGGTCATCGAGTGGGATGTCAAATGTCAAAAACTTGTAAAAATACGAGTTCAAAAATATATATGATGTAATACTTGCGCACACTTTTCTTTGTATTATTTTTAAAAAATTGCGAAAATCGCTGTCTCCCCCTTATCCCGAAAAGTATTGATCAAAAAATTTTGAACTGTTCTTCACAGGATGTAGCTTGAACAAAAATTATCTGGTATAAAAAAACAAGAATTTCAAGGTCATCAGTTTTCAGTAAAGATTGGAAAAAAACTTTGTTGAAAACTCATTCAGGGTGTGTTTTGTGAATTCATTGATCATTTTATACCTCTGTAACAAATATTTTTATTTTAAAAGCAGTCAACATACGGGACACTAATTGCGCAAATCTGACTTGCACTTGACCGGTTATATTTTATTAATATGACTTACATTATCAATATTTTCATATAACTTATTACCATATGTATAGTAGATATAGTAGTTCAAATGTCCAGAATCTATTTTTTTTCTCTTAAATGAATATAATGGCTTTAAATGTGCGGAAAAGGTCATACATTTTTTTGCAAAAAGTTCTCTTATTTTTAATTGCCTTAATTTATTAAACAATGTCTCTGTGTTAGAAATTGAATGGACCTCTTTATGTATGTGGCAACTCGTTGATAATGGTAATCCTCATTTAAAATTTCTATTGCTAGTTTTACTAAGGACCCTATTATCACTAACTCCAACAGAAATATCATGGTAACACTACTGAGCTGTCGTTATTTATTGATATGGACTTAATTGCTTAGGGTAAAGTCAACTTGATATTGATAACCCCGCCATAACAAGTTGTTAGCTTTTATTTATCGAAATTTTTTTCGCATTTTATTAAATGACTTTGCTTATTTACAAGATAAAAGATAAAAGGTCCACTTAAGTTTTTACTGTACTGTGTGATATTATTATTCATAAATTAATTGAAAGTGTATTGTGGTTTAAACTTATGAAATAATACGTCCACTCTGTATCAATTTACTTTGAATTTTAGTTTAATGGTGATACTTAAATAGTTTTAGTTGTTGTCGTTCCATCGACGTGTTCAAATACCTGTTGAGATATTTCATAAGAAATAGTTTTTAGTATTTGCATAAATAAGAATATTTTAAAATGGACAAGGAAAGTCAAAGAGGTAAGATTACTTATTAGTTTCGACCAGAATAATGATTATATAATGGCTTTTTAAAAGTTTATCTTGGCTAAAGTCGGTTTTTGAACAATGATTATGAGCCGTCTAATTTTAATAATAATTCTGTTCCTAATGATAGTGTATATATTGATTACCGAAAAAAAATCGCTTTGAATTTATTTAAGGGATAAGAAGAACTACATTATTATATTTCGACCCTAACAACATGATCAGTTGAAGGTTTACTGATTATTATTTGGGACATGATTTTTATCGAAACATCAAATTAAAATTTTGAACATTAGTATCAAAAATATATTTGCTTCCAATAATACTTTTTTAACACTAAATAGCAAAAATAATAGTTGGACGCCAAAAATTTCCATTTATTTGTAATAATTCATAAAAACATTTGTCCTATTTAAAAAATTGTCATTGCTTTTTTTCCAAGAGTTTATGGTTCTTGAGATTAAACGGTTTCGGATGCAGTTACACGGGGCATCTTCAAGGATCTCTCTTCGAGCTACGGAAACTGAATTTAGGCTGACTACTTTCAAAAGTTACCGATTTGACGAATTAGCCTTAAAATATACAGATAAATTGAAAGGACCATATTCTTAATTTAATTTCTTAATATATACATTTAAACAAATTATATTTAGAATTTTGCCGTAGATTTTCTTTAGAAGACATTTTAAGTTTTTAAACAAAAATAAATACTTTGTTACTTTAAATTTTAGCAACGTTTTGTATACATGCTTTATTAGTATTCCGTACGGAACACCTATAAGATCACTTCGGTGTCTGTCCGTCCGTCTTTCTGTCACACCCGAACTATTTGACTTAAGGGGTTAGTTTTGGGGGGTGAAATCAAAAGTGAAAAAGAATTTTTTTACCAGGTCATTGAGTGGGGTGTCAAATGAAAGCTTGTAAAAACACGACTTTAAAAATAAATATAATGTAATACTTGAGCACAGTTTTCTTTGTTTTATTTAAAAAAAAATCGCTGTCTCCCACTTATCTCGAAAAGTACTAATCAAAAAATTCTGGAATATTCTCCACAGGGTATAGATTAAACGAAAATTATCACGAGTGCATTATCTTTAATAATGAATTTGGTATATAAACAAACAAATTTCAAGGTCACCAGTTTTCAGTAAAGAACGGAAAAAACTTTGTTGAAAATTCATTTGGGGTGTGTTTTGTGAAGTCATTGATCATTTTATATCTCCTTAACAAAAATTTATATTTTAAAAGCAATCATCGTACCGAACACTAATTGCGCAAGTTCAACTTGTACTTGATCGGTTATATATAATAAAATAACTTTTTAATAGTAAGAATTTGGATTTTGCTAGACGCCTTATTTTCTATTTTTAGGTGACAGCATCTTTATTCTACTATTGGAATCTTAGAAATGATTAGTGATATTATATTATAATAAATATATAATGTATTAAGTTGATAAAAACTTATTACATTATACTCGTATATTTATTTTTAAATTTAAAAATAAGTGATCTTTTTATCCTTATAGCCTAGTCGCCAGGAGTTTTGAGCTCTCATTAGATGTTAACAGGCTGCATTTTGGCACATAGGTAGTTTTTTGGACGTAGAATACGATAAAAAAAAGTTTGCTAAAATTTGAGGTACGCTAAGCCCACAAAATCCAAAATAAAATAAAAAATTTGCTTTTTCGGTAATATCTCGAAAAATAAAAAAGGTATTAAAAAACTAATAGCACCACATGAAAGAGCGGGAAATTTTACAAAAAAAATGTAGATTTTTTTCTAGATTTTTTTATTAGTATGAGAATTTATTAAAAATTCGGATAGATGATTCAAAAGGTGTAACGCGCGAAACAGGTTAATTTGAAAGTCGCGCACCGCTCGAAGGTTAATCGATATTACTTGTTTTCAGAGCGTAAAAAAAAATTAAAATATAGCTTTTTGAAGAGGAGACTTTCAGCTTTCCGATGATACTAATAGTTTTTATTTTTGTTGTTTTATTATTTGTAAAACTTAAAACGAAATTTTGGTTTGCCTAATTTTAACGGACATACAGTAAATTATAAATATTTAATAGAATATAGTATTGAAAAAAAATCCTTGTACATATATCATTATTATACCTTAAGTTTCAATATAAGAATAATTATAAATACCAACATTATCTGTGTTATTCAAAAATTGAGTTTTAAAATTGGCCTGCTGTAGTGCGCCGCCGGCAATTTTACGTTCAAAACAGTATGAAATGGTCAAAAAAAGTCTTCTTTTAGTTAAAAGTTAAAAGTATACTTGATATTAGAAAATTTTTTTGTAATTTTGCTCTTAAAAAAGTGTTCACGATAAACGTATTTTTGCTTATTATTAATCTATACAACTTAAACTTGAAAGAAAAAAAATATATTTAAAGCTGGGAAATGAAAGATGAAAGTCTAAGCTTTAAGTATAAAGTATTTATATTTCATTTAAACATCCAGTTACAAAGAAAACAGTTACTGAAAACACAAAAATTCTAAGTTACTCGAAGAAATTAAATGAATTATGTACTCTCTGGCTGTCAGATTGGATCTGCTATTTTGAATCGGATTCTTAATCAGCATCCCGAGAAACCCCTTAATAGCCAATTTCAAAATATTTAACGGTATACAGAAACAATAATTTAATCATAAATGAGGTTGGAAGCGTGATTCCCACTACAACTGAAGAGGTTAAACCAACCATTTTATTTTAAATAGTTTTTTTAAAATTACAATAAAACTAAAAAAAAATAATCTATATACTATTTTTTGTAAAATTTTCCGTTCTTTCGATATCGTGTTTATTTTTAGAGGTATTTGCGAAAAACTGAATTTTTCATTTTATTTTCGATTTGATAGGCTTAGCGTACAGTTTAGAGCAGCAAGCTTTTTTTTTATCGTGATCCTTGTCCAAAAAACTACCTGAATGCCAAAATGCAGAATGTTAACATTTAATGAGAGCTTTTCGTCAAAATTTGCTTTTGACGACTGGGGTATTAGTAACATAAATAATACAAAATCTGCCCAAATACCCATTTTAACTAAAAGTGAAATTTTAATCTTGATATATGAATAAAAGAGTTTTGAATTTGCTGAAAAAGTCATAATTTTTTCTGCAACAAGTTCTCTTCTTTTTAAGGGCTGTATTTTTCTCGGTGGTGTCTCTATGCACGGTCATCTTTATGTATTGAGTAACTCGTTAATAATGATAAACCTCATTTAAAACTTTTATTACGCATTTCACCAAGGCCTTATTATCACTAAACACTAATTCAAACAGAAGTTTTATGTTAACATCAATAAACTGTTTTTATTTTGACACTATTGATTTTTGTAGCTTGGAGAGAAGTATTAACTCGATATTGATAAACTCGCCATAAAAACCTATCATTTATCGGACTTTTCATTCCATAAATGACTTGACATATTTACATTGAGAAGATAAAAAAAACCACAGTTTTTACTGTGGTATGCAGAAATATTATTCCTAATAAAGTAATTTAAAGTGTAATGCGGTTTAAATTTACGAAATAATACGTCTATTCAATGTCAATTTACCTTAATAGTGATAATTACATATTTCTAGTTTTTGTCGTTGACTGACTTGTTCGGAGACCCGTTGAATGTTTGTATAAGAAATAGTTTTTAGTATTTACATCCATAAGAATATTTTAAAATGGATAAGGAAAGTCAAAGGGGTAAGATGATGACTTGGTAGTTTTACTCTAAAGAATTATTATGGAATAGGTAATTCATTTAAATATATGAAGGGCTAAGCTAGACGAGTAATCCGATTTAGAGTTAGTGATCAAGATGATTTAAAGATGACTGAAACTGAAAATGGTTATATCCCATAAAAAAAAATACAATTATCATTGGGGACAATTTATATTAATAGTTGATTATCAGCATAAACGAAATTTGAGTTTTGAGAACTAAAAATTATTATATATTTGTAATAAACGATATTTGGCCACTAACATTGGTAATTTGCCATGAAAATTTGTAAACCAAAATATTATATTAGAAACATCAGTTCCGTTTCTAAAGTTAAGTAGTCATCACGAATGGTATTCGGAATGTTATATTTATGACTAATATTAATTTTTAATCCTAAACAATTTATTCATAAAGACGTGCTTGGTTTGAAAAATCCTCATTACCTTTACCAAAAAAATTACCGTCGTTTGTATCCATTTTTGCTGGACTGTTTGCTTTCTTTTTAATACATCTAGGAAGATGAGAAATCAAGATTAAGAGGACTAGGCGGTTTTGCCTACTATTATACGGGGCATCTTCTGTAATTTTTACTCTTCGAGCTGAGAACGTTGAATCGAGGAAGAATTCAGTGTCCATACGTTTTCACGTAGAATTAAATTAGTCACGAGCACGTTAATTTGAATTATTGTCGGTAAATCTGAACTAAACTAAGCTGTCCAAAGATAGACAAGCATACAAGTTAATTTTTCTTAATTCGGAATAAATTTAAGTCACATAGTATCGGATAATTCAGTTAAAAACTAACGCACGGTCAAATAAAATAGGTTAAGAAAAAAGATCCCCTGTGTAAATGTGTTATACAACCGAACTAGTTGGTACTAACTACTTTGTATACAGATATGTTGGTACTATAATCTATTATATTGGTTAAGCAAGATTCAATGGTATTTGAAATATGCTATATATTGTATGTATCTAGTCTTATATCGTTTTACCATCTCCATAGTTCTAAAAAATGGGAAAGAACATATAACCTCTCACTGCTTAAGAAAGCGATATTAAAATGACTTTTACAAGGATAATGACATGATTTGTCAAATGGCGTTCCTAAAATAGGTGGTTGCGTTACGCCCATAGAGATATTATTTGGTACAAAATAAATGTTTTATAACTATTGATTATTTCGAATTCAAAAGATGTTCAAAATTAGGATTTTCGTGTCATTCGGATATTTTTGGTATGCCATTTTAACAATATTTCGATATTTAATTAAATATACTCCTTAAGTTTCCAAAAGCTATTAAATCTACAGTGAGTAGTGTAAGCAAAAAAAGTAGAAAGAATTAATAATGCAGTGTAATATTTTTCGCATTGTTAAATGTTTTTATTTATTGATTACATAGACATAGAGAATGGACTGAGCGTTCCGTATCCCGCTATGAAGTAAGTACCGACACAAAAGTGTGAGAGACAAAGCGAATGTGCGGTCAGGAGGTGTCTCTTTCGCGTCTTGAATTTCGTCTCGGGGTATTGTGCCTTGGTTATTACAGGCGCACAGAAAAGAGACAGGTATTGGCCGCACAGTCGCTTTGTCTCTTTCCAGAGAATGTTCCATTTTGTGAGGCTAATGCTCAGTCCATTCTCTATGTCTATGATTGATTACTGTACGTATTAGTGAGAATGTTAGGTTTAGCTCGTGCCAAATTTCCCAACCTTTCGACTACGAAACTATTTTTTAACAGTGAATTTTAATACTTTCTATACGACGCTAAACGTCTCATTAATAAATTAATATATAAAATGATAGTAAAAATAATTAATTTGTTATGTTAGGCTCTATTTGACAATTAAATTTGGCGTAACGGTACCTTTAATTCATCAGTTTATTTTCTTTGATTTCCTAATTAAATGACTTGTTAGAGATCTAATAGAGGGTCTAGAGGAAATTACTTTTCTACTCTTTGTATTGCCTTTCTGACATAGATCTGTAAGGATCTATATTCCAATTTAAGCATTAATCTCTTATTAATTAATTTAATTAATTTATTAGCGTTTCACACCTTTCGATGACAATTTCGTTTGTTAAACAATGGCAGTATCGTTGATGATACTACCTTTTCAATTAAACTTACTTAAACCTTTTTAATGTTCCGTACGGAACACTTATAAGATCACTTCGCTGTATGTCCGTCTGTCTGTCTGTCCCTTTGCCACATCCAATTTTCTCCGAAACTATTTGACATAGAAAGTTGAAATGTGGCACTAATATAGAAATTGATGACCTCATCAACGCCATGTAGTTTTGAAAGTTAAATTTTGACTTAAGGGGTTAGTTTTGGGGGGTAAAATCGAGAGTGAAAAAAAATTACCAGGTCATCTCGTGGGGTGTCAAATGAAAGCTTCTAAAAACAAGAGTTGAAAAATATATATGATGTAATACTAGCGTACACTTTTCTTTGTAATATTTTTAAAAAATTGCCAAAAATCGCTGTTCCTCCCTTATCTCGAAAAGTACTGATCAAAAAATTTCGAAAAATTCTGGAATATTCTTCACAAGGTGTAGATTGAATGACAATAATTACGAGTGCCTTACCTTTGATAATTTATCTGACATATAAAAAAAAAATTTAGGTCATTTTTCAACAAATATCGGAAACAAACTTTGTTAAAAACTCATTTGGGGTGCATTTTGTAAAGTAAAAAAATATATATTTTTCAAGGCAATCACGGTACGAAACATTAATTATGCATGTCCAACTTGCACTTGCCCGGTTTTTTGATATAACCAAAAAAAACCGAGTTTACTTCATATAAAAATAATAAAGTAATTGCTTAGGTACGGTATTGAATAATAAATCAACCTGCAGAGAGACAGAGCGAATCTGCACAATTGTCCTTGCTTTTGCTTTGTATTTTGTTTTCACTCTTATATATTAAATTAGGACCATACTATGGTTATGTTAGGCTCTTTTTTTTAAGAATATATGTAAGTTTGTACTACTTTTATTAATATCATAAACAAGAATTTTTTAAAATAATTAGTGCTAATATCTGTAAGTTTCCTATTGTTTAAATTGATTCTGCTAATTTCTGAATAAACAGTCGTCATTTGATGGAAATTATTAAAAAATATAGCGTGTTATTTGTTCAGTTTATTTAAATACAAGAGCAATAATTCAAAATTTTGCATCATTTATTAAGGACGAAGAGTGATTTTAAGGTTTACTAGAAATAATATTGGCG
The DNA here is from genome assembly GCA_019049505.1 of Pachyrhynchus sulphureomaculatus. Taxonomy (NCBI): domain Eukaryota; kingdom Metazoa; phylum Arthropoda; class Insecta; order Coleoptera; family Curculionidae; genus Pachyrhynchus; species Pachyrhynchus sulphureomaculatus. The sequence continues at coordinate 84,314,523 of CM032446.1, read as the reverse complement.
GCAATTACTTTTTTAATGGGTATAGCACACGCGCGGAGAAATTATCTGAATCAGTACAAGAGTGGTGCTTATGTGGTGGTAGGCATAGGAAAGGGATTTGGGTTAGTTTCTATTACAGTTGTAGTCTTAAATCGCTGCTGGTTGTACTCGGTGGAAAAGACGAGGTTGTGGGTAGTTCTTTCCAAAGGAGTGAAGTTTTGAATAAAAAATAATTCTTGAAGAGGCTGGCGTGAGAAGTGACAACCTCAGATGAATGTGATGCAGTAGCGCAACGCGTAATCCGAGTATGCAGCGCTCTGGGTGATTCAAATAAGCTACCTGCATTGAATCCTTCCTTTAACGGTATTGATAGAATAGTCCCAAGTCACCAACTTTTCTTCTGTGATCCAAGAATTCAAGGCCAATCAAATCTCTCGTATATAGAATCTAACAAATGCAGAGTATGTCTGGGTATTAACCCGATGTTGACCAAGTTTAATTTCTGTATAAAATTAAAAGTTTTTATGGAGTATATCGACTAGTATTCCAAACTTTTGGATAGTTTCCTTGCCATTTAGCTGTTTATACCAACACATATTTGGTTCTAAGTTAGCGTACAGCAACTATGCCGAGCCAATGCGTTAAATTCGACTTGGTTATTGTATCTCAAAGTAGGACTTATTCTAGATCTTTATTAAGTTAACTTGTGGATATATGTCCAAACTTTCAAGGTAAGTAAGGAAGCAAACGCCTGATGACGCCTAAAAACGTCTTGGACTTCTGGGACAGCCAAGAACTATATTTTTACTTCTCTAATTATGTGGCTTCTTGGTTTCGTCTATTTTTTGTTTTTATCTGTTTTGAACATTAACAAAGATGATTATGACGTTAGAGTTAGAACTCCACTGTCTCTGGAAAGATGTTTGGAAACAACAGTTTTTTTGCATTTATGATCGAACAAAGATTGCTGGAGAAGGATATTTCTTGGAAAAAGGAATGTAAGCTTCCATGCTAGAAATCTCTTTGGTCCAATCACATCGGTCGTCAAAGCCAAACCAATATTATATTATATGAATTTCGATAGATATACTCGTAATAATTATTTATTATTTTTTTATATATTAGTTTATACGAGAACACAAGAAAAATTGGAATTATTATGTAGGAAGATGGAACAGGTATTGCAGAATTCGCAAGCTTTAATGATTCAGCCTGAAATTTATTTACTCTTCTTGCAAGGAGACAGTTGACGTTCGTAAATAACTGTTCAGAACTTCATGGCTTCTTACAAATCCTAAAGATTCGCTCAAAAAATATCTTCTATAAACATTAAAGACCGATTGTCCTATTAAAGACTATCAAAAACTGATAACTTTCAAGATGATAACCCAAAAATGCAATTTACGTTACCAGAATAAACAGATTGAAATTTTATCTAATCCTAATGGTCTATTAAAATTTTGTTCACTTATCAACTTATAGATTCTACCAAGCCGTCTGGTCAAAGGTTGGTCGGAGATGTGGCCTACAACGAAGCTAAGGACGTGGCCTCTCATATAACACCAGTGCCCGGTGGTGTTGGCCCAATGACTGTAGCCATGTTAATTAAAAATACTGTCACTAGTGCAGAGAAGGTTGTGGAACAACTCACGAAAAAATCATGGAATTTGAGACCGTTGCCATTGCAACTAAAGACTCCTGTACCAAGGTAAATAATGTAAGAGTAATAAATTTAAAAATTCTTTTTAGTATTCCGCACGGAACACTTACAAGATCACTTCGGTGTCTTTCCGTCCGCCCGTCTGTCACACCCGATTTTCTCGGAAACTATTTGACATAGAAAGTTGAAGTTTGGCACTAATATAGGAATTGATGGCCGTGTAGTTTCAAAAGTTAAATTTTGAGGGGAGTTATACACCTGGGCGCTGCAAAAAGTATGTATGTTTTAAAAAAATACATTTTAAAGGTTATTAAGTGAAAGAATGGCGATTATATATTTTTATTGTACTCTAAATTATAAGAATTTTTTTTGTAAATATATTTTAAATATTAACGTTATTTTTTATCGGGGTAAATGGACCGCTGATGAAAACTATGTCTGCAGGATAAGGTGCGGATAAAAATTAATCTTGTAAAGTAATGTAGTAGTTAAAAATTGTCGAAGGATTTTTTTTTCCAAAAACTAACAAAATTACGGTGTTTCAAACTTTAGTGTGCAATTTTTGACCAAAAAGTTTATGTTCAATTCTTTATAAAAAATTTTCTATTAGACAAATTAAAAAAACCTCTCGACATTTTGTAGAAAGAGTAATTATTAAGATTTAAAAAAATTTAGAAAATATGAAAAATTGACTGAGTAATATTGCAGACAGTGTCTGAAAACAGGTAGCGGTCCCAATCCGGCGTCAGATCACATTTAATGCTATAACTTTGTAATTTTTTTTTATGGGTCTAGCACACGTGCTGCAGGGAAATCCCTAAAGCGCTCCAGGAGCGGCATGTGTGCGGAAAAAGCGATTCACGTTGTTCTTGAATCGCTGTAAATTGTACTCGGTGGGAAACACAGCGCTGGGCAAATTATTCCAAAGGGATGATGTTTTCCATATAAAAGACTGCTTGAAAAATGTTGTACGCGGAGTAACAAGCTGAACCTCATACGGATGTGAAGCACCAGCGCGACGTGTATTTCTAACATGCACCGCTTTGGGAGGAATTAAGCGGGCTACATCCTTCGAACACTTTCCATGAAAATAATTGTAGAACAGACTCAAGTCGCCAACCGTTCTTCGATGTTTCAGCGAATCAAGCCCGCCGGTCAGTTCCGGGTCTCCAATCAGACGAACAGCTCTTCTCTGAACAGAATCCAACAAATGCAGTGTATGTTTGGGAGCGGAGCCCCAAACATAGGAGCAGTATTCCATCGTTGGTCGAATTTGAGCTTTGTGAAGAATTAACAGTTGTGGAGTGTAAAGCTTTCTGGTTCGAAATAATATTCCTAACTTTTGAGAAGCTCTCCTTGCTATGCCTGCAACATGTTCATGCCAGGACATATTTGCTCCCAAACTAACACCCAACAAATTGAGCGACGATACTATGGGAATGGAGTGCCCCGACATAACTATGTCGGGTTCAGCAACGTTAACTTTTTTTAGAAAAAACTGCCGCCTGGGTTTTTGTAGCGTTAAATTCCACTTGGTTACTGTCACCCCAAGATAGAATTTCTTTCAGGTCTTTGTTAAGTTGAACGACCTCCTGCTGTCTGCGGATATTCGCCTGAGCTGCCGATGTCCGAGCGTTCAAAGGGAATGAAGAGTCAAGCGTACTGTCGTCTGCAAAGCTGTAGATTGGATTCCCCGTCTTTTCCAGCAGATCGTTAATGTAAATGAGAAAGAGAGTAGGAGACAGTATGGAGCCTTGGGGCATACCGGCGTTGATTGTGAAGGTGTTAGAAAGAAATCCGTCGACCGCCACTCGTAAAGAACGCTCTCTGAAGAAACATGAGAGCCACAAACAGAACTTTTCAGACATACCACAAGAGTGTAGCTTAGCCAACAGTCCATCGTGCGAAACACGGTCGAATGCCTTGGATATGTCAAGAGCAACCGCTCGAGATACTCCAAAGTGTTCAATTGCGGTGTTCCAAACATGTGTTACATAAGTCAGAAGATCTTCTATTGATCTATGTTTACGAAAGCCCTATTGGTGATCGCTAATAATATTGAATCGTTCAAGATATTTTAGAAGATGCTGATTGATAACCTTTTCCATGACTTTCGATATTATTGAAAGTAGTGCGACTGGTCGGTAGTTATTTGGCAAGGTCTTCTTGCCTTTTTTAGGTATCGGCTGAACCGTGGCACGTTTCCAGCAGGACGGAAATATTCCCTTTCTGTAGGATAAGTTGAAAAGTCTACAGAAAATTGGTGTTAGTTCCCTTGCACAGTTTTTGAGAACTATGGCAGGTATTCCGTCAGCGCCAGAAGCCTTTTTGGTGTCTAGCTTCATTAATACGCTTTATGATATGCTGTCTGAAGACGACATCGGGCATCTTTGACTGCAATATGGGAATAGTAGGTGGTGTTTTTTCCTTGGAAATCGACAGTAGAATGTGAAGCGAAGAGTTCAGCCAACAAGTTCACTCTCTCAACAGGTGTGGTTGCAATGGAATTATCTGGCCGTGTGAGTGGTGGTATGGTGGATTTGGTGAAATTTTGACTAACTGCCTTAGTGACTGCCCAAAAGGACCTGGAATTGTTGGGACAGGCGAGAAGTTTGTTTCTAATTCGTTGATTGTGTGCCTCCTTGGTTTCATCGATAATTCTTTTGCATCTGTTCCGGGCACGAACAAGGGTGTTATGATTTATGGTGTTAGGATTTTCACGCCATTGTCGGTAGGCAATATGTTTAGAAGCAACAGCTTCTTTGCATTTTCGGTCAAACCAAGGCTTGCCGTTGGAGGGGCATTTCTTCGAAAAAGGGATGTAAGCTTCCATACCAGCCAAAATAACATCGGAGACCTCCCTGGCGCAGTCAGATGGGTTGTTGGATCGAAAACAAACGTCTATCCAAGGGAAAGTTTATGGTCGGAAGAACCTAACGGCGGATTTACGGTGAATAGAATGAAATTTTCTTAATTTTTTTTTGAATAATTCTTAGAAGTATAGAGAATAAAAATCCGTAAAAAATCGAATTTTTGAAAATTCGAGATGTATGTAACCCATTCGGGGGTTGAAATCGGAAGTGAAAAAAAATTTTTTTACCAGAACATCGAGTAGGGTGTCAAATGAAAGCCGGTAAAAACTCGAGTTCAAAAATATATATGATCAAATACTTGCGTACACTTTTCTTTGTATTATTTTTAAAAGAATTGCCAAAAATCGCTGTCCTCCCTCCTTATCTCGAAAAGTGCTGATCAGAAAGTTTTGAAAAAATTCTGGGATATTCTCTACAAGGTGTAGATTGAACAAAAATTATCACGAGTGCTTTCCCTTTGATAATTGATCTGGCATTTAAAAAAAAAAACAAAAATTTAAAGGTCATCAGTTTTCAACAAAGATTGTTGAAAAATCATTTGGGGTGTGTTTTGTGAAGTGATTATACCTTCGTAACAAAATTTTTTATTTTAAAAGCAGCAACGTACGGAACATTAATTGCGCAAGTCCAACTTGCATTTAGTCGGTTTTTTAATATAATTTATTTAAAATAAACACTTTAATGTAAATGTTATTTTGCAAACATTGAGATACATTTTGCTTTGGTAAATACACACATGGTTTAGTAGTTATATGGAATAACATTGTTTCTCTGTCTTATGACCTATTAATCTATCACATGATTATTAATCTGTCACATGATTTTTATTCCTACTATTTTTAAAACCTTGAGAAACGGCCAATTATCCGTTTATTTAAGATAATTAATGAAAATAAACATAACAAAACAAATTCTGAGATAAATTTTGTTATTACAAAAAAAGTGATACACTTTGCTCTAGGGTATATTCGTACCGTTTAGTGTATGCACGAAATAATATTATTTTTGCATCTAATAACACATTGTTTTTGGAATACTATGTGTGATTTTTCCTTATAGCGAAGGTATCATTAGTTACTATCACAAAATCTTATGTATTGTGATTATCTTGTGTCCAAAAGCATTATTACCCTAAAGGCAATAGGTCAAATCCGGATATATCTATCTCCACTGTTAGTTTTGACAACTGCAATATTGCTGAAATACAATTTGATATATTATTGTTTCTCTTGTAATTTACGGACAAATCTTTATAATCATCAATTTAAATTTGTTAGTGATATTTGTCCATTTCAATACTGCGTAATTAATCAATTATTTTACCATCGGGCCTAGATATGTATTGTAACTTAGTACTATTTTATGCAGCGCATTTTGCAGTTGACGAATTTTTCTGTCGGGTTAGAGTCGCACTAAAATAATAAATTTTAACAAATAATTCGTGTACAAAAGATGAATAATAAAAGAGATGTAACCTTTTAAATTTTTAAAGGGGGCCCTGTGCAACCTCAATCATCATCGCATCTGTTAATGATCTCACATTTCATTTGACAATACGAGATCGGTGTACATTTTGCTTGCGCGTGTGTGGTTGAATACGAAATGAAGTAAATAGTTTTTGAAATACTTGACGTATGGACAGTGAAAAATTACCATATTATTTGCTGAACAAATTCTATGAGTTTCAATAAATTATCACGAATAGATCGTGTGTTAGTCTATGTATATTACGACTAGTTTAGCTTGTCTCCGTTACTTCTAGAATGGCTTGCCTGGGCTACTGAAAGATGTGCCTCAAAATATCAGTTAATAATAGTTATTTCTATCTGAACGCGTACTCTTATATTTTAGGCGCGAAGTAAGCGATTATTTAAATATTAAATTTTACATTAAACGTGTATTTTAAAGGTTTACAGAAAGTAATACAATGGAAGGAGTTTCAATTACAAAATATTGTATCGAATTCGAGGTCATTAATGGTACGCACTCAATCTTAGATATAATGAGCAAGGATTTTTGTATAATAAAACGGTGACAACTTTGAACACTGATCCTATTCTCAAACTAGCTATATTTTTAAGGATTTTTAAAATAGTTTGATTTAATAACTGGATTATAAAGTATGCTAATAATTACATTTTCAGGCATTTTTGTTTCAACCCTTCAAGGTACACTAGAGCGCGAAATTTAAAATATTTTGAGTAATGATAAATCATTTTTCTTTCTCTCCAATATAAGAGTTTTAATTCAAAGAAATAAGAAACTGAAATGTCATCGTCTAGGCTACACACAGGCATACAAGCTATATAACTTTCAAATCAAATTAACAGTTTAAATGGGGATGGATCGATTTGAGGAAATTTTATGTCAATTAACAGTCGTGTACCTCAGATAGTATTAAACGTATCTTTTAAATCCTATAGGTATTAGATTTTTATTTTTAGTGATATTGAAATCGCAAGGGCCCAAGAACCAAAGAATATTGCGGAACTAGCAGAAGAAGTAGGTCTGTTTCCCGATGAAGTATCTCAGTATGGAAGCAAAAAAGCCAAAGTTTCTTTATCGGTTCTTAACCGGCTTAAAGATCGTCCAAATGGAAAATACGTAGTAATTACAGCGTAAGTATATTATGAACATTCATATACCTAAAAAATTCATGTACATCCAGATCCTAAAGAAGTTATTCTGTTGAATTTTAATACTTCTTATGTATCAGTTGAAAAATATGTAGAGGATAACCGGACACCATTATTGCAGACATTTCTTTAACAGTTAGTAATTTCACCGAGATGTTGATACATCTACAATGGTTTTAGGAGTTAGTTACAAGACTGAGCTAATCGTGTTAACGGTTCAAGAGTGACGGTCGCTAAAGTATAATTTGTCATCTAGGCTGTTAATTCGTCGCATACAAACTAGACCATAAGTAAACTGTCGTTATAGCAACATACAGTAGTAGAGCATACAAGATTATGTTCTTTTTTATAACATTTCTGCATATTTTATATTGACTAAATATTTTTGGAATTATATTAATTTTTTTATTATTTTTGACAGTACTAATAGTAGAGGTGTTTGTGAATTTTTGCAAATAACACAATTTTTAGTTAACTTATTTTGATGTCGACTTTATTATTTAATAACGTATTCTGACTTAATATATTTATGTGTATTCCGCTGGTATTAAAAACAAAACGTTTTTTTATTTTGCATATGATACCATAGGTTGTACGATAGAGCGGTACTATTATAGATGATGGCGTAATTAGCTCTAACTTTGGTATAATACTATTTACATTTGTATGAAAGCAAAGTTATTAAACAAATACAAACTATTTAGTGCCGGTTTGTTTGAAAAAGCATGTGCTACTTCGTACATTGTGTTCGATAGTATGAGAATTTTTTTAAGGCGCCTACATTATTTTTTTTTTTTGAAATTTAAGACGAGGAAAAATTTTATCACAACAGGATAGTTTTGATATTCGAGTAATTATTACATTTCCAATTTGACATAAAATTCAACGTCCTTTAATACTGCTCAACAATTTATTTTATGATGAATTATTTCGCCACTCCTTGGCTTGTAATTAGTTTTACCAACCATAACTTGTGCTGTTTCAGGATAACTCCCACTCCATTTGGTGAGGGAAAAAAGTACAACTATGATGGGATTAGCCCAAACACTATCGACAAAACTAAAGAAAAATTGTTTTGCGACCATGAGGCAACCTTCACAGGGACCTACTTTTGGAATCAAAGGTCAGATTTATTTTTTTATTGTAATTGTTCCATATTTACGACCCAAAGTACATCAAAAAGGCTTAGCTTCCTAATATTCGTTTTTTTATCGTTGACCTCCCAGCCTGAATAGGAATTTTACCTTTTTTCGTATCCTAAGGATATCGGCGGGGCGTTGTCCAAGTGCCGAAACATACATTTTTGTATTTCACGGGACCTTTTAGATAACGTGATAGTGCTGCCACGGATGTTATTGCATTTCTGCAAACAATTAGTATCTATGTACGTGGCCATATATACTTAAACAAATAAATATACCGACCTGCCGGGATTGAACCCGAGATCTTCTGCACCGCAATCAAGTACTACACCACTTAGCCACGGGCCGCCACACGTAAAGCCCATTCTGTGAGTGTAAATCTAGTTCTTTCTCCATTTGCAACATTGTTTTACAGTCTCGTCAATGGAAAAAATGACGGTCATAGATAGACTCGGAAATAAATCCAAGAATAAAACTAAAGTCTGTGAAGCAAATCCAACGATATTATATACGAGGCATGTTTTTTAAGTAAGTACCGTTTTGCGATTACGCCGCCGCAGCGATACAGTCGGCGTTCCGCGCATGCGCGCTGGTAACCTACATCTCATGTCTACGCACTGACGCCATTACAGTCTGATTCTTCATTGTATACGTTGTTTACTGAGTGTTTAAGATGCCTCCGACAATCGTGAGTCCCGCCGATTGTGAAGTACGGGCTGTTATACGATTTCTTAGTGCTAAAGGCGTAAAACCGATCGATATTCATCGTGAGATCTGTGAAGTTTACGGACAAAACATTATGAGTGATGGAATGGTAAGGAAATGGGTGAGAGCATTTAAAGATGGCCGCACAAATGTGCATGATGAAGAACGGAGTGGGCGTCCTTCGGTCGTTAATGAAGATTTGGTGCAGAAAGTGGACGAAAAGGTGAGAGAAAACAGACGCTTTACAATTTCATCATTGTACGACTGCTTTCCTCAATATTCTCGTAGTGTTTTGTATCGCATTTGTGATACAGTGGTTAACAAGTCAGGCGGCAGAATTTTATGAGGAGGGTATTCAAAAACTGGTGCCACGTTATGACAAGTGCCTCAATATTCACGGAAATTATGTAGAAAAGTAGATTAAGGTACAGGCTTTCATGTAAAAATAAAATTATAGCGATATCTTTGCACGTCTTTTTTTAATTCCAAAACGGTACTTACTTAAAAAACATGCCTCGTATTTCGTATCTGGGCGAGAATGTCAAACTCGAAAAATACCAACAGTTGAACGACATCTTTAATGCAAAGGAGTTGTAGTAAGATAAAAATAAAAATTATTGATATTTTTATAGTTTAACATCCTCACCGATTGGTAAGATATATTTTATTTCCAAGTCAATAAAGATAGTCATCTTTAGTTTGTTATAGCCCCACTGATAAGACTCTGAGGCAATCAAAACGCGTATTGTGAGAGAACCAGGGCCATATTCTAAGAAAAAAGTATTTTAGATGCACTCGAGGCCAGAAAGATTTTTTGTCTTTTTCTGTATTGGAAAATAAAGGATGTCCATAGTCTGGAATATTTGAATTGACTGAGACTCGGAAAATACTCAGACATGTGAATTTAATTTAGTTTTGTTTTATATTTAGAAATATAGATTATACAGTGACGTAAAAAGGCTTGAGAAAAAGTATTTTTTTAATTAACACCATGTGTGTATATCTTACAGTTAGTTGACAAATGACAAAAATTCAGCTATATAGGGTTTGATACTTCCAGCTTCAATAATTCTCCTTAGATTAAATAAAATACCCTGAGGAGGGAGGCGCTTCATTAAATCAGCAAAATTTACTTATATCCCTTATTTCTGGCCCAGTTTGTTTTGATTCAATTTAAGGATAACTTTTAGACCAATCAAACTCCGTATCGCTGAATCAAACTCCGTATCGCTGTATAATCTCAAATGTTTCGTAAATTTATACAAAGATATTATAAAAATGACGGTTACGAGGGTTTTTGATAACCATTGTTGAGATATTACCATATACCTAATAGCGTATATTTTACTCATAATATAAATATTTAAAAAATATGTTTAGGTGGCGCCGCTGGCGGTGGTTACTCACAAGTGATTCCGATGGAGGACTTTAATCTTCACCTAACCGGCGACATTCATGCTATAACTGCAGCTAACAATCTCTTGGCGGCCCAACTAGACGCAAGAATATTCCATGAAGCTACACAGAAGGATCAAGCTTTGTATGATCGGCTTGTACCAAAAATAAAAGGGGTGAGGAAGTTTTCAAATATTCAGTTAAGAAGGTTACAAAGGCTTGGCATTAATAAAACCGATCCTGACAGTTTGACTGATGAAGAGAAAACTAGATTTGCCAGATTGGATATTGACCCTAATCACGTTTTATGGAATAGAGGTATTTCTTTGGGTTTAACTTTTATTTGTTATTTTGCTCATTGGAGGAATTATTTTATTCATGAAAGCATAACCCCATGATTTGTGCATTTCTTTATATTTAAAGATCCATAGATCAACAAAAAAAAATGAGGTTTCAATTGCTGTCGATTTGGTGGTATGTCGTCTGTCTGTCAATTTGTTACCGCTATAAGTTTCTAACGAAATAAGATAGAGATCGTAATATTGGTACACATTTAACATATAGAGGAAACCTACAGAGTCTAGAACCTGACCTTTGCTGAAGGGGACGGTGTGAAAAGGATGAGAGTCGATAAATTTTGTAAGATCAAGATAGGGTATTTTGCCCGGTTTTTGGTTGCGACTAAACAAATATTATGTATGATTAGTTATGGTTAAACGTATCAAGGATCATATATTAGCTTAACAACTTGTATTTTGCGAGGAAAGTAATGAGTAAACAAACAACTTTACCATTCCCTTTTTTATTACTGTCACAAAAACGAAAAATCCGTAAAGTTATTTACCGAGTACTTTCCTCGAGCACGTAGTTCTAAAATAGATACTGAAGAATCTAAAGAATAACTTAACTTTCTCATTACAACTCAATATTTTAGATATCACAAAAAAGTTGGAACTGCAGTCTGACATATCGTGATACATATTAGTTCTACCAAACTTGGAAATAATGAAAAAATAATATAATTTTCAGATTCCTCAACTCTAAGAACCCTGAAAATTATGAAAACTCCCTTTTCACCCCTTATATATCAAACTATAAATAATTAAGTTTAAAATTTGATCATTATCTCTCCACAAAATTTAGCTGTTTTCACCCCTTAACATATACCTGAAAAATTTCTCTTACTTTAAGTATCGTATGTGTGCCAAATTTTAAATTGATATCACATTTCGTTCGAGAGTTATCGTACAAACAGACTGACAGTCTGACGGAAATAAAAACTGTTTTTCATGACTCTGGAATGTAATGAAATGCAAAGATCTCGGAAGGCGATTTTTTTGCATAGCACCTAAATGATATGATTCTTTTTTAGTCGTGGACATTAATGATAGGTATCTGAGAGAAATTACTATTGGTGAGTCTCCGACAGAAAAGGGCATTACCAGAAAGACTGGATTCACAATCAGTGTTGCTAGTGAAATAATGGCTATCTTAGCATTAGCAAAAGATCTAGGAGACTTTAAGGAACGGTTGTCAAGAATGGTTATAGCTTTTGACAGGAAGGGAAATCCAGTGACTGCTGACGATTTGGGAATGACTGGAGCAATGATGATATTGTTAAAGGACACGGTAGAGCCGACTTTAATGCAAACATTGGAAGGGTCACCTGTTTTTGTACATGCTGGACCATTCGCCAACATTGCTCATGGTTCAAATTCTATATTGGCAGATAAAATTGCTCTGAAGTTGGTTGGAGAAGATGGTATTGTGGTCACTGAAGCTGGATTTGGATCTGATATTGGTAAGCAACAATATCGTTTTTTTTTTTCGTAAAGGCGTTAGAACTACTTAAGATTATTTGTGAGAAGAACGGGACGAAACTAACATTTTTTTATCGTTATGCAAGCAGAAAAATTTGAGAAAGTTGTGTTTTACAAGATTAATATTCTTGCTTCAGTTCAAAGCTTGACAATTAATACAACTAAGTTGTAACTGAGTTCCCCAGTGGCGCTAAAATTGAAATGCTTCTTACATTGTTTTAACGGTTGTTTTCAATTTTATTTTTATGAGACAAGACGACATTTTACTCCACAAATGTTTGTAAGAAATAATTTACTGCAAAATATGTGATATACTCCCAGCTATGCTCTAATTAAGGCTGGGATGCTGGAGGAAAAAATATATTTTTTTTATTGTTAGTAACATAAAGTACCATATTGACTGTGTAAGTACCATTAAGAAAGACGGGGTCAGGACTTAAATGTTTTGATTTGGAAGTTAGTATATATATATATATATATATATATATATATATATATATATATATATATATATATATATATATATATATATATATATATATAATATAATATATATATATATATATATATATATATATATATATATATATATATATATATA
>CM032446.1:84206712-84299212 GCA_019049505.1 Pachyrhynchus sulphureomaculatus | reverse complement strand
CGTTAGAGCTGTCACAAATTTAGAAAGTCATATGAACCGATAGCTTTTCTTCATTTTTAATCAAATATGTCAAGTCACAATTTAATAGAATGCAATAATTCGCTAAAAGTCGTGGGTATAGCATAAAAAACTAAAATTGAGACTTATACAGCTACTTTACTAAAAATGCACCCTTCAGATGCCGTAAAATGTCAGTTATCGGACGAAATTTTCCTAAGTGTGTAAAGGACCAACTCGATATTTCTTTATATTATATATTTTATATTTATAATTAATAGCTATTAAAATCAATAAAAATGGAATGGTAACACCGGTATATATCCAAGACTAGTTTTACTACAAGGTAGCTAACAACAATAACTTTTTATACCATTTTTGAAATTTACTCCACTGTTTTTTACTTGTTTTTATCGCCACATTAAATTTTCAAATGAATGATTGATTTGGTGGGAAGCGATTTAAAGAATGACTTGGTTTGACCTCGCTTGGTCTAAAATGTTTTTGATAAATATTTTGGGTTATTTTAGGAATGGAGAAATTCTTCAATATCAAATGTAGAATATCTGGAGATATACCAAATGCGGTAGTATTAGTGGCAACAATACGTGCTCTTAAAATGCATGGAGGCGGACCACCAGTCACGCCTGGTGCACCTCTTCCTGCGGAATATACCCACGAAAACCTACAACTCCTCAATGCAGGATTGGCAAATGCTATTAAACATATTAGTAATGGAAAGAAATATGGCATCCCGATTGTTGTTGCTATAAATAATCATACGTAAGTATTAAAAGAAAAAATCGCGACCTGCTCGAATTTTTACTGGAACTCCAATATGTAATAATAAATTTTATTTCTATTCTTTCCCTCTTTCGTATCCCATTATACTCTTACCAATTTAATCCCAATTCTTACTTCTTTTACCCTTACCTTATTTGTCTTCTCAACTACCCTACCCAGTTTGACCCCTATCTCCTCCTATACTCCCCCTCTCATTTCCGTATTCGTTTTTTATGAATAAATGTATTTTAAGTTAGAGAATTATTTTTACGTTGTTTAGTACTCGCTAAACTAAGCCACTTTATCAAATATGGCTGATAAAAAGTTTGGAAATAACATTTTTTAAAAATACTTGTACACCAGTAAAAGAGTAGTACATATAATTCACCTAATATGTGCTGTGGAACCTGCGTTTTTAGAGATAATAAAGAGATTACAAAACTAATAATTTTAAAAAAGCAAATTTATTGCCCGAGGGTCTCTAAAAATCGCCAATGCGTAAGGATATATATATATATATATATATATATATATATATATATATATATATATATATATATATATATACTTTTTTCTGTCGCAGGCTAAAGGAAAGTATTAGATTCGTAAAAAAGTCCTTTTTCTTAATGTTTCACGGTTCCTAAACCCCGAAAAACATTTTCTTATGTCCGTTAGTTTCTTGCATAATAATGAAATAATTACTTAAAAGACTGATGATCCCTAACTATCTCATTCTGTCTCGACTTTATTTGCTTTAAACATTAACACGTATATTTATAAACTGCGTTTTACGTCTCTTGCTAAGGGAATTATTGCATTCGTCAAAAATCATATTCCCATATTTTTTTCATTTCTTCATATTCCTGGGTCACCGCATTACGAAAATTATGGTCTCCAATTTCCGATGGTCTGTCTGGCCATTGGTCTGCCTATCTATCTGTCTGTTGTCACGATAACTCTTAAACGAAATGAGATACCGATTTCAAGTTTGGAACGCATGTAACACTTGATGTAAACATGGAACCTACAGCGTTATTGCTTCGGGGGTAGGCGTGATAGAGGTGGTAGTCGTTAAATAATATACAGTTCTAATCTTGTTATGAGAATTTTTCCTAGTTTTGTTTCAAACGATGGACGTTGGAGCATAATTATTTATAGTATAGTTTTTGGACTTGAAGAATATGAAAATTATGTTATGTCCTTCGTTTGCCTAACTTTATTTATATTAATATCTTATCATAGAGTGTCATTTAAAATATCGAGTGGTAATGATTGAATTCAGTTTTTCTTTACTTTGAGTATTTAGTTTAGAAATGTTCGTATGCGATTGATGTACTGCGTAAATCACTTTTACAGACGTTTAGTTCCTATTAACGATAAGTTAATAAAAAAAATAAAATATTTTTGAAAGGCTTATTGCTTCACAAAATGCTGTCTATTTTGAATTCAAATATACAATATCGTCTATTTATTTTTGCAATATCTTTTATATTTTTAAAATATAATCCGTTTAAAAGATATTTTTTAATACGGCCATAATTTTGACATAATGACGTTTACTGACAGAATCAAATTTTAATAGGAATAAATAATAATTAGTTATCGGTACTTACAATATTAAATTTTTAGAGAAATGAAGGGTGATTTGAAAAAATCGATTTTATAGAATTATTTCGAAAGAAAAACTCTTCAAGAATACCGTTGAAATGCTATGTTAAAATTGGTAAAAATAACGAAGCTTTACTGCATTTTCTATTGACGCGTCCGAGGCATAAAACACCAGAATACCTGACCGCGCAGTGCATGGGCAGCATGTATAAAACTGGTTTCTATGAAATAGCATTATTTAAAAGATTAAACACCATTGTTAATGGGGCCTTTATTGTCTTGACAATCCTAATCATGCAGTTTGACTTTAGTTTTTTTTTGTCATGAATTTTACAATTTCAAACGTATATATACTCGTAAATGAATTAAATTTTAAACTTTAAACGTGTTTTTCTTAAATTTATGTTTTCCAAACTAGTTTTCTATTTATTTTTCACTGTAAGTTAAAATCAGATGACTTTTTTTGCTTGCTTAAACTATATACATTTAAGCAAGACAAATTTTTACGTTAATATTTACTATATTTTTGATGTTTATTTAAGTTATTTTAAACATTCACCATTTTTACAATAAGTGGTTTCTTTTGGGTACACTTAATTGAAGCGACTATGGCATGCTTTAAAACCTCATCAGGAAGGAGCTTATTTCATAAATAGTCATACAGCGACATCTATTGCACTATATAAAATAAATATTTTGCTGTAAAAAAATTATTGTTGTAGTTCATGATAACTCTTTGCGACCCATCATTCTGAATATTCATACTTGTGTGAGCAAGTAAGAAAAATTCCTAAACTCCCCCTTTTTCTTACCCGTCACCCTGTTGATCCCCCTAACAGGTTAGAAATCTGCCGCCCTGAAAATTCGACCTTGACTTGGAGTGTATGAAAACGGAATAGACTCTACCTTTAAATCGTTATTATACAGCCAAATGTGATCAGGATAATTTTTTGTCACGAATTTCAAATTTCTTTTTTTTGTAGGAACGATACTGAAGCTGAGATCCGGCTGGTTGTAGAGGAGCTAAAAAAAGCAGGAGCGTATGACGTCATTTTAACCAGACACTGGGCTTTAGGTAGTGAGGGTGCAGTAGACTTGGCCAATGCTGTTGCTAGGGCCGTGAATGAACCAAGCAATTTCAAATTCTTGTATGATCTTGATCTTCCCTTAAAAAAGAAGATTGAAATAATTGCTAAAGAAATGTATGGTGCTGGTAATGTCTCTTATACACAACTAGCTGAAGAAAAAATAAAGAAATATGAAGAACAGGTAGGTGACTTTAAGACCTGTATTGCTTTAGTCATTCCCTAGGGATTTTTTTTTAATTACTGGTTTAGTGAAGAATTTTGCGGACTTGTCTACAATAAGAAGCCTAATCTCATTTCAATAATGATTTTGTTAGTTTTGATAGCCAATATCTCCAGAAGTACCTTTTATTTTGTTAGGATATCTGCCCTATAACCCAACATATCTTGATTAATAAGAAAAATCTTATTTTAGCAATATTTCTGTATTGTATCATTTCAGCTCTAAATTTGTTGCAAGCATTCCATACATTTGTTTGTGTACAAGCAATATTCAAAAAATTCTTAGAAAACAGAAGAATTTTAATTTAATTACATGTAGGTATGTGGTCAGGTTTTTCACTATATTTTAATTTAGAAATGAAGGAAATATTGCAAAAACAATATAGAAGAATTTTCTTTTCAACATCATTAAAACCTCTTACATATTGATGATTGAAATACTTAAAGAGTTATTTCTAACTCAATAAATAGAAATACAACACATGACACCGAGGCTGAAAAGTTTTTGGTCTGACACATACCAACCTTCAAACGATACGTGTCATAATTTCATGACATTTAGACGATTAGTTTACAGTTACAGTGGTTTTAGTGACGCTACTTTTGATATTTTCAAAACAATGGAAAAAATCGAATTTCGTGTGTTGATTAAACACTGTTTTTTTGATGGGAAAATATACTGTTCAAGCAAAGCAATGGTTTGATAAGTGTTACGGGGACTCTGCCCCTGGAAAATCACTTATCATTTACTGGTTTCTTGAATTTAAACGCAGTCGTACAGACACAAATGATGCTAAACGCTCTGGACGCTCAAATGAGGTGGTTACACTGGAAAACATAAAAAAAAATCCATAAAATTGTTTTGGATGACCATAAAGTAAAATTGATTGAGATAGCTGACACCCAAAAGATATCAAAAGAATGTGTTGGTCATATTTTGCATGAACATTTGGGCATGAAAAAGCTCGGTTCGAAATGGGTACCTCGTTTGCTCACAGCGGACCAAAAACAACAACGTGTTGATGATTCTGAGCGCTGTTTGGACCTGTTTAAGTGCAATAAAAAGGATTTTTTCATGCGATATGTGACAATGGACGAAACATGGGTCCACCACTACAGCTGAGTGGACAGCAGCCGGTGAAAGCCGCCCTAAGCGACCAAAGACACAACAGTCGGTTGGGAAGGTTTTGGCCTCTGTATTTTTGGGATGCCCATGGAATAATTTTCATCGATTATGCTGAGAAGGGAAAAAACCATCAGTAGCGAATATTATATAAAGTTATTGGTGCGTTTGAAGGCAGAAATCGTAAAGAAACGGCCCCAAATAAACAAAAAAAATGCCTTTTTATCAAGACAGTGCACTGTGTCACAAGTCAACGATGGCAAAATTGCATGAATTGAAACACGAATTGCTTCCTCATCCACCGTATTCTCCAGATTTGGCCCCCAGCGACTATTATCTATTCGCAGACCTCAAAAAAATGCTCGTGAGAAAGAGATTTGGCTCCAATGAAGAAGTTATCGCCGAAACTGAGGCCTATTTTGAAGGCAAAGACAAATCTTTCTACAAGAAAGGTATAGAAATGTTAGAAAAGCGTTGGACCGATTGTATCGCTCTTGAAGGAGATTATGTTGATGAATAAAGTCGAAGTTTGTAAAAAAAATGTGTGTTAAGTAGCTAGACCAAAAACTTTTCAGCCTACGTGTTAATATATAAAAAGTATAATTAGAGGCGGCCGGCTAAATTGTTCCCACGTAGTCGTACAAAATTGCAACTCTACTGCAAATACATATAAGTGGGGCATCAGGAGTTTAGTTTGGGTTAGTAATAGGTAATCAAACTTCTGTAACTTTATCTTGTATTGTTTCAATAATGCAAATGATATGGTACACGCGAACGGTGACATAGGGACATGCTGATATTATGTTTATATGTCAATCTGGACTATGTGATGTAATAAATAAGCATATTTATTACATCATGATCTATACTTTTAGTCGTAGTTATTAAAAAAATGCGAGGCACATCTGGAATTTGAAATTATTCACGAAATAAGGTTATGGTAAAGTTCACTTTTTTTTTAAATTCATATCAAGTTTTCCTGCTGTTAATAAAAAGAATCGATCACATTTATATTTTAAATTTTGGTAAAATACATTTATATCGAATAAGAATCGAAAACTGGATAAAAAATCATTAAAAAGATTTTGGCATTACTAAATTTTACTGGAGTTATCATTTTGATGCAAATTTCTTCAAAGATTTAAGTTTACAGAAAATGTTTCGCTGAATTTAGTTGCTTGTAGAATGGTTTCTGTTTTTACAAAATACTGTTAAAACTAATTTAGGTTTCAGCACCTTATTTAATTTTGAACAGGTCAAATTGTACATCTCAGCTGGCTAAATAGCCTCATGACATTAGAAAACTTGCCAAGGGAAAGTTCGATGAGTCTACACTGTCTGGAATTTTTTGCAAGACCTAAATTCTAAATTTTATTTTAATTCGAGATTGGAACGGAGCTTGGCATCGTTTTTGATTTTAATTCCTCTTGTGCATGAAGAAATTTGCAAAATAGAACTTGGCTCGTTATTTTTTAGATTTAGGTTTTTGATATGATGTTGTTACACACATAATAAAAAGTATTGACGTTAGTTAACCAGTGAGTAAAAAATAATGCAAAACTACTGTAAAACCAGGCTTGTTAGAAAGTATATTAATCAGTATTGTATTGTATATATATGTATATATATATATATATATATATATATATATATATATATATATATATATATATATATATATATTATATATATATATATATATATATATATATATATATATATATATATATATTTTATTATATATATATATATATATATATATATATATATATATATATATATATATATATATATATATATATATATATATATTATATATATTATATATATATATATATATAATATATATATATATATATATATATATATATATATATATATATATATATATATATATATATATATATATATATATATATATATATATATATATATATATATATATATATAATATATATATATATATATATATATATATATATATATATATATATATATATATATATATATATATATATATATGTATATATATATAATATATATATATATATATATATATATATATATATATATATATATATATATATATATATATAATATATAAATATATATTTTTATATATATTAGTTTACAATTATCTGTTGTTTTTCAGGGCTATGGAAACTTGCCGTTGTGTATGGCAAAGACACAATTATCGTTAACTGGTAACCCAGCAGTGAAGGGTGCTCCGACCGGTTTTACTTTAGATGTAAAAGATGTCACAGCATCTATTGGAGCCGGATTTATTATTCCATTAACCGGAGAGGTGAGCTAATATTAGTAATACTAAAAGCCGAGAATGAACTGAAAACGGAAATTTATCGTTTACAAAATTAAAACTTTAAGACAAGTAACACGATGAAACGTTCTTACGGCATGTGGAGGAATACAAGGCTTGATGAGATCGAAGTGGCATTAGCGTATTAGCTCGTTTCATCGAAGTCGATCTTGTAAACATTTGAAATCGTCTGAAAGACATTTTGAGTGTCATTTTGAAGTTTCTATTCTTAACGACAATAATAATAATAATAATCTCTCAGGGGCTAGGGGAATCCCAGGATTCTCCTAGTACGGGCATTGACGATCCCGAGGTACCTGAGTCATGTTGTGCTATCTTGTGTTGTCCAGATTATGTGTAATAAAAACGCAATCTTAAGGTGTTTACCGTGCCGAGAAGATGAATGGCTCAGCGTTTATGAGTCGCGAACGGTTCCCCCGGATACCGGGCGCCCTCCGGGAGTAAGTAGCCTTGCTGTGGCATCCAGGCTCTGCCGCAGTCGACCTTTCTTTCCTAGGATACTCGTGGGAATACTATGGTAAATAATAATAATTATAATAATGAAAATGGAAGGGTGTTTGCGGAGGCGGACCCCTGTCGTACAAACAGCTGCAGCAACACCACAACAACAACAACTACAGACGAACCAAACAACCGCCTCAGTCGAAACTACTCCCGATAGTTTTACCAGATCCGACATTGTAGGTGATGGAAATTGCCTTTTCCGTGCAGTTAGCTTACACTTATATGGCCACCAGAACCATCATGAGAAACTCCGAGAGGTTGCTCTAAGATAGTTACAACAAAACTGGTCGGAACTTCACACATTTTCATTAATTGAAGTCGACGATATAAAAGACTTCAATAACTATTATAATTATATGCGGAAAAAATGGCACCTATGGAACGAGCCTAGAGATACTTGTCCTCTCGGAAACACAAAATAGCAACTTTCATATCTTCTCAAAACAACGAAGAACAAGACATACAAAAAAATAACTTTTACGGACAGACCAACAATAATAAGCACGGGAAAATACAACAAAACCATTTACCTTCTACTAACAGGCAACCCAATGTCGGGACACTTTGAGCTTCTGACACCACAAAACATTGAAAACATTCCAGAGAACAACAGACCAATAAAAGAAGCATCGGGCGAGCGACGTAACGGTCGAGGACGTCGCGGGAAATGGCAGCTCGACCAAAACGATGAAGACCAGGCAACCGAAAATGGACCTGCCAAAAGTGTTGTGTCGGCGACTAAGCCGACACCCACCAAGGCGGGAAAATCACAGCAGCGCATGAGTTGCACCACAGGAATCAACGAACACGCCATGCGTTGCTGTAATGAAAACACAAAACCTGACAAAGAAATCACTGAGAAGAGAATCACTCGCCGCTTGGACCCACCAACATCAATCCCAAGCACAATCGACGTAGATACGGGACAAACACAACCACCAAAGCCAGGCCAGGGCCCGTATGTTTTGCAAGGACAACATGCAACTACCAAGGCTGGAAAACCAAGACAGCGGTTAAAGTGGACGGATGAGATGAATAGGACGGTGATGCGCTGTTACTACACCGCCACCAACTCGAAACAATAACATCGAGCTACAGACAGCAACTGCACAGACTTTTCTTGGCCGAATATCCACATCTGCAATTACTTGTTTCAGAACAGAGAGTAATAGACCAAAAAAGAGTTATTACCAAGAACAATCGTCTCACACCTCTCGAATTGCAAACCATCAAGGACACAGTGGCTGTTGAACTGAACACAGACCAACCAAACAATAGAAACAATAAAGCACATTCCGAACCAGCCTCACACACACAACGACCCAGTCGAACACAACAATCCCCCCCACCCAGGAGGAGCATAACGCAAAATAATATTGCGAGTACCGCGCAACACCATATCACAGACAACAACATGAATCACTCGCCACCCTCAACGACATCCACACAACATCACCCCGAATCACCTCTCATACAAACACTTAAAGCAAAAATGGAGTCACATCTAGCTCGATGGTCAGGCACCGACCCCACAACAAGAAATCCCATCCCTCGTTTAATCTTCAGACAGAGCACGCGACCAATCCTCAACACACTAAACAAGCACATAATACCTCAGTATATAACAAACTTAAGCACAATCGAAGACATTCACACAATAATATACGCAGCAGCAATCACCACTCTAACACAAAATAATCAAAAACTCCCTCAACGACAAGGAAACCCCAACAGGACAAAACCAAAATTCAAATGGCAAATAAGAATAGAAAACAAAATCAACAACATCAGGAGAGATCTAGGACATCTTACCCAGTTTATAAGCGGGAACGCGTCCAAACGTGTCACACAGGGGGCAAACAAGATCAAATTTAAGGCTCCCAACAGAACACTGCCAGAAATCCTCGATACCTTGAAACAAAAACTATCTGTATATGCCGCAAGACTCCGTAGATACAAAGAATCAAATGAAAGGAAAGACACCAACAACCTCTTCCGAAGAAGCGAAAAACAGTTCTACCGGAAAAAACTATGTACAACAGACAGATAGCAGTGACTGAACCACCAAACAAACAAGAACTCACAGATTATTGGAAAAGTATCTGGTCAGAACCCAAACTACACAATAATAACACCCCCTGGATCAAAGCCGAAGAAGACAAACATAAACATGTGACAGAACAAGAAAATACCACATTTAATACACAAGAAATTACAGAAACTATCAAACACACACACAACCCCCCACTTTCCTCACACAAGGAATAACATACGTTAAACCCAAAAGCTCAGATACCACAAACCCGTCAAACTACCGACCTATCACCTGTCTTCCAACCCTATACAAGATTATCACAGCCACAATTTCGAAGAAAATAGAACAACACCTAACAGACAACAGTATCCTCACAGAAGAGCAGAAGGGATGCAGGAAAAATAGTCGAGGATGCAAAGAGCAGCTGATTATAGATAGCGTGATTATGGGACAAACCAGAAAAGAACACAGAAACCTTCACATCGGTTACATAGACTATAAAAAAGCCTTCGACTCCATACCCCACAGCTGGTTAATCAGGGCCCTAGAAATCTATAAAATCAACCAACACCTCAGGCAGTTTCTCGCGCAAATTATGAAAACATGGAAAACCAAAATACGCCTAGAAACACAAACCGAACGGATCCAAACAGAAGAGCTGTACATCAGACGGGGTATATTTCAAGGAGACTCGCTCAGTGCTCTATGGTTTTGCCTCTGTCTCAATCCACTCTCAAATATACTAAACAGAACAGAGCATGGCTTCAATATCAGACACCAAAAAGTGAATCAACATAAAATAAACCACCTCCTATATATGGACGACATAAAACTCTACGCTGCCACACAAACACAGCTAAAAGAACTCCTCAAAATCACAGAAATATTCACCTTAGATGTCAATATGGAATTTGGTATAAGTAAATGCAAAGTGCTCCACATCAACAAAGGCCAGTGGAAGTGCCACCATGAGACAGAAACCATCAACAATGAAACGCTCGATAACATGTTCGATAAAGAAACATACAAATATCTAGGCTTTCAACAAAGCACCAAACTCAACCACACTCACATTAAAACAGAGCTCAGAACCGAATTCAAAAACAGACTGACGAAACTTTTGCAAACAAAACTCAACTCTAAGAATCTCACTAAAGCCATCAACACGTTCGCTATACCTATACTCACATATTCATTTGGTATCATCAAATGGTCACAAACAGACATAGAAAATATTCACATCCTTATACGATCTCAATTCACCAAATACAGGAAATTACACCCCAAACGCATGCAAAGAAAGACTTACCATCGAGAGGAAGGCAGGAGGAAGAGGAATTATAGACATCAGATCATTACACACAAAACAAATACAAACACTTAGGAAATTCTTTCACAGCAAGCAAACCAGCCTCCACACAGCGACAGTGAAAGCAGACAAAAACTACACACCTCTCGACTTAGCCCGGGCAGACCACTCAGCAGACACACACAGTCACACGCAATTACAACAGGAAAAGATGAAAACGTGGTCAGAGAAAACACTCCACGGAAAACACAGATACCACATAGAACAAGACCACGTAAATAAAAAACAATCATACACCTGGTTACGGGATGGGCAGTTATTCCCTGAGACTGAAGACTTCTTACTTGCCATCCAGGATAAAGTCATATTAACCAGAAACTACCAAAAGCATATCATCAAAGACCCGACTATTGCAGAGGACAGATGTAGGAAATGCCACCAGCAGAAAGAAACGATCGAACACATAACGAGCGGATGTAAAATATTGGCCGGAACGGAGTACACAGCCAGGCATGATTCAGCTGCCAAAGTAGTTCACCAAGCACTGGCCACAACATACAGACTCATAGAAAACACAGATCCCTACTACAAATACACGCCAACATCCATACTTGAAAATGAAGATTACAAGCTCTACTGGGATATCGGTATCCATACAGATAAAACAGTCTCCGCCAATAGACCCGATATTACTTTTCAGTGCAAAAAAGGAAAAGTCACCTATCTGATTGACATAGCTGTCCCCAACGACACAAACATCCAAACGAAATACACAGAAAAAATTTCCAAATACACAGACCTTGCAACGGAAATAAAAAGGCTATGGAGACAGGAAAAAGTCATCATTGTCCCCCTCATTATATCAGCCACAGGCCTTACACCAATAACATTCACACCACATTTAGTGCAATTGGGACTCAACACGGACATACACAGAAACATTCAGAAGTCAGTGATTTTGAAAACATGTAACATTGTCAGGTCATTCCTTAATACGGAATGGTAATAGCGTTTGTGCTGACTTGGTTTTGGCCCGTCAGCCAAACATGGAACCACATTGATCAAATGTGAGAAAGAAGAACTTTTTGTAATAATAATAATACTTTATTTGCATAATAACTACAAATCATGTTAAGCAAACCTAACCTGCACATCGTCTTTGCATTGTCAAATACAGTTGAAAATAAAATAATTATATATATAAGTAAATTAAAAAAATAATAAAATCGAGACAATATACATAGTCAAATTGTCCCAAAGTACTCGCTGTAATTGTACGGGCATATTGATATTAAGCGTTTTTTTATTTCATGTTTAAATTTACGTGTGGACAGCTTTTTGAAGCCATCTGGAAGGTGGTTATAAAATTTTACAGCAGAGACAATAAAACTCTTACGAGTTGCAGTCAACCTGTGCCGAGGAATGATGATCTTATTTTTATTTCTTGTTTCATAATCATGGACATTATCATATGTTGTTAAGGAGTCCAGGTTATTTTTAACATAAGACAGGCATTGGTAAATATACAATGCTGGCACTGTCATAATCTTTAATTGTCCAAAGTATTCTCGCCAATCAACCGTATTACCCCATAATAAAATTGCATAATTTAGTCCACTGTGGAAATGGCCCATGTAGGCAAGTTTCATAGTTTCCATTGTTGAGTAATGTTTTATTTTTCGGATGAAATAAATTACCTGTGATAGGCTTGAGCTGAGTTTTGCAATATGGCATTTAAAGGAGAGCCCTGAATCAATATAAAGCCCCAAAAACTTAACAGGATTGTCTTCTGAATTTTTACCTAGTGACAGGTTTAGTATGGCAGTCTTACCTAGGTTGAGAGCTAGTGAGTTTGCTTGGAACCATTTTACTGCTTTATTTAAATTAACATTTATTGTATTTTCAGATGTCTGCTTATTTTTGTGAGCAGAGTATAGTGTGGTGTCATCTGCATATTGTATAATGTTAATGTCCTCTAAGTAGTGAGGCAAATCATTGACATATATCAGAAACAGGATTGGTCCCAATATTGAACCTTGTGGCACCCCCGCTAATATTGATAGGCTTGATGATCATGCACCATCACGGTCCCCTAGCTGCCCCCTGTGTTCTAAGTCTTTAGAAAATCATAAGCATTTTCTCTCACCCCATAATGCTCAAGTTTGGCCAGTAGAGTATTGTGACATACACTGTCAAAGGCTTTTGAAAGATCGCAAAAAGCGGCGGTTACCATTTCGCCTGTCTCAAAAGCCCCAACTATATCCGTCACAAACTCTATCAACGCATTAGTTGTAGAAAGATTTTTCTTGAATCCAAACTGCATTCCATTCAGAAGATGCTTACCATCAAGAAAGTTTATCAATCTACATTCAAAAGCCATTCCTATTAGTTTTGATAGAATTGGAACCAGCGATATGGGGTCATCATTTTTATATATTGGACATACCCTGGAAACTTTTAGTTTTTCTGGAAATTTTTCCAAAAGAAAACATTTTTTGATAAGTGTTGTCATTGGTATTACTAACCCATTTCCTATTTCATTAATTAATGTGTTGCTTAAATCAAAAACATCTTTGGCTCTGCTATTTCTTAGTTTTTTTATATATTGATTTACATCATCCTTCACCCCAGGTGTGAGAAAAAAGTGTCTCTACTGTTTACAAAGCAGGCAGTTAATGCCACTGGATCAGGAATGCTTCCATCAGACCCCGACAATGCCTTAGTAAATTTTAAAACTACATTGACGAAATAATCATTAAAATCGTCAGGTGTTATGTTATGAAACGGTTTAATTTTTGTTTTAGATTAATTTATCATTTCCCACATGGTTTTTTGTTTGTTATAGGACTGAAGTATTTTTTCTCTTATATACTTTGTTTTTGGCTCAGTTTTTCTTTGTTTATATAATTTTCTAGCATTGACTATTTGATCTTTCAAGTTAATATTGTTATTTTTAGCAAAATAAGTTAGAAATATTATCCCTTATTGTTTTAAGTTCAGAATTGAACTATTTCTTTGGCTTATTTTAACAGTGTACAGTTTTTGTTTTTATAGGAAAATATTCATCAAGTGATTCTGATATTACTTGTATTAAATAGTTACAAAAAATGTTAATATCAGGTGCATTGTCAAGTTCTGACCAATTCCAGCAAATCAGTTTTTGTACACACATTTCAATAGATAGTTTAGACAGTGGACGGAACTTTATTATTTCTGTCTTATTAATAGTGGTTCTTATGTGTTCAATTGCAATTTTGTTTACAATACCTTTATGATCAGATAAGTAAAAATCCTCCAGTGAAACCCTACTATCATTAGTAATACAATTGGCAATACAACTACAATTTTTTTTTTAAAGTCTAGTGACTTCATTATTAAGTAAGGTTATAAAACTCTATTATACTTATAAATTCCCTTGTTGATAAGTTATGATCATCAACTTTTGTTTTCGTTGAATAAGATGGACAGAAGTTCCTGAAATTTTCGAAAGAAAGTAGGTATATCACCATTATATATACAGCATATTATTATCTTCCCTGCATCACATGTTACCTCACATGCCACGGCCTCCAGGTAAAGATTCTGTGTAATTCAAGCAATTGCACTAAGGTTTGCACTAAGGTTGTTGACATGAAGCTTGTGTCTTGTAAGTATCATGACTCCACCATGTTGCGCAGCTTTGCGACAATATGGTCCACTTATTTCGTAACCATTCAAGCGGTATAGCATTATATTCTCCTGGTACAACCAGTTCTCACACAGACAGATTATAACAGATTTGTGGACTTCTGTTATAATTTGCAGATCAGTTAGTTTATTCTGCAGACTCTGTATATTCTGAAAAAATATTGTAAGATGAGGTGATTTTTTATTTTTTTTAGTTTATAGAGGTATATGTGGCTTGTTATGGTTGCATCCTCCTCCTCCTCTCGAAAAAACGTGAAACTATCGATCCTTTTGGCCAAATATCGCAACGCCACGCATCCCTTAAATGTTCTTGTTTTATTTTAACTTTAAGTGATGCATATACTTCGGGATAACGTGAGTTATGAGGTTCACATGTTACTTCAGTTAAATGTTTTTCTAATTGCGCCTTTAGATCATTTGGTTTCGTACCCAGTTGAACACTAGATACATGTAGACAAATGCATTTATGTACTGTCTGTATAACATGGTTTTCATCTGTTCCTACTACAAAACGTCTGTTCTGATAGAAAAGTTAATTTTGAAACTAAAACTTTTGACCATTACAAAGGCAGAATTAAAAAATTAAATTATCATGCTGTCCATTATAAGAAGCACTGATAAAATGAGTTAGCTAAAAATAAGCGTCTTTATATTTGATTTTAGCTAGATAAGATAAGATTAAACTTTAAAATCACAAAAATGGTGGAACTCCGTCGACCCTCTTGTACTAAATTACAAGAGGTAAATCTCCAGTAGTGGGAATGATAGTGTTGAAAATGTTTACACATATAAAATTATTTATCTTAAACTATAGATTTTTGATGGTTTAAAACAGAGGTTTCCAACTTTTTCTGGTCCACTGCCCCCTTTACAAGAAAAAAAGAATTCCAACGCCTCCTCTTCCATAATAGTTAATTATATTGTTGCATATTATCTACACCTATTTTATCTGTCTATCTGTCTGTTAAGAATCACAAAGTAGAAATTAATTAAAACGACCATTAAATGTAGTAAAAATTTGTTTTTTAAAAATTTAAAGATAAACACATAATCAATAAGAAATAAAAAAATTAATGAGATGGTTGAGGCTGGTTTGTTAATGTCGGGATCCAATTTCGTTAACATCTGCCGCAAATTGCCACGTTCAGTGATGTTCAGTCTGTTCCTTTTCTTAGACAGTAAATTAGCTACTGCACTGAACCCACGTTCAGCCAAATACAATGAAGCAATTAAAAATTTCTTTACTCTTGCCCACAATCCAGGGTAGAGAACTGGTATTGATTTTTGAAGTCAGAAGTCTTGGTGTCCATTTCTAAATTTTATTCTTAGTTCTTCGTTAGTTGTGAGTTCTACGAGTTCCTATTTTAAATTTAATGATTCTGCTGCATCTACATTTGCGAAGGGATCTTAAACCCACTTCAGTATAATCATGTTTAAAATATCCTGTAATTGCTTCGTAAAATCAGCATGAAGAACGTCCAAGTGTTTGCAGAGACTGCTGATAATGTGGGAAAGTGGTTGTATTCACCTCTACCTAGATTTCGTTTGAACAGAAGAAGTTTTCCCACAAAAGCAGCTGTGACGTTTTTTGTTTTAATTAAATTCAACTCATCACCTTGCAATTGTAAATTTACTTCACTAAATATTTTAAACAGGTCTGTCAAATAAGCTATGTAATTTTTGGATGTAATCAGGTTTTCGCGCAGTCTTTCGTCTCTGTTTTCAAGGAAGTCCAGTACTGAGTCAGATAGATTGAAAAAACGATTCCGACAAACACCTTTTGAGAGCCAACGACATTCTGTGTGCAGCAGCAAGCGATTGTAATCTTCAATATTTTCACTACATAGTTGGCCAAATAGTCATGCAATGAATCGCTTCTAATCTTATTGACTGCTATAATAACGTAATGATGCGACATATGCAGGCGCCAATGTACAGCGAGTACATTTGGTACTGCTTATTTCAAATGCGCTATGAAACCCTTATGACGCCCTGTCATTGTTGAAGCACGATCAGTAGACGCTGTCAAAATATTACAAATAGGAATTTTTTTCTCTTGAAAAAAAACCTGTTCACGGTATTAAAAGTCGATTCTTCCTTTCCAAATTTTTAGCAAATAATAACTCTTAACAAATTTTTTCTTCTTTTATGAATCGAACGTATGATAAAAGTGGTGCTTCGTTATTTGGTAGAGTTGATTCATCGAGTTAAATGGAAAATTTTCTATGTCTATAAGTAATCGCATAATGATATTTCAACGTCTTTAGTCATTTCATATA
This sequence comes from Pachyrhynchus sulphureomaculatus, assembly GCA_019049505.1. NCBI lineage: Eukaryota > Metazoa > Arthropoda > Insecta > Coleoptera > Curculionidae > Pachyrhynchus > Pachyrhynchus sulphureomaculatus. Next base: position 84,282,242 of record CM032446.1, on the reverse strand, counting down.
TTCTTCTTTGCACCAAATTATTACTCTGAGGAATTTTTCTGGTGATATCTGACGGTGTCTTATGATGAAGAACAGTTTTTATTACCTCTTTGATTACCGGCAAGATTATTTCCTCGCCAATTGTGTGTAGTTCTCCCGCTTTTACGATTATTAATAAAATATTATAAGAGACTCGTAGTGTATCATCTTCTTATTTAGAAGACGATGCAAAAAGGTTTGATATAGTTGGCTGTTTTAAATATTTCTTTTCCAGTTCCTGAATATAGGATAAGTCTTTGTCCTTTTTATGAGCATGCATTTTATTCAAATGTTCTTGTAGTCTAGAAGGTTTCATGGCTTCATTTGAAAAAACTTTTTGGAAAATTAAACACGTAGGTAATGATTGGTTTGTAGGAGAGTGCGTAAATCCATATTTCAAATACCCAGTACTGTACTGTCGGCATTTCTTCTTAGATTCAAACATTTTGAAATACAAAAATTTACCACGGTTAAATAAATTAATTTTTCAACAGATCTATAGTTATAAAAATAATGGCTATAATGTCTTCTATCACTTTCACTCACGAATATGGATTATTGGCGAAGCACACAAAAATAATAAGACATTCCTTGAGCTATCCCTACCTTTTATTGATTTGATTTCCTGCACGCATCAACTTGTATGCCTTTGCTTGTTTGCGATGCCGGTGCACTTGCTCTGTAAACAAGCATTACTAGCTCCCATATTTTGGTCGAAATATGCTTGATTGCGTGAATCGCATCTTTGCTTACCAACTTGCAAAGACTTATCACCGACAATATTAATCCGAATTAGGTATACGTATAGCTAATGCTAATTTAAATTTTTTAAGGACGCGATAACAATAAGGTAGTATTTTAAAAGTATTTCATTAATTTCGTAAATAGGTAGGTACGCCACGCCTCCCCCCTTTTGCCTCTGGATCCGCTACCGTCCCCATGGAAGGCTCCAGCGCCCACTGGGGAGGCGGTACCGCCCCCGTTGGGAACCTATGGTCTAAAACATACTAACAGTATTTGAATTTCAACCAGTAGTCTCACAATTAAACTCAGCTGTCGGCTTGTGGCTGCTGTGTCAGCCTCCGCTTGCGTACTAGGTATGCGTATTTGGTACAATACGTCGTATTTTACCGTTGTGTTCCCTAAGTACCGGAATAAAGCACTTCAAATTCTGTGCTCTTCTTTGTCGATCCTAACCCGACTGCTGAGCCGCGATACAGTGAAACGCGTCTCGGGATGGATGGACGAATAAAAGAACAGTGGGTAAACTGCTGAAATATGGGCTTTTTGCCTATTTTTAGTTGTTTTACAATAAACCACATAAGGTCTGAGGTTTGATCCTTCGCAAATCTCGCTGCGCGCTTGCCTTTAGTGTTGGCTATGCTGTATCAGCCTCCAATTTCGCCTCTGATATGTACTTGGTACAATTCGTTGTATCTTACCGTAAGAAAAAAAGGTTTATTTTTCTATTTATTCTTATCATCAATAATAATAAAAGGATTTGTCCAATTCTCTCGTTCTGTGAATATTTAAGTTTAAATTTAAAAAAAATCTTTGTAAACAGCAGCCGCTAAGTGCTTCTCAGCCTAGAAGAGCTAAGTTGAAGAAAATTTATTATCTCTATCCTGGCGATACGGATAGCACCAAAAATACCTTCGTACTTCGACCTTTTTCTAATTAAAAGTAATATAAACAACGACGAGTTTAAGTAGAAATGCTGGGGATGTATGTATAGTTATTTTTAGAAATTTACAGTATAATATCAATAGGCAGCTATTTTTAGACATATTTATTATGTTACTACTATGTAACCCAAGATTGATATTTTAGCATTATAAACACGTACGCGATCAGAAATAGGAAATAATACAAGAAAGAAAAAAGAAAAGTTAAAAAAAGCCCTACAAAACAAACTTGATACTGTAAAATATGAAAAACAGTAAGGATAAAGTTAGAAATAGTAGTAAATAAATAGCATATGAAGCTTTTGGCTTCAACTAGCGCCATAATCCTACACACACACATTTATTATTATTTATTATCGATTAAATAAACCTATATGAGCAAATTTCCAAAAAAAAATGTATCATCGTGTTTAGGTACAAATATTGGTTCTAAAACACTGACTGACTGATCTAACGCCCTGTAAAACTACCAAACAAATATAGCAGATACGTAACATTTTTAATAAGAATATTTAACTATTTTACTAACTGTTAACTATATTAATTAATTAGCCTCTCACCTGTGTTGTAACGTTATTTTATAAGGAATATAGCTACGTCAACCTGTGGGAAGGCAGTTGATTTGAAAGTTTTGCAGATATCAAATGCATGTTACCTTTATGGTTTTTCCCTCAGTATAGAAAAACTAATTTCATATTCTATTCATGTTATTTTCACTGCTTTTTCCACATTGCGTCGATTAAAACGCCAATATTTAGAAATTTCGTTAATGTTTAGAAAGTAATTTTCGTGTTGAGAATAGATTTAAACGAGGGCATGTCTTTTTATTCCATTGCTGATTCTGTCAAAAATAAGAGGATGAAAAATCTTTCGCGGCGGGAGTGAAATCAGACAGTTGATAGAACATGGATAAAGATTTCAGTGGATACAAGTGTTGCGCTTTATTTTTGGCAAAAAGTGAATTATTTAGCTTCTAAGAAACCGCAGGATTATGTCGCCTACTTCGATATTAGTTGACAGTCGAATCTTTTTTTTTCAGATTACTAAAATTCCTGGACTTCCAACAAGACCGGCTATATACGACATTGATCTTAATATTGAAACTGGAGAGATTGAGGGACTATTTTAATATTATATGTACTAATGTAATTGTATAGTTTATTTTGATTTTCGACTTCAAATATAGTAATATATTTTAAATAAAATCAGCGTATCATTTGTTTTTGCTAATGTGTGCTAACCTGAACTAACCTGAAATTTTTACATATAAATGTAATGTAATTTGTGTCTTTACAAAAAAACTTTTGAGTAAATCAGTTTATTAACGATCTTTTCTAAAATATATACGAAAACATTATAACAAGGGTCCAATTAGGAAAAATAAGGTTTTACGAAAGCAAAAAAAGCTTTGAGTTTGCAAATTGATGCTTCTAAGGTTGAATTTATTCTGATATCTCGCTGCACCAAAAGCTGTCAAGTTCGAGTGGATTTTTAATCTCCGGTGAGAAAAAATTTTCAAGCAATACTTTTGTCGCCTGCTTAATTAACTAAAACAGGACAAGCACATTGGCGGTGTTTTTGAATAATGCCGAAAATTGTTTGGCAAAAGTCGCCCTTAAGTCACTCCATATTTAACTACTATAAACAGTTAATACACCAACTAGGAGGAGGTTGAAAAAAATTTCTAAAAAAGTAATTTATAAGATCCTAACCTTTAAGGTGAATATATTAGCATCTGAAAATATACTTGTCCCTTATAGAGTTGGTTAAAAGTTGAGAATGATCAGCTCTGCTTCATTCACAGCCTAATACTCGGCGTACATTCTCCCATCCATTTCCACATTGGTATGTTTTCTTTAAATTCGTTTATAATCTGCCGAAAGTCATCCATATCAAATATATTTTACACATGATCCATAATTAGGATGAGAGTTATCTTATTGATATCTGAAACTACTAATTTTTGAGCTATTTTTTTGGGGCGATTTTTAATATTTTTCCGCACACGTGCTGCTCTTGGAGCGCTTTAGGGATTTCCCTGCAGCACGTGTGCTAGACTCATAATATATATATATATATATATATATATATATATATATATATATATATATATATATATATATATATATATATATATATATCACATAACAACAAATTCTGAAGTTGATATACACATTATTTATAGTCAAACAGAAAAGGGGTTAAAGGAGTGGGACATATATCAGTGGAATTGCTTCGTATAAATCGTGTTATATTTCCTTTTCAGGCGCCTTGGAATTGAGGAAACTGAAAGTTGTCCTTTCCAATTATTTTAAAATATATATGGGCAAATGGCGGGTTAATGATATTGTAGAAGAGTTTGCTTTGCTTTGTATATATTGTGTTATACGTCCTTTCCGAGGAATCTAAAAAATGTGCCATTTTTTAAATTATTTTCAGTTGTTCATGGTCAAATGTGTAATGAGCTAATGTGGTGGAGAGCTGTGTGAGAGCTGATTCGTTTATATCGACTTTACTGCGTTGTCATGGTTCCTGCGGTCGAGGACTTTAAAATCGTGTTATTTTTTCATTATTTTCAATTTAAACAAAAATATATTTTAGGAAAAAGTTAAGTTTTAGGTGTAAATATCTCTGAAGCCTTTCCTCAGAGTAACTTTTTTTGGAGAATCATATCTTACCATCCATCATCTCAAATATCGAGTTGAAATGTTTGGATAAAGTTTTCCTTTAACGTGTGAAATTTAAATCCAGTATTTATTTTAAATTAGCGTGTTTGTGAAGGAAGTTTTTAAATTATATATTAAATAGGATTATATAAGTAAAAAGTAATAACAAGTAGTACTACAAAACCGTATTTGTTATTACCATCAACTTTGATAATTAAAGTGAGGAAGTGGTCTACTGAACGTCATGTGTACGAATCGCTTAATGTATAGTATCGTCATACTTCCAAAATTTAAAAAAAAGATCACTGGCTTTCTGAATCTCATTAAAACTCCAATCTAATGAAGTGTATAATTTCATCTAATAGAGAAGAAAGTAAATAACATATTTATAAGAAACGGGTGAATATTTTCCAACTTTGTACTTTAATAAGTTTTATAGACCCACATACATGTTAAGTAAGAACGTGTCCGCGATAATTCATTTTTGGTAGATGTGATTCTAGCGATTCAACAAAAAATCGGTAGAGGGGAGTAAAAGTATCAGTCAATTCCGAACTTTCATTGAAATCACGTACAATGAAAAATGAGTCACTTGTTTGCGTGTCGGTTCGAGGTTTTTCTTTGTTCCTATCCAAAGGGGCCTAAAATGTACATTTCGCGGCTGCTAAATATATTAAACAGTCGGAATAGTTTGTGAAAAAGTAAGTCATTTTAACGAGACGAAAAATCCCGCCAAAACGTGGCTTCGTAAGCACTCCGAAAGTCAAAAAAAAACGAATCGTGTCTTTGTTTTCACGGGACCCAAAATTGTTGCTGCGTCAAGGAGCGGCAAAATTAAGAAAATCGGGTTTGAAGTGTCCCATGAGACAATTCGACAACATCTTCGTGTTCATGATATCAAATTCCGAAGCACGTTGAAGAGACTTTTGCTGGGCGAAAATCATGTCGCGCAGCGGCTCGCTGGGGCCCACGATAAGATACTAGAATGGCTTTCACAATCGCCAGACGTCAACCCTATTGAAAACGTGTGGTCCCTTGTGAAGAGAAAGCCCAAAGAAAAGACTCTGAGGACTCGGCTGTCTCGCGAGATTCGAAAAATTTGCAGAGTATGCAGAAAATCTCATCAACATGCCTCGAAGATGCCAGGCGATTATTGATGCAGGAGGCGACTGGTTAACTTACTAAGGTAATTGCGTCGTTGTTAGCTTAACAAGTTAACAATTTTTTCGAACCACATTTTTTCAAGAATACGAGTGGTCATGTTCTTACTTGACAGACTCTTTAACCTGCTGTTAAAATTAACAAATATGCGACAACACTGGTACGTGTCCAAAGTAGATTTTACTACCAGATCACATTCAGTTTTTTATCGGTGTTGCACGGGAGCCTATTTATGAAATTTTTTGTATAAAACAGAGTTGCAATTCTGTACGGTGTTTTCTACTTGTCCTTGCCGCACTCATTAAGTTTCTAATAGATGATTGATTTGGTGGAAAACGATTTTATGAATGTCATACTTTGTCTACTGGTAGAATGTTTTTGAATGTGACATGACATATTAAAATGGATATGAAATTTACAAATTCACATTAGCAATATATTCACTGGAATACTGATTCAGAATAAATGGTACATAAACCTATGTTAACCAAAAAGTCTATAGCTAAACATTATATTTATCGTGAAGAAATTATATACTTACATAGAAACTCAGATAACTCTAGAATTAAGTAAAAATATTGCAGTAATTTTTACTGGTGTCTAAGGTACAATTAGCTAACAATATTTTTGTAAAATTAGTGGCGTGTACAAATCAATTCTCGCCCTTTTTAGACCAGTTTGATATTTATTTATAAAACACTAATAAAAAAACTCGATATTTAAAAAACTCCCCTTCGCTACCGTCTGATTCCCAATCGGAAAAAAATGGGGGGGGGGGGGGGGGGGGGGGGTGGGGGGGGATCATTGTTTCGATATAATAAATTCATCCAATCTTTTTTGATTCATTCAACTGACCTGAGTTGAGAATCAGATAGTGTTGTAGAAATCGAAACCAAGTCTTGAAAATACATCGCATGACGAAGAATTTCTCAGCCCACATCGGAGATGATGGTTCAAAGTGTCTTTGTTGTGCGGGGCAAGTTATTATCCTGCAGTAATCTTTCTTCTTCTGCCAGTAAATGGCCTTTTTTATTCAAGTGCATCACTGGCACGGATCAACTATTGTTGCTAGCCCGAAAGAGGCGGTGTGACCAGATAAAAGCATCTCATAGTGGATTATGTCTCTCTGATCCCACCAGCTAAAACATTTTGCGGTGCTCGTTGACTGCCTCTGGATAGACCAATGATTTTCGTTTTTTAAGAATATTTCAGAATAAGTACTTTTTATCAAAATAAGCAATTTTGGGCAAAAAAGTATTTGAACCTGGAGAGCAAGGAAGCAGCAGAAATGTAGCGTCTGCTTTTGTTCTCGGGAGTAAGTTCATGAGGAATCTATCGGGACCCTTTACATATTCAGCTTCTGTAGACGAGTTTGTCACGGCCAAAACTTGTTGCAACTTTTTTTTTCTACTATATTTGGTTTATCCTGTCGTTCATCAACCTGAAGGTTGAAATTTTCTTTTCGAAACTGCTGAAACCAGTTTTTACTAGTGATCTTCTTTAAGTTTTTTTAAAGTTGAAATTCGAAAAGAAATGTTGCTTTTCCGACTACATGGCATCTATGATTGATTTTTCAGGTTATATTCATGCAGGATCAAATACTGTACCTCGTCCTGTTAAAAGATAAACCTTAAAAATTGCCACCGGACACTCGATAGGCAAACTACACCTTCACTGAAGAGCAATAACAATCATGAAGTGGGCTCTCTGACTAATGAAAAAAATGAATGCATTATAGTGCAGAAAAAAAATGTCAAAATAATGATGAAACAGGCATAGTTTAGTTACAGCAATATTATGATTTTATCTTCTCTGGAGTATCATCAGGAGTCTCGTCTTGAGTTCTGGACCTCGAAAAACTTGTACTCTTTTCTTTATAAACAATTTAAGTTTTCAAAACACGTTTTTTTTTGAGCTTAAAATGTGAATAACTCTAGTTATATAAGTCAGATCGAGACAAAAAAAACACTAAATTCTTCGTAAGGAAATTTTCAACAAATCCTGGTTGATTTGGAATCGCTGAAGTACGTATGTACATAACCTACGAAATTGAAAAACAGGCAAAAAAACTGTTGTTTTTTTTTCATTTTACTGTACAGGTCGACTAAATGAACCAATCGGCTTGAAACTTTGAGAAAATAAGCCTTTTGTTATTGCAAAAATGTCCTAGCCTTTTTTCAAGCAGCCAACCGTGCAAATCGGTCAATTGTTGTTGGTAACGTTTAGTATTACTCATTTCCCCAGGTTTTAACAGCTCATAATAGACCACGCCCCTCCGGTCCCACCAAACACAGAGCATCGTCTTTCTGCCAAAGCGATTCGGTCTCGCAGTCGATGTGGATGGTGCGCCTGGGTCTACCCATGATTTTTTTGCGCTTGGGATTCACAAAATAAATCCACATTTTATCCCCTGTAACTATACGATGTAAAAACCACTTCCTTTTGTACCGAGCGAGCAAAATGTCACACGTGTTTTTGCGCTTTTCCGTTTACCTGTCGGTCAACTCATGTGGTACCTATCTACCGGTCTTCTGAATCTTTCCCTTCTCTCGTAGTCGATTGGAAACAGCTTGTTGACTAACGTCCAATTGCTTGGCGAGTTGTTTTTATATTTGCGAATTATCTTCGTCCAATAATGCTTGCAATTCCACATCTTCGTATTTTTTGGCCGTTTTCCACGTTCCTTTACTGCAACATCGAAGTCACCACTTTTGAAACGCCGAAAAACCATCGTTCACACGTATCTTGCGATGGAGCATGTTCACCATAAGCTTCTCGAAGTAATCGGTATGATTCAACAGCAGTTTTCTTCAAATGAAAACAAAAAATTAATGCTGCCCGCGAATGCTCTTTGTTCGGTATAAATTTCGGCATATTGGACACAACAACACAACACTATGCACACACTTTTCCAATTTATCACTCGTGCGCGTCTGACACTTGATGACACAACAAAATGGGGCAGTGTCAAATCTTTATAACACAAACTGCATTGGTGCACCATCTGTTGTCTGAAATCCGCATTTCATATTTTTATACCTGGTATTGAACCCAGTGGGCACAATTTGAATTTGTTATTTAAAATTTAAATTTTATGCCATTTGGTCCAAAATGGATCTTTATTTTTTTCAAAATTTAGGTCTCGACGTCAGCTTTCCGATGCCATTAAAAAAAATTCTTTTTGGAATCATTTTAACCGTTTTTTTTTACATTTGCTTACTAATCAAATAACTAACCTGAACTAACCTGAACTAATGCGTTTTTTAAAAAAATATATATATTTTTTTTAAATAAAGGTCTCTCTCGATTCTCTACCAGATGTTATAAAATTTTTTCAATTTTTTTTTCAAAATTACCGAAAAAACGCATTTGTTGTTATTTGATTAATAAACAAATGTAAAAAAACTGCTAAAATGACTCCAAACAAATTGTTTTTTATAATGGTATCGGAAAGCTGACGTCGAGACCTAAATTTAAAAAAAAAAAGATCCATCGAATTCAGTTGTGCCCACTAGGTTCAATATTTTTGTACGAAAAGTTCAGGATATTTTTGCTATAACAAAAGGCTATTTTCGGAAAGTTTCAAGCCGATCGGTTGATTTAGCCAACCTGTACAAAAAAAAGGTTTTTTGCCGATTTTTTCAATTTTGTAGGTTTTGTACGCACTTGAGCGACTTAAAACTAATGAGTTGGTTGGAAATTTCATTACGAAGAGTTTAGTTTTTTTTTGCTCTATCCGACTTATATAACCGGAGTTATTCGTATTTTAAGCTCAAAAAACGCGTTTTGAAAACTTAAATTGTTTATAAGCAAAAGAGCACAAGTTTTTCGAGGTCTAAAACTCAGGATAATACTCCTGGTGCAATTTCAAATGCTTTTTTCACTGCACTATTACTAGCTACAAAAACACATATTCCGAATCAAAGTCACAGTATCCAATTGTGATGGAAAGTTTGTGGGTACTTGCTGAAATGATACCTAGCCACTATTAGAGTTTGTCACTTGGACAGAACAAATTCAGGTTACATTTATTGGAAGGGTTGGGGTTTTTTGTGCATACAATTAATATAACTTGATAGTTTTTTTACCATTATATTCACTACAAGAATAAGGTAAAGTAGTCGATTAAGTTATATATTTACAACTTTTGCCAAATAACTAGGTATTGTCTAGATTTAAAATTGATTGCAATTTTACGATTAAAAAATAATTTTTTTTATAGGTTTTCTGATTTAAAATAAAACTTTTAATTAGCCCCAGTGTGAACACCTTGCATACAGCCATTAGAGGATAAGCAATTCTATAAGAAATTACTTTCAAAACGGCATAATTTAAAGATTTACATAAAATTATTTTATTTATTCTTTAAAGCAGTGGGTTCAAATTAATCACTGGAGTAGTGTAACATGAGGCTAAATTTTATACCTGGTGTTAATATTACCAGCTCTCGGCTGGATAAATGTAAGTACAAGTTAATTAAAAGACAGGCTTGTACGCTAACAAAACCATCAGAAACAGTGAAGACATGGAATTTAAGACCGTTACCTCTAAAAGTGAAGTCTCCTGTACCAAGGTAAAGAATACAGCATTATTTTTGCCTAACTGTAAAATAAATAAGCAAAAATGTACGATTTTAAATAAAACCCTTTATCATTTTTAGTGTTCCGTACCAAAATTGAAAAACGGAACATTTATGGATCCCTTCGGTGTCTGTCTGTCACAGCCGATTTTGTCCAAAACTATTTACCATAGAAAGTTGAAATTTATTGATCTCCTTCACCGTGATTCAGCCGTGTAGTTTTGAAAGTAAAATTTTGACTTGAGGGGTTAGTTTTGGGGGGTGAGATCGGAACTGAAAAAAAATTTCAAGGTCGTTGGGTGCGATGTCATATGAAAGCTTGTAAAAACACGAGTTTAAAATTTTAAATTACGTAATACTCGCGCAAATTTTTCTTTATATTATTTTAAAAAAATTGCCAAAATTCGCTGTCCCACACCCTATCTCTAAGAGTACTAATCAAAAAATTTCGAAAAAATTCTGCAATAATCTCCATTAAGGTGTAGATTGAATGGAAATTATCACGGTGCATTACTTTTGATAAGTTATCTGGTATATAAAAAAATGTTTTGGACGTGTTAATAAAAGACAGTTTGAACAGCATTGAACTTATACAAATTATAAAATACTAGTTCTATTAGGGACAGAACCTTGATAGATAAAACGTTTGGTAATTTCCTTAATGATCATTTTATACCTCGGTAACAAAAATTTTAAACCTAAATAATTATTTTAAAAGCAATCACGGCACGGAACACTAATTGCGTAAGCACGACTTGCACTTAGCCAGTATTTTTTTAAACTAAATATTGTTTTAAATTATTTTCAAAAATGGTTGGCCAATTATGGGGCAAAACATTAAACCTGAGTCCTTACTATGTACGGTTGAAAAAGATAATTATTTTAGTGATATTGAAATAGCAAGAGCACAAGAACCTAAGAATATTATGGAATTAGCTGAAGAAATAGGATTACTTCCTAATGAGGTATCGCCTTATGGAAGCAAAAAGGCCAAAGTTTCTCTAGAAGTCCTTAACCGACTTAAAGACCATCCAAATGGAAAATATGTTTTGGTCACCGCGTAAGTACTAACTAAATATGCGTAAAATTCGCATGTATTAGAGAAAGTCATATAAGTAACGTTCTGTTCCTAATACTAATTTGGCCACAGACTGGTCTCCACGTAGCGATGATTTGACGCCGATCGATTTTCTCTTATAAAGATCGGTATTTCACCCACAAATTACCACGGTTTCGTCTAAGTCGCAAAATTGTATACAAAATATTAAAAGCGAAGTCAAACTGCACTACCACCCTGGTTAGGTGACTCTCAAGATTCGTTGCTAACGTCGCTATATGGGTAAATCTTGAAGTGAGCGCCGGCCCTCGTTTTCAAGGTTGCGACTCGAGAGCCAAGAGTTCAAGTCTGTAATTGTTTATAGGACACTAGGGGCTCTACCAAATAAAAAATTTCGACTAGACGAGCTGGGTTGTCAAGTAATAAGTAAAAAATAATTGTAAATTCTTCTTCCGTAATTTAATACCTAATAATTGACAGTAATTCCTTCGACAGAGAAAGACATCCATGTCACATATTAAGTATGACGCCACAAAGATTGTCGACAGCAAAATTTTCAAAATGTTATTAGTTCAGTTGTTCATTGACATATTTTTTTTTTTGTAAAGTTAATCAAAATGTTTTTAAAAAACGTTCTTAATGTCTAGTTATCACTAGATCAGATTAGTTCAGGTTTTTGATGAGTAGAGTATCCAGAAGTTGTTGATAAATATATTACTATTAAAACTATTTATTGATCGATCGATTTTAATGTTGGAAATCTTAATTTAAAAGCATCTGACCCGTTAGTGCTTGGTGTTTTTATTTTTTTTTATTGTTTATTAATAAGTTACCCCCAAACACTTTTATGATAGATTAAAAAAATTAACACATTTATGTAACATACCCTACACTTAATTTAATAGTTTCTGAGATATGGCAGTATTTGAAAAGTGTACACTTTTAAATTCTGTAGAATTTAGAAGGAAATGTTTTGAACATTTCAATTTAGTTTTAGTCTATATTAAAATAGATCGGGATAAAGTTTATGATTACTTATCAAAAGAAATAACATATTTAAAAATTAACTGTTGATAATAACAACCACCAGCTTTTAAAATATCCTGCACAATTGTGTAGTCACACAGTCTCTCCACACTTATTAACTAGTGGTTAACCAGGCTACTTAACAACACGTGACGCGGGCGGTGCATGCAGCGATATTTCGGTGTCTTGCGTAGCCGTAAAATTATCAAGATTAGATTTTTTAACATTTATTACGTTGGTAAAATTTAGTCAAATTTTTAAACATTTTTATTAATAAAAATGCCAATGCCTAATATAGTTCTAATATGTAAAATTTATTGCGTCATACAGTTATAACAATAGTTAGTTTCTTGTGGAAAATTTGTTTTTAATAAAAAAAAAGTCATTGAACAAAAAAATCAGGTAAAAAATAATTGAATTAAAATCAGTGACCATCTTTATCTCGCCATACCTACTATCAGACACCGATTCATTGAAATATGTAAGAAGCCTAAAATAACAAATATATTCCTCAAACCTCCTTCATTAATATGTTTCAATCCATCTGGTACTAGACCCTGTTTGGTTTAAAGGCTAGTAAGATGGGAAGATATTTTGTTCCTTATATATATATATATATATATATATATATATATATATATATATATATATATATATATATATACATATATATATATATATATATATATATATATATATATATATATATATATATATATATATATATTTAAAACAAAAATGTTTTCCCCACCTGTGGAAAAGAACAAGAATATGTCCAGTTTTTAAAAAGGGTAACAAAAACGATATAAAGAGCTATCAACCAATTGCAATACTTTCAACGGCAGCTAAAGTTTTTGAAAAGATTATTTATAACAGTATATCAACGTCGGTTCGTCACAGTATATAAGTACCTATCAGCACGGCTTTATGGAGGGTAGATCTGTCATAAGTAATTTATTAGCGGTAACGCAGGCAACGTCAGATGTCTTAAATCGGCGCGGCCAAATGGATATTGTATATACAGACTTTGAAAAGGCATTCGATAAGGTCTCATTTGTGATATTGTTAAATAAGCTGGAGAAGGATTTTAGATTCCATGTGAATTTAATTGAGTTCCTAAAATCTTACCTTTATAATCGTGAACATGTAGTAAATATAAAGGGGTATGAGTCCAAACCTTTTACACCTACATCCGGAATTTCGCAGGGGTCCAACCTAAGACCTCTGCTCTTTTTATTCTATATCAACGGCATCACTGGTGTGGTTAAAAATGCATCCTGCCTGTTATTTGCTGACGATTTAAAACTTTATTATGAAATCAGATCGCCTGCTGACTGCCGGATTTTGCAGAATGATATAGATAACGTTGCAAAATGGGCAATTGACAATAAGATTTACTTTAGTGTAAGTAAGTGTACTGTTGTTTTCTTATACCAGAAAACTGAAGCCGATAAAGTTTACATATAGTATTGAGAATGTCCCACTCTTGTATGAGGATAAGATAAAGGACTTAGGGGTGATTTTTGATGCCAAATTAACGTTTAACTATCATGTAAGTTATACAGCAAGCAAAGCGAACAAAATGTATGGCTTAATTTTCAGAAGCACAACAGATTTTAGAAGTATAAATTGCACAAAACAGCTATACATATCATATGTTAGAAGTATATTAGAATATGCGAGTATAGTATGGTCACCCTTTTATAATTGTCACAAGCGAACACTTCAATTGATACAGAATAAAATGATGCGTTATATGCATTATAAACAATCTGGTTCATATAACTCTATGATCTCTTCTACACTGTTGCACGAATGCTATGGGATGGTAATCTTAGACAAACGTAGAAAACAATATTGCATGCTCTATTTGTACAAAGTAGTGAATGGTCTCATTGATGACCCGGCATTTCTGTCCAACTTATATTTCAGTGTTCCAACGCACACCACAAGAAATCATAGCACTTTCTATATATCAGATGTAGCCCATAATAACCATCACCTGGGATCTCCATTGTATAGTGCTTGCATGCTATATAATGGAATCCAGAATAGTGTAGATATATTTAATGATAAGTGCAGTCTTTTTAAAACTAAATTGCGTGCGTTGTTTTAAATGTATGTAGATTATTATGTAATATTATTTAAATTAAGTTAATTTAAGTTCTTGTACTTTATAATTGGAAAGATCTCTGTGATCAATCTGTAAAGTGCAGTAAATAAATAAAGAAATAAATAAATAAATAAAATTAGTATATTGTTTTAGTATAACTCCTACCCCATTTGGTGAAGGAAAAAGTTGCACTATGATGGGATTAGCGCAAGCTATAGCAACAAAATTGAAGATAAATTGTTTTGCAACAACCAGACAACCATCGCAAGGACCTACCTTTGGAATAAAAGGTTATAAATATATAAATATTCCGTACAGCCGTTAAATTTAATTTCATAAGCTAAACGTCTCAGTGGTATTGTATTGAAAGTATGTTTGGCGTCAGCTCACAATCACGCTGTATCATACGTGAGCATTTTGCTGCAAGAGACGCAGGAGGTGCGGGTGATATGGGCGGTGCATGCGGCGAGAGCGATGAGATTTCGGTGTCCTGCGTAGCTGCAAAATTATCAGGACTAGATTTTTTAACATTTATTATGTTGGCAAAATCTAGTCACATGTTTAAACATTTTTATTAATAAAAATGCCAATGCCTAATACAGTTCTAATATGTAAAATTTATTGCGTCATACAGTTATAACAATAGATAGTTTCTTGTGGAAAATTTGTTTTTAATAAAAAAAAAAATGTTTGAAGAGAATAATTTTTTCAATCAATTTGCCAGCCTTTATTCAAATGCTATTTATTTAGATAAAAAATCTTACTCTTGATTAACAACGATGGTAAATTTCCTTTAGAAAAAAATACTCAAGGCTGCACCGTTTAGATATTATGGACAATTTAAGTGTTCAAATTTCACTACTTGCATGTCGATATCTCAGAAACTGTTCAATTTTAATATGTGATATATCATACATTTTCGAATTAAAATCTCACATCTTCTTTTTAATTCACCGTCTCCTGACGAAGGTTAGAAATCCAAATGGCTAAGATGGTGGATGGAAACTGCAGCTCTAAAAATATCTACTGAAGAGCAATTATTCGGATATCCTTTAACTAGGAATTTTGATGTCTTCCAACCTATCTTCTCCCTTGTATTTTGCCTTCGATGATCAGTCTCAGCAAGTCATACTTTGTTCTCCTCATTTTATGACCGATATAACTAGTTTTTTTTTTCCTTTATAGTCAGCGCAGTTCTGTGGATTTGCTCATTCGCCTAAGTACTTCAGCATTTGTTACTCTATCCACCAATGATATCCGTAGAACATATACTTCAAAAGCTTCGAGTCGTTTTTCTGTGCTAGGGATCAAGAGTCCAGCCTTCACATCCATATAAGAGTACTGACAAAAACAGCATCTAATCATACACACTCGAAGTTCTAGACTAGCTCGGATCTAGTGAAAAGTTTTTTCATGTTCATGAAAGTCCCACGGGCCTGCTCGATTCTCAATTTAATCTCTATTTTTTGGATTATATTGGTTATTCATTAGTGTTCCGGGTGTTTAAAAGACAAAACCTGCTGAATTCTCTGTCCATTAACAATAAGATTCGCATCAATGTGTGATTTTGAAAACACAAACAGCTTGGTCTTTGTTATATTTATATGTAGTCCAAAATGCTCACTTAGTCGAACTATGAGATTCATCATGCTCTACAGATCAGGTAAATTATCAGCTTCAATATATGTGATATGATGTCGATGTCTTGGCGGTCGACATCCGAGGCACATAAGATCTCTATCATTTTAGTGTGTTTGACACAATGCAAAACCTTACGGTAGTCAATGAGTCACGCAAACACATTTACGTTTACGTCCCTGCATATATTAAGAGCGAAAAGCGCCTCTCGTGTGCCAAAACCATTTCTGAAACCAAATTGTGTATCGTCCACCCCAATCTTACACAGCATTCAAAAATATAATATTATAGAGTAAATTACAATAAAAGAAGTTTACTCAATATACAATATTGTGGCTAACCACGATATAAGAAAGTTTAAGACCCAGCTATATCATTTCTTCAAATACAGCTTGATGGTCAACCTTGGCGACTAGCCACACACGTATAGAGAAAGATTAAAGACTCCATGGAAACAAAAAATAAATAAAATCAACTTTATTTTTCGAATTTCGGCAGAATTTTTTATCGAAATCTTAAGAAATTTGTGTTTTTTTATTATTAATGTCGACCATATTCTTAAAAAAAAAATATGTACAATGCAGTATATTATTGATAGATCCTATATTTGGGACGGGTCATTAGATTTTTAATATGCCTAAATAAAAATAACTATATTATAGAGTTTGTTGATCACGAATAAGATAGTGTGGGAGTATGTTATAATCAGAGATCTACGTATAAGTGCAGTTCTATAGTGTAACAGAAAGTGAGTAAAATGACAATCAGAAACTCTGAAAGTCATACCGGTAATAATAATTTGGAAAAATCTGACATTTTTCTCAGAAATACATCGCAATATGGATCCGCTCTGTATTATCTAGTAAGCTATTATGATTACTTACTGAGCTAATCAATTTTTCTATATACACGTAATTACACTTCTTTTTTTGTAACAGTTTGTAACTCTTTCCTAATTCAATTTACGGATGTCACGCGATAACGTAAAAAAATTAGTCGCGATAAATGCTTCAAAAATCATTCGGCCCGCGGTGGACGTGTGTCGTGTGTAGGACACCTCTATACATATGTATTGACGGCAGCAAGACGCATACGTAGGACACAGCATCAGGTTAGCTCAACTTTAGATATGTCAGTAGTTAAATCTAAAAGACTTAGTCGTCATTATTCAAAGCAATGTTGAGTGTTGGCTGACGTCTGGTTATGTAATAGCATGACATGGTACGAGCAACTAGTACATATTTTGAGATAAATATACTGGAACTAGGTGAGAATCGAACTGGGCACTCTTCGTGTAGCGACAGGAACATTACCACAGCGTCATGAAGTTTAAAAAACTATGTCTAGTTCAAGATGTAATAAAAATTTCAATTTTAGGATAATAGCATACTCCTTTTTTTTGTCAAAAAAAGAAAGACATTATTTCTGTGAATTCCGTGCATGCTCCATGGTTCACAGATAATGCCTGTAATGTATTTGCTTTTCGGTCAAAAAAGGAATATGCACTTTATTTGCTTCTAAAAATGAGCTCTAAGCTTGTTTCACATATTAAACTTATAGTATAAACTAAAAAATCTTTTTATATAGCCTATTCATTCAAATTGTGGTTACTTAACAAGAAATAAAAATCCCTAGCAAGCGTACGAGCTTCTGCTACCATACTTGTCACTATTTTGTTTGTCTAATATTTCCGTGAAGTTACATGGTCTCAAAATATAACTCTTTAGTCTATGCTAATATTAAATATAGATTAGGTCCAGTACAAGATGTTTCAAGACCGGCAATAGATGGCATGTCACATAAAAAGGAGACGTGTTTTAAGTCGGGTACATATCTTGCTGAAGTCCCTATGCTTAATAATGAAACAAAATAATTTTTTTTATTGTTCACCTCCTCGCCTGGGTAGGGATTTTACCTTTTTTTTTTTATATCTTACAGGATATTGTAATACCCGTCAACGTTGTCAATTTTTGTATTTCACAGAAACTTTTAGACAACTCGGCAGTGCTACCACGGACGTTACTGCCAGTTACTAACTAAGCGAAATATACTTAACTAAATTAATAAATAAAGTATACCGACCTGCCAGGACTGGCACCCGAAACCTTCTGCATCGTAAGCAAGTTACTACGTCACGGAGCCACGGACCGCCACTTGTCTAATTTTGGCTAAATACAATAGTATTACGCATAAAATATTTTATTAAATTACTTTAGGTGGCGCCGCTGGTGGTGGTTACGCGCAAGTTATTCCCATGGAGGACTTCAATCTTCATTTAACAGGTGATATTCACGCTATAACTGCAGCGAACAATCTCATGGCGGCCCAACTAGATGCAAGAATATTCCATGAAGCTACACAAAAAGATCAGGTTCTATATAATCGCCTTGTACCCAAAATTAAGGGCACGAAAAAATTTTCAATTATTCAATTAAGAAGGTTAAAAAGGCTTGGTATTAACAAAACTGATCCTGACAGTTTGACTAATGAAGAGAAAACTAAATTTGCCAGATTAGATATTGATCCTAACCAAGTCATGTGGAATAGAGGTATATTTTTTTTTTATTTTTAATACTTGGATTCCCATGAATCCTGAGTATACCATATTCTCCAATAAACTCTGTATTCAGTAAAAAAATATATCCAGTCTGAAAATCTATAACGTACAACTCCTAATGTGTTCCTGGACGCACTGTCAACGAAGAATCGTGACTACTTGCGACAACCTCACCCCTTCTTCGGGAGCTACGAGCTATACCGCACGTCGGCGATCACTCATCCGTTCTAGTCTTCATCATTTATTACAATATAGTGGAATATGACCACGGCGTCTATTTTACCGTACCTATTTCTTCTGAGGCAGTGAATGTTGTTTCGACCTGGTTCACGTCGGCGCCCTTCGATTTTTCCTTGGAATATACGTTTTAGTATAAACTATCGAGCTCCCTTCAGTATATGTCCTAAGTACGACCTTTTACGTTAGAATTGGTAATACATCACTTTCACATGCCCAACGGGAGATTTATATGAAGGAGAAGATCCTTTACTTCAAAAAAGGCTGTTTTTGGATAGCTGATTCTCCCGTTCACTTTCTTATCGTAGCTCCATCTTTCATTAAGACAATACTCTTTACTTCTACGAAACCTCAGGTTCGTATAGTCCTTTCCACAAACTGTCATCAGATTAACCTAATTTTTAGCTGACAGATGCTGTTTTCTAGTAAACAAAAGTAAAAAAAGATTCCCAACTTCTTCTTTCTTTGTTTAGGGAAAAAGAGAACACTAAAGGCGAAGCTACTTATAGAGAGGGGACCTCTTTATGAAAAATAAAAATCTCTTGCACTAGAACTCTAAAAGATTTAGACCTCTCACAACACAGTAAACTAAAAATTGATGACCTGGAATTGGGGGGAGAACCTCTACTTACAATGGAACTTTAAAAACATACACTCCATTTAAAAATCGTTGAATAGAGGGAAGGATTTTTCAGAAACGAGAACCTTCAATCAAAAAAAGTTCCATTTCTAAGGAAGAGCATCCTTTTTTCTCTTCTACATTTATAGAGGCCGGGGACATATACCAATTTCATGGTTTAAAATTTAGACCTTTCAGTCAATCTGGCTGTACAGATCTAAAAATGGTGCATTTAAATTTTCAAATCCGCTTTAACAAAACGACAATAAGAGAAGATCAATATTTTTCCTAAAACAAAATGCTGCGAGCCTTTAAAAACAATGTGTTCAGTCACCCGTTATTCTATATCAAACGTTATTTCTAGTTCTGGACGTTAATGACCGATATCTAAGACAAATAACCATCGGTCAATCCCCAACAGAAAAAGGCATTACTAGAAAGGCTAGTTTCATGATCACAGTTGCAAGTGAAATAATGGCTATCTTAGCTTTAGCACGAGATATCGCAGATTTCAAGGAACGATTATCAAGGATTGTCGTGGCTTTTGACAAAACAGGTAAACCAATAACCGCTGATGATTTGGGAATGACTGGAACTTTATTGGTATTGTTAAAGGATTCTGTGGAACCGAATTTGATGCAAACATTGGAGGGATCACCGGTTTTTGTACATGCTGGACCATTCGCTAATATTGCACATGGTGCCAATTCTATATTGGCCGATAAGATTGCTCTGAAGCTTGTTGGTGAAGATGGTATTGTGGTAACAGAAGCTGGATTTGCTTCCGATATTGGTAGGTAAACTTTTTTTACAATTATAGTTTTATAAGATAAAATTGTCTGACTGGTAGAGTGGTTGCTAACATGGGCGCTAAGAAATATTTTTATTCTATACTTATTATTATGTTTGAAAATTAAGGAAAGTAAATAAAATAAATCAAAAACTATTAGTTTATTCATCTAAATCATGGGTTCCCAACGGAGGCGTTACCCCCCCCGTGGGCGCTGGAGCCTTCCATAGGGGCGGTAACGGGTCCAGAATGGGGGGGGGGCGGCCGTGGCGTACCTACCTATTTAGGAAATTAATATAATAAAATACTTTGAAAATACGTACTGTTTTCATGAATAAATATTTTATTTAGCTATCTAAAATTTGTATCTTACTGTTAGCGCATAAATAACCATTAAAAGATTTAAATTAGCATTAGGTATACGTATACCAAGTGTACCGCCATCGCAAACAAGCAAAGGCATACAAGTTGATGCGTGCACGAAATCAAATTTATTAAAGGCAGGGATAGCTCTAGGAATGTCTTATTATTTTTGTGATCTTCACCAATAATCCATATTCGTAAGTAAAAGTGATAGAAGTCATTATAGCCATTATTTTTATAACTATCTATAAATCTGTTGAAAAGTAAATTTATTTATACCGTGGAAAATTTTGTATTTCAAAATGTCTGAATCTAAGAAGAAATACCGGCAGTACAGTATTGAGTATTTGAAACATGGATTTAGGCACTCTCCTACAAACCAATCGTTGCCTATGTGTTTAATTTGCCAACAATTTTTTTCCAAATAAAGCCATGAACCTTTTTAGGCTACAAGAGCACTTGAATAAAATGTATGCTGATAAAAAGAAATATTTAAAACAGCCAACTATATCAAACCTTTTTGCGTCGTCTTCTAAACAAGAAGATGATGGACTACGAGCCTCATATAATATTTCATTGTTAATCGCAAAAGCGGGAAAAACCATGCACGATCGGCAAAGAATTAATCTTGCCGGCAGTCAAAGAGGTAAAGAAACTGTTCTTCATCATAAGACACTGTCAGATATCATCAGAAAAATTCCTCTGAGTAATAATTTGGTACAAAGAAGAATAGATGAAATGTCTAAACACGTTGAAATACCATTATGCGATTACTTAAAGACTTGCAAATTTTCCATTCAACTCGATAAATCAACTTATCAACCAAATAACGGAGCACTACTTTTATCATACGTTCAATTCATAAAAGAAGAAAACATTTGCCGGAGTTATTATTTGCTAAAAATTGGGAAACGATACAAAAGGAGAACCGATTTTTCAAGAGAAAGAAATTTCTATTCGTAATATTTTGTCAGCTGCTACTGATGGTGCTTCAGCAATGATAGGTCGTCATAAGGGTTTCATAGCACATTGGAAACAAGCAGTACTAAATGTACCCGCTGTACATTGTGTTATTCATCGTCAGCATTTGGTTGCAAAAGGTACCGTCAAACGGAGTGACTTCGGACAGTTTTTAGAGTTTTCTTCATATTTCTTCCAAACTAAAATAATACCCAAACTATATTTTTTTACCAAGTGTAGTTCAATTATCGTAGAATCCAAATACTAGCACAGATTTTATTTTACGCCATTGGAAATTTTTATTTTTTTATTTTAAAAGTGTCCGAAGTCACCTCGTAGGGTGGGATGACTTCGAACACATATTTTTATACACATAACACATATTTTTATATACATAACAAATGCGTTTAATAAGAACTGTAGTTATTCAATATTAATATTCATAGGTAAATTTTCAAAAGTATAACGGTCTCTGCGTTGTTCGAGTATGATTAATTTTTGAAAAATGTCTTCTGCTATAATGTCACTTTCATTGCTCATCGCTATGATTGGAAATACAAAAACACAACCTTCTCCGGTGTTCTTCTTTCTTAGAAACTTCACATGTATATGATTTTCTTGTTTACTAATAATTTTTCCTACATAATATTTTTTCTTCGTGGAGTTATTTACAGGAATAGCAATGATCCCAAATTCGTTAACTTGTAGTTCTGCAGTTTCTGTTGTCTTCGCCTTCTTTTGACTTTGTATCACATGAAGGATCACTCTCGAAAGCAATAGATTGGGAAGATTTTGTAGTTTTTTGACAACCTGAAGTTGAAGGTCTTGCTAGAGCTGCATTTATATCCTCTTTACTAATTTCTCGAGCAGGTGGTACATTTATCCGCTTTCGTTTTCCTTTTTTGTTATTTTCCTGAGGGTTTCTGTTTTCTTTTAAGAAATCCAATCAAGATTGATCAAGCATAATAATACCTGTTTCTTCTTCACTCCTCATATGATTTGGTAAACGTTTGATAACTTCTTGCGGATTGAACGGAACTATTCCACATCCTCGAAATCCAGAAAGAATATTTGCTTCGGACTTAGCTTGAATGAACTGTAGTGTTCTTTGTAATAGCTGTGGAAAGTCTGATTTCTGAAAAGCACCTTTCCTCTGGTATTTTCATTCCGTCAATATTTTTCGCCAACCCTTCTTTAAAGGCCCAAAAAACGACACATCAAGGGGTCGAGTTTGGTGGCAACAAAATGAATTTTATATCATTTTTATGACATTCCTATATAACTTTTATAGTTAAATGGCTGGAAAGGTTATCCCCAATCAGTAGCTTGGTTCCTTCCTTGTTTCGAAAATATGGCAATAGCATTTTACTAAACCACTCGTAAAACATTGCTGCCTCGAACCAGCCCGACTTACTAATGCTATATCCACATCCAGGAGGACCATTTTCCTCCCATTCTTGATATCGATGCTTAGCCTTGTATACAACAAAAGGTGGTAAAAGTTCTCCATTTGCTGAAGCAGACATCATCACACTTATGCTTGTCTTTGTTGAATCCATAATTCTGTCGCAGTGTTTTACACTGCATTTACAAACGACCTTGGCTTTACCACTATCATCGCTAAAGTTGTTCTCGTCATAGTTAACAATGTTTGCTGCATCAATATTCTCTAATGCTTTTTCTAGTTCCGTAAAATATTCAGTTATAGTTTGGACAGAAACTTGCGCACGAAGCCGTTTTATATTTGGCCTAATCTTACAGTTAATTCTTTATGACGAGACAGAAAGGATTTTTACCAATTGCGCCCGGGCATATTGTCATGGAATTTTTCAGTATTAACACCTGTCCTATTCAAGTATTGTTTTACTATTTCTCTGATATCATACCCAGTTAGTGGAAATCCCCATTCACAGGCACTTTGTATTAACAAAACTAGACGATTTTCTTCGACAACATTAAGAACACTTTGACCTCCTGTTTTTTTTGTATGTTTTTCATTGACACTGTTGCTTATGGTCGATTTTGGAACACCATAGAATTCTGACGCTTTTCTTAAAAACTTTGTTCGGTTTTTAACTTCTTCTATAGCTTTTTTTAGGTTATCTTAATTGTAGTTCTGATAACTACGGCCGCCTAACACTTTTCTATACTTTCGTGGCATTGTCCAAAGTCACCCCCTAAAAGACAATTTTTTTGTTACGGGCCTGTATAAAAAAAACTATTAATTTCGTTGTCAAATGATTTTTAAATAGTTGCAATAATAAGCAAAATAGTCGGAAATCGTGCAGATTTTAAGTAGTTCTGTGCAGAATACTTACTTTTTTACTATTTTTGTAATCACTAAATACAGTTTTCCAGTAAAAGCGTAGCACGTGGCGAAGTTTAGCTTGTAGCGCGACCCACCGCCACCGTGGTTGAAAGAATACTGGCAAGTATGAGCTTGCATTAAAACAGTGACGATAAAATGCATACATTCGGTAAAATACGAATAAGAAGTAGCGAACTACCGATTGTCCAAAGTCACCTCCACTGTCCGAAGTCACCCCGTTTGACGGTATTGGTCTGAATCGTTTTTTTCAATCTATTTGACTCAGTACTGAACTTCCTTGAAAACAAAGACAATAAACTGCGCGAAACCTTATTACATTCAAAAATGACATCGCTTATTTAACAGACCTGTTTAAAATATTTAATGAAGTCAAATTACAATTGCAAGGTGATGAGTTGAATTTAATAAAAACAAAAACCGTCATAGCTGCTTTTATGGGAAAACTTCTTCTGTTCAAAGGAACTCTAGGTAGAGGTGAATACAGTCACTTTCCCACATTCCCAGCAGTCTTTGCAAAACAGGAAGATTTACTTACTTACTGCCAACACTTAGACGTTCTTCATGCTGAGTTTACGAAGCGATATTTTAAACAGGAATATACCTAGTTGGGTTTTAGATCCTTTCACAAATGTACAAAGAGCAGAATCATCAAATTTAGGAGAACTCGCTTCAAAAATTAATTGCTTTTCCTTTATCATAGTTGGCTGAGTGTGGGTCGGGTGCAGTAGCTAATTTACTGTCTAAGAAAAGGAACAGACTGCACATCACTGAATGTGGTAATTTGCGACTGATGTTTAGCGAAATTGGAACCCGACATTAAAACTCCACCAGCCTCAACCATCTCATTATTTTTTTTATTTCTTATTGATTTTGTGTTTATTTTTAAATTTTTAATAAATAATTTTTTACTATATTTGATGGACTTCTTAATTAATTTCTACTTTGTGATTTTTAATAGATAGATAGACAGATAAAATAGATATATTTAATTTTTGGTCTAATTAACTATGGAAGAGGGGCATTGGAATTTTTTTTCTTGTAAAGGGGGCGGTGGTCCTGAAAAGATTGGGAACCTCTGCAGTAATCTCTCATCGCGACATAGGTATACTTACGTGTTTGCCAACTTTTAAACACTTGTTACAGTCGATTTCCAGTATTGCTTTCAAGGCGGTCAGCGAAATCTTTTTATAGCTTCTCTTCAAAGCGGTATCCACAGAGTGGCAATTTCAGCTTGAGTAACAGGAAAGTCATGCGATGCTGGTGGAACGGTCATCATTTTATTTTTACTTAACGAATATTTTCTGGATTGTGCGATGGGAGGTTATCATGATGCAAAATCCATTAATGATTTTGCCCAAAATTCAGGCCTTTCTTTACGAATTAACTGATGGAACGACGCATAACGCTTAAATAATACTCCTTATTGACTGCTTGGCTAGTTGGAAGAAACTCTTTGTGCACAACACCACGGTAATCGAAGGAAGTTAACATGGATTTTTTATTGACTTTGACGTGGTTTTTCAGTTTGGCTTACTTGTTGCGCGATATTCACTTGATTGTTACCTTGTTTGTGGGTCATATAAATAGATCTACGCCTCATTACCAGGAATTATGCATATCAAAGTGGAGTCATCTAAAGAAAGCATCTCTTGAGCGATCTCAACACGACAATGTTTTTCAAGAAACCTCAGTTGTTTTGGAATAAGACGAGATAACACACGAGACAAGCACAAATTGTTTTTTAAAATCAATTATATCTATCCAGGAATACCTAAAGGGGCAATTACTGAGTACAAAATTTTGGATTTTATTGGTCTTTTCTTCTGTGGTTATCGTAGTAAAAGAGATTAGAATGTTTTTATTGTTTTATGGATGTTTTGGTAGTGAGCAAAGGCAACTAGTTGCTTCGACTAATTGCGTCGAGTTGCGTTTATGCCCAAAGATACATGGACTGAAAATGTTCTTTTGAGTTTTAATATTTTATCTCTGAATGCAAAGTTATAGGAGTTTCATTTGGGAATTATCCGGTATATGAAAACTTTAGCAAAAAAAAATGGAAGATATTGTTACTACTTATTGCAGGTATGGAGAAATTCTTCAATATTAAATGTAGAACATCGGGAATAATACCAAATGCAGTTGTATTAGTTGCCACAGTGCGTGCACTTAAAATGCACGGTGGCGGTCCAAAGGTTTCACCTGGTGCTCCACTACCTCCTGAATATACAAAAGAAAATTTAAAATTACTTAAAGATGGTTTACCAAATGCTATTAAACATATTAGTAATGGAACCAAGTATGGAGTTCCCATTGTTGTAGCTATAAATCACTTTCTGTAAGTATTGAAATGAATTCAAACGGATACGTTCTAGTATTAGGTACTTAGATGTTTTTTTGCAAAAAATTTGGGGGAAGAAGAGATATAAGTGGTATAGCTCATCATCATTTCCGCACGACCCTAATCAGCTCTGTATCTGAAGATAAGTCTTGACATGTTCTTTATGTCAAACAAGAATAAATCGCAAGATGCAAGGTCTGTAAGGTGATTAGGGTAAAAAGGTCATCGAATCGAAGCAGTTCCAAGGTTGTACCTATTCTTTAACACGAGTTAACATATCCTTCTCAGTCCACGGTACCACGTTCTAAGAATTCAAGATGATCAATGCCATTGTGATCCAAGAAAACTGTAATTATGAATTTCTCGGCTGACCAAATTGCTTTGAATTTTCTCGAGTCAAGAGTTTTTGGCAAATTTGCCCTTGCTTTGCTTTTAGTTTATCAGTACTTTAGCACGTTATAGATGTACTTTGTTTTTTATGAAATACCCACTCTCTCGGTAATGTCAGTTTGTTTACATCGTAAATTTTCGCGATGAATTTATCCACATAAGCCACCTTTTACCAACATATATTGGTCGTGTTCTGCATGTCTAATCCTCCTGTTTTTCGCAGTCTCTGCCCACCTCCTAACATTTCGGTATATGCTATTCGATAGTTGATGGATGTCAGTAGGAGTTATACCACCCACAGCGATAACAGTTTGTTTCTGTAACCGCACGTCCATGTGGGATGTACGATTTGCTACTAGAGGGATTTGTGTACCAAAAATTAGTGTAAATGTTAAATCAGTTTTGACGCGGTCTATTCCGTGGTTTTAAAAGTTATGGTCATGGAGGCATTAGTTTTCAATATACTCTCGTATTTTGGTAGATATCCACCCAACCCATGTGTAAAACTAAATTTTTACATTTACGTTTATGAATATTTTTACTTGTTTGACAGTGTTTTACATCTTTAATAAATAATGTGTGATTTAAATTAGTACAAGCTTACTAAAATGTTTATCATTTCAGATATGACACTGACGCTGAAGTTCAGCTTCTCAAAGATGAACTAAAGATGGCAGGAGCGTATGACGTTGTGTTAACTAAACATTGGGCTTTAGGCAGTGAAGGTGCAGCAGATTTGGCTAAAGCAGTAGCAGGAGCCGTAAATGAGCCGAGCAATTTTGAATTTTTGTATGATCTTGCTCAGCCTTTAAAAAAGAAGGTCGAAATAATTGCTACTGAAATGTATGGTGCTAAAGATGTCTCTTATACAGCAACAGCTGATGAAAAATTAAAGAAATATGAGGAACAGGTGTAGAATTGTTTGAGTAAAATGAGTCTGTATACCGGGTGTCAACGAAATTACTACTATTACTTTCTGATTACTTCTTTTATTTCTACAGTCTGTCAAGTAAGAACGCGACTGCTCGTATTCTTGAAAAGATGTGTTTCAAGAACATTTTTTGCTATCAATGTATTCTTGGGCGTGCTAACAACGGCGCAATTACCTTGCCAACATACATTGTGTCCAATCGCCTCCTGCATCAATAATCGCCTGATATCTTCGAGGCATGCTGTCGGCGAGATATTCTGCATACTCTGCAAATTTTTCGAATACCGCGAGATAACTGAGCTTTCTCTTTTCAAGGAACCAAACGTTTTCAATAGAGTTGGCGTTCGGCGATTGTGAGGGGCACTCTAGTATGTTATCGTGAACCCAAGCGAGCCGATTTTCTTAGTTTTGCCGCTTCTTGCCGCAGCATCAATTTCGGGTCCCGTGAAAACAAAGACACGATTCGTTTTTCGACTTTCGGTGTGACTTTGCCTATCGAGCCACCTTTTGGCAAGTTGTCGACATTTTTTATCTCGTTAAAATGATTCACTTTTTCACAAACGACACCGCCTTTTAAATATATCTAGCGCCCGCGGAATGTGTCATTTTAAGCCCCTTTGGATGGGAAAAAAGAAACACTGCCTCGAACCGACGCGCAAACAAGTGACTCATTTTGGATTTTACGTGATTTCGACGAAAGTTCGGAATCGACTGATTCTTTTACTAAAATGCGACGTAAACAAAGGTTCCATCTACCGATTTTTTTGGTGAATCGTTAAAATCGCATTTACCAAAAGTGAATTATCGCGAATACGTTCTTACTTGACAGACTGTATATTCCGTACTAAACTTGTTGGTAAACGGATAAATACATTTTTATCTTCAATTTTGGTAAAATCAATGTAAATATAAGGCTTAAATAAAAAATTGTGTCGGAATTAGAAATGAGACTAAAAATGTTAATGATAATAGAGTACACTTATATTTTCATTACAGAAAATGTTTGGCTTGCATTAATGATAAGTTCTGGTTCTGAATGGCTATTTAGTGGATTATATTCACTTATTTTTGCAATATTTTCTATATTTTTTTTTTCAATCAAGATTCAATTAACATGCCGATATAAAAAAAAACAGACTACTTAAATAAATTACCAACAGACTACTGTTTAAATTTTCAGCTTTATATGAATGAGTTATTTAATTTACAATTAGTGAAAAGTAGTTTTACATGTTGAGTTATTAAAGACAAACATAATAAAGTTAACAAAATATATGTACGAGGGCTGATCATAAAGTTCTCTTATTTCTTAAAAATAGACAGCAACGTTTATTTTCAAAACCAAATACATCATTTGAAAGCTTAAACATCGTTTTATTTTTCAACGTAATCGTCATTTCGATCCAAGCATTTTTGTAGACGCTGCTTGAGCTTTTGTATGCCCGTATGAAAAAATTCCCTCGCCAACCGGTTAAGATAGTGATTCACCACTTCTTTAACTTATGGTACAAGAAACCTCAGTAACCTGAAGAGCGAGTTCACGTATAGTGATCCTCCGATTTTCGAGCAATATTCCTTCAACCTTTTCGGATCATCTTGTCTGAAACCGACGGTCTTCTGCTCCGCTCTTCATTATGAATGTCCGCATGACCGCATGTAAACTCCCTACATCATCACTATACACTTCAGTCAATTGTCGATGAATGTCTATAGGTGGAACGACTGCTATCACGAACGGCTGCCGAATACTGCGCGGCATGCCGAAGCTGGGCAAGGTGGGATCGAGAATGGGGAAACTACTGCACACGGCAGCGTTGCCAGATTTCGCCCAAAACCTCTCCCTGTGGCTCTAGCGCTTTGGGAACCTTACTGTACGATCAGTCCTCGTATATAAGTGTATGAACACATATTTTCTGAGTTGTCCCATTTTAGCTGCATAAATAAGTGTTAAATTAGACGTAGTAAAATAATAAGAAATTTTAATATTATTTAAGTAAATAAATAATATAAATAAAAATAAATAAAACTATCCCTTTAAGTAAAATAAATAATATAAATAAAAATAAATAAAACTATCACTGATAAGTGAGTCGATGATTTGAAAGATACCGTAGGTGGAATGTAGAAATCGCTAACCCTAAGTTTTTTTTATTCTTATAATTGTCTTTTCTAACGGTTTCTCTATAATTAAGTCATACCGACAATTTGCGATGGGAGAGAAACAAAGGCAGGTCTATTTATTTAAATATATGACAATCAAAGTAGCAGCAGAAGCCTTGTTTATGCACTAGCGAGTCCCGTCAGCTCATTTAATTTACAATATTACCTAATTCACAACCAGTGAAAAGTCTAGTACCTAATTCTAGAAAAAGGATAAGTTTACGCGATGATCAGAGCTTAGTTGTATTTACGCATAATTGTGTTAAAATGTGAACTTGATCTGTTTTAAAAATAAGCGATTTGCGTAAATAAGTTACTCATTTATATGACAAACTTGATTTATTTTAGGGTTATGGTGACTTACCTGTATGTATGGTAAAAACTCCATTGTCTCTAAGCGCTGATCCGACTGTAAAGGGTGTTCCAAAGGATTTTACTTTAGATGTTAAAGATGTGTCAGCTTCTATTGGAGCTGGATTTATTATTCCTTTAACAGGAGAGGTAAGTATATGTTGAAAACGGAAAAATACTAAAACATCAACGTATTTTTCGTTTTAAAATGCATTATATGTTTTTATTATAAGAGTAGGCAATATAGGACTGATTCCAAAGTTTAGGAAATTGCGACTTGCCATGTAGATCAAAGACAAACATATATTATCTCACCCCCTTTAGACCTTTACTGTACGATTCACTCCAAAGGTTTAACTTTTCAAGTATATGAGTAAGCTAAATAAAAAGGTATGAAACTAGCATTATAAGACCAGAGAGTTCGTTTTAATTTATGACTAAACGGAAAAAAACAGAAAAGTATTTTAAAATTCCAAATGTTTACCGGTTCCAAGGTCTTATCGATAAGATTTTTATTTTAAATTTTCTTCTAAGTATCTCGATATGACCAATGGCAATTAAAGCGGGCCTAAATTTTAGACCCTTTTAGCGAATTTGCCTGGTAATTTCTAAGGTTTGAATGTTACTAGGTCTATACCATATGTAGCGGTTATACTTAATTTATACACTTGGTTTTTAGATTACTAAAATGCCTGGATTGCCAACAAGGCCAGCTATTTTTGATATTGATTTGAACATTGAAACTGGACAAATTGAGGGTCTGTTTTGATATAATTCACTATTCTATTTTATGTTTTACTTGTAAATATACTTTATGGAATAAAATATTGTTTTTATTTAAATCTCATTTCAGGTATCTCAGGACCAGAGTTAAAATATAATTTTACAAAATATGTTGCAGTACAAGAACTGGTTTACTATGAAATAAGAAAAAGTGTTAATTATTTTTAAAGGCAATCATCTAAAAATATGCTTGTATATTAAAAAAATCGGCCAAGTGCAAGTCAGACTTGCGCAATTAGTGTTCCGTACACTGATTGCTTTTAAAATAAAAAATTTGTTACCCTAAATGAGTTTTCAAGTTTTGTTTCCGATTTTTGTTAAAAAATTTTGTTGAAATTTTTGTTTTTTTATTTATACCAGATAAATTACACTGGTCAACAAAAAAAAAAGAAAATTGCTTGTTTCCTGTAATTTTTTTTTTGTTTCTATCTCAAATTGACGTGTATTTTTTAAATATGACAACAATTTTTCTCTAACAGCTTTTGTTTTTGAGTTATAGCTAACTACCCTAATTTACAATTTTTACTTAGATTTTCGTTTTTTTTGGACACTAAAATATATATTTTGTTGTTGTTTTAGATATGGCTTCGTCAAGAAGATGTTGTGTGCTCAATTCCGATTGTTTTTGCTATATTTGTGGTGAATATATATTTGCAAAATATCGAAAACCTATATCGGACTTTGTGAAAACTGCGTATCATCAATACTTTAAAATAAAATTGTGTAATCCGGACGAGCCATGGGTTCCTCATATTGTATGCCAGAAATGTGTGGTATGTCTACGGTTATGGTCCAGTGGAAAAAAAGATGCAATAATGTTCCTAACACCCATGATTTGGCGAGAACCTTGAAACCATCATGACTATTGCTACTTCTGCGTTGTGAAAATAAACGGAATTAACCCTGGAAATCGAAGTAAGTGGTCATATCCTAACTTATCTTCTGCTCAACGACCTCAATTAAAATCACAAGAGGTACAACCCAGCACATCTAAATCTTCTGATGATCCAAATCTCTGTGAACCCGAACGAAATACATCAAGTGAAGACTCTGATTCAGACTAGAAATGTAGCCTTTCAGAACCTCAACCATTTAATCAGAAAGAACTAAATGACTTAGTAAGAGATCTGAACTTACCAAAAGAAGCTTCTGAAATTTCAGGATCTCGATTAAAAGAAAAAAATTGGCTTACTCCGGAAACCAACATTACATTTTATCATACCCGAGAAAAAAATCTGTTACCGTATTTTTCTCAAGAGAAGGATTTAGTTTTTTTGTAACGATGTTGGTGGTATTTTGCAGCAGATGGGATTAAAACAGTACCAACCTAGTGATTGGCGTCTTTTCATAGACAGCAGCAAAAGAAGTTTAAAGTGTGTTTTGCTTCATAACGGTAACAAGTACGGATCTATCCCTATTGCACATTCGACGACTTTAAAAGAAGAATACATAAATGTTTCTAAGGTTATGGAAAAAATTAAGTATCAAGACCACAAATGGGTCATTTGTGTTGATCCCAAAATGGTTAACTTTCTTTTAGGTCAACAAGGGGGGTACACAAAGTTTCCTTGTTTCATGTGTCTCTGGTATAGTCGTGACAAACAACACCATTGGTCACAAAAAGTTTGGCCAGTGCGGGAAGAGCTAAAAGTTGGTACAAAAAATGTTATAAACGTGCCTTTAGTTAGCCGAGACCGCATCATACTTTCACCACTTCATATTAAACTCGGCATAATGTAACAGTTTGTGAAGGCGCTTGACAAAAGTGGCGAATGTTTTAATTTTCTTTCACGCAAGTTTCCAGGATTAAGTTCAGAAAAATTGAAAGCTGGTATTTTTGATGGGCCACAGATTAGGCAACTCGTGAAAGATCCTAATTTTGTCAAATCAATGACTGAAGTCGAATCCAAAGCTTGGAATTCATTTGTTTTGGTTATGAGTAGCTTCCTAGGCAAAAAGAAATCTGACGACCATGTCGAGCTTGTCGAGTGCAGGCTATCGAACTTGCAAGAGCTAGGGTGCAACATGAGCATAAAAATCCACTTCCTGCACTCGCATTTAGACCGATTTCCACAAAATCTGGGTGACTTTAGTGAGGAGCAGGGTGAAAGATTTCATCAGGATCTTCGGACAATGGAAGAGCGTTATCAGGGGCGGTGGGACTCACATATGATGGCAGACTACTGCTGGAGTTTGCAATGAGATCTACCTAAAGTCGTTCATTCAAGGAAATCTTATAAAAGATTATTTGCTAGTGTTCAATAGAAATTTTGTTAACATAATGTATTATTTTTTGTATTTTTTTGGCAAAATAATAAAACTGTATATTTCAAAAGGTAAAGCTGTTAGCAATCTTCCAGTATTTTTTTCATAGTCAGGGCCATAGAAATACCCAATAACAAAAAAAAAAAATAAAGGAAACAAGACTTGTGTTGACCAGTGTTATCAATGTGATAATTTTCGTTCGATCTACGTCTTGTGGAGAATATTCCAGAATTTTTTGATCAATACTTTTCGAGTTAAGGGGGGGAAAGAGATTTTTGGCAAATTTTTAAAAATAATACAAAGAAAAGTATGCGCAAGTATTACATTACATCATAAATATTTTTGAACTCGTGTTTTTACAAGTTCCCATTTGACACCCCACTTGATGACCTGGTAATTTTTTTTTTGACTTTCGA
This sequence comes from Pachyrhynchus sulphureomaculatus, assembly GCA_019049505.1. Lineage (NCBI taxonomy): Eukaryota > Metazoa > Arthropoda > Insecta > Coleoptera > Curculionidae > Pachyrhynchus > Pachyrhynchus sulphureomaculatus. Next base: position 84,248,810 of record CM032446.1, on the reverse strand, counting down.
TTTCACCCCCCCAAAACTTACCCCTTAAGTCAAAATTTAACTTTCAAAACTTTAGGGAAATCTATATACTTTTCATCGCCAAAAGTCCTTTTTTGAACCTAATAGAGAACAGGATAAGTAAGGTCTGTTTTTGTTCTCGGGAATAAGCACATGAGTGACCCATCTGACTCTGTAAATCTTCCCAACCTCTAGACGATGGAAAAATAGCTACATCTTGAATAGCTTATTGTGTCACATCGAGTGATTTTGCAAGTTTCGGGTGGGTTTAGCAAGGTTTTTCGTCCAAAATTACATGTGTTACACTCTTTCTGGTTCATTTTTAAGGTTGAAATTTCCTCCTGGAAACTGCTAGAATCAGTTTTTATATGAGGTATACGATACAGAGGGTTCACTCAAAGCCAAACAAATCGCTTTAGCAATTGGTTTTACTTTCGTTGCTAAACGAACTATTGTATACGGGAAATAATCACATTCTAAGATTTTTGCATTTCTTCATATTTCAGGGTCACTAGATCACGAAATACAAAGTCTCCAATTTCTTTCGTTCTTTCTGTCTGTCGGTCCATTTTCCTGTTTTCACGATAATTCTCCAATGAAATGAGATATGAATTATCGATTTAAAATTTGGTACACATATACTACTTGAACTAATAATGAACCTACAATTTTGAGACATATAATTTCAGAGGAAGGGAGTGAAAAGGGTTGTGGTTGTTGTTAAAATGAACAAACTAAAAGCAAAATTATTTATAGTCAATTACTTAACGGGGTAAAGGGGTGAAAGAGGGAGTTAGTGGAGTTAAGTGGAATATATCATAATTCATCCTTTCCAGGGTCGAAGAATGTGAAAATTATGTTATTTCTTCATTATTTCTAATTTGAATAGAAATATGATGGAATTATCGGGTGACCTCAAAAGAATATATTACTTTACGAATTGTATGTGCAAGGTAAGTACTGGGTAAATAACCAACTTTTTTAATATACCACTGGTAAAAAAAATATTTTATGAATTAAAACACCTAATGGGTTTAGTAACTTTAGCTAAATCAATTACAGTAACTGAAACTAAATAGTTTGTACTAACAATAATTTTATTTAAAAATCTAATTGACCTTTACAGCCGCTCTTAATTTTGCTGACCTACTACGATTATTAAATTCGACTTCCTCATAGCTTGGTAAAATCACATGTTTATGTAACATTTTCCAGTTTGAATCCATTACTTTTTGTACCGACCCTATATCTAAATTAAAACTATGGCTACTAAACTTAAGCGGCAAAGGATTCGCACTGTTTTCAATTAAATTACCGAATAAATGTCTTTTTACTATTGTATCTTCTAAAGAGTGGAAAGTTATAGTTACTAATCTACCCCCTATTTTCAAGTAGTGGTTTGCAAGAAGAAGACCGTAGTTAATTTCATTGAGTTCATTATTAACGAAAATTCTTAATGCTTGAAATGTTTTGGTAGCTAGGTGTATTCTTCTGGTTTGATTTCCTTTTTCTACACCTTCGGTAAGGACAGTTTCTACTAATTCTGCAAGTTCCTCTGTCATAGTTAGCTTTCTCAGAAGATAACGTGATTCTACAATAGCTCTAGCTATTTTTCTAGCTTGTTTTTCTTCCCCATAAAATTTTATTATTTTGTATAGATCTTCTTCAGTTGCTGTTGACAATACATCAGCAGCCGTAGGTACCCCTAAAATAAAGTTTTTATTAATTGATGATACTATTACAAGAAAGAATAGGGTGTAGATTTTTAATCGGAATGTACTACATGGAGGTCTTTATATTTCAATTGTATATTGCTAATAATCAGCTAACAGCTAAAATAAAGTTTTTATTAATTAGTGATACTATTACAAGAGACAATATGGTCTAGGATTGTTAATCGGAATGCACAACACTGGGTTCTTTATATTTCAATTGTATATTGCTAATAATCAACTAACAGTGTCTAGAATTAGAGAACGCAGATTTTTTTAGAAATTAGAATCTTATTTTACTGTTCTCATTGAGTTAAAGTATTAGTAAGTTTTTACATTTTGCCACGTGTTAGGTTTCTCTTTGTTGTCTGCAAAGTTCTCGGCTATGACCATAGATGACAAGACTATTTACGAGATTTTTTTTTCCTCAAATTGATACATCCGTCGTAAGTCTATGCAGAGTTGCTTGCAGCTGCCTGAACAGGAAATGTGGTCTGAATTTCTTAAAATGGATAAATATAGTGTGCCCCAATCAAAATCAGTGCACTAGTTTTTAATAAATTTCGTTTTCCTTTATTCAATAAATAATCCAACAATTACTGACGTGTTTACTGGAGTTTTTTTGAATTTTTAACTAGGAATGCCACAAATTTAAACGTTAGCATAATTTTTTAGTTCCTATTAATATTTTCAATTAATATTTTGCCCTGTATTTAAATTTAAACACACTTTACTCTTCATTATAAATCATTATTTTTTGTTTTCCCCTGTATACCATCAATATTTTAAACTTCTGATCCTTGATTATGGATTTCCATGTGATACAGAGTTTTATAAATTTTTTGTAATATGTAAGATAAACTTTTTCTCCATTCGTATAAAACTTTTTGGGACATATTGTCATAAAATTCTTTGTAAAGGAACGTTTGACGCCAAGTAAAAAAACGATATAGTATCAGATGACCGCCGGAGTAAACTGTGATATGAACAATTGTACATGCAAAAGCTCTGTACAAGATGTGTGTCGCGCTTGTCGCGTTAGAACAACGAAAATCTTTGAACAGTGCTTGAAGAGTTTTATCAAGAACAGAACTACATTTCTGTGCCAATTTATTGTAGATGTGACTTGATTAACTATTATACAGCATAGTCTCAACAACAGTCAAAACAGTGGACAGAAACTGGCTGTTCAGCGTCAAAAAAGTAAAGGGATTCCATCAGCTTGGAGGGTCGTGGGATCAATGTTCTGGAATGCTTAAAAAAAGGTAATTTTCTAACTCCACCAGACGACAAATTCAAGACAAAAGGTGTTTTTGCGATGGCATAACTGAGAGATCTGCACTATGAATGCCACATGCATCCTATTCCCCAGACTTAACATCTTTTGACTTTCGTATTTTTCCAAACCTTAAAAAAAAAATTTCTCGTTGCACAGCGATTTTCTTCGAATCAAGAGGCGATTGCAGCTGTAGAGAAGTATTTTGCAGATCTTACTAAAAATCACTAAAGAACATTAGTGAAATCATAACTAGCGCAGAAAATATATGTCTATACAGAAAGACACCTGGAACAAAACCGTCGCCGCAAAACGAAGCTGGCTAGCTACCTCTATGTAATTAAAATGTGCCCCGTCGAGTTTCTCAGAGATGCTCTGCAAGTAAAGGTTTTATAATATGTAATAATAATAGGGGAAAATATGCGTGGCATCTCTGAAAAACTCCACGAGGCACAATTTAACGATCCGGTAGTATCCAGCCCGCATTATGCTGAAAAAATAAGAATAATTAGGAACTATTAGGCCCAGAACTTTTCAGATCGTCCACATACACTACGAAAAATAATACAAAATGTATTTTGCTAATTTTTTTTAAAAAGTATGTATTAGATGACAAGTGCCCAAATTATGAAGCTTGTAACTATACATATATTTAACAGAATGTTTGGGAGTAAGATATTGATATAAGATGTATACATATATTTAATAGAATGTTTGGGAGTAAGATATTGATATAAGATATATTGGCATTTCGGCCTATCATATAAATATTTTTAATTAACAGAAGGAAGAACAATAATCTCTTTCGAGATAATATTGTTTCTGTCTCAATTTTGGCCAGGTAGGGCGACTATCATCCCCCCCCCCCCCGAATCTACCTTTAACCTAATTAAACAAAACGTTAAAAAGTCAGGATATTGTACGACATTGAAGAGAAGTACCTAGTTTAAGACGAGACTAACGAATTTTTGTGGAACTGTTTAACGAATAATTATTATAGATTGATTTACTCATTGAAATAATGTTAAAATTTTAGAAAATTTTAAATTTAATACATAATTGATCGTCGCGCTTATCTAAATACAAATAAGGATATTTTGCTTATCTCAAATTACGTTTTATGCTGTTGCAATACTGTAATAGGCATTAATGTTCTTATCGGAATACTGTACAGAAAGATATAAACGAATTGTATTGTAACAGTAAATGACACCACATTAACTTAAAAGAAACAACAGTGATAATACAATTTGAAAATATTATTAATTTTCAATTTCGTAGATAAAACTAATAAAGTTAAAAATTTTAATTTTTAGAGGAAAAATCAAGTATTAGATTATTTTGTTTAAATTTGTTTTTATTGAAAAAATAATCGGCCAAATGCAAGTCGGACTTGCGTAATTAGTGTTCCGTACGTTGATTGCTTTTAAAACATAAATTTTTATTATAGAGGTATAAAATGATCAGTGACTTCACAAAACACACCCCAAATGAGTTTTTAACAAAGTTTTTTTCGATCTTTACCGAAAACTGGTGACCTTGAAATTTTTGTTTTTTCTATATACCAGATAAAGTATTAAAGGTAGTGCACTCGTGATAATTTTTGTTCAATCAACACCCTGTGAATTTTTTCAAAATTTTTTGATTAGTACTTTTCGAGATAAGGGGGAGGACAGCGATTTTCCGCAATTTTTTAAAAATAATACAAAGAAAAGTGTGCGCAAGAATTACATTATATTTTTGAACTCTTGTTTTTACAAGCTTTCATTTTCACTCGATGACCTGGAAAAAAAAAAAAATCTCTTCCGGTTTCCAAAACTCTTACCCCTTAAGTCAAAATTTAACTTTCAAAACTACAGGGCTCTGATGAAGCCACAATGCCTATATTAGTGCCAAATTTCAACTTTCTATGTCAAATAGTTTCGGCGAAAATCGGGTGTAACAGACGGACAGATAGACACCGAAGTGATCTTTTGTGTGTTCCGAACGGAACACTAAAAAGTTAATGGCTGGGCAGAAGATGTTGGACTTGCGTCTTAATAAGATCCCAAACTACGCACCTGAACCGCCCATACTAGAACCTGAAGTAGTTTATGCTCTTTCAACACTAAGGAACAAGAAAGCACCTGGTCATGACGATAATATTTAAACAAAACAGAGGTGTTACAACTAATGGACACCGAAAAATTGTGCAAACTATTCATTGTCATATATAATACATGCGAGATATTTGGCTAACGTCTATCTTTGTCGCGATCACCAAAAAGCAAATATGAAAAGAAGACAAGCAAAAACAGTTTGGATTTAGAAAATGGCTTGGGTAGACGAGAAATCCGCTACTGCATGCGGATACCAATATAAACATGTTACGACCAAAGAAAAAAGTATTCGTAGGCTTAATAGATTAACAAAAAGCATTCGATAACGTATCTCACGATCTGCTGCTCCGACTTACTAACACATTGATCTTCCCTATTGCGACGTACGAAGCAGAAACCTGGACAGCCAAGAAAAACAACGCAAATCGAATATATGTTTTTGAAATGGGGTGTACCGGAGAATGCTGCGTATATCTTGAACAGCACATCGAACGAATGCTTTTATCTTGCAAGAATAAAAAATTAAGACGAGGCTAACAACGACAATAAACAAAAATGTACTACGTTACTTCGGTCACATATCGAGAGGTGGAGACACCATCGAAAGATTAAGTGTAGAGGGTAACGTATAGGGCGAATCACCCACTCGATGAACTGATTAAATAAAACTCCGTACTGGATGCACCTTTCCTAAAGCGGCTCCTCAGGCACAGGACAGAACGGCATGGAATAGGATCATTACACGAAAAACATGATGACAACACGTCCTTACGAAGGACCAAGGACAGAGGAGAAGTAGTTATATAGATGTGGTACTGTGACTATGGATGGCATGTGCCCATTGGGAGTGGTCATTGTTGCCGAAAAAGTGACATAACAGGTGCAAAATGTGTTTGTTTATTTGAACAAGTGATTTGTTTGTGTTTGTGTTTGGGTTGGAAGAATGTTTAAGTGAAGAAATGGCTGTCAATGAGGTAACAGTGCGGTGATTGTTGGGCAAGAGGGCGTTAAAGGGGTGTCAAAAGGTCGTTAATGGACATTCTTAGAATTGTCAGGTGAAGAGTTGTTTTTGGCCAAAAAGATATCTAAAAGGCATTAGATGGGAGTAGATTATGTAGTTTTTTTTGGCCAAAAAATCCTTATTATTACGATGAGGGGTTGGCCAAAAAGTTCTTATTGCAAAGGGCGAGAGTATTTTATTTAAATTAAAAACGGTCCTATCATTATCATCCATCCTAGTAGATACGAACCATCAACCTCTGTATCACAAATCGGCTACTATTACCATTATACTAACGTGTATGTTAATAATTGTTCGTAAATGAAATGATTACAGTCGGGAAGATTGAAGGTAAGAATAATAATATGCAGATATTTAAATTATGAATAAAATACTACGAATTATGACATGTATGTTTGAACTTTTGAAATAGGATGTTAATTTTTATTGTAAACAATATAATGCAGATATTTAAATTATTAATACAATACTGCGAAAATGTTTGAAATCTTGCAATGGGATGTTATATATTTTTATGTACTTACAGCAACAAGTAACAATTAACAATTTTTAAATACATTATGGATTGATTAACTCTAAATAAAGTCTATATACACATCTTATTAATTCTAAATAAAGATTACCATATACTATTTTTTATTAATTCAAGTTCCCCACATTTTTTAGTGCTAAAGTGAAAAAACAAGGTATGTTTAAAAAAGTATTTAATTATTTTTATTTTATTATTTACCATCAATCTGGAATCTAAAATAGAACTTCAAAGTCTTCGTAGGTCAAAAAAGACTAGCTCGGGGTGAAGTACAAAAAGCCTCGAATATTAGACCTTACGACGGTACCTTCCTTCTTCTTATATGTCTCTTGAGTTTTTACGTAAATGAACAACAGCTTTCTCTTTAAAAATAGAGAGATCTCTAATAACATTAGCACGTGGGTGGAAATAAATTAGCTGAACCACAAGCTTTTAATGCATTTTTAGAGCATCTAAGAAAAATTAAAAACCTAGGTTCTTTTAGGACAAAGTGAACAGGTTTCTCGTAGACAATGAATTTTATTCCCTAGGCGAATATTTTAAATTTGTATGTGCAGGTAACATTTTTTTAACAACTTTTTTAGTGTTTAGTTATGGGCTTGTACAAACTTATTATTAAAAATTTAAAACAAGGGCAAGGGCAATAATTTTTCCTATGAAGAAACGTTTCTCTACATGATTTTATGCAAAAAGGTAAATTTAGTAGCTTTTTATTAATTAATTTAATTAATTAAAAAAATGAATATACTTAAATGTTCTAGCTTGAATATATTGAGTCTAAATGTGGCCGTTTATCTCACTACAATTTAACTATTTGCTGTGGTCCAGTCCAGATAGAATTTTTTTTTTATTATTTACGTTGGGCATTGTTGTAAATAACACGTGTTTTAACAATTCTATCATTAGTTTAAACCTCCCTTATGATTAGCAACTAGAAAGAGCACAAGGAATAACCATGCAAATCAGAAAAATAAATTCATAGGGAAAAAATATACTCACATTTTTTAAGGCGAAAATTATGTAAGAATTATTTATTGATAAGGTTCTACGATTTGAAATTTTGTTATTGGTATAGTATTTGAATAAAAACTTATATTTTAGTTTGGCCAGTATTAACCATTCTATTTTTTTTAAAATTTTCTTGCTAAAGAAAAGAATTCTATTCGTGAAAAAATTACACTTTGAGATTTTTGCTTTTCCTCACGTTTTAGGGCTTCTACATCACGAAAAAACTAGTCACTCATTTCCGTCGGTCTGCCAGTCGATCTATTGGCACAATAAGTCTCGAACCAAATGCGATATCAATTTTAAACTTGGTGCATAGATATTATCTAATGAGGGGATGAAGCCTATAGTTTTTGAACGATATCGCCTCGGGCAAAGGGGTGGGGTTGATAAATTTTATATGATTCAGTAGTAATATGGTAATTTTTAAAGTAATAATTTAATATTTTGGATTTTATTTTTAGCTTCTGAACATATGCCAGAATAAAGCTGTAAAAACTGCAGGGTTTGTTTATGGACAATAGTATAAATGGAACAAAGTTTAAGTCGGAGAATGACTTACGATGTGTGGCCACTCAACGCTATAAACATCGACCCTTAGCATACGTTGCGGGATATTTATTAAGGATTATTTTAAAAAGACATTTAAAAACAACTTTACGCTGTAAAATATTGTACTAGACTTTAAAATCAATTACATAATAAAACATTCCTTATAAAATGTTGAAAGGTAGAAAATTGAAAATTATTGGTACATGTCACAAAATTTTTAAATAGTATTTCAGGAAAGTATTTTAACATTTTTTTATATAAATTTCGTCAAGTAATTTAAAATAAACTTTAAATGTAATTACTACACAAAAAATAAGCCACACTATATACTTAATATTGCTGTTAATGAAATTTTTTATGTTCATTTATTAACTTGGTTCAAAAATGTAATAATAATAATGTAATGTAAAAATGTAATAATAAAAAATAAATATTGTAAAAGAAAGGGATGTGAATGTAGTCCAAACAGTTAAAATATTAACAAACGAATAGTCCAAATGAAACATTTGCAATTTTCACATGCGATTTTTATTTCAGTGTAATAACTTTATTTATCTTAATTGTCATTACAATTACTTCATATTTACATTTGTTGACTAATGAACTAATTTATTTATGTTATAAAGTGTAATTTTTTTACTCGTGTATAACAGCAATTAGGAAGTTACTCGAATTTAAATAATGTTGTACGTTTCTTTTGAGAAAATAAACTGAAACTTACAAGAAATATAATTTTCCTTGGTAAACTTTTTCTTGAATACCAATTTGTATGTGAGCGGAAAAAGCAATTCACCTTGATCTTGAATCGCTGTAAATTATACTCGGCGGGGAACAGTTCGGGGCGAATCATTTCAAAGGGTTGAGGTTTTCCATATAAAAGACTGCTTGAAAAGGGTTGTACGAGGGGTGACAAGCTGAACTTCATACGGATATGGAGTATTAGAGCGACATGTATTCCTAGCATGCTCCGTTTCGAGAGGAACTAAGGGGCTTCATTCATCGAACACATAAAAATACCTGTAGAATAGATTCAGGTCGCTAACCGTTCGTCGATATTTCAAGAAATCAAGGTTGCTGGTCAGTTCTGGGTCTCTAATCAGATGAACAGCTCTGCCCTTAATAGAATTCAATAAATGCAGTGTATGTTTGGCAGCAAAGCCCCAAACATGGGAGCAGTATACTATCGTTGCTCGTATTTGAGCTTTGTACAGAATTAATAGTTGCTGTGAAGTGTAAAGCTTTCTAATTCGAAATAATATTCCCAGCTTTTGGGAAGCTCTCTTTGCTATGCTTGCAATATGTTCATGCCTAGATATATTTGCTCCCAAATTACCGCCCAGCAAATTGAGTGACGATGCTAGAGGAATGGAATGCCCCGACAAAATTCTGTCGGGTTCAGGAACGTTAACTCTTTTAGCAAAAACTGCCACCTGGGTTTTTGTAGCGTTAAATTCTACTGTCACCCCAAGATAGACTTTCTTGCAGGTCTTTATTGAGTTAAACCACTTCCTGCTGTCTGCGGATACTTGCATGAGCTGCCGATGTTCGAGCATTCAAAGTGAATGAATATATAAGCGTACTGTCATCTGCAAAGCTGTAGATAGGATTCCTGGTCCTTTTCACCAGATCATTAATGTAAATAAGACATAGACTAAGGATAGTATGGAGCCTAGGGGCACAACGGCGTTAGAGAAAAATCCATCGACCAGTACTCGTAAAGAACGTTCTCTGAGGAAACACGAGAGTACACCATAAGAGCGTAGCTTAGCCAATAATACATCGTGCCAAACACGATCAAATGCCTTGGATATATCAAGTGCGACCTCTCGAGATTCTCCAAAGCGTTTAATTGCGTGGTTCTAAACATATGTCACATAAGTTAGAAGATCTCCTGTTGATATTTGCTTACGAAAGTCATATTGATGGTCGCTAATAATATTCTATCCTTCAAAATATTTTAGAAGATGCTGATTGACTTTCGATATTATTGAAAGCAGTGGTCGGTAGTTGTTAGTCTTCTTGTCTTTTTGGAGATCGGCTGAACTGTACCGCAGTCTGCGCGTCTCATTTACAAAAAACTGGTGTTAGTTCGCTCGAACATTTTTTGCGTACTATGGCAGGAATTCCGTCAGCGTCAGAAGTTATTTTGGTGTCGAGCTTTATTATGACACGCTGTCTGAAGACAATATCGAGGATCCTTCACCGCACTATGGGAATAGATGGTAGTGTTTTTCTGGGGAAATCGACAGTAGAATGTGAAGTAAAAAGTTCAGCTAATAAGTTGTTTTTCTCAACTGGTGTTGTTGTAATAGTATTATTTGACAGCGTGAGTGGTCGTATAGTGGGTTTAGTGAAATTTTTACTAATGGCCTTAGCGACTGATTAAAAGGACCTGGAATTGTTGGGGCAGGCAAGGAGTTTGTTTTTAATTCTTAGATTGTGTGACTTCTTGGTTTTGTCGATAATTTTTTTTGTCTGTTCCGGGTATGAACAAAGATGTTTCGATTTATGACGTTAGGATTTTGATGCCATTGTCGATAGGCAAGATGTTTAGAAGCAATAGCTTCTTTAAGTTTCCGGTCGAATCAAGGCTTGCCCTTGGAAGGGCATTTCTTTCAAAAAGAAATGCTTCCATACCAGCCGAAATGATATCTCCTTAGCGCGGTCAGATGGGTCGTCGGATCTAAAACAAAAGCCTAACCAAAGGAAAGTTCGAAAATATTCTATGAGTTTGGATAATTAATCTGTGAATGATTGATGGTGTCTACAAGAGAGGCGAAAGGTGTTCTAATGTTGGTATCACTTGGTGCTCGATAGACTTAGCAGATACTCCTTGTGGTTTGTTGAGTCGTTATTTTTGACTGCAAATCATCAACAAATTTCGGGGCTCCAGAACCTCTTCCCGTTGGTAAGAGATATCGCTTCTGACAATAAGACAGATTCCAAAGTTAAGTCGCTTAAACCGGGAATAGAACTACCCATGATAAAGAAAGTGCTTGTCGATGAACTGACCTTGGTTTCTCAGAGAACGAGTATATGAGGTTTATTTGATTGCAGGTGTTGGTGCACTGAATTCATGTACAAGTTTAAACCTCGTATGTTACCAAAATCTATTTTGTGATATCTGCATCCTTTTTCTTGTAAGCTACACAATATGCTTAATATTACTGTTAATGAAATTTGTTATTTTCATTTATTAACTCTGGTCCAAAAATGCAATTAAAATTTTAAAAGGAACGGATGTGAAGGTACTCACACAAGCTTCAGTTAAATTGCAATCAACAAATATTCATGAAAATAGTAAAAAAATTAAAAAACGAAAAATTTGGAAATTTCTACATGAGATTTTTATTTAATATATAATGATTATATTTATGCCATTAAAATTAGTTTATATCTATAGCTGCTGAAGGATTTTGTAAACCCATTTATTTCTATATGTTATAAAGTGTAATTTTTTTACTCGTTTATAATAGCAATTAGGAAGTAACTGGCATTTAAACAATGTTGTATGTTTCTTTTGAAAAAATCAACCAATTTGTATTAGGAATTAGTGATTTCGTATATTTTTATTTAAAAACTAATTATTTATTTTGCAAAGGTAAGTTCAGTTTTCAATAGCGGGATTTACAAAAATGGCACAAAAGTTATAACCTGCTTAGTTGCCTTAGAATATGAAACCTTTACCTGCCCAATTGACTTTTGTATTTGATAATGTAATGTTTTATATGTAAATTTCACCAAATAAATGCAGTTATAAGAAAATTTTAGATTAGGACCTAGAAACAGTTAGAGAATTTAACAGTTTTTACAATTATAACACTACATTTCATTTGTATCAGTAAGTCATAATAAAAAGGAACTTTCCGGATCTTATATTTCACAGCTTCATAACTTTAGTTGGCTTACTGGTTCTTTTGTAAATTAGATTAGTTTAAAAGTTAGATCTTTTTGGCAAATTAAATAGTAAGTCTGGTATATTTTTAACAATTTTAGAAAGATTTCTAAGTATGCGCGTGAATTCTAACTGAAAATGACCTCATGCTATTATTTACAAGTACATACCAATTGTCGCAAGCAGTATGCTATTTTGCAGAAATAATGACAGATGTGTAAAACTTGAATACGTAAGGGATTCTGAAAATATTATAAGGGTGAAGGTCCGATCAGAACATAAAAATAGCCTTATCGGTAATATATTGAGTATAAATCAAATCTGAACACCTATAAGGGCACTGAAAGATACGTGTCCGACTGTGCAAATGGCAATAGAACTCTAGGTTGCTTGATTCAAGAACAACGTCAATCGCTTTTTCCGCACACATGTTGTTTCTGTAGCGCTCTAGGGACTTTCCTGCAGCACGTGTGCTAGACCCATAAAAAAAAAGTTATTTTTATAAAAATAAAATATTTCTGGATAAATGGGTTAAAATTTTTAGTGTGTGATGTAATTCTACAAAAACAAAAAAAAAATTACAGTGCACTTTCGGTAATTAGAATATTGATATATAAACCCGAATTATTTTAACACGTGACAAATGTTACTTTTTTTTTATTAAATTTCTTGTGACAGGTCTAGTTAGACCATACCAATATTGTAAATTTTACGTTCTTGTTAACAATCAGCCATATTATTTATTTGTTTTCTTTATCAGTGGCAAAGCGATAACAATATCTTCAATTATTTCATCATTTCTTATGGGTCGATTCTTTACTCTACTATTGAGATTCACTATTTGTACCGGTTCCAATATATGAAGTGATTTCTATAACACCCTATATATATATATATATATATATATATATATATATATATATATATATATATATATATATATATATATATATATATATGAGGGAGTAATTCAAATATAAACGAGAATGGTAAATAATTTTCTTTATTTTTTCTTAATTTAAAAAAATCGACGACATTTGGAAATAAATTTTCCTACCGCATCAGCAGATTATTTTCTTATGTCACTGTACTCTTTGTCGAGAAGTTGATAATAGTATGTCGCATTAATTGTTCTTTGGTTATGGAGAAAATCCAGAACAAATAGGCGTTTTGAATCTTAAAAAACTGTGGCTGCAGCTGACAGGTAAGGTTTGGCTTGGTAACTCTCGTTCATCATTCCATACTGGCCTGCATGCTTGCTCGGGTATAATGATGGACCCAGGGTCATTACAGGTGACTATGCGGCCCAATAAAGAGTAATTCTCAGTCTCATAACGGTCCAGAAGCTGAGATAATTTTTTTTTACTAATTTGTAAGAAGGTGCGGGACCCAACAAGCTGACTCTTTGGTGCACTCAAGCTCATCTGAAATGATTTTGTGGACACTACAATAACTGACTTGAAGTTGAGTAGCCACTTCTTCAATCCTGAGTCAAAGGTCGTTCTCGAGAAACTTACTGATTGTAGATCTTCTCTTCTGTCAGACTTGATCTTGGAAGGCCCTCACGGCTCGAATATTCAACTCTCTTCTTTCCATTCAGAGGAAGTTTGACGCTAATGAAAAAGGCGGATCTATATAATTTCAGCCGGCCTGACTATCCCACCGGTCAAAATTTTTTATCATGATACCTTGCAACAAACCCATCTGCATCTTATTTGCTCACTGTGTGGTACACTGACTCAACGCCCTAGCGAAACTCTCTGGCTGAGCATCTTCTCCACATATACCCACCAACACGTCAGTAAACTCGCGTCTATCAGCTCCGCCATTTCTCACCTCAAGACCAAAATTATATTTGATTCACCGTCATATATATATATATATATATATATATATATATATATATATATATATATATATATATATATATATATATATATATATATATATATATATATATATATATATATATATATATATATATATGTATATATATATATGTATATATATATATATATATATATATATATATATATATATATATATATATATATATATATATGTGTATATATATATATATATATATATATATATATATATATATATATATATATATATATATATATATATATATATATATATATATATATATATATATATATATATATATATATATATATATATATATATATATATATATATATATATATATATATATATATATATATATATATATATATATATATATATATATATATATATATATATATATATATATTATTATTTTTAATTCGCTTTATTTAACCAAGCAATTTGGCTATCTAAAACTGAAGTAATGTCCCAACTTTCGATTGTGTTTTAAGCAACTAAGAGTTCAAACTAAACTGCTCGTCAAGAAATAGTTACACTGAATTTTTAACACTTCTTGAATAATTGTCATTTTGAAATATCTTAACTGATTGTAACGAACCTTTCAATTTTTGAAAATATGTATGTATCAATCTATTTATATATATATATATATATATATATATATATATATATATACATATATATATATATATATATATATATATATATATATATATATATATATATATATATATATAGATTGATACATACATATTTTCAAAAATTGAAAGGTTCGTTACAATCAGTTAAGATATTTCAAAATGACAATTATTCAAGAAGTGTTAAAAATTCAGTGTAACTATTTCTTGACGAGCAGTTTAGTTTGAACTCTTAGTTGCTTAAAACACAATCGAAAGTTGGAACATTACTTCATTTTTAGATAGCCAAATTGCTTGGTTAAATAAAGCGAATTAAAAATAAATAAAACCTTGTGAAATTTATATTTATAAATAAAATCTTTATTTATACAAGGTCTTGGCATCATTTAAATATCGGTAAAATAAACAGATAAGTGTTATATATCTTTTGCTGTCATGTAGTTTTTCAAACATCTGAAGGTTTTACAATCAAGAAGGCTTTATATCGAGATGTTTTATTGAATCCTTTAAACATATTTCATACAGAGGAAAATTTTGTCTACAACGTCTTATTATCGCTCTTCTTCTGATAATCTTGCTTCTGTATTAGTCATCGTGCGTAAAATAAATCATTCCTTCACACACTGGTAACAATTTACTATAAGCAAAACTATGGTTACCAACAGTGTTCAAAATAAACTAAGTTTAGTGTTAAAATGTAAGATAGTTAGAGAAAACAGTTTATAGAATTAGTGTGTGCAATACCAAATACAGTGAAATTTCTTGGGCGGACACCAACGGGATCGACTGAAAGTGTCCGTTCAAGAGGGGTGTCTGCTTAAAAGAAATACAAAAAAATAGTTTTTTTTTAATAAAAACTGTAATTAAAGAATTTGGGACATTTAAAACGTATACTTATGTATGTACAAATTTTTAAAATAAATAAAAAACTTAAAACTTAAGGAAAAAACAAAGATTTGTTACCTTTAGATACATATAAAATATAATAGGATAGAGTTATACATATGAAATGAAAGGTCACTTTAATCACGCAAAAATTCATATATTGTTGTTTGTCTCTTTTTCTTTAAAATGGCATCCACAAATCGTATTTCTAATTTGGAAAGAAGCTCTAAAGACTCTGCATCTCCGTGATCTTCGGCAAAACTTTTAAGCTGCTTGGTTAGGGTAATAGCTTTACCATAATTTGGGATAGTATCTGTTGGTACTGGAACCTCATCGACATCAGAATCTTCGGAAAGTCCTTGTATTTCAACTGGATTTTCAATTTCTTGTTCTGAATCTGGATTTTCAACATACAAATTTTCATCTATGTTCAAAAAATCAATAAGGTTTTCATTATCAGTCAACTCCAACAAATTCTTATTTTTGAGGATATCTGCACTTGCACTTAACTGGGGCTGTTATATCTGATCCAGAAGATGACTTATCACTTAAAGTACTTACGTTAAGTGGTAAGTCATCTTCTGGATCAGATATAACAGCCTCAGTTAACTAGTCTTCACTTTGCATATTTTCATGCTTAAATCCTGCTTTACGGAAGCAGTTTTTAACTGTTTCCTTGGTTAGTTGTTCCCAAGCGGTTTTTGCAAACTAAACTGCATCCAACGGCGTAATTTTGTTAATTAACTCAAAAGCTGTACCAGGAGTTTCAATGTTTACTACCAAGTGTTTTAGTATTAGACTTCGGTAATAAATTTTAAAATTTTTTATAATTCCCTAATCAAGTGGTTGACAAGCTGATGTACAGTTAGGGGGCAGAAACAAGAATTTTATATTTTTTAAGCGGACGTCTTTTGGATGATATCCTGCATTGTCTAAAAATAACAAAATGTTTCTTTTTTCTTTTGTCATTTTCCAATCAAGATCTTGCAACCAGTCTGACATAATTTCTCCTGTCATCCAAGCTTTCTTATTATATTACCAAGTTACGGGCAGGCTGTTTATTTTCTGCATATTTTTAAATGCTCTGAGTTTAGCTGCCTTACCAGTGCCTAAGAGTTTTTCTTTTTCTCTCGCCATATTTGCACAATGCAAAATTGTAAACCTCTCTTTGGGATATTTACCACCAACGCATTTTTTTTTAATGTTAACGTTTTATTGGGTAGAGCCTTAAAATACAGGCCTGTCTCTCGGTGAATATCCCTTAATTAAAGAAGGGTATTTTTCCCAGAATGATGAAACATCTTCAGCAATAACCGAAGCTCCTTCTCCTGAAATCGTTTTAAAACTTATGTTGTGGCGGATACTAAATTTATTAAGCCAACCAGAAGAAGCAATGAATGTAGAATGTCCTAGAGACTTGGCTATTTGTTTTGCTTTGTGTCGTATTAGTAGACCCGAAAAAAAACATTAACAATAAGTTTTTTGCATTTTTGTCACGACATGCCTACTGATACTCTCACCCCTTTTATCCATTCTTTGAATTGATATGAAAAGAAAATCAACGCACTAATTCCAGAAAATCTAAAAAAAATAATTCATGTGCATACCTGTCAGGGCGAGCCGCTATAAATTAGTTATAACACGACTTGTCAATTCTGGTATCATCACCAGTCAAAAAGCTTCTTTTTTCATTCGACATCCACTTGGATTTCTTTATGTTTAATTATATCAGCAGCTTGTGTTTTTCCGATATTAAAACGCTTGAATAAGTCCCTTACACTTAACTTTTCCTTATTGTGAACTTCGATAATCTCAATTTTTTGTTTAAGCGTGAGAATTTTTATATTTGGACCATTTCTACAATGAATGTGTCGCTCACTGTGTCTCTCTTTCGCATAGGCGTCAGACTAATATTAAATCTCCGCGTGTACCGAAAAATTGAGATCGGGAAAGCCCCGGTTTACTTGGAGAAGTTCCTCAGTGAAGGCAGGCAGCGACGTTGGCGCGTGGCGCGATTGGGAAACGCAACGGCGATACTCGCCACAGAAAAATGAGACAAGGCGTTTATTTGTTATTGTTTTTTCTTCGGTTAAGAGACCATTTTTTTTTTGTCCTCGTCCGTTCGAAAGAATGTCCGTCCAAGAGGGAGTTAATACAAAGCCAATTATATGAGAGTCGGTCCTTACCATGAGAAACTGTCTGTTCAAGGAAGGTGTCCGTGTAAGAGGGGTGTCCGCGAAGGGGAATTTCACTGTATACATCTTACATAAGTTGCAAAGGAAAATTTTACATATTTTTTCACATTTTATTTCTAAAAACGTTATAGTGAGGGGGATCATTTACATGTTAGCGAGATAAACCATTCGCATATACTAGCAATTTATAACAATTAAAACAATGTTAAAATGACCTACATCACAAATGACAATTGTGGATTTTCATATTAAGGTCGTATATTCTTCTAAATAGTCCAGTAAATTGGGCATTCAACCGTGCATTTTGGGTAGGATGCGATTTTATTTTTTTATCATCTGGGGGGCCCAACGTAAGGTTAAATTTTAGTTTTCGAGGTCGGGGTGCACTCATTTGGCCGGGTGTAAATGGTCTTTTCATATATCTCGGTAACCGTAAGTTTGACAAAATTTTGTAAAGAACTCTGATTATACATTAATAACTTTTTATGTTAGTTGTAGATTATACAATAACTTTGTATTGTTACTTCAATAATTAAAAAGTTATAAACAAAAATTAATGAAAATTTAGGGGATGAAAAACTATTATTGTTAATAACCTTTTTCTATTAATTTTATAAAAAAGCATCAAAGCTTTTTTATAGAGAATTATGTAACAAAAAAATTTGACCTACTATTTTTTATCAGTTTGATCATTTTGAAGGGTTTTTTAGCACTGCAAAGGGGGGGAAGCCGTGTCGCTTTGAAAGTTAAATTTTGACTTAAGCGATTAGTTTTGGGGGATGAAATTTTTTTAGTAGGTCATCGAGTCGAGTGTCAAATTGAAGCTTGTAAAAACACGAGTTCAAAAACATATATAATGTAATACTTGTGAACACTTTTCTTTGTATTATTTTTAAAATAATCGCGAAAAATCCTCCTTATCTTGAAAAGTACTGATCAAAAAATTTTGAAAAAATTCTGGAATATTCTCCACGGGGTGTAGATTGAACGAAAATTATCAAGAGTGCATTACGTTTAATAATTTATCTGATTGCTTGCGTATGGAACACTAATTGCGTTCAACTTCCACTTGACCGGTTTTTTATTTATTAATATATTTTTTAACAATAATATCATTTTATGTTTACTTAATATATATTTCAATTTTTATTAATTTATAATTTTTTTTATCATTATTATATTTTATTTTTATTATATATAATTATATTTTATATTAATGCCCGGTGATTTTTTCAGATTTTATTTTTATCATATAGAATCGTTCACTACCATCGTGATGATATTTTGCATTTCCAATACTAAAGTTGGGCTGTAATCACGGCGAATTCTCGTCTATACTGGGTAATTCTTAATAAAGTATGAGTATCCAGGCCAGTCCAGTCTCGTACATTCTTTAGCTAGGAACATTATCAGCGTCGTTGACCTCTCCTCCTTTTAATTTTGCCCTCCATCAATAATCGGAGAAGCCAGTATCTTGGACCCCTATATATATATGTCCCCAACAGCGAGTTTTCTGTATTTTAACAAATGACAGCAATTCTCTCCCTCTACCCATTCGCCACAGTACATCTTCATTCTTGACCTGTTCTGTCCAGGATATCTTCAATATTCTGCAAATGCCCACATTTCGAAAGACTCCATCGAGCGTATTCTCAAGGTCCAGGTCACAACTCTATACAAAAGCACTGAATATATATACATTTTTACAAAACAATAACGAGTATCCAAAGAAAGAGTGAAGTCTGTGAGGAGGTGCCTCATTTTGAGAAAAGCGGCTCTGGCCATTTCAATGCGAACTCGTATCTCAACTTCAGGATTCAAATCATTGGACATCCAGCATCCTAGGTACTTAAATTGGGTTACTTGTTCTATTAGTTGATCATAAACGCGAATATTTGTTTGCAATCCAAGTGTTCTTGAGATGATCATTACTTTTGTTTTATTTCA
Organism: Pachyrhynchus sulphureomaculatus; assembly: GCA_019049505.1. NCBI lineage: Eukaryota > Metazoa > Arthropoda > Insecta > Coleoptera > Curculionidae > Pachyrhynchus > Pachyrhynchus sulphureomaculatus. The sequence continues at coordinate 84,229,187 of CM032446.1, read as the reverse complement.
TTCTCAAAGCGTCGTCTTCCCTAGATATATTGTTCATAACACGCTGAAGCCCATCTGCTGTATCTGCAATAATAGCGGTATCGTCAGCGTACCTCAGGTTCTTGATGATTTTGCCATTAACTTTGATACCGTCCGAAGCGTTCTCTAAGGTCTTCTGAAATATATGCTCCTAATACAGATTACAAAGGAGTGGAAAGAGAGAACACATCCTTGATGAACACCTCCTTTTATTCTGATCCCTTTTGTTTCTCTCCTATTTAATAATATCGTCGCTATCTGATCCCAATACAAGTGAGTAATAAATCTGGTGTCATTTTCATCTAGACTTATATTCTGAAGCATCGGTATCAATTCTGCATGTTTGACTTGAACAAAGGCTTTTTCGTAATCGATAAAACGTAGCTAGACGTCTTTCCTTCGATCTTTATATTTTTGTGAAAATACACTCAGACCGAAAAGTGTTTCTCTAGTTCCAAATCCCTCCCTAAATCCGAATTGCTCTTCGCTGACATCATTTTTTTCGCAAAATTCGACTTTATTCATCAACATAGTCTGCTTCAAGAGCGATACAATCAGCCCAACACGTTTCTAACATTTCTATACCTTTCTTGTAGAAGGATTTGTCTTTGCCTTCAAAATAGGCTTCAGTTTCGGTGATAACTTCTTCATTGGAGCCAAATCTCTCATTTTTTTTAGGTCTGCGAATAAATAATAGCCGCTGGGAGCCAAATCTGAAAAATACGATGGATGAGGAAGCAATTCGAACTTCAATTCATGCAATTTTACCAACGTAACCACTGACTTATGCCATGGTGCATTGTCTTGAAGAAAGAGTACTTTTTTTTTGTTCATTTGGGGCTATTTCTTTGCGATTTCTGCCTTCAAACACATCAATAACTTTATATAATAATCGCTATTGATGGTTTTTGCCTTCTCAGCATAGCCGAAAACTGTTGTGTCTTTGATCGCTTCGGGCGGCTTTCACGGGCTGCTGATTTGATTCCGGTGTGTAGTGGTGGATCCATTTTTCATCCATTGTCACATATTGCGTGAAGAAATCCTTTGTATTGCGCTTAAATAGGTCCAAACAGGCTCTGATTGGGCTATTTTTCAATTTCTATGTCAGTTTCGGAGAAAATCTTATGTGACAGACGGAAAGACGGACATCGAAGTGACCCCGTAACTGTTTTGTACCAAACACTAAAAAAAACTACTTCATAAAAATTAAATAATTGCATCATACACCTCAAACTGAAATTAATTACGTAATAATTGTGAAAGGAAATGTAATAATTACACACGATTTTTATTACATGTTTCAGAATACGCTTACTAAATAGCAGATAACTCAAAACTAAATGAAGTAGGTAGATATACCTAAATTAAGAAAGATTACTAAAATAATATTTGTTATCTACTATTATGTACTTATATAACAATAAAAAATGTAAGTAAATGTTTTTATTGTTATTTAGTACCTACTGACATCAACAAAGTAACTGCAATGTGCCTACAGAAAGAATCTTAAAACTACGAATAATAAAACAACAAACCTTTTCGTCTTCAAAAACATAACATCAAGTCATCGTATCACTAAACTTATAGACTGGAACTCCAAGTGCAAGAAAACATAACACCCCGCGAGCACATTGGCTGCTCTGTCGATCGTTTAGCCCGCGACGCCGTCTCCCATCATGCCACCAGCGAGCAGCCCCGCGTTCGTGGCTCTTTCTTTCCCCACCGCCGTAGCTAACAACCTTATAAAATCCTATATTCCCCCAAAAATCCATGCTACATACCAGTAATTTTTTTTTTAAAATCAGATTGGGAGTTTCAGAGATTACCTCGAACAAATATACAAATTTTACTTCTTAATTATATTATTATAGTCGTAATATAAAATAATAAAAATAAAATATAAGTCATAAAAAAAATTATAAATTAATGAAATTAATTTAATAAAAAATAAAATGATATTATTATTAAAAAATATATTAATATATTAATAAAAAAACCATAAAAATATAATAATCTAAGTAATGTAATATGTATGTCAAAATAAAGGAATAGTTATTTTCTACCTATACACCAAAGGTAGGACCCCCTTTGCAGCGCGAAAAAATCATTAAAAATAATCAAAACCATACAGAATAGTAGGTCAAATTTTTTGTTATAAAAATTCTCTAAGAGCTTTTTTTTGAAAATTAATAGAAAAAAGTTATGAACAATAATAGTTTTTCATCCGCTAAATTTTCATTAATTTTAGTTTATAACTTCTTAATTATTGAAGTAACAATAAAAAGTTATTAATGAATAATTTCCAAAAAGTTCTTTACAAAATTTTTGACAGACTTACGGTTACCGAGATATATGAAAAAACCATTTACACTCCTATTTTCAATATGGCGGCCAAATGGGTGCTCATCCGACCCCGAAAACTCAAATTTAGCCTTACGTTGGAAATCGCATCCTACCCAAAATGCATGGCTGACCTTCTTTTTATCGTTCAACTGACTGGACTAAACTGCTTCAGTATCTTACTTACTTCCTCTTCTGAGTAGGTCACAGACCCGTTCTACTTCGTTCTTAAGCCTTTTGTGATTCGGATGTCCTCTTCGTCTCTTTGGTGGTCGTCCTTTTGGTCTTGTTTCATGTGGTTTTTTGTTCAGACATATTTTTATCATTCTCGTACCTTCCATCCTTTGTACATGTTCACGCCACTCTCCTCTTCTCCTCTGACTATATCTTCTACCTTGCATTGTTCTCTTATGGTGTTACTCACTCTGTCTAATAAACTTTTTCCTGCAATTGCTCTCAGTATTTTACTTTCATTTGTTCTTAGTATCTGTTTGGTTTTGTTTGTGTCTGCTCGTGTTTCTATGCTATAAGCATATATTGGTCTAACGCAAGTTCTATATATTCTTGTGTTTGCTTCTACACCCAGATCTTCGTTTTTCCAAGCTACATCTCTGGAGGTCACTGATATTGCTGCTACTTTATTTGTTTATTGTCTCACTTCTTCTGTTATATCTCCGTAGCTAGTAATTAGTACTCCAAGATATGGGAATTTGATTACTTGTTTTATTAATTTCCCATTTATTTCTAATTTGCACCTTTCTGGTTCTTTAGCTATTGTGATGCATTTTGTTTTATCGGTATTGACTTCCGTGTTGTATCTTTCTGCTACTTGATTGAATTTATAAAGCAGTCTTTGTAGGCCGTGTTCCGATTGTGATATTAGAACAATCTCATCTTCATATCCCAGTATCTTTATTTGTTTATCTTCTAGTTCGTATCCATCGTTGACTAGTTTTACTTCCTCAATAATTTTGTCCATTATTATGCAGAATAGTAACGGGCTTAAGCTATCTCCCTGTCTTATTCCTACTTTTATATTTATTTACTTTGTTAATTCGTTATTACTTCTTATTTTTGTTATGTTACCATGATTGAGTTTTTGGATTATTTGTGGTATCGGGTACGGACTTACGCCCTTTATTAATTCTAATATATCTTTAAACCTGGCTCTGTCGAATGCTTTTCTTAAGTCGATGAAACAAATAAATACTTCAGTATCTTGTTTCTTATTTAATTCGTGACGTTAACCTTATAGATTTTGTTGTGTAGCATTCAAGGTTATGTTTATATCAAAGATAAAATAAATAATTACATTTTTACGAAAAATAATTGTTGGAGAAGCCTGAAAAACTGATGCACAATCAATGCGATTAACCTTCTTAACTTATAGATGCAAGAGCTAAGGTTTGCGATTGTTCTTTTTCACAGAAGATTAACCATAAAAATATTATGACATATTTTATTTCAAGTTAAATATGAAGTTTAAACAGGAAAACATAATGTTTCGGATATATTCATGGATATGTCTAATTTTGAAGTTATCTTGAAATAGCATTCAGATATGTATGTCCTTTATTTTCTATTTTAAATTACTATTGACGTCATTTGTTAGACACTGTTGTTCGCAGCTGAATGTTTTTTTATTTAATTGCTATCAGTAATACTTCTTTTGACGTTTTCTATAAAAAGGCATATGGCAAAATTGGGATTAGTATAAAATCAGCGCACAGAAAATATAACTATCCAGTGGCGATGCGGGACAGAATATCATCCCCGGTACCGTCTGCCTGTCGTAGAAAGCGACTAAAAGAACAACTTAGATGGTAGATGCCCATATCCCACCAGACATCGCCCAGTGTGATGCCATCGAATCGGCTTAGGCTGCGTGAAGTTGCTTAACATTTCGTAGCTGTGCCGATGTTCCCGGACTGTGGAAAAATAATAGCATGATGACGATTCCAGAATAGGTAAAATAGCCCCCCAGTTCGGACCTCCGGGTGGGAGCTGATTCGGGGGCGTTAACATGCAGAGATTACAATTTCAAAATAGATTTTTGTTATATACTTTGTTTGAACTAGAACATACTCGTAAATTCAGTGCACCCAAGGTCAATTCCTCGACCACCACAGGGAACTTTCGCTATCCTGGGTACGACTTCTATTCCCGGTTTAGGCGTAACTTTGGAATCTGTCTCTTGCCAACAAGAGAAAGTCCTGGAGCCCCGAAACTTTGATGTTATGAGGTAACAAACCATAAGATTTATCTGCTACTCGATCGACTACCAAGTTATACTAACTTTAGAACACTTTTCGCTTCTCTTTCAGACACCATCGACATAAAAATTGAACTTATTCGCGCGAGATCTATACCGAGAAGTAAGGTCCATCAACAGTGACTCTGCCAACTATGAAACCTTGGTTGAACTGGTGAAGAGGGTATCCAGATGACATATACCGAAAGAATGCAGAAAAATCTACATACTCGGCTTAGACGGGAAAGCCATATGCTAGATTGGACGACGCACACACAGAGCAAATAAGACATTTTCAAACAGTTACGATGAAGTGAATACTCTCGCTACTCAACAACTGTGTACAAAAACGTACCAGGTAAAACTCCTACAGACTCGAAGAACTTCAGACTAGAGTCTCGTTCATGCCACTTAATGAAGGTACTCGAACGAGTAATACTAAACCGTATATCCGATTGCATAGACAAAGTAATCATAAAGGCACAAGCTGGCTTCAGGCCGGGTAGATCCTGCTGCTCACAAAATCTTAATCTAACCCAACACATAGAAGATGGTTTCGAAAAGAGACAAACAACTAGAGCAGCGTTCATTGATCTAATAGCAGCCTACGACACAGTGAACCATAGGAAACTTGTCAAAAAGGTCTATGACACCACAAAAGAGTACAAGCTGGCTAAGATCGTCGAATGAATGTTACGTTTGTGACGTTTTTTGTGACCCAGCAGAATAAGCGCAGCCGATGGAGTGATCAAAAAAATGGACAACTTCTACAATGGCATAATATCTTTCATATATGCAGACGATACAGCGGTAGCAGCCCATGTCAGCACTATGAAGAAAACCGAATCCGGCGAAAAACCAGACGTGCGTGTTTCATCTGCGAAATAGATAGGCAAAAAGAACTCTTAACATCAACTGGACAGGCAATCAACTACAGCATTGTAATAACCCAGAGTACTTAGATGTGAAATTAGACCGAAATTAAACCTACAAGACTCACTATTAGGATACAAAACAGCAAGTTGCGACACGGAATAATATCCTAGGGAAATTAACAAACACAAAGTGGAGTGTTCAGCCACAGGTTCTACGAACATCAACCATGGCTCTGACTCTATCAGCAGCAGAATACTTAGCTCCAGTATGGAGGAACTCTACGCATGCCAACTTGGTCGATGTGGCTGTAAACGACGCTGTCAGGATCATAATCGGCTGCCAGAAACCAACTGCAACTAAGACGTTTTACGTAGGAATTACAACCCAAATAACCGGTCAAGTGCAAGTTGGACTTGCGCAATTAGTGTTCCGTACGTTGATTGCTTTTAAAATAAAAATTTTCGTTAGGGAAGTATAAAATGATCAGTAACTTCACAAAACACATTTCAAATGAGTTTTGAACAAAGTTTTTTTCCGATCTTTAGTGAAAATTGATGACCTTTGTTTTATCTGCCAGATAAATTAATAAAGGTAATGCACTCGTGGTAATTTTCGTTCAATCTACACCCTGTAGAGACTATTCCAGTATTTTTTCAAAATTTTTTGATCGGTACTTTTCGAGATAAGGTGGAGAGACTGCGATTTTTCGCACTTTTTTAAAAATAAAACTCGATGACCTGGTAAAAAAAAAATTTCCCACTTCCGATTTCACCTCCCAAAACTAAACCCTTAAGTCAAAATTAACTTTTAAAACCACACGGTTCTAATGAGGCCATCAATTCCTATGTTACTGCCAAATTTCAACTTTCTATGACAAATAGTTTCGGAGAAAATCGGGTGTGGCAGACGGAAGGACGGACACCGAAGTGATCTAATAAGTGTTCAGTACGGAACACTAAAAAGTTAATGGCTAGGCAGAAGACTTGCGTATTAATAAGATCGCAAATTAAGCATCTGGACCGCCCATATTAGAACCTGAAGTAGTTTATCCCCTTTCAACACTAAGGAAAAAGAAATCACCTGGTCATGACGGTAATATATAAACAAAACGGAGGTGCTACAACTAATAGACACCGAAAAATTGTGCAAACTAGAGAGAAAATCGGGTGTGACAGACAGACGAACAGACAGACAGACGGACACCGAAGTCATCTTATAAGTGTTCCATACGGAACACTAAAAACCGGGAGAAAAATAGCAGCTAAGATAGAAAGAGGAAAACAAAACAATGATATGCGATGCCGAATGTACTGACAAGCCCCAGAAAGAAACAGATTAAGATCTAGGGAAGGTTTCCTTGCCACGATCCACCAAGCTTTGCTACCATCCGGCACTGCCCGACTGGGTAGGTGGAAAAACGCAGTAAGACCAAAGAGCTTAGAGAAAAAATAAGCGCTGGGCATGCCTTATTTTATCCTGTCTGGAGAACCCTAAACATGCTTGGGACAGGTGTAAGTGGATGCTAGGAAACCCTTAGAAAATGGAGATACATCAACGAGGAAACAAGTTGTGAGTGCGCAGCTACATAAGACCCACATCATCCATTCCATTGCCCAAATATCGGAATAATTTGCACATCGGCGAATCTTTTCCTGGCCAGTGAGAATGCTATCCGTCTAGCCCAGAACTGGAGAGGGAAAATATAATGGTGACTGGAGTTGCAAAGTAAGTAAGTACCAGACACATCAATCCACCCTCGTAAGTCCACCCCAAGTAATGTCCAGTTATTTTTTCGATTATTTCTGCGGAAATTTCTTTCAAGGCAGGATTTCTTTTTATTTCGGACTGCCGTAGTAATATAATTGCAAAGGTGCCAATATTCTCCTCAGTTTACTACCGTTCTTGACCCTTTGAGTTTAGATATCTATAACTGCATTTGCTATCAAGTGTTGATAAATACCATTATAGACACCCTCAAAAAGTAAAATTTACCAGAAGTCTAAAATGAAATGAACTTGAAATTCGATGAATACATTATATAATTGTATTAGGCATTTTTGGGAGATTTTTTGAAAGTTTATGTAGTTTTGAAAATTAAATGTGTGAATTTTAGCCTATTGTATCACTCTGACTAAATTTTATTACGCTTTGAACGGAACTAAAATAACTTATATCTAATAATACTAGTAGTATTAATCTATATTTTTCTATGTCTAATGTTTACCAACTTTCCCTTTCTCACTGGGGTCTTTTCGTTGTTTAAAATTTTTGTAGTGTTCAACCAGTGATTGATGTCACAACTCTTACTGTAGGTAGTTTTTTTATAATTAAATACAACTTTTAGCACGATTTCACCAGGTACCAGTAAGTCAAGAGTTTTGTTAACATAATATGTTGTACCTGTTAGTAAAATGCCAAAAAAAATATTTTTTTAATTTTTTTTTTATGGCGATTTATAGAAATGCACAAAAAATATTGAATGTGTCCTGTCCAGTTAGTGTTGCTGTTTTAGCAGAAGATTGATTCTCCAATTACAATTCCCTAACATCACATGCAATACAACATTATTTTAACAGCTTACGAGAAAGCCCTTGAATGCCAAAAGTAAGTATTTTTTCACTATACAAGAAGTTTAAAGAAAAATAGAAAGAACTGATTTTTATTTTTTTGCATAACTACCCGATATTCGGTAATCCCTATTAAAAAAATCGGCGAACCTGCTTACTACTGTACAATATCACTTTCTGTACTTGATACATAAATATCTATTACATTATAAATATCTTTTAAGCCTAAATTTAACTATTTATTTAAATACTAGTGCATACAAATATTTCTCTTTTTTAGTTATTCTAAATGGCTTGTTTTAGGACAACATGAAGTTAAGATGTTTATTTATAGGATTTTTGTTATAGCTGACAAGAGTTAAATAAATTCACGAAAAGCTGAACTAACTATATTATATTAATACTGGTGAAAATACCCCAAAACTTAGAGATTCTCTTTTTATTACTGAAACAACATAAAACATTAAATTACAAATATTTAAAATTGTTATTCACATAATGGCAATAAAATATCTTTAGTCACAAATGATGTCGTGGATCCAACTACTAAATCGTGCCGCGACGTGATTACTACGAAAAGAGAATCGTAAGAATTTGTTTATTTGGTTTTGTAAGATGGTAAAAAATATAGCAAAACTTACCAGGATCTCTATTTCCATCCATTCTCATATCCAAAGGGCCATTTTTTGAGACAGAAAAACCTCTATAAGCTAAGTCAAACTGCATTGATGAACAACCAAAATCAAAAAGAACACTATGAACTGAGTTTTTCCTATATCCAAGTTGTTGCAACAACTGAGGTAAGTCAGAAAATTTACCAACAGCGGAACTACTTGGTTAGGATACTCCTCGGCTAATTGGTTTGCATAGGAATGAGCTAAAGGATCTCTATCTACAGCAAGGATCTTGACCGTTGGTTCTTTATTTAGAATTTTTCTTGCATGACCACCACTACCAAAGGTCATATCTAGAATAACTTGGTTTTTCTCTAGCTTAAGGTATTCTAAAACTTCATTTACCATAATAGGGATGTGGGGTACATTTTCACTATTGACACTTTCCATTACTCTGGTATATAAATTTTTAGTTGTACTAAAATACCGATGAAGGTATTTACAAGTATTCATTTTATTATTTTACTTATTAGATTTGAATGATATTAATTTTCTGAAGTAGGACTTGTCTTCGTTTTTTAATTCCTCTAAAAACTCATTGGATAGAACTAAATTACACTGTTCTGCAGTGAGCCCTGTTGCTGATGATGTCTGTAAACGCTTGTATTTGTTCTTGTTTGTGTTGTTTACTAATTTTTGTATAGCTAAATATTGCTGATCCCAATATTTATAATTGGTCTCAAACTTGTTTTGTTTATAAGCCTGTGTTACGTATTTGTTCAAAAATTCAGAGTAATCCCTAAAATAATACGTATACCTGTAATATATATATATATATATATATATATATATATATATATATATATATATATATATATATATATATATATATATATATATATATATATATGTACGGTGGCGCTTTCGTAGTCACGTGATTTTTCTTAAATTTCATGAATTTTAATTTATTTATAATTAATTGTAAAAAATTTTTAAAAAGTTTTTCGGATCGAATATCAATATTATTTACGATAAAGTTTTAAAATAAAGTAAAAAAATTGATAATTGTTTTTTATTCAAAAGCCTAATTATTAAAATTTGTTTTTTAATTTAGTCTGCTGTGAAAATTTTTTAATAAAAAGCTTGAACCAGAATGTAAGGTTACTACACACATTACTACGCATTTGAACCTAAACAAATTTAATAATAAGAAATTATTCTAAAAATTGTTACCTTTTAAAATAATTACTTTCTGGCATACATACACAAGTTTAATATTTGAATATTTTATTCCTAATAAGTACTGTAACACTGTAATTCACTAAAATTATATTTTTAATGTTTGAAAGGGTTTTGTTTCAGAAATCGAAAGAATATAATTTGCTGTTTTATTTTGTGTTACAAAGGACTAATTATTGTTACGTGTTTTCAAATTAGGAAAACAAATAATAATTTATAAATATTAATAATTACTTTTTCTGGTCTCAAAGACAACTTTAATTTAGGTTCTAATTACAAAGAAAGAAGGTGAAGAAACAAAATGCCTCTAAAATAAATTTTTAAGTATTGAAAGTGATTACTTTGTTTCATTTAAACAAAATTTACCCTCGTTAAAGATATCATTTTTGATGTTTTAGATCGATTTTTGTCTTTATTTTTAAAATATGAAGGTAAACAGTATCAATATTTTTTAAGCTCTATTTAAAAGAAAAATACTATTTGTTGACTTTTTTAACAAAAAAAACTATGTTTAGTTTTCGCAACCACTGAAAATCTACTCCCTCCTGCCTCGTAACCCTGCCCTGAAATGACTGACATTAGTCCCTCGTTAAACAATAGGGCCTTCAAGAAACGCTTAATAAATTTGACAAAAGCATTATATTGGTTTCAGCCACTTCAATTTCAACAATATTTACTCAGTCAAGAAACTAAACTGGTTGTGCTTTCTTACCTTCGTCCAGCTTTATTTTTATCAATAGGCCACTTTTCTAAAATTTGCAAAATTCGCTTATAAGCTGCTGCAGCATTTGCCATATTATCAACAGGTGATAAAAAAAAACTACATCATTTTAATGGAAATAATTCTAGTCTCAGCAACTTGAGAATTTGCCAAGAAAAAAGTTAGGTTATTGGTGATTCTTTAAATGACGAAGGTAACGGCTCCTCTTCCGTTAATCGAATGTACAATTTTATTTAAACTTCCGTTAAAATTAAAAAGTGTAATTTGGATTATGGTTCCCCCAATTTTTCAATTTAGTAATTAAATCATCGTTCTATATGTGTCTTCTTTGATACTCTCTCAATATATATATATATATATATATATATATATATATATATATATATATATATATATATATATATATATATATATATATATATATATATATATATATATATATATATATATATATATATATATATATATATATGTATATATTAAATATAGAATGACCAGGTGGGCTTTGGTAAAATAAAAGATACACTGATAAAAAATATAAAATATAATAGAAAAGTTTGTTTATTTATATATAAAGATTTTATTACAGTATATATATATATATATATATATATATATATATATATATATATATATATATATATATATATATATATATATATATATATATATATATATATATATATATATATATATATATATATATATATATATATATATATATATATATATATATATATATATATATATATATATATATATATATATATATATATATATATATATATATATATATATATATATATATATATATATATATATATATATATTATCTTCCATTGTTTAAAATTTACCTCTGGCGTCATATAATGATTTTATTCCAGTAACCTATTTTCCAATCGAAATTATTTTAAAAGAACCGAAGAAGAGGGGTGTAATTTTGACATAAGTTTGACAAGTTAGAATATTTTTTGATAAGGCGCTGTACTTCTACTGACTTCCTCAAAATTTTGGTCGAGATTAGAAGCCGCAGTTTAGCGGTATACTTATTTATAGAATATACCGTACAGTATATGATTTAAGTGTTAATAATTAGTTTTTTTTTATTAGCGAGGGGCAAAAAAGAAAAAAGTGTTATGTCCAGTATGTTAATCATGGTTAGTCGAAGAATACCGCGTGCAGTGGTTAGAACTTTAAACAAATATTTGGATAAATCGGTATCGGAGGTAATATTCAAGGATCTAAATGTCTAGCTTATATAATTGTATCACTTAATAAAACATAATTAATTATACTGAGAGTACAACTTTATTTTACCTATGTTATGTAATCATTCTCATTTTAGGTACATTTACAGCAGCCTTATTATTATGGAGTAAGAACTATTTGTAGATATAAATCAAACAGTGAGATTATTACAAGGTACTAGCTTATTTATAATTTTTTGTCTATGTAAACATTACATAGGGTCGTAACCCTTGCAGTTTATTTTTTTTTTAGATTTTTAAAATATAAACTAAAATATTAAATATGGGAAGTTACTGATTGCATTGTAAAAATGTTTACATGGAAACATTACTTTATAATCACTATGTATTAAGTATTCTAGGTATATTTTTTTAGTGCCCCTAAATCAATATGCTGTCGTACAGATAGGTATTTCAGGACTTCTAGTTGTTTATTACAGTCTGAAACAATTAAGTGCCCTGCCTTTCCAGAATCTGTAACTGAAGGTGATATAAGGTAAGCAGCTTAAGAACAATAATTTTTAAATTAAAAGACTTATGTAACAAATAGTTAAGGTGGGTATTGAAAAAAAAAGAATGATTAGACAAGACCCTTGTCACAACTTAAAAAATAGTTACTGTGGCATGCAAACTTTAATATTTTATTAAACATAAAAACAAGGTTGTATTGGGGGTTTTGCAACTTCATTTAAATTTCAAACTATCAAATAGAGAAAAGCAAGAGCTTCTTTAGGTAGGATGCATGAACAGAGGCTAAGTGAACACGACTGGGTACCCCATATTTCAGTAATATGCAACAGAATATATGCTAATTATTAAGGTTCTTATGTCCTCTAGGGATTTCTGATTTTTTTTGAGTAGTGATCATTTGAGTTTCAAGTCTATCAGTTTATTTGTCTATAGGATAACTGTAAAATAGTGATCTATAAAACTTATTAGGCTCTCCTATGTATATTCGTCCATACAAAAATATGATTTTCGTTGTATGTTATTGCTTATTGTATTATATTATTAATAATAATGATACCTTTAGCCTTATACAAAATTCATTACTGAGCGAACATTGACAATGTTTTAGCCTACTTAGCTAGTCAGTTACTGAGATATATTTATAACCATAAATGTAACTATGTATATAAACAAAAACATACACTTATTTAGACAGATCTGCACAGAAAAATTGAAAAATAATAAAAAAATGGTAAGGATTTAAAATAGAATAAAATTAGACTGCCATATATTAAATACAAGTACACACTCAGCCATACATTATATACATTAGTAAAGGATGGGTGTTTGTAATTAAGAGAAATACCATTTGCATCACTGTAAATAAAAGAGCACAGGGAAGATGTTTTTAGCAAGTCGAATTTAGATGTTTTTAGCAAGTAGAATTTGGCAGAATTAATAATAATCAAAATAGACAATTAATCCTACTAAATTTGTGGCTATGAACATTTTTTGTGCTCTCTTGTTTGCAGTGTTGTATAATGGTGGTCCCTTTTACTTACAAAAAATATACAAAAAAATACAAAGTGTGGTATTAGGTTCTACTAAGATAATCATTCAGTTTATAAAACTGTTTCAATTAAGAGTTTTTTGTGTGATTTTAAATTTTGTCTTAGTGCTAATTTGTTTAATATGTACAGATAGGCTATTATAAACCTTAATACACCTAACAAGAGGGCTCTCATGACAGTGTTTTTCTATTTAGTAAATACACATTTCTCAAGAATAAATGTCAGCATGAATTAGTACGAAGAACATACAATTAAGTATTAACCCTGCATTTTAAGTATTAGCCAGCAGAGTTTTTTTTGCAATGAATACCTTATTGGAATTAATAACTACTGGTACCAAAAGATTTTACTATATGATAATATTGATGGAATATATACATGACAATATAATAAATAAATCTAATTGTTCTTAAATATTTAATAGGGTATAAACATGAGCTTATTTTTGACAAAATAGCACCTACTTGATTGTTCCAATGCAGTCTTTACAGTGGTCTGCAAAACTTCATTGTTATTATTATTATTATGTCTAAAAAGCCTGACATTCTATTAATGCTTTCACTAGTCTGACTGGAAAAGCAGAAATACTGAGCTCAGAAATTACACAAGAAGTAACATTGGCAAAGTAAAAAAGTTACAATTTATTTACTGATGGAATTTAAATATTACAAAATGTATTTGAGACGGTATTAGGGCACACCCTTTTTTCTGCTTCTGAATTTGCTGATCCGTTAGTATCACAATTAAAAAAAATACATGTTTTTCATATTTTAAAACATTTTTTCATTCATAAAAAATTTACTCGTTTTTTTCTACAGTGTTTTTGAATTGGTAAACGCTGTCGTTTGAATAACTTAAACGGAGATATAGCCGTCTTGTTTTTAATCGGTTCATTGAAATGATTGCCCTATGATTTGCTATATAGAATCATGTTATTTCCAAGAAAAAAATTCAAAAACATTAATTTTTCACATTTAAAATTTTAAAATTCAACATTCTTTAAGTAATATTTATATGTATATAATTAATTTTTCCCGTTTTTATCGTCTGATATGTGAGAGTAGCAAAAAATATTATATGTTTAATTGTATTAAAGGAAAATAAAACTGGTCTGCTAAGTAGAAATACAACTATATGAATGAGCATTTGGAAATTTAAAAATACAAATTATTTTAAAATATAAATAAATAAAATTAAAAAATAATGAAGCATATAAATTGATATACCAACATTGGCTCGTTTCAATTAGTTTGAGCATTGCTTCCTCCTTCACCCAATCCTAAATTCACTACTGACATAAGCTGTCCAATGCAAAAGGGTATCACAAGTCTATTTCCTTTGTTTTATTTTTACTTGAAAGTTGGATTAGAAACTACATTAAAATTATTGCACTTTTTGTCAGGCAAATGATATGATTTAAGTGTTTTTTTTTAACATTTTTTATTACTAATTTTGAACTGTGCAAATAATTCAGGATACAGCTGATATAGCATAATATTTAGAATTTCTTTTTTTTTTGTATCTTGGTTCAAATTTTTCTAATTTGGGTTAAAAATTTGTACATTTTTATTTTCAATTTTTGTAAAATGTAGTTAAATATAAAGATTTCCTCAACAATTCTGCAGGAAAGAAAATAGGGAAAACAAAAATAAACAAAAATCATTAGTGCCTTAAAAAAGTATTAGTAATACTATATTTTACTTATGTTCTCGTTTTGAATTTGCAAGCTGGTAAGTTTTTACCTACAGAAAATGTGTAGTTCACCTTAACAATGAAATTTGGTTCTGAAGGGCTTTGTAGTTCACAAAACACCGTCTGTGTTATATTTTTGAATTAGATGTATAATATAGTTCTCTTATTTTTGCATTGTCTTCCAGATTTTTTTGAATTTAAGCTGTTTTCAGTGTTCCGTATGGAACATTTATGGGATCACTTTGGTGTCCGTCTGTCCGAAACTATTTGACATAGAAAGTTGAAATTTGACACAAATATAGGAATTGATGGCCCAATCAGAGTCGTATGGTTTTGAAGCTAAATTTTGACTTAAGGGGTTAGGTTTTGGGGGGTGAAATCGGAAGTGAAAAAAAAATTATCAGGTCATTGAGTGGAGTATCAAATTAAAGCTTGTGAAAACACGAATTAAAAAATATATATGATGTAATACTCGCGCGAATTTTTCTTCATAATACTTAAAAAAAATCGCTATCCCTCCTTATCTCGAATAATACTAATTAACATTTTGGAATATTTTGCATAAAGGATAGATTGAATGAAAATTGTCACGAGTGCGTCATCTTTGATAATTTATATGGTTATAAATAAATATATAAAATATTTAATATCTTTTTTCATTCTAATTTACTTTATGCACAAACATTGGTAAATTATAATATTCGCTTTTTTGTTTGAAGTAATTTTTTGTAACAAAGAATTCCACTTCAAGCTTTATGCTTCATCTAGTCGACCCCTGCGCCTTCTATAGTTCTAAATAATATATTCATTTTTTATATTTAAGACATATTCAAATGTACGCCAAATTATATCGTCATTAAATATTATACAAGATATTTTTTAAAAATTTCTGCTTAACTTGATTAAGTGATAAAAACACACACAAAAATAAAAAATACAATTCCATAATTTTAACTTAAGTATTTTAATTTATTGAGCACTATTCTGCGCCATTTTTTTTTTATTATTTAATAAATACATGAATATACATAAGATGCATATTAATATCCTATCTAATTGTTATATTCCGAATAAAATTTTTGTAGTTCTTCATAGTATTTATGGGGTTTTAAATATTTTTTTTATGGGCCTAGCATACATGCTGCAAGGAATTCCCTAAACCGCTACAGGAGCGACAGGTGTGCAGAAAAAGCGATTCACGTTGGTCTTGAATCTCTGTAAATTGTACTCGGTCGAAAACACAGTCCTGGGCAAATTATTCCAGAGGGATGAGGTTCTCCATATAAAAGGCTGCTTGAAAAGGGTTGTACAAGGAGTAACAAGTTGAACTTCATACGAATGTGAAGTATTAGCGCGACGTGTATTTCTAGCACGTACCGCTCTCTAATTTTGAAAAGTACTGTAAAACTAAATTTAACATCACACAACAGTTTTTATTTATATGAAATTTTCTTCTAGCAAAATAATTTAGAGGCAACAATGCAGTTTGCGTAAGAAAACAAATTTTTTACTTGATAAAATTTCTACTTAATGAAAGTGAAAATATTCAAAATGCCTATGAGCGTTTGTAATTAAGGAAAATCACCATTTTACAACATTGTAAACAAAAGAGCGCTGGGGAGGTGTTTATAGCAACAAGAATTTGGTGGGATTAACAATATCAAGCAAAACAGACAATCGTGCCAAATTCTGTTGCCTGTTTTGATTGCTATCATTAGTCCCGCCAAGTTCTTGTTGCGCGAGGAAGATGTTTAATCTTCCTCGCGCTCTTTTGTTTACGGTCTAATGTAATTCGGTGTGACCTAGGCAATAGAGTATTGCATATATCGATACTTGAACAGTGAAAATGACTTTTTGGGTTGTCAGTAAAACATGGAATGAAGAAAAAATCTACCATTTTTTGCTGTTTTCATCAGTCGTCGCACTATGGCGCAGAAGAAAACCCTATAGCGATCTCAGTCAAATTTTAAAATTGTTTGGTTAAGTCATATTAGAGTCATATTATATAATTTGTTTAAAGGTCGCAGGCGGGGTAGTAAGTGATAAGACACTATAAAATTCAGGATTTCTGTCCTACAAATGTTAAGGAGAAAAATAAATTTCAGCCAATTGTTTTTCTGTCTGTCTGTCTGTCTGTCTGTCTGTCTGTATTCTGCAATTTATTATTTTTTGACTGTCTCAAAAGCCAAAAACTGTTACACTTAAGAATTAAAACCATTTATAAATTAATCAAAATCAATAATGAATGAAACTCGAGGTAAATTTGTAAATAAGAAGTGTGTATTGTGTATTTTTCATCTATAAAATGGATTAACTCAACAAGTAGGATTTTTAGTTTTTGGGACAATTATTTAAGTTTTAAGACCTATCTTTTCTACACACTTCGTGTTGTAATCAGAGCTAGACTTATACTTTTTGAACGTGTATATTTTCAATATATAAAAATAAATAACTTTTTAATTTTATAATATAAAGGAAAGAAAATAATAAAAAAAAATACATAGGCAGCTCGATGGCATTGAGCTTCTTTAGAAGAAATAAAGTGTGTCAAGACATATGCTTTAGAATAATAAAAATTATCTAAAAAATTGAAATATTCAATTTTTATTTTGAAAATGAATTTTGGAATAAAGAAATGATTATGAAACAATTAGGGGTATAAATTGTCAAGAGAACCAGTAAGCCAACTAAAATTATGTTGATGTGCAGTACAAACTGTTATACTTGCAACGTCAATACAAGAGCTAGAATCAGTTATGGAGCGCCTTGAAGTCACTAGCAAAAACTATGGATTGACAATTAATAGAGTGAAAACCAAAGTAATGATTGTTAGTCGTAATGAGGATCTGTCACACATAAATGAAATTGCTGGTTTTACTATTGTAGACTACTCCAACTATTTGAGAGCCTTTGTAACTAACAATGGTGGCTGTGAAGCGGAAGTAAGAAGACGTTTGGCTATGGCTAGAAACTCGACGACCAAGCTCGCTAAGGTCTGGAAAGATCTAGCTGTCACAAAAAACATAAAATTAAGATTGCTATCCAGCCTTATATTCTCCATAACTATTTACACATCGGAAACATGGACCATTAAACAAACTGACAAAAGACGAATCGATGCGTTTGAGATGTTGGCGTATCTACTCTTGAAGAGCTTAGTATAAATGACGCGACTTGCAAATATAATTAATAGACCTGAAATATTTTGGTCACATTATGAGGAAAGTGGATGCCATGGAAAAGCTTGTAGTAACAAGGAAGGTAGAAGATCAACAAGATGGTCCGACCAAGTAAGATCTCTTCTTGGTATGGGTATGTACGAGTCAAGTCAGGTCTTGCCGCTTGGAGAATGACTGTTGAGGCAGCAACTGCATAGTGTCACCGATACTCCTATTGGGGTGAAAGGATTGAGAGAAAGAGAGACAGCAGTACACACCCAGAAAGTTCGTTTTTATTTATGATTAAATCGATAAATATAAAATATTTTAAAATTCTAAAAACTGCTAACCTATGTTAAAGTTTTACTTCTTGATTTTTATTTTTCTCCATTCTCCCGTCTTAAAACAAAAGTGAGCTGGACAACTATAAATTTTAACTTCTATGGACACTAGTTTGACAAGATGTTTAAATACTGGTACCTTAATTCATTTTTTTGGCACGATATTGTGGTAGCAATATATGAAAACAATTAATTTTAATTTACTGATTTTTTTGTAGAAAAATACAATCAATAATGAAATAAACTACATTCAGTTAAAACTTATAAACACTATCCCAGTCGCTGTAGTATTATAACCTTCTAGCTACTTATTTTAAAAAAAGGAAATTTGTACTTTTGCAGTTGCGGAATTGCAAACTTTAATTCTTACTGCTGGCCGCTTGAATGCATACACCTTACGTTGACATCAGAGTTAAAACGAAAATTAAACAAACGATTCAAAATTTTTTATTACCTATCTTTTTTTTCTTTAGATTTGAGAAGAAGGTTGGTGATGCAGTAGGAGTAGATGAAGTTGTTGCGGAAATCGAAACCGATAAAACTTCAATGCCTGTACATTCGCCAGTTAGTGGTATTATTGAGGAGCTTCTGGTGAATGATGGCGACACTGTAAAAGCTGGACAACCCTTGTTTAGATTAAAACTGGGCGATGTACCTGCTAAAGCTACACCAGCAACAAAGGAAGCACCAAAGGCTGCCCCCCCACCACCGTCACCTCGGCCTACGGCAGGTAATCACTTATAGGAACACATAGTCTGACCGTCGGTGAAAGAGCAACAAATCTGCTAATAAAATTGAATATTGAAGAAAATAGTGGTGGAATTATTTGTTGTTTTTTTTACTAAATAATGCCCTCAAAAACATAGCTCGTCTTTTTACGTTGTAATGTTATAAAATTCTGGAACAAAACTGTTCAATATATATCAATATCAGGCTTTCTTAAAAAAAAACACAGGTTGCACGTCCCTTAATTTTGTCTGGCAGATTAGTATTTACTTGGTAAAATATAAGGTTGTTACAGCTGCTGCAGCTCCCCCACCACCACCACCACCACCATCAAAACCAGCTGCAGCTCCTCCAGCCGCTTCTGCACCTCCAAGACCAGCAGCTCCACTTAGTTCAATACCGGTGGCCGCTATTCGACATGCGCAGTCACTCGAAGCCACTGCCACTGTTAAAGTAAGTATAGATAAGTGAGAAATTATCCTTGTATTGTTATATTTCACTATATTTTTAAAGTGGCTAGTAGGATTTCATAATTAATTTTTTAACTTGTGTTCTAGTCAATATTAAAAATATAAAACCTTGGGTAAACGCAATTTAAGGTTCTAAAAGCTTGTTATTTTAATTATCATAAGGCGACACCTTGGAAGAGAACATTACGTTATCTATACATGCCTATCAGAAGCATTTGGTATCATATTGCATTGGTTGGTTAGTTGTAGGCGTGATATACGATTGTGACTGTTTATGTATCGCAGCATCTTGGGTTATTGTGCTTCAATCTCTTGGTTACATCGGCGTCGTCTCTTTAAGAAGGTACGTAAGTCCTTCCAATGTGGTAATTTATCGCGACGGTGTAGATCACCGAACAGTTTATTCGGAGTTTCTTCCTTTTCATCACATAGTTTGCATGTTGTGGGATCATTCTGGATTCTTATTTTCTATAAATATTTCCTCAGCCTCCCTGGTCGGTGATTAGTCTCACCACTATTTTAGTCTGGGCTCTTGTTAAATAAAGGACGTCAGTTATTAGTTTTTCTGAGGGTCCACCAATTACGGCCCTCGTATGTCTATATCTATATATGTTGCTGTTGTTTTTCCAACTGCTTTGGTATACCAAACACTGGTTCTGGGCTTCTGTATGATTTTATAACTCATTACTTTTTATCCCCGATTATCCTGGAACCCACAGTAGTTCAACCTTGTTGTTCCTGGAGGATAGTTCTAATAGGTCACATTTAGATTCCGTCATGATTCCGGAGTTGGCATATAGAACCTTTAGAACAGCTTTACTATCTGAGAGATAATATTATTTTTTGGTTTTCGTTAGAGTCTCTACTTTCATTCCAATTCTATATGGTTTTTTAAAATTATACGACGTCATATAGCCAGATTGCATATCCAAGGATTTGTCGTTAAATAGAGCCATAACTCTTGTGGGCCCAAATTATACAGGTTGTTTCAATTCCCTATTTGTCCTCCTTCGATAGGTACTGTTGACAGCCTTACTTTTTATGTATAAATTTAAGGATTTTGTCCTAAAATAAGTTCCATAGCTGTAGTGGGGGTGCTATTTATAGCTTCGATGGAACATAAGCAAGCGAACCTGCTCAGGCCATTTTGCTCCATAACTGTCGTTCTCTGCTCTGTTTTTATCCACTACACTGCAACTCTGTATGTAACCATGGGTCTAGTGACCGTGAGGTACAGCCAAAGCACCATCTTTTGTTTAAGGTTCCAAGTTTTTCCAAATAAGTACTCTTGCATCTCATGAGACACATTTTTGGTTTATTAGGATTTTTTTTTTAAATTTTTGAGCTTGCTTCATCGAATTTTTGCCTCCCCCGGAATCCGAATTGAGGCAAACTGATTTCTCAGTGCAAGATTCTGAGCTGGTGGCTCTATTTGCCTGGGGTACATTGTTTTCGAAATTAGAGATGTTCATGTACTCAATCTTTGGAAGATATTTGGCTATAATTCACCACGCTGACCGAGCATATTGGTGAATGATTGGAATAGGGTGAAGGATATAATGGGGGGTTTGATGGAGGTGAGAATAGGACATGACTTCCTCTCGGATCGTAGAGGTGTGCCTACCCGCTACTCCAAGGAGGAGATAAGATCTCGCAAAAACTGTTCACGCTGGTACTGGAGGATGATTTTAAGACCTCAGACTGGTAAAATAAGGGGATTAACATATACGGAACACGACTTAATCATCTACGATTTGCGGACGATATCGTTCTCATCGGTAGTACACCACAACTGTGTTGGAAGAACTGCATCCTGCATCGTCACGAGCCAAATAACAATTACCATTGAAAATCGGCCATTAGAGAACATATCTGAATATATCTAGGAAAGGAAAACTAAACAGCAGAAATTTCTCGAAGAGTCCGTCTTGACTGGGCAGCTTTTGGTAAACTCGGGTGTATTTTCAGGTCACGAGATATCCCTGTAAATCTCAAAAGGAAAACGTACGAGTCATGTGTACTGTCAGTTCTCATGTACGGTCTTCAACCGATGTCGCTAACACGTAAGTCGACGAACAGACTTCGCGTGGTACAGCGTGCAATGGAGAGAGCTATGCTTTCAATGAGTTTGATAGATAGAATCCCAAGTGAGGAAATTTGGAGAAGAACACGGCTGACGGATGTTCTGGAAAGAGTGGCTCCACTGAAGTGGAGATGGGCTGGCCACTTAGTAAGACAGAACAACGTAGATAGGCCTACAAGCTTACATGGTTACAAGGTTGCAAGATGACATCCAGAATATTGCAAGAAAAAATTGGAACAGAATGGCTCTGGACGGGAAAAGATGGAATTTCGTGTTTAATTTCAAGCCCAGATATTTATACTGATTAACGGTTTTTTCCGTTCTCCGATTAGATTGCATTGGTATCGAGATTATTTGGGACCTGCGGTGACATGGGTCTTATTTCAATATAACACGGTGTGCCTGAATTAGGTTTTAATGACTTCGGCGACCACTCCAAATTTTCCGTCGGTAATTGATTAGTGTAGTAATACGGAGCATGTTTATATATATATATATATATATATATATATATATATATATATATATATATATATATATATATATATATATATATATATATTCAATTTCTTGGGCTATGGTTCTTTTGTTTTATAGAGAAATTACATATGT
>CM032446.1:83924212-84201712 GCA_019049505.1 Pachyrhynchus sulphureomaculatus | reverse complement strand
GAAATTATCTAAGCTCTACACCTTTATATTTTCCAAAATTATTGCCAAGGTATACAAATTATATTATATATAATATATATATACATATATATATATATATATATATATATATATATATATATATATATATATATATATATATATATATAATAAAATCGGTTGTCGAGAAAGTATGGGCTCCTGGTGGCGGATCCGGTCAATGGTGACATTTCAGAGAACAAATGAAATAAAAAAGTTGTCATATTTACTGATTTCAAAGTTATAACGCTTTGAAAATGTGTTTTCTGAAAGATTTCGCTACAGATTGTAATTTTACTACGATTGAGGGAAATATGCTGCTCAGGCCCGAGAAAAAATTTGTATTTATTACGGTTAAAGGACTTAGGAAGGTGATTCTGACTGTTTGGTGGAATTCACTCTTATCTCTATTGTCATACAAATGAGAGAAATCGGCAGGAATTAATCAAAAGAACAGACCACACCATTGGACGACACATCAAAAATTAAGAAAACTGGACTAGAAAGTTCACCACACCACAATACAGCCCAGACAGCACAATTTATTTCGGCCTCTGCAGAACTGTGTTAATGGTATAAAGTTTTCTTCAAAAGAGGTTTGTTAAAATCTCTTGGTTCAGTTCTTCGCCTAGAAATCCTAGAAGTTCTATAGTAACGAGAAAATTGTTCAACCAGAAGAGGAGCAAAAGGTTATCGATTAAAACGGCTCATATTTCATTTAATAAA
This sequence comes from Pachyrhynchus sulphureomaculatus, assembly GCA_019049505.1. Classification (NCBI taxonomy): domain Eukaryota; kingdom Metazoa; phylum Arthropoda; class Insecta; order Coleoptera; family Curculionidae; genus Pachyrhynchus; species Pachyrhynchus sulphureomaculatus. Next base: position 84,200,968 of record CM032446.1, on the reverse strand, counting down.
CTTCTTTTAAGATATGAAAAAAAAATTGAATTTTTGCCCAGAAATTTCCGATACTTTTTCGATAATCTAATATGATATGACCATGGTGATAGATTTAAATTATATTTAATTATATTTAAACTATTTTCCAACAATAATTTTACAGTAATATTGAAAAATAAAAACTTATCTGAAGTGAAATTCTCTATGGAGTTGGAATTGTTGAGTAAAATTCTGTGTAAATAGTTGATACTTCATTCGTTTTTTGTTATTATTTTTTATTGAGAGTGACTTTTCGTCCAAATTTATTTTAACGTGGTTCCTTATAAGTTTTATATAGAATTTTTGCGTTTTTTTTTCCTTTATGGAAACATTTTAAATAAACTTCATGTTATTCTGTAAGAAATCTGAAAGCCGGGGACCTTCGAGAAATTAATTTAAAATTATTAAGATTTTTAAAAAAATAAATTCTTCAGAAGATTTTTAATCACATTAAAAAAAAATAAAAAAAATAGATAGCTAATTCTGCTTTAAATATATTTTTATAGATATCACAAAAGTAATATCGAAAATTCTTTTACTAAATAGATTAAGAATGCATTTTGATATAGGTAAAATCCGTGAACATCTTCAATTTTGTACTTTATTTGCAAAAGGATTTTTTTACTATTACAGAGATGCTGTGCGTTGTAAAATTATATATAATCTAGCATGAAAGGAAAGAAAAAAATTGTAATTAAACATATATTATCGTCACTAGTTTTTCTTCTTTAGATTTTCTAAGTCGACTGCAGTACATCCTGCCTCGTATCACTATGTGCTAAGCTATCCTTACATATCTGATATTTGGTTGGGGGTGCCAGTTGACTATATCTATTCTTTATAAGGTTTACAAGGTACAAGTCCCGCTCGGTCTCACTTCAACGTAATGATCTTTTCTGTGTTGTCCACAATTCGGGTTCTGGGTCTTTTGTCTTCGTTTGATGTTTTTACCTATGGTTGTGGCACGTTCAGTTCTTCAACGCTTGCGTCTGTTAGAGTAACTATTTCAATTCCTTAGGCCATCTCTGACGGGACATAAACGTCGTGGACTTTTTGCTTTAGCGGTATCGTTTTTAAAAAAAATATGCAAGTCGTGCTTCACGAAATATATCCATGTTCAAACTTAACCTAAAATAGAGACTATAATATTATTGTAAGCGATTAACTCTGCTCTTTACCTTATTTCTATCTATCTATCTATCATTTACTTAGAGCTATGTTGTTTTCAAGATCTCAAAACATTTTCGCTAATTTGAATATTTAAAAAATATTTACGATACTTTTTTTCAAGAATAATTATCTCGATGTTATAAATCTCGTAAAGCTGGATATGATTTTCATCATTACATCTGTACTTTTAGGAGTATTATGGAATTTCGCAAACAACATCTAGACGCTTTTCAGAAGAAATATGGTATAAAATTAGGTTTTATGTCGGCGTTCATGAAAGCATCAGCTTATGCGCTTCAACATCAGCCCGTTGTTAATGCAGTTATTGACGGTAACGAAATTATCTACAGGGATTACGTTGACATATCAGTTGCCGTAGCAACTCCTAAAGGTCTCGTAGTACCTGTTGTTAGGAACGTTGAAAGTATGGACTTTGCCGAAATCGAATTAGCGCTGAGCGCGTTAGGAGATAAAGCTAGGAAAGGTATGTACATTATATATATATATATATATATATATATATATATATATATATATATATATATATATATATATATATATATATAGGGTTAGACATAATTATAAAACGAATTTTTTTAAAATAGTGTATTATTATATGGTACTGTAAAAATATGTTTTTCATTCACGTCATGTCATTTTTTTTTCTCGCTAGTTTAGGTGCTAAGTAGCACCTTAAAAATGAACTTCTTTATTGGTATTCTGAAAACATTTCACTCTATATGTAAAATTAAAAAAAATAAATGTTTTCGGAGATATTCTCCTTTTAAAATGTTACTTTTTCTACATTAACAAATAAGCTTTAGCGCCTAAACATTACACATTATGGGACACCTTGTATTTATTAGTCATTAGTCTTTAGTATTTTTGAATATTCATGTTACATCACATTTTTTCGGGATCGGCAAAAAGGATCCACAACTACTACTACTCCATGCCATCAGAAGGTACCTTATTTTGGCTCCTAAACAACGATTAATATATCATATATTATTAAAACTGTACAAAATATGTTAATAGACCTTTTCATTTAAAAAAATCTGGTATGTTATAAGGAATATGCTTTTACAGGTCAAATAGCCGTTGAAGATATGGACGGCGGTACCTTTACGATAAGTAATGGTGGCGTATTTGGATCACTCATGGGTACTCCAATCATCAATCCTCCACAATCATCAATTTTAGGAATGCACGGCATCTTTGAAAGGCCTATAGCACTTAAAGGACAGGTAATGATAGAATAATTTTGGTATTACAGTAAAAGATTCGAAAAAATATGACATATTGGTGAAGAAATATAAAGCAAAGAGAAAACTTTCGTTTTAGGAATAACAATTGGGAATATTTTTGTTTGTGAGCGAGTTGTATTCTATCTGTAAATAAATACACATTTTGTTAACGCAAAAAAGTACTGAATGTATAATAAATATTTAAGCTACCAATCTCACAGTTAAAATAACCGGTCAAGTGCAAGTTGGACTTGCGCAATTATTGTTCCATACGTTGATTGCTTTTAAAATAAAAAAAAGTTGTTACGGAGGTATAACATGATCAGTGACTTCAAAAAACACACACCCAAATGAGTTTTCACCAAGGTTTTTCCGATCTTTACTGAAAACTGATGACCTTGAAAATTTTATTTTTTTATATACCAGATAAATTATTAAAGGTAATGCACTCGTGATAATTTTCGTTCAGTCTATACTCTGAATATTCCAGAATTTATTCAAAATTTTTTTTCAGTACTTTCCGAGTTGATGGAGGTGACAGCGATTTTTTGTAATTTGTAAAAAGTAATCCAAAGAAAAGTGTGAGCAAGTATTACATTATATATACTTTTGAACTCATGTTTTTACAAGCTTTTCGTTTGACACCCTACTCAATGACCTGGTAAAATTATTTTTTTCACTTCTGATTTCACCTACCAAAAACTAATCGCTTAAGTCAAAATTTAACTTTCAAAACTAAACGGCTATATTTGTGCCAAATTTGAACTTTCTATGTCAAATAGTTTTAGAGACGGACACCGAAGTGATCTTATAAGTTTTCCGTATGGAACACTAAAAAATAATGAACTTGAATAACAAAGATAATATAAATTCTAGTTCTGTTGTATCTTTAGAAAACATAGGACTATAGTTTGGTTCAAGACGACATCCTATTTTTATTTCTGTTAGCACTCTGAGTACCGCGCAAACTGGGTAAAATTGAGAAAAGATTTTGATCTGGTTCTATGCCATATCGGAAACAACTAAATAAAATGTCTTGTAAAAAAATTCTTTAAATTAATTTTGTTATTATTGGGAAAAGTTTTTCTGAAAAATATATTTTTAACTTTTTTTTAAAATTTATGGTATATATTAAGATATGAAATAAAAAAAAATGATAAATTTACTGATCTATCTTCATAAAAGGTCTAGTACACAAAAAAATTACGGTTCAAGTTTTATAGTTATTTAAAAAAAATAAATCAATATTTTTTTAATATTATGAAAGTCATCTGCCTTCGTGTAAAGAACTAAAATAATGTTATTTGAAAACATTTTATATATTAATATAAAATAATAATAATAATACATAAATTTAATACTTACCTCAACAGCAGTAGGCAACAGCTTCTTTCACATTTTTAGTACTCATCAGTAGTCGATCAATAACCACCAATCTGGCATATTTTGAACAATTTTTATCAAGTATTATTTACAATAAGGGTCAGGTTGATGTGGGTTTAATCAACTTCTCTAAACGTTTGACAAAATGGGCTACAAGGTCATTCTGACTAAACTTAGAGCCTTTGGTTTATTTATCAGATTTGTGCACATTTTCCAGTCATGTCTGATACAGCTCTCTCAATGGGTTCAATATAAATCTTCTTCGTTTGGAGCCAGGATTCCAACCTGGACCCTTTACTTTTTTTAATATTTATAAACTATATCTCTGAAGTTTAGATGTCATCAAATATTAGCCGATGACTTAAAGCTATACTTACCAGTGGAGAGGATTACAAAAAATTATAAGATGCTCTTAACAGAGTTTATAATTGGTGTGAGGTCAATAAACTGGTGCTCAACGCTAGTAAGTGCTCCGTGATGTGGTGTATTATAAAATTGTGTCCGTTGTTGTGCATATACTAGGTTGAGATTTATTTTGAGAAGTTGTAAGTTATTTAAGAATACAGTTATATTTAAAACCCCTTTTACGTCCTTAGTGACGAGCAAATTGAAATATGGTTTCTTGATATACATATATGGTTATCAATTTATAGTAAACATATATTATTAGTATTGGAGCAAGTGCAAAAAAATTTTTTTTAAATATGTTTCTTTAAACGATGATGAAGTGTACCTATAGGAGAGGGATAGACAATTCAATGTTATTGCAGCGATTTAATTTTGATGGCCTTCAGAAACGTAGAGAATTTTATTCAATAACATATTTGTTTAAAATCGTTAATGGTAGTGTCGTTGGTCTTTTTGTTGGAAGAACTGAAGTTTGTTATTTCCATAGGTGCTGGTAAATCAAGAAACTATTTCTGTCGGCCGAAAACTACTACATATATTATGTTAGGATCACCAACTTATAGAATAACATATGTTCAATTTATAATCGAGCAGCACATCAGTGTAATCTTGGCATGCCATTTAAACGATTCGTTCTTGGTTTCGCCAATTCGTTGTACTTTTATGAACTTATACTGTGTTGCTTCAAGCATCAGTGCCATATGCACGTGTGTTTGTTGTGCTGTTTTTTATTTACATTGTTAATTATGGACTTATTGCTTTATATGGACCTATAAATTACTTTGTGTGGGGCTCAGTTGTAAATAAATAAATAGTGCTTAGTCCTTATAGTATTTTTTTCAGTATACGTAAGTTTCAGTATAAGGGTTTTTAAAAGTGTACAGTTTTCATACTATCGTTTTTAGTATCCCATTTTTAGTGTTCCGTACGGAACACTTATAAGATGACTTCGATGTTTGTCTGTCTGTCCGTCTGTCCGTCTGTCTGTCTGTCTCTCACACCCGATTTTCTCCAAAACTATTTGTCATAGAAAGTTGAAATTTGGTAATAATATAGGAATTGATGGCCTCATCAAAGCCGTGTAGTTTTAAAAGTCAAATTTTGACTTAAGGAGTTAATTTTAGGGGGTGAAATCGGAACTGAAAAAAAAAATTTTTTTTACTAGGTCATCGAGTGTGGTGTCAAATGAAAGCTTGTGAAAACACAAGTAAAAAATATATATATATAATGTAATACTTGCATACACTTTTCTTTGTATTATTTTTCAGTAAAGATTGGAAACAAACTTTGTTGAAAACTCATTTGGGGTGTGTCACTGATCATGTTATACCACCGTAACAACATTTTTTATTTTAAAAGCAATCAACGTACGAAACACTAATTGTGCAAGCTCAACTTGCACTTGACCGGTTATTTAAAATAAATAATCAACTTTATTCATAATGTTTTAATTTGTATGAAAGCAGATACAGTATGAATACACTAGCTCATTTCTTTTTTCTATTTCACACATTAATAATTATATGAAATTTGAGGAAAAAGCCATATATTTAGTTCCTTCTGGCTAAGTATATAATGCTATTAAAATTAAAAAATCTGTAATGATTTTTATTTGGTCGTTCCTTTATATGTTAAACATACGTTTTAAAATATATACTAAATTTAACTTTGGCATGCTAAAGAATGCTAAACATTACTACTCAATATTTTAAAGAAAGAAATGAAGCTTTATGGTGCGACATTAATCATAAAATAATAGGTACCTATCCCCACGTCTCATTCTGTTACATCGCTTATACGTTCTCTATTCAAAATTAACTCAGAATTGGAAAAAAAAATGCTTTTATTTTTTTTTTTTAAATAATTAGTAATCATTCCAGTCCCCTCTACGTACTAATTTTGTTAATATTGGATTAACATAATTTATCTATAGCCACCCCTCTCACTTCAGGGAGATTACGCAAAAACTCTAGCTTTCTTTTCTATTGCAATTACGATAAAGTATCAAGTTTTAAATCAATATCTCGTTGTGTTCGATAGTTATTGCTCCAACACAACAATAATGTTAAATATATTTTTTTCGCCAACCTTAAAGGGGATGTTTTTTTTTATGAATATATTTATGAGCGATGGAAGTAAAAAGGGTCCAGAATAATACTTATGGTTTATATTTAAAAATTATAATATTTATAGTGAAACTTGATATTTTCCTTTACATACCATTTTCATAAAAATTGAAAATGATATCGAAATAACCAAATTTTCAGATTTTTCGACTCCGAGCACATTAAAAATGACATATACCAAGATATATGCACCCTCTCACCCACCTCATTAATATAAGTTCGATAATAGTTTAAAATATTAAAAAGGTAACACAATTTTTCGATTTTTCGATTCCAGGTACCCCGAAAAAGACATATAGTAATATATATATAACCGCCTTCCCTAGCTCATTAACCTTTTATGTGTTTGATCATAAATAAATAAAAATAATCAAAAATAACACAATTTTTAGATCTTTTAACTCCGAAAACTCTAAAAAAGACATACAATATGGTATATATGAAGTAGCCCCTCGAACCCCCTCCACTATCACACTAACCCTTCATATTTTTGACTATAAAAAAGTGAAGCGAGAAAAAAAATTTCATAATGCCGTTAAAAATATACAAAATTTATCGTTAGTGGTTTCGTTTAAATATCAGAATTTAGAAAAGAATAACCATAAACAACCTAATAATTGTAGAGATATTATTAATACAAGGTTCTAATGGGGACAAATATCAAATCAAATAAAGCTTTATCGTAAAAAAGATTGTTCCTTTGTCTACAAAGCTATCTAATCTAACCTAATAACATGGAGTATGAGTTAGTCATTTACATCAATACAAAAATAAGAAAATATAATATAAAAAAAAAATAAAATATGAGTCATATGAGTTCAAGTTAAATAGCAGAAACAATACAATGTCACTACATCAATCAAAATATCAGTCAGTACGAAAACAATGCAGAAACAAGAAAATGACAGTATCATAATTCAGAAAAGACATATACACCTACACGCCATACATACACTCAGCAATCAAAGAGTGTCATCAAAAAACTGCGTAACTGAATAGTAGGCCTTCTCAATCAAGAGCCTCCGAACTTCTCTCCTAAACCGGTTATTATTTAAAATTCTCCTGACGTTCAAAGGCAAGTGGTTGAATATTTTCTTACTCATATATATTATAGAGCCCCTTATTAAAGCTGAAGAGGGAATGGGTAGTGAGGCCACATAAGATGAACGCGTCATGGACGCACAAAAAGCCTCTATCTCTCCCTCAAACTTATTATGTATAAGGCAGGCTGTCTCCATAATAAATATACAAGGCAACGTCAGAATTCTCTTAGTAATAAACACATTCCTGAGAACTTAATCGGGACATATAACGTAGTGCTCGCTTTTGTAGCATAAAGACCTTATTCAGTAATTGGTTAGAGCAGGAACCCCAGAAACATACCCCGTAACGGAGGTGTGATTCAATTAGAGCAAAGTATACATTTCTCGCGAAAGAAACATGCAATTCCCGAGACACTACTCTCAAGGCAAAACATCCCTTGGCAATCCTTTTACAAAGCTGCAAAATGTGAGTAGAGAATTTCAATTTAGTGTCTGTAAACACACCCAAACATTTGTTATAAGTCAAGCCTTCAATAATTTGCGAACCAAGTGAAATATAAAACTGTATATGTTGAACACCCAGATCATATATTAAAATATACTTAAATCGCTAACATATTTTATTAGGTGAATCTTAGGCGATTTATTTTTCTACAACGAATCCGATAAATTTGTTGTAATTGATCTAATGCGAAAACTATGCTCGTTTCAAGTACTTTTCTGAAAACCAAAAAGTACAGACAGGAGTTGCCTTTGCCACTGTTTATCGTTAGTTTGGCTTCGTTTTTCGATTTTATTATCATAGCCAGGCTTAGCGTTAGCTTCAGAAAATATGACCAGCTTAAATCAGGTAGATAGTGTCGTTATTATAATAACGAAATCGCACAAGCCAAATCTGAAGATTATTTATTATAAGATTCAGAACATTGGTAGAGGGAACCCTTCTCTCTAATTTTTTCAGATGAAACTGTCTTGCTTTTTTTTACTTCCCTTATTAAGGCAAGTATTGTATTCGTGAACAAATAATCTTCTAGTTTTTGCATTTCTTCACGTTTCAGGACCACTTTACGAAAAACATAATTTCCAATTTCTGTCAGTCTGTGGATCTGTCGGTCTGCCTGTGTCTGTTTCTTGGCGAAATGCGATATCAATTTTAAATTTTGTACACACGTAATAATAAGAAAGGAACGTATAGTTTTTGAACTGTATCGATTCAAGGGAAGGTGGTGGAATAGATAAATAATAATAATTAATAAAGAAAAGAGAATACAATGAAAAAGAAAAACAAGGTTTTTCCTGGTTTTTAGTAAATTAACAAATTTTAATCATAGTTATTTATAGGTAAAAATATGAAGGGTTAAGCGGGTGAGGGAGGAGGTTGCTTCGAATATATCAAGTTATAGGTTCTTTGCATAGTTCTTGAATCGAGAAATCTGAAAATTATGTAATTTTTTAAATATTTCTTTTTTGCTCAACTTTTTTTTGTGATTTTTTATGGGTCTAGCACATGTGCTTCAAGCAAATCCCTAAATCGAGGGGTGTGCAAAAAAAAGCGATTCACGTTGGTGTTGAATCGCTGTAAATTGTACTTGGTGGGAAACACAATCCTGGACAAATCGTTCCAAAAGGATAATGTTCTCCATATAGAAGACTTTTTGAAAAGACTTTTACGAAGAGTGACAAGCTGAATCTCATATGGATCTAAGGTACGCGACATGTATTCCTGGCATGCATCGCTCTTTGAGAGATTAAGCTGGCTATATCTGTCGAACACTTTCCATGAAAGGGTCTTCAATCAGGCGAACAGCTCGCTTCTCAATACAATCCAGCAAATGCATTAGGATCCTATGTTCGATCGTTCATAGTGAACGAAGAGATAAGCGTACTGTCATCTTAAAGCTGAAGATTGGATTCCTGGTCCTTTCTAGCAGATCGTTAATATAAAGGAGAAAGAGAGTAGGAGACAGGATGGGTCGTCGGATCTGAAATAAACGTCTAACTCGGAGAAAGTTCGAAAATTTACCAGATTTGAAGTGCCAAATTTTTCGCGGTCTAGGCGTCTGTCTACCACTGATCTGTAGATGGTGAAAGCGGTGACGGTGTAATTCTCTGGATTAGTGGTTAAAAACAGGTCAAAAAGGCTGGCGAACTCTCAGTCACGATCAGAAATCCGTGTTGGTTCATTAATAAGCTGAGTAAAGCCATAACTGATTGAGAATGAGTAGGCCTCACGGCCTGATTCATAGGTCGTATTTGAATACGATCAGTTGATGATGTGGCATTAAAGTCGCCCAGGATGGCAATTTCGGCACTTGGATAATTAATCTGTAAATGATCGACGGTGTCTGCAAGATAAGCGAAAAGTGTGCTAAAGTTAGTATTACTTGGTGGTCGATACAGATGGCAGGTAAGCCTTGTGGTGTATTGTACCCTCTCGTTAGCAAGAGAGATCTCTTCTCTGCAAAAATACAGATTTCAAAGTTACACCTAAACCGAGAATAAAAGTCGTACCCAGGATAGAGAAAGTTGACTGTGCTGGTCGATGCACTCAACTTAAGTTCGCGGAGAGCGAGAATTTCATTAATAGTATAAAGTTCTAAGTAATAAAAACCGTTTAAAATATTGAGTTGTAATGCTCGAATTAAGTTATTTTTTAGTGTGAGAGAGGGAAGTTTAATATTTATTTTATATCTGCACACTTGCGGGGGAGTTATTTATAATCACTTTACCAATTTTTTTAAATTTATGTATTTTACACCACCGTTTACATACAAATCTCAATTCTACACACTTGTTACGGAAGGTTTTTACTGTTAAGTAATCATCCAACAAATATTTATAAAACCCTAGATTGTATATCTTATTATATCTTACAATATTAGCATAAGGCGAATTCAACATTAGAGAGATTTTGCCACGCTTATTTTGGTAGACCACTGTCTTTATCTTTATTTGAAGCATGCGCATACCGTTTGGAGCTTGCGCAGTAGTAAAGGGAAGAAATTAAATATAAAACACTCAGCTTGTTATCATTATTTGAAGCATGCGCCCACCATTTGGAGCTTGCGTAGTATTGAAACAAAGTAAGATGAACCTTTCGAAACTTATAAGAGAGGTTATTTGAAGTTCGTTATTCTTATCGCTATTATGGTAGAGCCTGTTTTTTTTTGTACTTAGGTATACAAACCACTAAAAAAATCAAGTAAAATTGAAATGATAATTTGTTATTGCAAATAACACTGACGATAGTTAATTAGTGTTCAGATTATGTTGAGGTTTTGCAATCTTTAGCACAATGGCATTACAGGGTGTGTAGTGCCAATTTCAAATGAAATTTTATTTATCGCACATTCGTATTACCTTGGAAATATTGAAGCAAGTGATAGAAACATGCTAGATCCAACTTTAATCTAGAAACTTGTGTTGACCCATCACATACTAATAACCGGTGTGCATAACCATGAAATGAATGAAAAAAAATCCCCTAGGTTTATGAAGATTGATACTAACCTAACCTTGCAATTCCTTCGTGTTAATACTGCGCATGCTTGAGATAACGATAAAAACAAAGGCATGTGATAAATAAGCGTCGCAAAATCTCTCTATTGAGAACTGCTTTAAAGAGACTAACTTTAACACTAATAAGAATAGTAATAAAAACTAATCCTTATTTTCTTTTAGGTTGTAATAAGACCCATGATGTATGTTGCATTAACTTACGATCACAGATTGATTGACGGACGTGAAGCCGTGCTATTCTTACGTAAAATTAAACAGGGTGTTGAAGATCCTCGTACGATGTTAGCAGGTCTTTAAAAAATTAAAAATGTCACAGAATATACATTTTGTAAAAAATCGCATTTTTATTCAAAATACTGTCAAAATTAGGTTTACCATTTAACATCGTTTCATTTTTTTTTCGCGAACATTTTCGATTTAGTCACAGAGATTAACCTCTCTCTGTTTTAACAATATCAAAGGTAATCTAGGTTTTTCTCTTTACAAGAGATCGATTTTACCCTATATATTTTTGTCATGTCTTATGTTTTATTTATTTGTTAAATATATTATCATTATGTTAAAATGAGTTTTATTCGTATCCTCTTGAAACCAGCTATTTACATAGTATTGTTAAGACAAAATTTAAAGATTTTTTTCCTTAAGTGCCCTGCCCCTTATTGCTTAAAAATATTGTGAGGAGTACTAAAGAGATTATCCCTAGAAGAGTACGCGAATATAGACAGTTGACAATAGGTTTGGCTTTTGAGTTAATTCAACAGGTAATCATAACTTGACTTATTTTCATTTGTGATTTTTTAGACTTTCATGTATGTTTCTGTGGGTAATTGTTAAAAATTTTAAAGGACTCCGCACAAAAGTATAGGAAAAAGCCGTTCGGTTAAAATTTTTGAAATTTTGGGAAAAAGTTCTCCAAGTTTATGTTGAACAAAAGTTCTTGTGGGCACGATGCTCAAAATTCAATAGTTCGGCCGCCACTGGCCTTTGAAACCTAAAAATATAGACCAATTTCTTTTGTTCTCTATTTTTTTAAAATTATTTTTACTTTTGAAGAAAATGTTTCAAACAAAAGATTTCCGATTCTTGCCGGGCTATCACGTGGGACCATCGGCGGCGATGGAACAGCCCCTCCCGTGGGGGACCAGTGTCCCACTACCGAACGCATCAGGAAGTGGGGCACTGTTCCATTCCATAGGAGGTTCTACGTAATGGCCTGGGAAAAATTGGGAATCTTTTGTCTGAAACATTTTCTTCAAAAGTGAAAATATTTAAAAAAACGGAAAGGATCTAATTGGTCTATATTTTTAGGCTTCAAAGGCCACTAGCGGTTGAACTATTTAAGCATTGTGCTCATGAGAACTTTTGTGCTGGGTCCTTTCTTAAGACCTGAATAATGTTTGGTTATTACTTTCGGTGACTTCAGAAGAAAAAACCTATTTCACCTTATAAAGTTAGTATGAGAACTACGTTTTAGGAATAACCTAGACCTGGTAATTCATTCTGGGACTGATAGGACAGAATTTTGAGAATTTTAGAATACAAAAAAAAAATAAACTGCTTTCTCCTTTTTTTTTTCTTTTAATTGTAGGATAGATTATTTGACGCTTCAGCGAGCACCGACCCTCAATTATCGCTATAACAGACGTCTAGTTATATGGTTCTAGAGCTGAAACCGTGTTATGAAAGTACAACGTCATAGGCTGACGCTATAACTTTTTTTCGTCACGTGGTTACAGAGTCGTTACCACTTCTAACCCGTATATATTGAGCTTATGAAAAGCCTCTGCCACTTTAAAGGACACTTGATGTATGATTCTATACTTAACTTTTCTAGGCGTACATATCATCAAAACTTAAGATACACGTTTGGAATACACGGTATACAGGAAGTCAACACATTAAAATTCATATACACTCCCTTAAGTGCGAGCCGTGGCTAATGCACTAGTTTCCAGAATAATTTGCATTACAGACAACGTTAGGAAAGCAGAAGAATTAAAAATCGCAACAGCTTTGGAACAAAACATCGTACAATAACTAAGTCCAGAAAATAACTAAAGAAAAAAATTTATGACAGCATAAAAAAAGGAATCCTACCCCATACATTAGAGGGACCATAGACAGGATTGTAGGCCTTCTGTGGAAGCAGAACATATCAGCTGTATACACATCGTTACGAATAATAAGAAAGACAAAATTAATTGGAAAAATCAGTTTTTTTTTACAGCCAGCATGTTGAATTTTCTCTAAGGGATATGCTGAACAAACTAACAAACTACCAGCCAGATTGGAGACAAGGGAGTTGTCTGGAATCTAGAATCTTTTATTGACAATTATAAGGGTAAACCTGTAACTATTATACAATGAGGTGAACTAATCATGATTATACATTTGTGACTTAATATATTTACATGTCAGAAAAGAAATAACCAACTAAACTCTGGGTAGTGTATTTATATAAAAATGGTGAGAGAGAACTTAAGATATTTCATGAGTATAAACTTAAATCAACTTAAGATTAACTTAAAGCTAATCCTGTGGTAGGGGGGACAAGGAACTTGTGTTCTTTATCCATATGGTTGCAGTGGAGAGCTAACAAATAGAATTTGAATTTAGGTAACTTGAGTACTCAATTGATTGTTCTATGCACCTTATATATGGCTTTTAGGAATTGGAATAGTAAAAATATGTACTATTCTACATCACCCATATAAACACAGAGAATATAGCTATTGCTGTAGAAAGACAAACGCGTGAAACAAAACAACGCTGCAAAACGAAATCTGCTGGCCATCGTTAAAATATGCCCCGTCGATTTCTTAGATATTCCGCTATAATTTCCACTATTGTTATATATATATATATATATATATATATATATATATATATATATATGTATATATATATATATATATATATATATATATATATAATATATATATATATATATATATATATATATATATATATATATATATATATATATATATATATATATATATATATATATATATATTCTTAGTTTTAGTTTTTAGAAATGGAAAAGAGATTTATACACGGGACAAAGAAAGATATGGAAAATGTTACGAAGAGGAAAAGTCAATATTAATGAATACTTGACAATCACAAATATTGAAACAAACGATTGGCACTTTAAACAACTATATGAAAACAAGTCCGACGAAGAAGAGAACATAGCAGAACTCATAAACAACAGACAACAAACAGACGAAAACTATAAAATATTAAGAGAAGAAGTATCGATGGCAATTAAGAAACTTAAAAATGGAAAAGCACCAGGAGAAGATGGGATACCAAACGAACTAATTAAATATGCCGGAGAAAGCTACATATCGGAAATGACAACATTCTTTAAAAAGATATTACAGGAAGTAGAAATATCGAAGGAATGGACAAAAAGCATCACGATACCAATATTTAAAAAAAGGCAGCAAAAAAAAAAACCCGAGCAACTATAGAGAAATATGACTGCTAGCAAGTATTACGAAAGTGTTCACAAGTATTCTGAAAAGTGAAATAGAATATACACATAAGCGACGAACAACAAGGTTCCGCCAAAACAGATCAACCACAGACGCTATCTTTCCAAAGCTACAGAATACCAGAAACCAGCATTTTTTTGTTTCATCGACTTAAGGAAAGCATTCGACAGAGTCAGGTTGAAAGATATATTAGAATTAATGAAGGACTTAATTCCATACCCAATGCCACAAATAATCCAAAAACTCAATCTGGGTAACACAACAAAAATAAGAAGTAATAAAGAATTAACAAAGGAAATAAATATAAAAGTAGGAATAAGACAGGGTGATAGCTTAAGCCCCTTATTATTCTGCATAATAATGGACCAAATCATTGAGGAAGTAAAACTAGTCAACGATGGATATGAACTAGTAGATAAACAAATAAAGATACTGGGATATGCAGATGATATTATTCCAATATCACAATCGGAACACGGCCTACAAAGACTGCTCTATAAATTCAAACAAGTAGCAGAAAGATACAAGATGGAAGTTAATACCGACAAAACGAAATGCATCACAATAGCTAAAGAACCAGTAAGGTGTAAATTAGAAATAAATGGGAAATTAGATAGAGCATTAGGAAATAAAATAGAGCAATTAGAAATTCCCATATCTTGGAGTAATAATTACTAGCTACGGAGATATAACAGAAGAAAGACAACAGACAAATAAATCAGCAGCAATATCAGGAATGATAAATATATGTATGAACAAAAAACCACATGGAACAAAACCAAAAGGACGACCACCAAAGAGATGGAGAGCCAGCTAGACATCCGAATCACAAGAGGCTTAATAACGAAGTAGAACAGGTCTGTGACCTACTCAGAAGAGGAAGTAAGCAAGTAATTTTTAAGTTTGCTTGGGAATTTTGTAAGGCTCATAAATGAGAAAAGTACTTCTAGAGGTTACATTATTCACAATACGTTCCAACCAAGTTATCTTGGTCTTCATCAGTTGTATATAGTGCAAACTTCACAACTTCTCAAACATAGTTTAAATGGCTACCGCTATGATAAAACAAAACAAAACAGCACCTACAAAACTCGAAATATTATTAAATCACCAATTTATTTTTGAAGAAACATAAATACTAACAATGGAAAAAACCCAAAAAAAAGAGAATTTCTAGAAATGATATACATAAAAAAACGACAACGTAATAAACGAAAAAACTAACTATAAAATCTCGAGCAAGTTTTATATGACATTATTGAAATCCATTATGTTATATTTGGCATGTACAGCTGTATTTCCCCATAAAACCCCCTTAAAGTGGAATTTAACCTACATTTCAAACAGCTAATCGATGATGATAATATTAAATGTAAACAAAGTAAAAACTAATTCTCACCAAAATTAAAAAAAAAAAAAAAAAAAAAAAATAAACCGAATCACACCGCCATGGAGATATGTCGAATACGTGTTGTATCTGTCTGTTAGAGTGAAGTGTGCTCATGTATTTAGTTATAAATACAACTGATGAAGACCAAGATAATTTGGCTGAAACGTATTGTAATAAATATGAGCTCAAGAAGTACTTTTCTCATTTATGAACCTTAAAAAATTTCCAAGAACACTCAAACACTAAGAATATATATATATATATATATATATATATATATATATATATATATATATATATATATATATATATATATATATATATATATATATCGGCATCTCTGAGAAACTCGACAAGGCACATCTTAATAATCCGGCGATAGCCAGACGGCGACAGCTAGCCGGCAACCTTTTGTTCCACCTGGTGGTGTTTTTGTGGTGATAGCTGTATCTTCTGTGACATAAGTTAAAGTTTTTTCTTTGCAACAGAATTTTTTAATCAAACAATAAAAATTATGTTGTCTTACTGCTGGAGGACATCGTCAGGTCCAGCCTATACCTATTTAGGGGGGGCTTGGTTCGTTCTTCACAGTGGACTGACTTTCCTGAGAGTTTCATTAAAAGTAAAAACTTGTTAAAAAAGGCAGTTCTTTGTTTGCATATGTCTCTCGCACTCTCTGGAGGTTATTAACTTTAGATCGTACAATTTTATTATAAGGGAGTTTTTTTTGGAAATCTTTCCCCTATCATTGATTTTTGGTAGTAAAGTTCAATTATAAGAGAGTTGTTGGAAGGAAGGGGCTGAGAGGCTCTTACGTGGCCATTTTTTCCAAGCTGTACTGTAAGAGAAGGTTTTTCAAGAGTGTCATAGTCACAGAAGTGGGGTAAAAAAATTAAATCTCCACGGCCCTGGTTATACACTCTGTATATCAGATACATAAGTATTAGTTGTAATACGTAAACATTTTTATGTTTGTGAAGAAGTGGTTTAAAAATGGTACGTTTAGTTCCACCTATAAGAATTTGTATAATCTGCAAATAAAAATATTTGTCACTTTTTGTGGCACACCGCTTACATAATTTTTCAGAATAGTGAAGTAATTTCTAAACGGAGTCCAGATCTACTTTAGTTTCATACATTTCCTCCATATTCGTTTAGTCATTTTTCTGTGATGCCGGAACTGACACACATATAAAAAGTTTACTTCTTCACAAAAGTTTGTTACTGAATAATTCTTGAAAACATAACGTTCGAATAGATTAATTTTCGAAAAGCTAAACGTTCGAAAATTACGAGCAACCAAATTCAACAACATTCTTAATTAATTTTTACCTAAAAGCGTAATTTTAAGATAACATAGAGAGAGTACGGCTTCGGTTAGATGAGAAATCATGGTTCTTGTGATTAGATTGTATCAAATTGAAGTAGCTTTCTTATATTTCGCCTGCGATTGCATGACCTCATTTTCTCTGAAAAAGCCTCGCGCAAACGTCGAAACGTCATATAGGTTTGGTATAGTCTATTTTCAAAAGTCATTTTGCAACGTAGATAGAAATTAGTTTAGATTAATTAATTAATTTAGTTGCGGTTTAATTTAGATTTATATAGAAATGAACTAAAGTTTCTCCGTAACTAGTTTGGTTTTGTAATTTTTGATTTATTACTGGCAAAAGTAACTTCCGGTTAGTTTAAGTAATCCTGAATTAAACTCTGATATTATTAATATCATATTACTTGAATTTACCTTTGTCTACAACTAACCAAAGTCTATTAAACCATAAAACACAATTATTTTAATTAAATCTACATTGAATATTAATTGAATTACATATATATTTAATTACTAATCAGTTTAGCTTAGACTTAACTGAACTAACCAGAGTTTACCTGGTTAACTAGTTTTTTAAGAGTTTAGTGAGTTAAGGTTATGTTAAATCATTGTGAATTATTATTATGAATTTATTTGAAGAATTCAATTGTAGTTTAATTTAAATATACTGAATTAGCTTCAATTAACCTTTTTGTTAGTGACTGGTTTGGTTAGGTGAATCTTATGTAGTAGCTAAGAGGGGTTAGTCAGGTAATCTTAAACTCTGATTTAATTAATAGATTATTACCTGAACTAAGCTCTGTTCGCGACTAATCAAAATCTAACTGGCCATCATAAAAAATTAGCATAAATTCGAGGCCCTGGTGTGGTGGTCCATAGCTAAGAGGAAGTTAGTTAAGCTTAAGCTCGAGGGAGTCTAACACTTGAGCTGCTTTCATATCACATGGTAGCATATATAGACCAGAACAGTGGAGCCTGCCTCTACTGTAGGTAAGGATAGACACTCTCCAATAAACATTTACTATTAGAAAGGGAAGACTGGACACATAAACTGTTTTCTTAAAGGAAGATGTAGTATACAGATCGATCCAAACTCAAGCAGGGTGCAGGTGGCTATCAGGGTCCCTGGGCAGTTATGCGTAGGTTTTTTAAGCAGAAATCTGAGCTATCTTCATGTCTGGCTGGGAAATGCTGGGTACCTAGCCAAATGAGTGTCTCGGGTAATGGAATGGCAGAATATGAATCCCGTATGATATGGACAATGCAGCGATTGCAGATCTGCTAAACCATAAGTTCATGAGAGATTGAAACGAGGCACCAGGAATGAGATAATCTAAGAATCTCATAAGAGAACTTAATCTTGCGTATACCAGAACTGAAATTAAACAAGAAAGATCGAACATGGTAACAGTAGTCCCTACAGAACAGTGCCACCTGAACGGACACCTTGCTCGCGTCTTCGTCAAAGGAGATCCAGAGTGCAAATGGGGCTTGGAGGAGGAAGAGACATCTCTTCATTAGCTACATTCTGCCCGGAAATCACACGAGCAAGACAAATTCGCCTGGAATACCCAATAATCGTGGATCTAGTATATAGTAAGTAACCTGGAAAGCTGCTGTCCTTTTTAGAGGATGTTGGCCTTCCTCGATCCTAAAGTGAGACAGGTGCAAAACAGGCCCTTAAGACGCCTAAAAACTGTAGGCATTCGAGCCACCTGTTAATCTATCTACCATAAATTTCGTTTCTGATTTATTTTTCCGAAAATGTTGCCGAAAATTTTAATCTTGAAAATTTTGTTTTCGAGAAATTGGTTATTCATTCGAAAATTTCGGATGTAATATTTTTAAAAATTTAGTCTTTTGAAAATTTGTTTTCGAAAATTATTATTATATACTGAATAAGCTTCTATTACAATTTTCGTGTGTATGGATGTGCCCAAATTCCTTTTCGAGGTATCTAAGTTCTAGTAGAAAGTGGATGTTTATACTTTCATAGCTCGTACAGCTTTAACGAGCAGGAGGAACCTAAAAAGAAATAATGCCGCTCCATTTCCTAGATATTACTAGAATATTTAAAATCTATTGTTTTATACTTCACAACCAGGTATTGAAGTACTCTTTCTTTTTGCCAATACTGATATTGTCAGTATTTGGGTAAATATATGCTTTTATTCAGTGAAATTAAGTATTGCAGACCTTTTAATGAGGTAACAGCCTAGACTTTGTAAAACAATAAGTACGTTTTGATCAGCCGTAATAACGAAAATACTATACCTACTTAAAATATTTTAATTTCGTATTAAAAAAAAGACGTTATAATAAGTTACTTTTCAGTTCAATAAAAAAATAATACTGACATATGAATTATTTAGTTTCTTGCTTATTTAAGTATTATAAGCTGAGAAAGGACAAGGTGTCAAAAGTTTCATCGCTTAATTTTGAACGCAAATGGTTGCAGAAGTTACCAGTGGAAGAGAACACACGCTCAGATTCAACACTGGCTGTGAAATAGACAATAATTGATTGCAAGCCATTTCAAGGTACTTGTCTCTTTGTCCACCATTTTTAAAAAGACTCATTTCTATTTTTATCAGCGTGTGTATATCATCATAAGTCTACCTTTGCTAGAAGTACCCCCTGTTATAAAGATGGTTGGATTTCTGGAACGAAAATAAAGAAATAAAACAAATTACGTATTATCTGAACATGAATTAGCTATTTTTTAATAAAATGGAA
The DNA here is from genome assembly GCA_019049505.1 of Pachyrhynchus sulphureomaculatus. Taxonomy (NCBI): domain Eukaryota; kingdom Metazoa; phylum Arthropoda; class Insecta; order Coleoptera; family Curculionidae; genus Pachyrhynchus; species Pachyrhynchus sulphureomaculatus. The sequence goes on along the minus strand of CM032446.1, from coordinate 84,181,092 downwards.
GTACGAAAAATATATATAAAAAAAAACCGGTCAAGTGCAAGTTGAACTTGCACAATTAGTGTTCCGTACGTTGATTGTTTTTAAAATAAAATTTTTTGTTAGGGTGGTATAAAATGATCAGTGACTTCACAAAACACACCCCAAATGAGTTTTCAACAAAGTTTGTTTCCAATCTTTACTGAAAACTGGTGACCTTGAAATTTTGTTTTTTTTTTTATATACCAGATAAATTATTAAAGGTAATGTACTCTGTATCTATACACCGTGGAGAATATTCCAGAATTTTTTGAAAATTTTTTGATCAGTACTTTTCGAGATAAGGTAGGGGACAGCGATTTTTTAAAAGTAATACCAAGAAAAGTGTGCGCAATTATTACATATATATATATATATATTTTTTACTCGTGTTTTCACAAGCTTTCATTTGACACCACACTCGATGACCTAGTAAAAAAAAATTTTTTCACTTCCGATTTAAACCCCTCAAAACGAACCCCTTAAGTCAAAATTTATGTTACGGTGGTATAAAATGATCAGTGACTTCACAAAACATCTGATGACCTTGAAATCGTGATAATTTTTAAAGGTAATGCACTCGTGATAATTTTCGTTCAATCTACACCCCGTGGAGAATATTCCAGAATTTTTTCGAAATTTTTTGATAAGTACTTTTCGAGATAAGGCCCAGGACAGCGATTTTTCGCGAATTTTTAAAAATAATACAAAGAAAAGTGCGCGCAAGTATAATATTATATATATATATTTTTACTCGTATTTTCACAAGCTTTCATTTGACACCACACTCGATGACCTAGTAAAAAAATTTTTTTTTTCACTTCCGACTTCACCCCCCAAAACTAACCCCTTAAGTCAAAATTTAATTCTCAAAACTACGTGGCTCTGGTGAGGCCATCAATTCCTATATTATTACCAAATTTCACCTTTCTATGTCAAATAGTTTCGGAGAAAATTGGGTGTGACAGACAGACAGACAGACAGACAGACAGACAGACACCGAAGTGATCTTATAAGTGTTCCGTACGGAACACTAAAAAGGTATTTATAAGTGCAATCCTGATATTTAAATGTATTCTTTTATGTTCGGTATCCCAGTATTTTCGAAATATAGGATCCTGGTATGACATTCTCGTTCGCAAGTGCTGCCCATTATATTATATGACTCATGACCGTATACATACACATCAAGAATATTCGCAGGTCCTTTTCTTAACTGAATAACTGTATAATGTATTCATCGCGTTTCTCAAACAGTTTAAAAAACAATAACACAGACATCATAAGCCTGCACAATATTAAGTATTTTCACAGAAAATATAGCTACAGAAATAAAAACAGGTGGAACAAAACGTAGCCGCTAATCGAAGCCGGCTAACTACCGCCGGATCGTTAAAAGTGTGCCTCGTCGTGGTTCTCAGAGATGCCGCGCAAGTAGAAGTTGTATTATATGTAACAAAAATAGGCAAAAAGTGCGCGGCATCTTTGAGAAACTCGGTGAGGCACCTTTTAATGATTCGGCTTTAGCCAGCCGCCTTCATTTTGCGGCGACGTTTTGATCCACGTCTTTGTTTTTTGTAACGATAGTTTTATTTTCTGTAGTATTTTACGAGATGCAACGCACATACGAGTTTCTGTTAATTACCTGAAACTGCCAAACTAGCAAAACGAGTGAATAGGAATACAACTACCTTTAAAATGTTACACCAGATTTCCTGAAGGGACTACTCGTCTCGTCGGCTCGTCTTTGTAATGTCCAAAGTTTCATAACTCACTTACCGAACAAATTAGATCAAGATCCCGACAAAAGCTTTCATTTTGTACATCTGGGCTTCTTGTCCAAAAGTTGACGATTTAGCGGGAAATACCACGAACTGGTGGTATAAATAATGTAAAGCTTACACCTACTAAAATTGTGTGCGTTTTGCTTGGTATATTTTTTAATACAGTTAGTGCATGCTTAAATAATTCACTGATTTATCCAGATCGTTTATTAGTGCAGTAAAAAAAGCATTTGAAATTGCACAGTCTAGATACAGCAATATTATGATTTTATCTTCTCTGGGGTATTACCAGGGGTATTGACCTGAGTTTTAAACCTCGAAAAACTTGTGCTCTTGTGTTTATAAACAATAAGTTTTCAAATCGCGTTTTTTGAGCTTAAAATGTGAATAACTCCGGTTATATAAATCGGCTCGAGACAAAAAACCAAACTCTTCATGATGAATATTCCACCTCGTTAGTTTTAAGTCGCTCAAGTACATATGTAATCAACAAAATTTAAAAAGCAGGCAAACACTGATTTTTTTTGCATTTTATTGTATAGGTCGACTACGTAAACCGATGAGCTTGAAATTTTCAGAAAGTATGCCTTTTGTTATAGCAAAAATACCCACATTTTGGTAAAAAATATTGAACCCAGTGGGCACAATTGATTTTGTTATTTAAAATTTGAATTGCCCGCCATTTTATGCCATTTGGTCCCAAATGGATCTTTTTTTTTTTCAAAATGATGTCAGCTTTCCCATACTTTAAAAAAAAATTTTTTGGAGTCTTTTTAACCGTTTTTTTTTTACATATGTTTGTTAATCAAATAACAACAAATGCGGTTTTTCGGCCATACTGAAAAAAAAATTGAAAATTTTTTATCACATTTTCATTTTAGTTAACAATTTTTTTTCAAAGTGACCGAAAAAACACATTTGTTATATTAATATATATTAATAAAAAACGGTTAAAATGACTACAAAAATTTTTTTTTTAATGGCGTCGGAAAGGTGGCGTTGAGACTTAAATTTTGCAAAAAAAAGATCCATTTTGGTCCAAATGGCAAAAAAATCAAATTTCAAATAATAAATTCAATTGTGCCCATTGGGTATTTTTGTTATAACAAAAGGAATTTTTTTTTGAAAGTTTCAAGCCGATCGGTTCTCTTAGTCGTCCTGTACAATAAAATAAAAAAAAAGTTTTTTGCTGTTTTTCAATTTTGTAAGTTATGCATGCACTTGAGCGACTTAAAACTAACGATGATTTGTTGGAATTTGCAATACGAAGAGCTTGGTGTTTTTTTTGTCTCGATCCGACTTATATAATCGGAGTTATTCACATTTTAAGTTTAAAATATGCGTTTTGAGAACTTAAATTGAGCACAAATTTTTCGAGGTTCAAAACTCAGGACAATACTCCTGGTGATACCCCTGAGAGGATAAAATTATAATATTGCTGTATCTAAACCATGCCTATCTCATTATTATTATCACCTTTTTTACTGCACTATATTTACAAAGATAGTCCATCTTGTAGATAAATAACACAAACAAAATATTTATGGTTATTTTTAGTGTTCCGTACGGAACACTTATAAGATCAATGTCTGACTGTCTGTCTGTCTGTCCGTCTATCTCACCCGATTTTCTCCGAAACTATTTGATATAGAAAGTTGAAATTTGGTACTAATAGAGGAATTGATGGCCTCACCAGAGCCGTGTAATTTTGAAAGTTAAATTTTGACTTAAGGGGTTAATTTTGGGAGGTGAAATCGGAGATGAAAAAAACAATTTTTACTAGCTCATCGAGTGTGGTGTCAAATGAAAGCTTGTGAAAACACGAGTAAAAAATATAGATATAATGTAATAGTTGTGCACTAGAGTGACCGGATCTCATAGAGGGGGAAAAAAATGTCGGAATCTTGTTCGTCTGGACCCCACAAAACGATTCCCCTTTCCAGATATTGAGATAGCCGAAATTTGAGCTCGATTAAACGACGTTAACCCGTGCCGCTCGTCGCTTAAAGTTTGAAAAAATCCAAATTTTTGGCCAAAAAGCTGACATATGGAGCCATAACTCCAGAACGGTAAATAATAGAAACACGCTTAATATCTCAAAAGAAAGCTAATGTTGTTCTTCAAAATTTCTGTTCTATACATAATTGTTGTTATTTTAAGTCAAACCGAGTTACAACAGCCTTTAGCCCCAAAAACGTGACCTGGTACCATTAGGAGCATACTTCGTATATTTTGTTATTAAATGATAAATTTTGCTTTTTTTTTTTGGTATATTTTTGAGTTTAAAGTAGAAATATAATAAAAAAACAAGTAATACTGATAAGTCTAATGACATTTTTTATTTTAAAATATAAAAATTAGGTATATAATACATACAAAACAGACACAGAAAAGATACAGACGTAGTACCTACATGAGTTGATAATTTTACATAGTTATCTAATCTATTCTAGAGCTTTTGTTAAAGTAGTTTTTGAAACGTCAGGATATAATGCTCGGCATTTACTTACAACTTGCAGGACATATTGCTTTTGGTCTTCATCTTTTGTCAGAAGGTCGTTAGAGTCGGTTATTAATTTAACACCACGCTCAGCCATATCATTAACTACTTTTAATGTTTTGACAATTTTCAATCCTTCTTGGAAGTCATTATTTTGAGGCCAGGTGTTTGGATGTTGTCTTAGGAAATCTGTTTTTATATTAAATTGGTCAAAGAATGTAAACGTTTCTTTGGTAAGTAAATTTACCAATCCTCCATCAACTACCTCTTTTAAGTTTTCTTTCCTAACTTTTGGATTTACAACCCTAGCGTGCTGTGATGGTTCATCTGTGCTACTGAGCAATTTATTAGCCATTAACAACTTTTCATCCTCTGTAATGGTGGGATCAAAAAACGATAATCCCACCAACTTTGCATTCAAATACCCCAAATGGTTTGAAAATTTGGTCAGGGCTATTTCTGCAATGTCGTTGTCACATTCTTTATAGTCTAACATACTATGCAAAATACCTAAATCTTGCTTTGGTGCAAGATGAGCTTTTGGAGCATTGAACCAAGCTTTACAATAAATTTTAACTAGGAAAACAGAAATGGTACGCACAGAACTTTCTTCTTCTTTAGACATCTTAAATTGACGACGAAAAATGAACATTTTTAAGCAGTAAATAGCCTTTGCCATCCACCTAGCGTGATGAATGGCTCCTGGAGTTCTAAAACCCACAACATTGCCGTCTAGTGATCCAACAAATACGAGAACCAACTGCAATAGCTCCTTGTAGTCATCTCTGGGGTGGCTCTCAGTTAATTTGGTCTCGAATTCAGCAGTAATATTTGCAATTACTTCTGGAGTTAGCTGCTTTTGTATTAGATTGTCACTGATACCTGTGTCGTATTTTCCTTTGTCTATCTTGGGCCACGCAGTGAGGAATCTCCTGAAAATGTCTGGATGAGGTCCAGTGGTTGATCCCATTTTTGTGTCGAATACGCCTCTTAACAGAATTTCCAAGATATGGTGACGGCAAGCTAGGTATAACAATTCTCTTCCTAAAGGATGCTATACACGCTCCGGTATACCTGCACAGGCAACCTGTGCAGGTATACCTCAACAGGTTTACGTGCACAGGTTAGGACCCACACACGCAATGGTGAAACTGTGCAGTTCTCGTTGAAAATTATACTGGAGACGCGGGAGAATGTACTACTAGCCTTTATAGCTCTTCATATAATAAATAATATAAACCACCAAACCACCAAAATATAAACTTTTTATGCAAACCTGCTCTTTTGAAACCTCACTGAATAAAAAAAAAATGATAAATACCATTGCGCATTCTTCTGCGCAACTCTGGCACAGGTAAAAATATGTGTTTTTCCATATTTTACTCAGGTCGCCTGTACAGTTCAAGAAACCTGTACAGGTTTTGCAATACACTCTCCGGTTTACCTGCGCAGGTCTACCTGTGCAGGCAAACCTGTCAGGTAAACCGGAGCGTGTGTAGCAGCCGTAACATTTGCTCCAATATGACGCATGCTCCTTTGAGTCTTCCCGTGTTGGATGCTGTAGTGTCGAAGCACATCGCCTTGACGGTGTTGAGAAGACCCCATTCATGTAGGCATTCATATACGGCTACGGCTTGCTCCTCTCCAGAGCTGTTTGCTGTTACAGGAACTCCCAGCAGCTGTTCCTTTTCGCCATATGAAATAGCTATAGCTATTCGTTCACATTGTTCATTTTTTAAAACACCCGGTAAAAGTTTACCGTCCCAATGGACAACCATGGGCTCTTTTTCAGGAATGTTTACTTTATCAAAAATTTTTTTATATATATTGTTCTCTGAACATTTGCCTTCTATCATGTAATAAAGTTTTCGAGACTTTGAACTCAAGAGGGTCAAGGTTTAGTGCTTCTAGAGTAGCTATTAAAATTCTCGTGGCATTTCTGTCGGATACCTTACATCGATCTAATAAAATGGACAATTTCATGTTTAAAATCTCTTTAACGCCCCTTGCAAATGAAACTTTCATCCTCTTGCTCTCAGATGGTCCTGGATCTTCTGCAGCTTCTTCAGGGATGTTCATTTCCTGCAAGCTCTCAAGTTCCTGGTAGATGCTGTCCTCTTCAGTGTCTTCTTCTCCTTCTTCGAACTTGTCTTCATCATCCGTCTCTAAGAAGCAACAAAAGAAAGAGAAAAAAAAAGACTATAAAAACTTGTCGTTTTAGCAGAATAATAATAATACATAGGTACTAAATTACCTACTTCTAATTATCAAAAGGTATTATTTAAAAAATATAAACTCAATCATAAAGATGCCAAATCATGCTCTCATGTACAATTTTCTTTCAATTATAATGAAACTATTTACTTATTTGTTTATCTATTTTTTAGAATACTAATAATAAAAAAAAAACTCACCAATATCAAAAGTTGCTTCTTGGATTTGTCGGTTCATTTTTGCACCTTGATTTCTTCAGCTCGAGACAACTTGAGATCCACTCCAGTCATGGAACCTGGGCGGCCCTTCTGCCTCTGTTTCACGAGAAACGCCTTATCTTCTTCCGATTTCATCAGAGCCAAGGCATCTTGTTGAGCAATATCAAAGGGATCATCCAACTTTTCAACAAACTGTTTAAATTTGTTCTTGGCCGTTTTCGATGTTTTCTTCCGGTCTTTTTGAAGAGTTCTCCACTCGGCGTGAAGTTTTTCCAGCTTAGTAATTGCATCTTGCTCATGTTTAGTCGGGATTCGAGCTTTCTCCCAAAAAATGAACACTTCTCGTATTGTAAGTTTTGCTGATTCTCTTACAGTTAATTTCACAGTACGTAAATTATAAAATAAAGCACACAAAACTTGACGATTTGAGGGTAGTTTACAACCGGTGATCTGGTGAATGGGATAGCCCACAAGAAATATTTTATCCTTGGTCCGGCTTTGTACACCTGATGTGGATGCCATTTCAGAGGCCAATAGGTAAATAACAGTTAACTTGGAAAATGAAACAAAATATATTGCAAACTTTAATTTCAATAAAATGTTTTCAAATGTCTTTTAAAATAATACTATAATAGTTATAAAAACAATAACATACACACACTTGGAAAATTAAAAAAAAAAACGTTAAAATATCTTCACTAGATAATTGTTCGATCTAACCAGCTCAAAGGCACTTTAGAAACTAAACTGAATAAATAAAAGGTCGGTTGTACGCTGAAGTAAAATCACCATCCCTAAAATAGAAATTAGATTCACCCTCCTTTTTACCTGACAAACGGGTCTTTCTTTGGTAAACTAGTCAGGTAATCCCCATATAATAAAAGATTAAATTTGAACAAAAGGCTCTTTATGTTTGAAAATTGAGTTCCAAAATACTTTTTAACAAAAAAATGTTAATTCCGAGACACATTATGTAAAAACCCGTAAAATTCTTAGAATACTCCCAAACTGGCTCCTACTGGTACCATGTCACGTTTTTGGGGCTAAAGGCTGTTGTAACTGGGTTTGACTTAAAATAACAACAATTATGTATAGAATATAAATTTTGAAGAACAACATTAGCTTTCTTTTGAGATATTAAGCGTGTTTCTATTATTTACCGTTCTGGAGTTATGGCTCCATATGTCAGCTTTTTGGCCAAAAATTTGGATTTTTTCAAACTTTGAGCGACGAGCGGCACGGGTTAACGCCGTTTAATCGAGCTCAAATTTCGGCTATCTCAATATCTGGAAAGGGGAATCGTTTTGTGGGGTCCAGACGAACAAAATTCCGACATCGATATTTTGCGGTCACCCTATTGTGCACACTTAGTTTTGGGAGGTGAAATCGGAAGTGAAAAGAAAAATTACTAGTCTTCGAGTGGGGTATTGAATGAAAGCTTGTAAAAACATGAGTTCAAAAATATATATAATGTAATACTTGCGCACACTTTTCTTTGTATTATTGTTTAAAAAATTGCGAAAAATCGCTGTAGTGGTCCTAACAAAAAATGTTTAAAAAGTTCTGGAATATTCTCCACAGGGTGTAAATTAAACGAAAATTATCACTAGTGCGTTACCTTAAATAATTAATCTGGTATATAAAAAAACAAAAATTTCAAGGTTATCAGTTTTCAGTAAAGATCAGAAAAAAACTTGGTTGAAAACTCATTTGGGGTGTATTTTGTGAAGTCACTGATCATTTTATACCTCCCTAACAAAAGTTTTTATTTTAAAAGCAATTAACATAGTGAACACTAATTTCGCAAGTCCGATTTACACTTGGCCGGTTATTTGTACTTTAAATAAATAAATCTTTGTCAGATATTTTTGACCTAAAACAAATGTGGCGGTTTCATTATTTTATTTGTATGTGTTTTTTTGTTAAGAAAATTACACTGCTGTCTGGAATTTTTTTAAATGGATTCAATGATTTTTAGCTGTATATACGTAATTCATTTATATACTGTATACAGGGTGGTCAATAAATTTGGCAAATAGGAAACTCTCGCATTTGGCATATTAAGAAAAAAACCTTTTTTTCTTCAAAGAATTCCAGAAGAAATATATAGGATCTGCCAAAAATAAAATGTAATTTGATAAAACTCAAAATACTTAAAATTGTCTGCCTGTGATGTCACATAATGCAAAAAAAAACAGATCACCGAGATATAATCTCTTTTTATAATCTGAGCCCGCAGTTACTTCTAAATCTGATCCTAATTAATAAGTACCAAGATTGTTGTTTCATCTGTTGAACTATTTCGGAAGACGTGTTTTGTTGGTTGATACCGAGTTGCCGTAAGGGTTGGTGAAAGGCAATAAAAAGTTCCGAGTTGCGGTACAGACCTTTTTCGAACCCAAAATTGACGGCCGAGTTGCAGTCCGTCACAGGCAGGTATAGAGCTATAAGTATGCAAGTTATGTGTGAAAATTAAAGCAAAAGACATATTTCAGTAAATACTATATTTGTAAGACATGTATTTGACCAACGTTACAGCATCAATTTCTTTATGTATCTACATATTGAATTATCTTATTTCCTAAAAATGCTGAATTGTACCTATTAGGCGAACACTTTGGTGCACTGGTTTGTACAGCGTTGATTTCGTGTATGTTTCATATCGGAGTCGGGGAAAGTGTTCAGCACATTCGGATCTGCTGCCACCTCCCGCCGAATCATCTTTCTTGGTCTTTCGTTGTAATGTTCCTCGTTGGCTCTCTTCTTCGCTGCGTTGTTAATTTTTTGGCGATTCAGTACTTGTTCATTATCTGTTGATGTTGATGATTGCTAGTTTGTCGTGAAAATATGTCGTCTGGTCCAATGGTATAAACTTTGACAGTGTAGTTCTTGTTTGTGCAGACCCAGCACATCTCTTCTGTCGATTTTAAATGGCGATATTGTCGAAATTTGCAATTTTCCAATAGAATCAAAGTCTGGCCTTTCTCGATCAACATTCTCTGTAATTAGACCATGTTGACTTGAAAAAAGTTTAAACGTAAACTAGTAAATTTCAAAAATGCCCTTACGTTTTATACTTTTGTCTAATTTAGATTAACCTTAATTTAATGTATTAATATTTAAGAATTAATAATATTTAATAATTTAACCCTACCTACCTGCCGATTTGTCGATTACTGGAATTCAGATGCAAGGCAGGTCAAAATATTTATAACCTTCTAAAGGCCTTAGGCGGACCGCAACTCGGTATCTACGGCTTTGTTGTATCCCAACTTGTCAGCTGGGCTAGTTTCGACAGAGGGGAGAGCAAAAATCAATATTCTTATTGCCGTATTTGTATCTCTGGTTGATAACAACAGAATGGTAAAGAGCCTACCTATCCTTTATCAAGGCCAAATTGACAGAGGAAATGGCAGGGCTTTTGTATCATACTGCTATGTTACGCAAATACGGTGAGTATGATTTGTCGGCTTCCTGCCTGTTGATGGTTATCTGACGAAACGCTCCTGCTGAGATTATTCGCCAGATGGGGAAGCAGTAAATAACTGCTGAAATATGGATTATGTTCAATATTGGTAGTTATTAATATGTTTTTTTCTTTTGGGGTGAACATGACCTATAGCCATTGTGACTGCGATATGCATCTTGGCTAAAAATTCGTCTATCAATCTATGGCTGGTAAGGGTTGGTCTCGTGTATATTGGGTTGATAGTAGTGTAGCCAAAGGAAGTCAGGCGGAGAATATGTCTCCAACTCTACATATTTTGAAAAAATTGTACAAATTTGTAACCTTAAATTTCAGTGGAAGAGTTTTTTTCTTTGAAATGTTCCTTTTCTTAATTACTGATATTTTTATAGGCTTGAGGACAGTTTAAAGTGTGAAAGTTCCATTGCAAGAGAGGGCTTTTCTGGAGGTCTACCCAGGTTAATGATTGTGTTGGAAAAAACCGAAAGGATTTGTTTGGAGATCTCCTCCCTGGTCACTGATTTTTTTATTTATAAAGTTAAGAAGGTTTCATTGTAAAAGAGGTTTTTTTTTAATCGAGAGTTCTCCCATTGGTTACTGATTTTTTTTTATTATAAAAAACTTTCTTTAAATTCGTTCGGCCCTCCTGCCTTTATTTTCTTTTTTTTTTTTCTAATCTGTGCAACTGATTACTGTTATATTACATATGGATGGTAGTCTCAATATGGTTCGACAAATAGGATCGTAATAAATCATTGGCGAATTTTAGTTGTTTTTAATTATATTTGTTTGCTGGTGACTCATATTCGTGATGCTGTTTAGCTGTTATTTTTAGTAATTGTTTCTGTCATATGCGTCTCTGTTAAAAATTCCTATATCAATCTATGACTTATATGAAAAGACCTTTGGCAGGCTTGCTTTGTAATATTGAGTGGCCATCAGTCAAAGATACAACTTTTTGTCTCCTACTAATAATTGGCCAACCCTTTTTTGAAAATAAAGCCACTCTGTGGTTCAAAGCCACATACCATATTCCGAGATAGAATGTACCTTAATCGTATAAACAATGATGATTAAGAATAATTAAAGACTTCTTAATAATCAATACACAAGTTAAATAGGCTTTAACAAAAAAAGCGCAGACAAAAAAATATTTTCCTCGTTGATTTCAATAAAGTTTTAGTTCACCGTAAAGTTCGAAAGTTTACTAACAATGGCAAAACCCTTTCCTTTTGGGAAGTCCTATAACGAAAAAGCTAAGCTCTGGCTTCCGTAAGACGGCTCTAAAGTTAGAAGACGCCTTCACAAGCTTTGTTTGTTTTATGTTCAAATGAGTAGCTAAACGGGGAGCTTACGTGAGCTTTAGAGTTGGGAAGTTGCAAGTCAGTACGGCTCTAAAGTATAGCGAGAGTTTCGGCGAACGTCGCTTTACAACGCTCAAGGTATAAACACTTATCGAACTAATTTAACTTATTATCTATATTACTCCTCGGACAAAGCGGGTTTATACATTAACTTGCTAAGTAAAAATGTCATCAAGTAGATACTTTGACAAAGTATCAGTACGGTAGATTCGCTTAGTTAAGGGCAGTGAATCCTTACGTTTACGAACTTGTAACTAATTTAACCTAATATTTATATGTATTTACTAAGTACATATAGTTTCTGTGGCAAAGTCTCAATACAGCAAATTCTCTTGATTAAAGGTAGTATGCCCTAAGGTTCCTAAATTTGTAGACAATGTTATGGTAAAGTGTTGAATGAGGTGTAGCCATATAAAAATTGCCGTAATCTAGTCCAATTTAGCTAACCCTGTACTAATGTCAAAAAAATGAATTTAGAATATATATTACTCTTTGGGAGAAAGCGGGTGTATACATTAAGTTACTGAATAAAAATGTTATCAGGTAGATATTTTAATATAATATTGTAGATGTGCTTAGTTAAGATCCGTATACTTTGGCATTGTTAACAAAATTATAATGTTATGGTAAGTGAACGGTGGTCTTAAAAAAATGGCCTACTTGAATGCCACCTGAACCAGATAAACTAATTTAACTTATGATATATAATACCCTTTACACAAAGTGGGTTTATATCATGGGCGTAGCCAGCCTTTCAGTTGGGGGAGCAGCTTCTCAAAACCCTCTTTCATTAATGGAGAAAAAGGAATATACCTATAAAAAATAACTGAATTAATTAGTTTATTAGTCCAGCATTAATTTTCTTGGATTAATCTCAAATTTAATCACTACTTCCTTTAAAAATTCTTCATAATTTTTGGAGATGAATGTTATGTAGGCGGTCATCATAGAGGGTCCCGCCGAGCGATCAGTTCCTATCGTGCTCGCAGCCAAGTCTTTATTCTTCTGAGGGTGCACAAAGACCGTTCAATAGTACAAGTCGTACATGATTGTGGCAGCAGAGTCAAAAACGCTTTTTTTATCGTAGGAAAAAAAAAAACAATCGGCTTCTTTGATCACTTTCGCCAAGTTGAGATCTTTCACCTCTACCTCTGTTAATTTCTTGTCCATCCACATATTGTAGTTAATATTCATATATATACACACACATATATATATATATATATATATATATATATATATATATATATATATATATATATATATATATATATATGTATATATATATATATATATATAAATTTTTTCACGGATGGTGGAATGTAATACTTTAAAATTCCGGGTTTCAATCCAGTCATCTAGCAACGAATTTGCACAATGTTTCGCCAAAATCACATTTGGTATTTTCAAGTGCTCTTACTGCTGCTGCTACTTGATAGTGTGATATTGCTGCTGCTGCTTGAAGCTAACCAGTATCAAGTAGCAGCAGCAGCAAGAGAACTTGAAGATGCCAAATGAGATTTTAGCGAAACGTCGGGCAAATTCATTGGTAAACGAACGGATTGAAACCCGGAATTTTAATGTATTATATATATATATATATATATATATATATATATATATATATATATATATATATATATATATGTATATATACAGTGTGACAATTTAAGTCCGCATCACATGGGATTTTTTTTAAATAATCAGTTTAGTCCAGATCTGGTTATGGCATCCATTTGTGCTTTAAATAATATCAGAAATAAAGTATAGTAAGTCATTTTTACGCATGACTTCACCTGTCAAAAATGACATTTTCGTAAAAACTTTTGAAAAAAACGTATAATTTGGCCAAATTTTAAAAAAAGTTTTTAGACAAAATGGTTTATTTTGTAATTCTAGATCTGTTTGTCAATCTTCAACGGCCTACTACGATTTTGAATTTTTGGCAGTTTTTTGACATTTCAGCAATTGCTTTTCATCTTGATTTATTGCAACCTTTAAATCATTTAGTTTGTCCAAAACTAGGCACCTATAATCTATTTAAGAACAAAATGAAGTCGTGTCCATAATTTTTTTATAGAATATTAAAATTCACACATTATCATGAATGTATATATATATATATATATATATATATATATATATATATATATATATATATATATATGTATACATATATATATATATATATATATATATATATATATATATACATATATATATATATATATATATATATATATATATACATATATATATATATATATATATATATATATATATATATATATATATATATATATATATATATATATATATATATATATATATATATATATATATATATATATATACATATATATATATATATATATATATATATATGTATATATATATATATATATATATATATATATACATATATATATATATATATATATATATATATATATATATATATATATATATATATACATATATATATATATATATATATATATATATATATATATATATATATATATATATATATATATACATATATATATATATATATATATATATATATATATATATATATATATATATGTATATATTTATATATATATATATATATATATATATATATATATATATATATATATATATATATATATATATATATTCGAAAACATAAAAAGGAGGAAAATTTCATACTTGGGTCATATTAATCATGGGGAAGTTATAGCTTTCAATGCTTGATACTGCAGGGTAAAGTTCGAGGCAAAAGAAGAATAGGACGAAAAAATACTATCATGGCTGCGCAATATTCGTCACTGGACAGGAATAAGTGACTTTCGGTCTCTCCAAAATGCGGCTTTAAACGCAGGAATCTGCACGGCACCTTAAGAAGAAGACGGAATGCGGAAACAAAGAAGCCGCAAACTTTTGGTTTTAAAATATAAAAATATTTTAATAGCCGACTGACGGGATAGACCTTCTCTCTAATTAGGATATTTCGATATAGTTAGTTTAGTGTCGATTTTTTTTTCTTTTATGCTTGAGATTCGCTTTTTAAGGTGAATCGTCTATAATTGGTCTGGCTGCAAGGATCCACCAGTTCCAATATATGCAGTAAATTCCATAACACTCGGTATACATATATACATACATATATATATATATATATATATATATATATATATATATATATATATATATATATATATATGTATATACATATATATATATATATATATATATATATATATATATATATATATATATATATATATATATATATATATATATATATATATATATATATATATATATATATATATATATATATACATATATATATATATATATATATATATATATATATATATATATATATATATATATATATATATAAATAAAGAAAAAAAGCTTCCTAGAAAATTGTATATTGTGTCTTTTCTATAAATACTTCTATGGCAAGTGTTCGATCGATACAACTTACATAATCCCTTTCAGCACGATGTAAGATTCAGCTTGTAACATCTCGTATCACCTCTAAGAAGTCTTTTACATTGAAAAGCTCACCTCCGAATAAGCTGCTCAGTATTTTCACTGAGTACAAACTACAACAGCTCGACTTTAATAGGACTTTATACGTCCACGTACTCGCCGCTGCTGTAATAATTGAGGGACACACGTGCCCTAAGCCTAAAAATTAAAATAACGTACGTTCTAAACGACATTATTATCCTGGTTGCGACAATTAAACTATTTTAAGTGGGATATGATGCTTGGTATAATAAGATAATTACAGGAAATACATGTAATAAATTTTTGGTTTCTAAGAAAATTTTGAATGCTTTTCATGTAGCATTTCGTACGTCAGATATCAGTAAATAGTGAGAAAATGGCCATTGAAAATCATTGGATTTCTCAAGATAATGTGATTAAAATAATGTTCTTTGGCTATTAACACAAGTCGTTGTAACTAATTGAACGCCTAACTATCCAGTGTAACCTAAAATAGCAAAAATGTGTTGTACGAGTATATAGTGTAAAATTAAACTGAGCATTTCGACCAATACCTACTTTGTTGTTTGTTGGGAGAAAGTAAGCAATTTTTAGTAGGTGTAAAACAGTTACAATTACCATTTAAAAAATGAATCAATTTGCTAGCGAGAGCAACATCGTTATATTTTTCTATGGCCCTAATACATGTGGTGCAGGGTAATCCCTAAATCGCTACAGGAGCGACGCTCGTGGGAAAAGCGACTCACGTTGGTATTGAATCCCTGTAAGTTGTACTAGGTGGGAAACGCAGTCCTGGGCAAATGATTCCAAAGGGATGTTGTTCTCCATATAAAAGACGGCTTGAAAAGTGTTGTACGAAGAGTAGCAAGCTGAACCTCATACGGATGTGATGTGTTAGCGCTACCTATATTAATAATA
Source organism: Pachyrhynchus sulphureomaculatus (assembly GCA_019049505.1). Lineage (NCBI taxonomy): Eukaryota > Metazoa > Arthropoda > Insecta > Coleoptera > Curculionidae > Pachyrhynchus > Pachyrhynchus sulphureomaculatus. Next base: position 84,165,100 of record CM032446.1, on the reverse strand, counting down.
TACGCCGCTTTGGGAGGAATTAAACGAGCTACGTCCATCGAAAACTTTCTATAAAAATATTTGTAAAATAGACTTAAGTCGTCAACCGTTCTTCGATATTCCATGGTGACAAGGTTTCTGGTGTGTCTTGGATCTTCAATCACGCGAACAACTCTCTTCTAAATAGAATCCAACAAATGTAGTGTATGTTTGGGAGCAGAGCCCCAAACATTGAAGCAGTATTCCATCGTTGGTCCAATTTGAGCTTTGTACACAATTACCAGTTGTTGTGGTGTGTAAAGCTTTCTAGTTCGAAATAATATTCCTAGCTTTTGGGAAGCTCTCTTTGCTATGCATGCGACATGTTCATGCCAAGACATATTTATTGCCAAGTTAACGCCGAGCAACCTGAGTGAAGATGCCAGAGGAATGAAGTGTCACGTGTCACCCGAGGATAGAATTTCTTCTAGATTTTTGCTAAGTTGAACGACTTCCTGGTGTCTGCGGATATTTGCATGAGTAGCCGATGTTCGAGCGTTGAAAATGAATGAGGAAATAAGCGTACTGTCATCTGCAAAGCTGTAGATTGGATTTTTGGTTCTTTCCAGCAGATCGCTAATGTAATTGAGAAAGAGAGTATGACACAGTATAGAGCCTTGGGACACACCGGTGGTTGATTGTGAAGGTATTGGAAAGAAATCCGTCGACCGCCACTTGTAAAGAACGCTCTCTAGGAAACCCGATACCCATAAACAAAACCTTTCAGATTAAACCAGAAGAGCGTAACTTAACTAACCGTTATGTCAGACACGGTCGAATGCCTTGGATATATTAAGTGCAACCACTCGAGATTCTTCAAAATGTTCAATTGCGTTGTTCTAAACATGTGTTACATAAATCAGAAGATCTCCTGTTGTTTACGAAAGCCATATTTATGGTCGCTAGTAATGTTAAGTCCTTTTAGTTATTTTAAAATATCTCGATTGATAGCCTTTTCCATAACTTTCGATATTATTGAAAGTAGTACGACTGGTCGCTAGTTCCTTTTTCCAACAGGAAGGAAATATTCCCTTTTCGTAGAAGATGTTAAAAATCTACAGAAAACTAGAGTAAGGTCGCTTGTACATTTTTTTGAGTAATATGGCAGGTATTCCATCAACGCCAGAAGCGGCGTCTAGCTTCATTAAAATACGTTTTCAAATAAGCTGTTTGAAGACAATATCGGGCATCCTTGACTGCACTATGAGAATAGTGAGTGGTGTTTTTCCTTGAAAATGGACAGTATAATGTGAAGTAAAGAGTTCACCCAATAAGTTGACTTTTTCAACAGGTGTTGTTGCAATAGCATTATTTGGCCGTGTAAGTGGTGGTATAGTGGATTTTGTAAAATTTTGACTAATGGTCTTAGCGACTGACTAAAAGGACCTGGATTTGTTGGGACAGACAAGAAATTTGTTTATCGTTCGTTGTGTGCCTTCTTGGTTTTGGCGATAATTTTTTTGCATTTGTTAGGTGCACGAATAAAGATATTACGCTTTATGATGTTAGGATTGTCACGCCATTGTAGGTATAAAAGATGTTTAAAAGCGATACCTTCTTTGTATTTTCGGTCGAACCAAGGCTTGCCGTTGGAAGGACATTTCTTCGAAAAAGGGACATAAGCTTCCATATCAGTCAAAATGACATCGGAAACTTCCTTAGCTCTTCGTTTAACCAAGGAAAAGTTTGAAAATATTCCATGAGTCCTTCCCATTTAGTAAATTTGTAGTGCTAATTCTTGAACGGTTTAGCCGCCTCTTTGCCACTAATCTATAGGATACTCGATGTCAAAAGCAGTTTATGGTTGGAAGAACCTAACGGCGGTTTTCCGGACAGTGTAAATATCGGAATGGGGTGTAAAAAACAGATCAAGAAGACTGGCGAGTCTATAGAAGTGATAGGGTCCTTCTAGAAGATCCTGTGTACAAGAACATGCCATCATGTTATAGCTAAAAAATCACAAACTGGATTTAAAAATTCGTTCTTAGTCAGTAGTACAGAAATTTGTTTTGGCGAATTAAGTAATTTTCCATTGGATAGATCTTTTACTATTCGTAGTTATTTGTAATATATGGAACACAAAGAAGTGCCGATTGTTACATAGCCGCGGGGTAAAAATAGGGCAGAAAAATAAACTAATGTAGTGAAAAAATGTTAAATACAATAGTTTTAGGGAATGTTAAGGTGCATAATTTAAAATTATTTTTGAGTATACAGGGTACTTCAAAAAAGTGTGGCTGATATAACATATGTTTTTTTAAATGGAACATCCTATTTTCTAATTTATTTTTAAATTCTGCGTAAAATTTTATAACTTTTTTATTAATAATGTTATATACCTAAACCTAGTAGTTGTTCTAATATTTCAATTTTTTTAAAAAAGTACTAGTTTTCTGTTTTGTAAAAAATTGCTAGTAGCGCTATTATTTATGAAGGTGGAATACTCATAATTGGTATGAGAGTTCTATAGAGATGAAAAAAAAAGGTATATGTAAAGAAATTTGAGTTAGATGCTACGGGGTGTTCAAAATAAATTTATGCATTTCGACTATTTTAAATTGAAAAATCTCAAATTTTTTAAATGGCACACCCTGTATATTATTATTTTTTTGATAGATTTTACAAAACCCTCTAACTTTTATTATTATATTTATACCTATTTCTAATAGTTTTCGATTTATTTTGAATTTTTCAATTTTTACTCTAATTTTTAATACACTTACGCCATAACATCATAATTGCCAAGACAAAATAAAAATATACGCATTATCAAATTTTGACATGTCTATTAAGCAAGTAAAAATAGTTTAATTTGTTGTAGTAAGTGACGTATAAAGGTAATAGTTATGGATTTTCCTAAAAATGAATTAATTGATATGGTTTATATACTGGGCGAGGCGGGAAAAATTGTCTTTTGGCAGTAAGGCTTTACGGAGCGAAGTACCCTAATAGACGATACCATCTAGAAAATCTTTTTAGTGCTTAATGGAACGGTTTGATGGTACTGGTAGCGTTGAATATATGAAACGGAAAGTAGTAAACCAGAATGCTACCAATGAGGAAAAAGAAATGGAGGTTTTACTTCATGTTGAAGATAATCCCTAGGTCAGCAGCCGTCAACTGTTATCTGACACATCCCAATCTACGGCTAATCGCACCACGAGAAAATACAAGTATCATCCCTTTCATATGAAACTACACCGAGAACTTCAAGACCGTGATTTTGAACGACAAGTAAACTTTTGTACCACCATCAATGGAGCAATAGAGACCGATCCAAATTTTTTATCCAAAATAATGTTTCCTGATGAAGCTACTTTTCGCGGTAATGGAGCAGTTAATAGCCATAACATGCATTATTATTCAACAGTTAATCCATTTTGTGCCCGGGAAGTTCAAAACCAAAACCATTGGTTGCTTAATGTATGATGTGGAATATTAAATTTTCGAATTATTGGTCCAAATTTTTTCCGTGAACCGGTTAACGGGCCTAGATATCTAAATTTTTTGCAAAACGAGTTATCCCAGCTTCTTGAAGAAGTTGATAACTTTGAAAGGGAACAAATATGGATTTAACGATCGTTACCCACAAAAATGGATCGGTAGGGATGGACTCATTCAGTGGCCCCGTCGATCATGTGGCTTAACACATTTAGACTTCTTTTTGTGTGGCTACATTAAAGATCGTGTTTATGTGAATCCCCCTACAACACCATTAGATATGGAAAATAGGATACGGGATGCGTGCAGGACAATAACGCCCTTTATGCTACGGAAAGTGAAGGAAAATATAGTAAAACGGCTAAACATATATATTCAAGTAGACGGGCATATTTTTGAACGTTTATTACGTCATAATAATTAATCATTAGATAAGTTAAACTATATTAAAATTATTATTTGTTTTGTGTACTATTTGTTTATATTTTCACAATAGCGTAAGTGTATTAAAAACAAGGGTAAAAATTGAAAAATTCAAAATAAATCGAAAACTACTAGAAACAGGTATACGATATACTTAATAAAAGTTTGGAGGATTTTGTAAAATCTATCAGAAAAAATAATAATATACAGAGTGTGCCATTTAAAAAATTTGAAATTTTTCAATTTAAAATAGTCGAAATCTAACTCAAATTTCTTTACATAAATCTTTTTTTCATTTCTCTAGGACGCTCGTATCTATTAAGACTATTCCACCTTCAGAAATAATGGCGCTACTGGCAATTTTTTACAAAACTGAAAACTAGTATTTTTTAAAAAAATTAAAATATTAGAAAAACTACTAGGTTTAGGTATATAACATTATTAATAAAAAAGTTATAAAATTTTACGCAGAATTTAAAAATAAATTAGAAAATAGGATGTTCCATTTAAAAAAAACATATGTTATATCGGCCACACTTTTTTGAAGTACCCTGTATGCTCAAAAATAATTTTAAACTGTGCACCTTAACATTCCCTAGAACTTTATTTTTAACATTTTTTCGTCATTCCCGAAACAAATGAGTTAATGAACTTTATCGTTGACTCACCCTGTACAATAATATATCAGGTACATATCGGGCATATGCTACTATCTGAATAATAACAAAATATGTTAGGCAACCCCAATTCCTATCTTTAATCTTATATTTTATACCATACATTATTAAAAGAAAACATTTTTTTAGGTTCTGCCGACATATTTTTGGTGACTGATATACTATAGTTCAATAATATATCTTACATTATTGTTCATTTACTTTAATCTAGTTTTAGTCGAACACTATTTGGTCCAACTTGGCAGTTTATTGTTATAAGACGAAAAGAAAAGTGTCGTCTAGCTGGTCCCAGTGTCCGCAACATTAATCTCCGAAATTGCTTCGCACTCATTGAAAGACCAATATTTCTCTTCATTACTAGACGCCACGTCGTGATTTATAATGCGGCTGTGAAGTTTCTCGGCCAGCTAAATTAATATTAATAAATCCATTACTAAATTGATGTGCAAGTGTTACAATAGTTTTTCTAAGATAGCTTATGTAAATTAAATCAAAATAAACTGGCAGACGATTGAAAGAAATAAAAAAAAAAATTAAATGTAATATTTTGGGAACCAAAATTAATGCCGACGAAAATTGAAAGGATATTTTACTAAGTATTTTCATTAATTTATTTAAATTAAATTAAAAAATCTAAAATATCGGATAATTCGAGTGTAGGTCTAACTATACAGTCTGTCAAGTAAGAACGTAACCTCTCGTATTCTTGAAAAAATGTGTTTCGGAAACATTTTTTGCCATCAATGTATGCTCTGGCGTGCTAACAACGGCGCAGTTACCTACGTAAGTTGTCCAATCACCTCCTGCATCAATAATCACCTGGCATTGTCGAGGCATGCTGTTGTCGAGATTTTCTGCATACTTTGTAAATTTTTCGAATCTCGCGAGACAACTGAGCCAAAGTTCTCGGAGTCTTTCCTGTGAGCTTTCTCTTTACAAGGTACCAAATGTTTTCAATAGGGTTTGCATCTGGCGATTGTGAGGGCCACTATATTATCTTATTGTGGGCCCAAGCGAGCCGCTTCGTGACTTGATTTCGGCCAGTAAAGGTTTCTTTCGAATCTTCTCGAATAGTCTCATGGGACACATTTAAACACGATTTTCTTAATTTTGCCGCTCCTTGACGCAGTGTCAATTTCGGGTCCCGTGAAAACAAAAACGCGATTCGTTTTTCGACTTTCGGAGTGACTTTGTCCACCGAGTAATGTTTTGGCAAGTTGTCGACATTTTTTGTCTCGATTGATCATTTACCCACTTCTTCACAAATGACATCGACTTTTTAATATATTTAGCGGCCACCGCATGTGTCACTTTCGGCCCCTTTAGATGGGAACAAAGAAAGAGTGCCTTGAACCGACGCGCAAACAAGTGACTTATTTTCGATTTTACGTGACTTCGACGAAAGTTCGGAATCGACTGATACTTTTACTAAAATGGGTCGTAGACAAAGGTTCCCTCTCCCAATTTTTTGTTGAATCGCTAGAATCGCATCTACCAAAAATGAATTATCGCGGACATGTTCTTACTTGACAGACTGTACTACTAAAAAATAATGTAAGCAAGGAAATATTTTTAAAGCCCTTACTGATAAAACATAAAGAAAACAATTTTTTTTTTTACTTCTTGGACACTTATTTCAATGTTTTCTTAGGACAATTTAGAATAATTCCCCAATCCTTTGTATTTCAATTGTCTCAAATTTTACGTCATATAGTGTTTCCGGCTTTCTTGAATGCTGTATGAAATGATATTTGCCAAATTATTCAAATCTCGTCATATCTCTAATAGATTTGAGAATTTTAAGGTCGTCTACATAAAATAAATAATGAAATAACTAAAATATTTGTCGATCTCATTTAAGAAAATGTTGAAAAGTATGGGATATTGGGGAACTATCGAAGTCATGGCGATTTTAGTAATTTGCTATACCATGTCTCTTAAATACTTTGTTATGATTCGGTGAAGCCAAATTTCCAAGCTTTCTTAAAAGTGTCGGATATTGCACCTTAACGAACGTCTTCGACAAATCGGCATACATACATATCTACTAGTTATTTTACATTGATTCGTTTATATTTTGTATTAAGACACCTAAATTAGCGAGTACAGAGGTAGCAGCTTGGGCTTCATGGTATAGTTCTGGCTTACTGTGGCCTGGATCTCGTATCCAATCTAGTCAGTAATATATACCACATTACTTTATGCTGCAGCGCAGCAGACATCGGCAAACTCTTGAAAACCAAACATTACTGTAATAAGGTATGTTGTTGATGGGAGGCTGCTCAGATCAGACGAGCCTGACGAAGTATAGACCGATTCATGGTATTAGGGACGCCGTATATCGGAAGTCGGTCTTGTTAAGAATTATGACTCGACTCCGGGACAAAACTGCCGACGGCATGTTGTTGATAGGATGGCCCTTGAACCGAAAGATTGGCCAGGAAGAAAATGCATCAAGGGCCGTCACCGACAAACATACTTCGCCGCAATGTCCTGTCGAGTAAAGACAAAGACCGTAAAACAATGGGCTAAAAGAGTACCATCTGCGAATCATGTGGGCTGAATTTCCCGTTAAACCGTAGGTTTCGTGTGGCTGACATTTCCGGAATTTAAAGTGGGGTTAGCAAAAGAGATCTTTATAATCTCTCTTCTTGGCTAGAAAAAAGTCGTCCCTCCCATATTATAACTAATACTGCTCAGTCAGTACAGAGCGGTTTCGATAAAAACCATGATAATTAATATCTGTGGATCCCTTCATCTTAAAAAATAATTGTTCTAAAGTTAGTGACTTACATACAAACTTTACCAAAAAACTGAGAAGAGATATTGGTTTATAATTTATGAACAGGTACAATTTGTACAATTGTTAAAAGTTTTAAATTATTGTCGACGGTTTGTGGTAAATAGCACATTTTTCTTATATTGCCTAAAATTTAAGGAATAGATAAAAAAACATGATCTATTATTCCTTTTATGGTAATTGAACTTCAGAGCTATATTTTTTTTCTATTGCATTGTGTAAAAAATAATGTTTTTCCCTAATTATTATTTTTTAACATTATTTTGAACAAGTTTTTAGCAACAATACAAATAGAATAGATACAAATTTAATTATAGCCGTAAGTCATTTACAGAGGCTAGAAAATATGGTCAATTGGGTCATTATATGATGGCCTGACATAGGATTGCCGTCAACGTTTTTGGTTTTATTGAAATTTTTTGTGCGTGTTCGGTTTGAACTCCAGAAACAAAATGTCATTGAAAAGTTTTTTGAGTGTGGCACAACCAACATTAAAAACTGACAACATTTATTAAAAAAGTTTTTTAGTTCATTTTCCGAAAAACGTAATTCACTAACCAATAGAGCAGTTAACATTGGTTTTACTGCTGTGTTCATCTCCACCAGGGTGCGACTCCTATTATCGCCACCAAACCTCCCCACGACTAAGCCAACCAGTACTCCTCGTCCTCTTCGGTTACCATTCTCCAACTGCTCCATTAGTTGATGCCATCAATCTGTCTAGTAAGTAAATTTAGATGTTTTAAAACATTAATTCTAAACAATAAAAAAATGGTTTTTTTTAGAAAAATAGTATAAAATTTTCGATATTTTCAAAAAGTTTCAAAATTTCTAAAAGACTTTTTTGGATTCCTATTTTTAAAGTATGATCATGTTTGACGTGTCTATGAATTTTTAAATAATGGTCGGTTTAAATTTTTTTGATTTTAACACGGGCTGTATCTCGGCAAAAAATCAATATTTTCCGAAGATTCTTAGACCAAGCCGAATCGACATATGAAATTCCATCAGAATCAAAGTTGTTGACTGCAAAAGTACCTCAATGGAATACCCCAAATAATTTAGTTTAAAGGACCCTGCACATTTCTTATGGGAAGTGGCCCTTGGTAAAATTGTCTGAAATCGATATATGTTATTCCTCTCGAGTTCCTGATCAAAAGTTTCCATGGGCATAAAATCGGAAAATGGACAGTTTTTCAGATATCGGGGGTAGAAAGACGATTTTCGGAGGGCTTGTTGATAACAGCGTAGAGCCGTCAAGTTATTTATACGCCGTTCTGCGGGTTATACGGTTTCTTTTCGGTAGCTGATTCCAAATCTGAAGTCAAAAATAACATTTGACATCTGTCAAAAAACTGTGAAATCGCCTTATTTGTAATAAAATGCCCATCAGAATATACGTCAAGGCGTTTTTACGGTCGCTCACTCATGGAACTTTGCCATGACGATGACACAAGTGTGCACGCGTGTATTTTTTTGATGAAAGAGAACTTTTTTCTTCGTCAAATGCGGACGTTTTTCTTTCACAGCATGGTTGAAACGATCCAATAAGTTAACATAATACTCTCTGTTAGTCGTTTTGCTCTTTTCAAGATAACCGACGTGGATTATGTCGCGTGTATCCCAAAACACTGTGGCCATGACTTTGTTGGCCAATAAAGTTTCCTTCGTCTTCGACGATTCGCCATGGAAAAGCCACTGTTTGGACTGTTCTTTGGTCTCTGGTGTGCTGTGATGAATCTATGTTTCGACAACAGTTATGAATCAACGCCAAAAATCATTCCGATTGCGCTTTAACATAGCCAAACATTATTTTGAAATTGATACACTTGCGTGTTTATTGTTAATTGTGAGCAATCGCGGCACCCATCTTGTGGAAAGCCTTCTCGTATCCAAATGAATTGTTAAAATATTCTGCACCTGTTCAATTGAGATGCCTACAGTCTCAGCAATCTCACGCACTTTTACTCTCTGATCATTTATCTCTATATTGTGGACTGGCCTGGACGTTCTTCATCAAAAATGCTCGTACAGCCGCATTTGAATTTAGCTGTCCACTGAGTTCCACTTTTATCTCATCATTCGTTTTCTTTTTCAAAAACAAATATTTTATCACTGCTCGATATTCAATTTTTTTCCATTGTAAAATCACAAAAGTTTTTCTATTTAAAAGGTTGCCACTTACAAACTAAATCACGCAGCGACTTGAAGATTCTTGTGAAAGGTTATGTTTACGTAAAATATAATTTTTTAAATAGTAGTAGCGCCATCTATCGCCGAGACTAAGTACTTATTATACAACTGTCGTATCACTCTGCCAAAAATTGTGTTATCAAAAAAAAAGAAAAAATGACATAAGATAACTAAACCTTTGATTTTGAAAAATCTGTAGTTTAAATACACTTTAAAATAAAGAAAGTTTGTAATTGCAAATTTTTACATTAAAATAACATATATTAATCAACGAATAGTTTATATGAAATATCTCCCACCCCTTTAGTCATAAAAATGGCAGCTTCAATAAGGGCTGACGAGACCCTCTTCCAGTAAAGTTTTCTTTCGGTTTCTCGAACTTAAACTATCTATTATAATTATAAGGGTCCCTCTTGAATGTTATGAATGTATAGAGAATCCCAAACTTCGATGAATATGAAACCAAATATTTGGGTTATTGATATATTAATTTACATTTCTTAAAGTTTGAAGAAGATTTTATTTCCGTTCTTTATGTAATAAATAAATATACTGGTTTTTTGTATCGTATTCGCAAAAAACTTACCCTTCGCAATTTTTGCATTTTTCCACATGTTAGAGTCTCTAGATCACACTCCCGTTGGTCTGTGTGCCGATTTATCTGTATGTTGGGCTGTCTATGTGATGCCGATATAATTCCCGAACAAAACGAGATACCTTCAAATTTGGTGCACATGTAATAATTGAGGTAAAACCGAAGCCTCTGTTTGCCTGACTGTAATTCTTCTCAAAGCTACTATACCATAAATTAAAATGAATCTTTTTCAATAGAGAATGAAAAAATTAGGTAACATATATTGATTGCTTTCTGTGAAAGAGCACTGTTCTGTAGCTACGACTTGACAAAGCGGAAGAAAATTTACTGTTTCAGATTTTAATATTTAATTTAATTTTAATTTATTATTTTGGTGGGGTATTATATTAAATGTAACACGTAGGCTGAAAAGTTTTTGGTCTGACACATAGATGCCACCCTTTTCAAAAAAAATCCATATAATTTTTAGGAAGTACCAACCTTCAAACGATACGTGTCAAAATTTCATGACATTTCGCCGATTAGTTTACAAGTTACGGTGGTTTTAGTTACGATACTTTTGATATTTTCAAAACAATGGAAAAAAAATCGAATTTCCTGTGTTGATTAAACACTGTTTCTTGATGGGAAAAACTACCGTTCAAGCAAAGCCATCGCTTGATAAATGTTACGGAAACTCTGCCCCTGGAAACTCACTCATTATTTACTTGTACGCTGAATTTAAACGCAGTCATACAGATACAAATGATGCTGAACGCTCTGGAGGCCTCAAATAAGGTGGTTACACCGGAAAACATAAAAAAAAAAATTCACAAAATTGTTTTAGATGACCGTAAAGTGAAATTGCGTGAGATAGCTGACACCCTAAAGATAACAAAAGAACGTGTTGGTCATATTTTGTATAAACATTTGGGCACGACAAAGCTCTGTTCGAAATGGGTATCGTGTTTCCTCACAGTGGAACAAAAACAATAACGTGTTGATGATTCTGTGTGCTGTTTGGACCTGTTTAAGCGTAATATAAAGGATTTTTTCATGCGTTATGTGACAATATATGAAATATGGATCCACCACTACACACTGGAATCAAATCGGCAGTCAGCTGAGTGGACAGCAGCCGGTGAAAGCCGCCCGAAGCGACTAAAGACAACAGTAGGCTGGGAAGGTTTTGGCCTCTGTATTTTTGGATGTGCATGAAATAATTTTCATTGACTATGCTGAGAAGGGAAAAACCATTAGTTATTTGTACGTTTGAAGGCAGAAATCGCAAAGAAACAGCCCTAAATGAACAAGAAAAAAGTGCTTTTTCATCAAGACAATGCACCGTGTCACAACTCAATGGTTATGATGGCACAATTGCATGAATTGAAGTTCGAATTGCTTCCTCATCCACCGTATTCTCCAGATTTGGCCGCCAGCGACTATTATCTATTCGCAGACCTCAAAAAAAATGGTCGCGGGAAAGAGATTTGGCACCAATGAAGAAGTTATCGCCTATACTGAGCCCTATTTTGAAAGGTATAGAAAAGTTAGAAAAACGTTGGACTGATTGTATCGCTCTTGAAGGAGACTATATTGATGAATAAAGTCGAATTTTGCAAAAAAATGTGTCTTAAGTAGCTAGACCAAAAACTTTTCAGTCTACGTGTTATCTAGAAGTCAGAAAAATTTAAATATCACTACAAATACAAGGCGTAACAATAAAAAAAGTGTATGGTTATGCTTAGCTATTGATAAAAAATAAATATATCACTGAATAATAAAATATATTTCGCTATATAGCTTTCACATGGATAGTTTTTTTTTTAAAAGTAATATGAGCAATTTTCTTTTGATTAATTAGAAAATTGATTACATTCGATAAATCAGGATTTGAAAATGGTCTTTTTTAAGTAATTCGACTTGTTGACGGATCCCACATATCGTATCAGATATATAATTTATGGTTTTTACTTTTCCTGCTGAGGAAAGAAATGCAAAAGGAAAAATCTTCCACCGAGATTTTTGCGTTTCATGAGGTTTCCAATCCCCATTGGTCTCTCTGTCACTATTTCCAGTTTTAACAGAAACCCTTCATCTGTTTAACTTTTTTTTTGCTTCTCTTATTAAAAGAAAGTTTTGTATTTGTGAAAAATACTGTCCGATCATTTCTTTAAGTTTTAAGATTCCCAAACTACGAAAAACAGTTTCCCATTTCAATGGGTCTGTTGGTCTGTTACTATGTTGACCTGTCGATCTATCTACATAATAACTCGACTGAAATGATATATTGATTTTAAATTTTGAACAAAATAATACTTTAAATAAGAAAAGACTCTTTAGTTTTTTAGCGATATTACATCAACAGAGAGAGCGAAACTGGTGGGGGGTCAATAAAATGTGGACAGTCTCAATAGTATTGTCAGAATTTTTCCTGATTCTTCGTGAGATAAGAAACATATTTTAAGTAGAATTATTTATAATCAAACATATAGGAGGTTAAAGGGCTGAAAGATAGGGTAAAGGGGGAGGCTGCCTTGAATATACCGAGTACCCCCATAAATACTGTTACAAACTTTCACGTACGCCCTATATAAACATTAACACTTTTTTGGTAAAATTATTTATAGGTTATGTTACTCAGTTATTATAATGCAGTGGGGTGATCGAGAAAATACGATTGCTGTTATAGCTTCATTTAAGTGCGGTATGGACATTTTTAAGACTTTAAAACCGCTTAAAATAAGTCGTATGGTTGTTTATCGGGCATAAAATTATTTACTGAGACGGAAGACATAAAAGACAGGCAACGTTCAGGAAGACCAAGGGTAGTTCGAACGTCACAAGCTGTAAAAGCGCGAATTGACCGAAATCCTGTCTGCAAACAAAAAATTTTATCTCGTGGGATGAAAATTTCGAAAAATTCCATGTCTCGTATTATTCTGGAAGATCTAAAACTGGACGCTTATAAGAGACACACTAGTCATTTGCTAGCGGAAAATTTAAAGCGAAAACGGTGACAAGTTGTTAAAGGAATATGCTAATGACAAACATAAAAAAATTTTGTTTACCGACGAAAAAATTTTCACTGTGGAACAATCTTTCAGTAAGAGAAATGATGGGATTTATGCTAGATATTCTAAGGAAGCATCTGAACTGGTTTAAAAAGTTCAGAGAAGCCATCAGTCAGCATCAGTTATGGTTTGGTGAGGAGTCAGCTTTAATGGGTACCAGTATTCATTTTTGTGAAAAAGGTGTGAAAACTTCGGTTAAAATATATCAAGACCCTATTTTAGAAAACGTTGTGAAACCACTAAACATATTTTTTTTTTAAAAATAACCATTGGGTCCTTCAGCAAGATTTTGCACCAGGACACAAAGCTAAAACAACACAAGAATGACTTCAACAAAATGTGCTTTCATTTATTACTACAGAAGATTGGCCTTCTGCGAGCTCTGACCTTTAGATTATAAACTATGGTCCTTAGAGGGTATAGTTTGCTCTAAAAACATGCTAATCTTGACTCTTTAAAACGAGCTTTAACAAAAGCAGTAACAATTTTCCATTGTATCAAGTGCGTGCTGCCATAGAAGAATGGCCTGATCGTTTGAGGGCTTGTGTAAAAGCATTTTGAGTAAATGTTAAATTAATTTTGTCATTATGAATATAGGAATTAATTCCATAATAAGTTTTTAAATTTTCGTAGAAATTAAATGTTTAGACAATGTTTTTATTATAACACTATTTATGGGGGTACTATGTATTAAGGCTGGAGTCAAGGAATCTGAAAATTATGATATTTTTTTACTACTTCCAATTCTTTCTCTGCTCCACTTTTTCTTATTCACCATCATTTAAGATATCGAGTTATAATCCTTAAATTAAGTTATTTTTGAGTGTGAGGACGTCAAATTCCGATTTATTTTAGAATTGCGTAGTTATGAGAGAAATACTAGATAAATTATCTTATCAATTTTTAAGGGAGAATTATTCAATTAGAGGGGATAATAAATAAATATCAAATAGTTTTCCAATTTTTTTAATTCCAACATATGTTTTAGTTTCATATTTTAAAGGATACAATGAAATTAAAAAATAAAGAAATTGTTTAGGTTATGAGTAAAACTGATTTAAATTTCCTATCCCTTTAGAACTTGGTCTTTATAGACTTAGAGATATATAGAAAATTCAGTTGAAGAGGATAATTTAATAAAATTATGAATTTAAAACATACAAAAGTAATTTCAGTACAGTTTCTTGAGATGTCTCCTAATTATATATTAAGTGACTTTGAATCACATATTCTCGCCGCCCTAGTCTCTTTTCATTCATCTGGACTGGTTGGTAATAGTACAGACGTTATCCATGTGTTCCGAATGAAGACAGGTTTGGTTCAAATTGAAGTTTTCCTATACTCAGCTGAAAGCATCTGAAAAAGAGAAAGTACATTAAATTATATATATATATATATATATATATATATATATATATATATATATATATATATATATATATATATATATATATACAGGAAATAGGAAATGAAGTAGAATAAACAAGATTCAAGAGGAGAGGGATATATGGATATGGATATAAAGAGTGCTTTTTAGAAGAAAAGAAGAGAACATGAAAGACAGAGCTGCTTATAGAGGAGGGGACGTATGCCTCCTCGTCCCCATGGATGGAGAAAATACATCCTCAGAACCGAATTCTTTTCTGATCGGAGGTTCTCTTTTGTGAAAAAACTTCTCGCCTCGATCATCGATTGTGAAAATCGATTGAGTGTTAAGTTGTTAGTGTTCCACTGTAGGTAGGGTTTCTTTTTGTGAAAAATCTTCCTACCTGGTCATCAGTCCTTAGTTTACTATGCTGAGAGGGTCTAGGCTTTTAAAGATCCAGCACAAAATGGTTTTTTTTTTCATCTAGTGGTTTCATCCTCTGTAGTTTAACACCTACCGGTTTGTCGATTAATGCCCTTCTTCCTCTATAAGTAACTCCGTTTTTAGTGTCTCCTTTTTTTAAAGAATCACCACTGACTGGTGGTATGACATTTTTTGTTTGTGAAGTATATATATATATATATATATATATATATATATATATATATATATATATATAAATTATTCTTGGGATTGTAGTCCGTAGATAACAAAATACATGTAAGTGGACATAGTTTATTTACGTTCCACCAATACGTTTCCTTCGTTAGAATAAAGATGTGTTCAGTGCCCGAACAGCTTCAGACGTGCGTCATAAAAATATAACCTGTTTTAAATTGGTTTCTTCCCATAAATTTGCTCAAGATATACATCTTTATTCTGACAAAGGCAACGTATTGCCAAAACGTAAATAAACTATGTCCACGTAAGTGTATTTTGTTATCTATGGACTATATATATATATATATATATATATATATATATATATATATATATATATATATATATATATATATATATATATATATACAGTCTGTCAAGTAAAAACGTGTCTGCGATAATTCATTTTTGGTAGGTGCGATTCTAGCGACTTAACAAAAAACCTACGACGCATTTTACTAAAAGTATCAGTCAATTTCGAACTTTCATCGAAATCACGTAAAATCTAAAATGCGTCACTTGTTTGCGCGTCGGTTCGAGATAGTCATTCTTTGTTCCCATCTAAAGAGGTCTTAAATGACAAATTCCGCGGCCGCTAAATATATTAAAAAACCGGTATCGTTTGTGAAGAAGTGGGTAAATCATTTTAAGGAGACGAAAAATGTCGACGTCTTGCCAAAACGTGGCTCGGTAGCTAGTTACTCCGAATATCGAAAAAGAATTGTTTTCACGGGATACGAAAATGATGCTGCGTCGAGCGTGAAAATTAAGAAAATCGGGTTTGAATGTGTCCCATGAGACCATTCGACAACATCTTCGTGCTCATGATGTCAAATTCCGACGTTGAAGAAACCTTCTCTCGGTGAAAATCACGTCGCGAAGCGGCTCGCTTGGGACCACGATAGTATACTAGAGTGGCCCTTACACTCATCGGACGTCAACCCTTTCGAAAACGTTCGGTTCTTTTTAATGAGAAAGATTCTGAGGGCTTTGACTCGGTTGTCTCGCGAGATTCGAAAAATTCCAGAGTAGCTCGTCAACAGCATGCCTCGAAGATGCTAGGCGATTATTGATGCAGGATGAGATTGGCCAACTTACTAAGGTAATTTGTTTGTAATGTTGTTAGCACACCAAAGAATACATTGATGGCAAAAAAAATGCTCTCGAAACATATTTTTTCAAGAATGCGTGCGGTCAAGTTCTTACTTGACACTCTCTCTCTCTCCATCTCTCTCTTTCTCTCTCTCTCTGTCTCTATATATATATATATATATATATATATATATATATATATATATATATATATATATATATATATTTATTTAGAACAATATTCAAAACTTAAAATAAAGCTTCCATATATATATATATATATATATATATATATATTATATATATATATATATATATATATATATATATATATATATATATATTTAGAACAATATTCAAAACTTAAAATAAACCTTCCAAAAAATAATAATTTTATTTATTTCTCTCATCGGTACACAAACTAATAATTTTCACAATAACATTTTCTTTTTATTTTTTGTACATTGGTCCAAAAATTAGTACTTTCTGGATAATTTTTGGTTTATAAGAAAGAATTTTTACGAAGCATTAGTAAGCTATGAAATATTGTCACGCAATTTTTGACAAATAAATTATCATATACGTTTCGTGTTCTCAAAGTGCTAGTAATGTTTGTAGCAGGAATTATAAACTTTCTTAACTTTCTTGAAAAATACTACTTTGTGAACTTAATCCGTAACATTTTTTTTGTATGTTTTTTTTTCAGTAAACGATACCCTAATAAACATTTAAACAAATCTCTTAATTAAGAGATCTAAACCGTCTTAATGATAATATCTAAGTTAAAGAATATCTTGGGTTTCCTCAAAGCATCCCATCAGACCGGTTAGTTTTATGCATATTTGAGCCGGCCTCCGCCGCCAGCAGGCAATTAGCTGATATCAGCAGGCGGTTGTAAGGAGCCCCGGAAAGTGCTCCCCGAAGACGTACTCAAGGACCCCTCCGCTAATTCGCAAGACTGCTCTAAGGGAAACGACGGACTAATTTATTCATGGACTCCAAACACAAATGCGAGATTTCGACTTGGATTAGCTTATTCTCTCGTGGTAATGGTGTGTTCTCTAAGAAGTTTGCCACTTAGATATTGAGGAATTTAAAACTTTAAATAATAGCTATTCACTTAAAGGATTGAAAAGGGGACTAAAATGAAAAATAGGCATAACACGGTAGGGACAGTGATATCTCATTAATCTTCCTTCCTTGAATTTGAAGTAAAGGTATTTAAGATTCTCGAAAAACCTCTTTATTATAAAATCTAATTTAGTAGGTTTTCAAATTTTTTTCTAATGTCGAATAAAATGGCGATATTGGACATTTAACATTATTTAAGCTGTTATGCAACAAACTTAAGAATTTAGACTCCCTGATGGCTTATAAATAGTTTTTTTAACATAATAACACAACAGTAACAAAATTTCGCCTAATATCTGAATCTTCGTTAATTAAAATTCATTCCGTAGTACCAATTTTAGGTTGGAATAAGTAAAAATACATGTGATACAGTGGATAATAACATTACTCTCCTTGCATGCTCAGTCGGGTAGAAGACGTAAAAATTAGATGTAACAATTTAGAGGAGTAGTATTTCTTATATTGAGATGCACAAATTAAATAGGTATTTTTCTTGCGTTAACAAAATTTTTATGTATTTACGAACATTTACGAATTTTGATTAAAAAAATATTCCTTAATATTCTTTACACATTTGGTCCACTTTTTAGGCAGCTGGCGAATTCCCTCTAGGAAAAAAGATGGTGGCTTCGAGTTGCTAAATTCGGATATACTTTTTTTGATGTCCTCTGATTTAGCGTAAGGGAGAGCTTCCCATCCCAAAAGAAAGATAAAACCCCGCATCGTGTCTGCTCTGCGATTCCTGGCGTTGTCTAAAACGTTTACGATCCGAAAGATCAAAATCACAGCTTTAAAATCGCTGTTTCGTGTGTCATACCATATTCTTTTAAAGTTGCACAAATCATTGCGTAGATTCAAATGCATTTTTTTTTGTATTTGAAATGTAGTGATTCAAATGTTGCTTATCGAATGACTTAGTTTTAGACAGTGTCTTTTGGGATTATGTAAATAGCTGTATAGTACGAAGTGATGATTCTGTTTTGTTTAGGATCGGTACACACATGAAAGGCGGAAAACCGTTTAAATTTTAATCTGAGTTTTGAGATACCTATTTCAAAGGTAGACCTAGACCTTTAATTTTTATTAATTTTGTCCCATATAAAATAACCATATATCAATACATGAGTTTATCTGTCTGAAATCGAACTTCTCAAAAACATAAGAAAAAATAGGACCAGCTTTTTGTTGTTGAAAGTAGCAAACTTATTTCAGACATTTGACATTTGCTATTTTTATAACTAACTGTACAGTTATAAGAGTGCGAGTAGTTTTGACGAACGGCCGAAAAAAGAGTTTTAAACAAAAAATTGCTACTGACTTTTGTATTAATCCTAGCAGTCGAAACGCATCAAACGCATACGGTGATAAATGCCTATCTCATAATTAAGTATGTGAGTGATTCAAGCGATTTCAATGTGCTCGTTAGACTCTTGAGGAAAAAATCAGTCCAGGCCGTCCAAACTGTCCCAAGCTTTTTTTTTAGTTTAGGCAGTTCTGTCATACAGCCTGATTATAAAATTTAAAAAATGTTTCGTCTGTTTAATTGATTAAAGATGAATTGAAAATACCCTAATAAACTTTACGGCCTAATTATTCGTTTTTTTAGTCTATAGACTAAAATTTCTTTCAATCCATTATTACTTGTTTGTTCAGTCATTGTGTGTGTTTCTTTTTTTCCGAGTTTATTTGCTGATGTAAAGAAAAGAGGAACAATGTTAATGTTCAAGCTTTCTTTAATGACCATGACCCTTAGCTATATTTTAGAAACCGACAGAAAAGAGCTAAGGGACAGTGTATTGATTGAAATAAGTGATTTCAACAATTATAATTGGTTTTTTTGATTGTATTAGCCGATACTTGTTGGAAATTCATAATAAAATTATATAAAAACAACACTATGTTTTAATTTCCAAGATATTGGCCCGCGTGCTGTTTCCGATTACAAGTTTCATTTCTTATTGGACAGAGGGAATACCTTTTATCATTCAAATATGATAACGTTATTCGCTGACGCTTACTTAAAGAGCTGTAATGGGAATTACTTAATAATAAACTATAAAAAATGTTTAAAACGATCCGTGTAGTGTTTTTAAACATTAACTTTCAGTCGCAATGCTATTGTGTAAGAAGCAAATCAAATAATGAAAAATCTAAAATTATTACATTTAGTGACAGACTGTATAATATTAATAGTTATATTTGTACACGCACGGAAACGATGGCAACCCTAAAAACAGGAAAATTGTTTTAACTACTTTATATCTAGATGGTACTGTATTCTCCAGTTGAGAAAATAATTAGCTCAAGAGAGTTGTGGGTGTGGTTCTCTTAAAAGTTGTATGTATCGTATTTTAAAGAGCAAAGAGAACGATTACTTTGTCTGAAATCCAGACAAACGGATTTCTATTGGCTAACAGTAGAACAAGACCGTTCATATTGCGTGATTATTGTGCAGTAAATGTTTAACTGTGTTTAACCTAAAAAAATCGGTATAAGATTTACTTAGTACTTCTTTGGCAAATACGCAGTTCTAAGATAATTACTGAATACTTGATATATTATATTACTTATTCTACACCTTCATCGTGGAAGATCATTAACCCTACTTCTTGTGATAGATGTGGTTCTTACTGAGAATTTTAAATTTAAAGGAATGATCCATCACAAAGATAATTATTTGGAATAGCACAATAGTGGACGGAGGTATCTCTTTCATAAAAAATAGTAGACATGATTCCGGAAGAGGGACAGAAAATATTTTGCAAATTATTCTTTTTCTGGGACGAATAACCGAACCAACTGAACTGTCTGGTGCGATTGTACTAAAGTCTATTAGACAGTTATAAGTTGCTCTATAAATCTTTAGATTAATGACCGCAAAAAAATCGGAGATAACTTTAGCACCTTAGTGATTCATTTGAAATATTACGTAAGTTGTTCATCTATCCAAAACTTGTCTTTCATGATTTTGGGGTGCTCTTCAACTTAGGTGAAATTGATACATTGGCGGCCAGTCCCGTAGTCATCGTGCCTGCATACTGTATCAAGAGTTCCGGGTGCCAATCTTGCCAGGTCAGCGTACTTCTTTATTAATTTATTTAAGTACATTTGGCTTGGCCACATACATGGGTAGTAGTTGCAGAAATTTAATAACGTCTGTGGCAGCTCTACCGTATTGTCTAAAAGGTGCCGTGAAATACAAATGTATGTTTCGAAACTTGGATAACGTTGACGGGTATTACGACATCCTCGCCGATATACATCCAAAAAGGGTAATCCCTATCCAGGCGGGAAAGTGATCAATAAAAAAAACAAAAATCTCGAAATGTGTTTTTTCACCGACACGGTACTTCGTTTGAAGTCTTGATCTTAGTTTGTTTTCATAAATCGATTTTGCAGAAGTAATAATTATTAACCATATACTTAATGATTTAAATAATGCCAACAATCGGGCTACGACTGAGGTGAAATAACATAGTAACGTATTACTTATGTTTAGCCAAGTGGGTCAATAATGGGATTAACTCTGACGTATAGAAAATGTAAAATTTCTATTAAACTGGAAAATAGGGGCCCCGGAAGTATAAATATCATCAAACTTTCTATCACAAAAAAAGAAAACAGTAATAAAAATGGAAATTTACATAAAAAAACGCAGAAAACACTACGTCCATAAATTTTACATCCATCTCGTAATAAATTTATATTATATAAGAGAAAAAAAACGACCGCAGTAAAACTTGAAAACAAACTATAGATTCACTGCCAGCAATAAAAGTCAGTTGAAAAATATATTTTTAAAACATGGCCGTTTAACTTAAGACTACGACCTCGTTTCATACAAAAGTCGACCTTAAACTACCTGTTTATAAAGCAGTGATATTGTTGGCAGAGCAATTCTTTGTAAGGGTAATATTTCCAATACATAAAACCCCTATCTTTGGCGACCGTCTAACAATGGAAATGGGAGGGGGTTAGAAGAATGCAACCCTTAGCTCGAATCGACCCCTCTTACATTGTGTATTTATTGCGCTAGGGGACTGTCGAAATCTTGGAAGATTATCTGAATAAGAAAATCTAGTCGCATGTATGTTTTACAGCCTATTATTCTCGTATTTTATAGTCGTATATTGTTAGAGTTGGTATTACGAGTTTAAAGTTTCTCGATCATATAAATTCATGTTATAATTAACATTAGTAGGTAAACAGCTTTTATTTGTCGTATTCTTAGTTGACATAATAAAAAAAAGTTGATTTCTAAAAACGAAAAGAAACATAATTGTGATTAGTAAATCGATACCTACAATTATTGTGTTTAGAGATATTTACAACTGAAATGAAAAATTCAATTGCTTTTCGACTTTGTATGTCCGTTCGAGAGTTATCATGCCTACAGATTGACAGATAGAGTGACATGCAGATAGGCAGATTGACGAAAATTGGATACCGCGTTTTCATGATCTAGGGATCTTGAAACGTAAAGAAAAGTAAAATTGTCCGAATGTAGTTTTTTTTTACCTAAGGGAAGTGGAAAAATCGACCGAAGGCTTGTGATAAAATTTGGAATAACATAATAACTAATTCTTCGATTCCAAGAGCCCTGAAAAAGACCTATGACCATGCCTGCATGTTATATGCTTATTAATAATAACCGGTCAAGTGCAAGTTGAACTTGCGCAATTAGTGTTCCGTACGTTGATTGCTTCTGAAATAAAAATTTTTGTTATGGAGGTATTAAATGATCAGTGACTTCACAAAATACACCCCAAATGAGTTTTCAACAAAGGTTGAATTCGATCTTTACTGAAAACTGATGACCTTGAAATTTTTGTTTTTTTTTTATACCAGATAAATTATTAAAGGCAATGCACTCGTGATAATTTTCATTCAATCTACACCCCGTGGAGAATATTCCAGAATTTTTTCAAAATTTTTTGGTCAGTACTTTTCGAGATAGAGGGGGGAGACAGCGCATGTAAGATAGCATATATATTTTTGAACTCGTGTTGTTACAAGCTTTCATTTGACATCCCACTCGATGACCTAGTAAATTTTTTTTTTCACCTCCGATTTCACAAAAACTAACCCCTTAAGTCAAAATTTAGCCTTCAAAACTACACGGCTTTAATGAAGCCATTAATTTCTATATTAGTACCAAATTTCAACTTTCTACGTCAAATAGTTTCAGAGAAAATCGGGTGTGACAGACGGACAGACAGACAGACGGGCAGACAGACGGACTGACAGACACCGAAGGGATCTTATAAGTGTTCCGTACGGAACACTAAAAACGATTTAAAAATGTTCAATAATACAACTTAAAATTATTAAAGTGATTTATCTAGTACTTCCCTTGCAAGACGTAGTCCTAAAATAAATATTGAATTTGATTTTCTCACAATAAAAAATAACTTAATTCAAACATAACCAGTAGATATTTTAAATGATAGGCACTTTATGGACAGATATTAATCACCAAAAAAGTTGGACAGAAAAATATTTACAATTTAAACTTGACATTGTCCTCTACCTATTATTTACGCTAAAATTGGATCTCGATCTAAAAACCCTGTATAATATATAACATAAGAAACAATCCCTCTAACCTCCTCCACTACTTCATTAATATTTTACGTGTTGCACTGAAAATAACGGAACAATATAATAATTGATCAACTCCAAGAACCCTGTAAAGGACGTATAACAAGATATATACCAAACAGTGCCTCTAATACTCCCCGTCCCTATCTTACTAACTGCTTATAGGCTGAATCAATTCGAAATAATAAAAAATACCTCAATTATCAGATTCTTTGACTCCAAGAACCCAGAAAAGGACTTATCATCATCATCATCATCAGGCGTTCATCCATCGTCGGATGTACGCCACTCCCAGGCTTCTCCAATGTTGTCTGTCTTGAGTTTGTCTCATCCAATCAGTGCCTATTAAATGCTTAATATCATCTGTCTAACGAGTTTGTGATCTTCCGACAGATCTTCTGTGTCTTCGCGATCTCCATTTCACAAGCCTCTTGGTCCACCGATTGTCTGCAATGAGGGCCACATGTCCTGCCCAGTTCCATCTTAACCTTGCAAACCCGCTTGATTACCTCTGATACTTTGTTCTTATCTCTTCATTTGTTATGAGATCTCTTAGTTTTAATCCCAACATTCGCATTTCCATGGCCCTCTGTGCAATCTGCAACCTTTCTTTTATGCTGTTATTCGTGGACCACGTTTCTGTACCATATCTCAGAACTGGCACAGTATTGCACAGTATATATATATATATATATATATATATATATATATATATATATATATATATATATATATATATATATATATATATATATATATATATATATATATATATATATATATATATATATATATATATATATATATATATATATATATATATATATATATATATATATATATATATATATATATATATATATATATATATATATATATATATATATTATATATATATATATATATATATATATATATATATATATATATATATATATATATATATATATACGTGAAAAAAATATAATTTGATATGAACAAGGCTACCCTTGTAAAACACTGGCTCACTCCATTATTGTAATTGTTATTTTTAATTACGTTATAAATTATTGCAACCAAAAACCAAGAAAAAGTCGCATAATGTTATTGAAAATGAACAAAATTCATTGGTAGAATAATATAGAGGCATATCTAAAATACACACAATACTGATATAGAGCTTAGATTTGTACTTGTTTAACAAGAGATTTATGAAAAGAAGTCTAAAGTGTCTGTGTTTATCTTGGTATTTGATCCTGCATATAAATTAAAGACATGAATGTTGAGCATGCTAGGAATAGAATAAGAGTTAATTTTAAAGTTTTCAAAAATCTGTAAAGTAAAACAAAAATGTTAAGTAATTATTTTTGTTCTTTAATTTTATGATATTGCAGGGACAATTCTCAAATTTTTAGAGAAGAAAAATTTTTAGTGTAAATTGATAAGCATAAAAAAATTTCTCCTAATTTCAAAAGCTTCTAGCGTTGGATTGAACTATTTTTTGTTGAAAAATATAATTTGTTAAAAAAACAAAAGTTAATTAGCCCCTATGTCCCTTGTTCCTAATGTAGTGTTTAACCTTCTCAAGAAAAGTTGTCATTGGCAGTGGCATTTTCCATGTTTCAAGTTGAATTAGAAATGTTTTTTGATTTTGATCTTTCATTTAAAAAACGTGATTTAAGTGTTTAATAAATGTATTTTGGGTTTCCACTTCTTCCATATTCTTTCTATTTGAAAATAACTTTTGCATAGACAGGTATAATGCCTTATTTTGTTTCATTTTCTGCTTTCCTCTCTAATAGAAGTATCGTATCAGTAAAAAAAAAATCATACTATCAAATCACGAAAATCTAGTTTCCAAGTCCAGCTGGTGCATCGGTCAATTGATCTGCCTGTCAGTCGGCCTTTGCTAGAGTATCCATCAAATGAATTAATATATCGATTTCAAATTTTGTATACATAGTATAATTAAAATAAGAAAGAACCTATAGTTTGCTTTAAAGGAAGAGGGTGAAAGGAGTGGGAGAGTCAATAAATTTTCTATGGTTTCAATTTTATTTTGAGGATTTTTCCTGGTCATGTAACAAATTTTATACATAATTATTTATACACCAACGTTTATAGAATCTAAAGGATAGCAGGGGGGGCAAAGGAGGCTGCTTTGACTATATTATAAGTCCCTTTTAGGGCTCTTAGAGTTGAGAAATCTGAAAATGTGTGTGTGTTATTTTTCACCGTTTTTAATCCCTAGTTGAGGTTTAATTCAGAATTGTGTGCTTGCAGGAGAAGTGGTGGACAAATCATTCTACAAGATTATTTTGTGTAATTCACTCTCAAAAATCCGCTCGAAATCATTAGTACTGAATTGTTCTTATATTTCGTATTTATTATTTAGACAAAAATAATGGTACGAAGGGAATAATAAGAATTTATCTCCTTAGCTTAAGATGACCCCTTTAACATTGTCTAGTTATTGCTTTAGGGGACTTTCTAAATCTTAACAGATTATCTTGGTAAGAAAATCTGACCCAAACGCGTATTCTACAGACTATTATACCCATGTTTTATAGGCAATAAGATAAGATAGTGTAGCTTTTATAGTCTATAATGATATAGGTTTCTCAATCTGTCGTAAAATTACAGGTTAAAATCATCGAGTAGTAGGTAGAGATTTGTTTACCATGCTATTGTATAATAAATTGAGTTCAAAAGTTAGCTAAGGTACTTATTAAACAAGGTTGTATTAATTACTAACAAGTGTTAGTCATAAATAAATCGTCACATTTTAAGATCCCATTGGATACTTAAAAGCTTAAGAAAATTTGCTATTCTAGAATCAGGAGAAAGGCTATGTGAAGCCCATGTCCGTTTATTGAAATTTGGGGGTCGCTTGAAATTTTACACATAATTTATATGAAAGAGCAAGTTTAGCGACACAGAGAACTAAGATAGAAACATAGAAGCAGTTTTGCTCTAACATGTACCTAGTGGACGCATTAGAGCAATCTTTTAGGTGTAAATATCTCAAAAACCATTTATTATAGTATGTTAGATCACATGCATCTAAAATGAGCGGTACAATACAGGTGGACAAAAATATAAAGAGTACTTTGATTTGTTACGAATTTTTGTTTTCTAACAAAAAATAATCAAAAAAAAAAAACACTTATTAAATACAACTTTAGTAATGTAATTTTTCTCCGTAAAGTCGAAAAGAAGGGTTAGGAGGTGGTTCTTTTATAACAAAAAAATATTGTATATTTAGATACTTTGATATTCGTCTGATTAAACCAATTTTGCTTTTTTCTTTAAATTTACTTTTCTATTATGTTTGTTTAATTCAGTAATTATGTTGTTATTTTATTTAAGAAATATATATCTTAAAATATTCAGGAATCAATAATATACCGGTTTTTCCTTCAGAAGATTTTAGATTGTCACAGATCATATGTATATATATACATATATATATATATATATATATATATATATATATATATATATATATATATATATATATATATATATATATATATATATATATATCGGTAAAACATGCTGTTTTCAAGATATGACCGGAAGATGTTTTAATCGGTTGAAAATTTGTTTGCTTTGGTTCTAATTGGATAACTCCCGAATTAATTTACATAGGTCGATGTAATTCTTCTTAAACGGTTTCTCGCTAACAATTCTATAAAACTCTCTCACTAACAACTATAAAACATTAAAAATCGTCAATTAATAGTGTTCCGTTATCAGAAAGAAAAGTACATTAGGTAAAAATTATCCATAAATTATTGCAAAACTACGTTTCCTCAAAATTATTTTCTAATTATTTACATATTTTACGTTTTAAAAATATTGGGTGTAATATTTATAAACAAATATGATCGCATTTATTTTATAAATAATGCAGTTTTCTAGAAAAAAATAACCTTAGATTTACTAAGGGAGGTAAGGAAGTTTTCAGGGTGATATCTCAAAAACGGTATATTAATATTGCATGTTTATTCTTAAGATTTTCGGGATATGAAACTGGCTATGCCGTATTAAATATCTTTATTTTGAAAGTATAAAACTTCGTGAATACTCGTTCTAGTTTGGTTTTCTTAAGCTTTGACTATAAAGTCATCGTAACACTAAAACTCTGATTTGAATGAAGGAATAACGCGAGGGTCACTAGTGGGAACAATAATAGTTATTGGGGTCGAATTTATGGTGTATATTCTACATAAATGTGGCAAGAGTTATATGGCAATTCAAGTATACCTCCTAGATTAAGATGTAGATATAAAATAACTAAATATATTGATTTAGCTTCCTCTTCCCAGCTTGACGAGTAAAAACTAGCGTGAACCGTTTCGATAGATTAACAAAATTTCCTTTTATGATAATACTTATATACGAATAAAGCAACTTTTTACCAAGAAAATAACAGGCATTATCTAACAGTAACTAGATCCAATTAAAAATTACTTACATTTGGTATAAAGAAGTTTCTATTTTAGTAGTGCCACTATACCGATCTTGAAATTAAAGAGAATTAGGTGTAATAAGGTCCAAATAAAATACAATAAAAATCATTTTATTTACGGACGTAATACTAAAAAATCAAAGTTTGGAAATTTTTAATGAGTTTATTTTCATTAATACCGGACATAATTACCATTACATCATTATTATGTTTCGTGGTTCGGATAATATTATCAAATAAAATTTTTAAATATAAAACTGAACCGTTCATTTTTCAACCTGAGTACATGTATTTTTATGAGAAGAATAATAGGTAACCATTTGTATCAGGTGTGATAACTGGTGACATTCTTAAAAGTATATTAAAACCCCAGTTCTGTATTTAAAAAAATTGACTAGATGGTGATATTTGGAACAGAAAATATATTAGGTCTTAATGGTCCTATAAAAGTGTACGTAGAATGTAGTAGTTGCTCTCCCCTATCCATATAGGATAATCAAAAAAATAATAATAATAAAAACAAAATCGACAATATCGGATTTATACAAATATCTGTGAATATAATGGAGTATATAAGATATAAGATCACTTCGGTGCCCGTCTCTCTGTCTATCTGTCTGTCTGTCACACCCGATTTTCTCCGAAATTATTTGATATAGAAAGTTAAAATTTGGCGTTAATATAGGAATTAATGGCCTCATCAGAGCCGTGTAGTTTTGAAAGTTAAATTTTGACTTAGGGGGTTAGTTTTGGGGAGTGAAAACTGAAGTGAAAAAATTTTTTTTTTCCCAGGTCGTCGAGTGGGGTATCAAATGAAGATGAGTTCAAAAATACATATAATGTAGTACTTGCGCATAATTCTCTTTGTATTATTTTAAAAAAAGTGCGAAAAATCGCTGTCCCCCCACCTTATCTTGAAAAGTACTGATCAAAAAATTCTGGAATATTGGAATATCTACAGGGCATAGATTGAATGAAAATTATCACGAGTGCATTACTTTTAATAATTTATCAGAAATATAAAAATTTCAAGGTCATCAGTTTTCAGTAAAGATCGGAAAAAACTTTGTTGAAAATTCATTTGGGATATGTTTTGTGAAGTCACTGATCATTTTATACTTCCGTAAAGAAAATTTTTATTTCAAAAGCAATCAATGTACGGAACACTAATTGCGCAAGTCCAACTTATCAAATTTAATCGAACACCTAATCCTTTAATACTCTACCCGTTGACTTATTTTTGCATAGCTATAGTTTTCAAGATCGTAATAATTGTGTGATCAAAATAACAAGACATATCGTACATGACATATACCAGGCGTACAAGTATGAAATGCGGATTTTTTTTTCTAAAAAAACATATTAAATTCGGAAGAATGATAAAAAGTGCTTTATTCAAAGTATGCTCCATCGCTTGTTATACATTTTTCTCATCTTTCTGGCAATTTGTGAATACCACGCCAGTAAAAATCTTCCCCTTTTGCTGCGAAGCATTCATCGAGCCATTTTTTCACATCTTCGTACGAACCAAAGCGCTGCTCAGCAAGTGCATGATCCATCGATGCAAACACGTGGTAATCGGAAGGAGCTAAGTCTGGTGAGTAAGCCGCATGGGGTAGAACTTACCAGCTGAGTGCTCCCAACGTATCGCGAACTGGTTTTGCCGTATGTGATGGAGCATTGTCAAGAAGAAAAATGACTTTGTGTTGCCTCTTTCGGTATTTTGGCCTTTTTTCAAGCAGCAAACGGTTCAATCGGTCAACTGTTGTTGGTAACGCTTAGTATTAACCGTTTCCCCCAGGTTTTAACGGCTCATAATCGATCACGCCCCTCTGGTCCCATCAAACACACAGCATCGTCTTTTTGCCAAAGCGATTCGGTCTTGCGGTCGATGTGGATGCTGCGCCTGGGTCTACCCATGATTTTTTGCGCTTGGAATTCTCGAAATAAATCCAATTTTTGATCCCCTGTAACTATACGATGCAAAAAAAAACGACTTCCTTTTGTAGCGAGCTAGCAAAATGTCACACGTGTTTTTGCCCTTTTCCATTTGCCTGTCGTTCAACTCATGTGGTACCCATCTACCGGTATTCTGAATCTTTTCCATCTCTCGTAGCCGGGAAACAGCTCGACTAACGCCCAATTGCTCGGCGAGTTGTTTTTGTGTTTGCGAATCATCTTCGTCCAAGAATGCTTGTAATTCCACATCTTCGTATTTTTTTGGCGCTCTTCCACGTTCCTTGTCTGCAACATCGAAGTCTCCACTTTTGAAACGCCGAAACCATCGTTCACACGTATCTTGCGATGGAGCATGTTAACTATAAGCTTCTCGAAGTAATCGGTATCATTCAATAGCAGTTTTTTTCAAATGAAAACAAAAAATTAATGCTGTCCGCGAATGCTCCTTGTTCGGTATATATTTCGACATATTGAACACAACACTATGCACACACTTTTCCAATTTATCACTCGTGCGCGTCTGACACTTGTAGATGACACAACAAAATGGCGCAGTGTCAAATCTTTATAGCACAAACTGCATTGGTGCACCAACTGTTGTCTGAAATCCGCATTTCATACTTGTACACCTGGTATCTCAGCAGCAATACGGAAGTAAGAGGCTGAAATAAAATAATGATACTTCCCTTAGTTTCTATTTTGGTATTAAAATGTGCTGTCGTGATTTTTTTTGTCTATATTTGAAGGGCTATACGGTTGAACAGTGACTTTGGCGATATTAGATGCCCTTTTAACCGTTGTAGTAACTAAATTCTCAGAGAAGATATAAATACGGACCCTTAGTAGGTTGTCGGGTATTCCCTACATACACGGTATAATACACGAAATAACCTACTCCATATATATTTTCGGAAATTTCAAGAAAAGAGAGAAAATAAACAAATTTTTGTTAAATCTTCCACTTTATTAGAATTATTCGTATACCATGATGATCGTTTCGATAACACTGAGTCTACGCCAGATAACTTAAAACTAATTCAGATTTGGAACTTAACTTCACTACTACAAATGTATTAGAAATAGGGCGTTACAAATTATCAATATAGGAAGCTATAAACTAAGAATAGGCTAAGGGGTTTGGCCTCTCTTGGCTCATTAAATGTGCTTGAATCGCTCTTTGAAAAGTTACTCCAATTTAACACGATACAATTCCAAAAACCATGATTTCTCATTTGTGACTATCGTTACGAACACGTAAGTCAAAATAGAAAAGAATAAGGTATGATTCATAGTGTGAAGAATGTTGGAGTAGTCCACCAAGACTGGAACGTTTACACACTCCCCCAATACTCCTTAGTATATCTTTCGTTATATACATATTATTCTGTTTACTCTGTGTCTTAAGGATATTACTGTACACCACCAAAATAAGATACTTTGTCTATTTCATACACACATATTGTAGACAGTATTTAGCAGCATATTTTGTCGGCTTATCACGTGCAGTCACACGAAAACAATAATATAATGTTTTTGAAGTGCTCATAAATTACGCTTTAGTGAATATATCGAGATGTTTTGGGACTAAGGAATTTATCTTGTCACATTCAGTTCAGTGGAGAAGCTAATATAGGTGCTTGTGACAACAAGTTTATATTTCTTGGTTATTGTGTTACTAAGATATATTCAAAGTTAATAAAATAAAATAAATATTTATAATATTATATATATTATATATATATATATATATATATATATATATATATATATATATATATATATATATATATATATATATATATATATATATATATATATATATATATATATATATATATATATATATATATAATATATATAGATATATATATATATATATATATATATATATATATATATATATATATATATATATATATATATATATATATATACAGTACATACAATATCTCTATATTTCTATCCAATATTTTGAGCTGCGCATTTACAGATAATATAGTTTTTAATATCAAGGACACCTTTTCTTTTGTAAATGCAATACATGGGTTACAGCTACCAACTAACTGTTTTTGTAGCGCTGGATGTTGTGTCCTTGTTTATTAATATACCTTTGGAGTTAGTGATTGATGTTATTAGTAGTGATTGGGATCAGATAGCTGAATATACTACTATATCAAAAAATAATTTATAAATCTAATTACATTCATTTTCCAACATACATATTTCGGTTTTAATGATAAGTATTATAGTCAAATTTTCGGCACACCAATGGGATCCCCCGTTAGCCCTATTCTGGCCGTCATTGTGTTGGACCGATTATTACTTTGTGTTTTACTTAAATTACCATTTGAAGTCCCATTCATATATAAGTATGTTGATGACATCATTTGCTCCATTCCGGGTGGTTCAGCTCAACTTGTGTTGGATATGTTTAATTCATTTCATGATAGATTACAGTTCACTATTGAAATGGAACGTGATTCAGGTGTTTCCTTTCTTGACACCAAGGTTATTAGAGATAGACAGAACAAAATTAGATTGGTACCAAAAACCCACAGTAACTAACAGATATCTGAACTTTTCGTCAAATCATTCGACGAGTCAAAAATATAATACAGTGCTTGCTATGATGAATAGAATAACTCATATAAGTGATGATAGATTCCTTCAAACTAATCTAAACAAACTCTATAACATTTTCGTCAACAATCGTTACCCAAAACGAACACTGAAAAAAATCATTTTTCATTCTACTTTTTATGATGGTCCTTTGGATGACAACAATCTTGAAGTGAAGTATGTTAGGTTGAAATCTGTTCCGAACCTAACTGATAGGATAGTCAAGATTTTCAACAAGTTTTCAAATTTGAAAATAGTTAAGACCAATTATTTATGTAATGGCAAGTTGTTTACCAAGACCAAACAAAGAACTCCTCTGATGTTAAACAGTAGTGTTGTTTATAGATTGCCATGTCTGGTTATTCCTTGAGATGTGCCATATTATTAGGGATAATAAGACAATTAATTATAAAACGGATATTAATAACGTAAGCAATATCTATTGTAACATTTTAAGTTTGTAGATTGACAGTATAATCTGATAGGTTGTTAAGAATTAGGCATAGGATACTACTACTCACACAGTCAAATCACTGTTCAAGCAAATTACCTTCATAATTATCAGTTAAATTATAGTGATCGGGACAGAAGGTTTTATATTGTCATGTTGTTTGTGTTTTTAATTGTTAGTATTATGTGGCAAATGTTAACATCACCTTTGATTTTGAAATACTCTGTGTTGGTGAGTCTCCTTTTGTTTATTCTTGTTTAGTACATACAGTTTTTTTTTTCTTCTACTTTCAATTTTTACATTCCTGATGAAGTTGGAAATTACCAACGAAATATAGAATTTAACACCACATGCGCTTCCTCTTACTGATCGATTTCCCGGAAATAAAAAGAAAAACTTTAACTATATATATATATATATATATATATATATATATATATATATATATATATATATGTATCAGTATCAGTATCAGTACTGATAAGTTTTTAGTTTCATATAGAAAGAACAAGCAACTCTCAAAAAAGAAAATGTTTATTCAACGTAATATCCTTCCAACTTTATATACTTATTTTAGTATAACAATTATAAAGTAACACGTAGGCTGAAAAGTTTTTGGCTGACATATAGATGTCGCTTTCTTCAAAAAATCCATTTGATTTTTACGAAGTACCAACCTTCACACGATACGTGTCAAAATTTCATGACATTTTGACAACTAGTTTTCAAGTTACAGTGGTTTTAGTGACGCTACTTTTGATATGTAGAAAATCGGATTTCGTGTGTTGATTCGGCACTGTTTTTTGATGGGAAAAAATACCGTTCAAACAAAGCAATAGCTTGATAAGTCTTAAGGGGACTCTGCCCCTGGAAAATCATTCATCATTTACTGGTATGCAGAATTTAACCGCAGTCGTACAGACATAAATAATGCTGAACGCTCTGGATGCCCAAATGAGGTGGTAACACCGGAAAACATTAAAAAAATCCACACAATTATTTTGGCTGACCGTAAAGTGAAATAGCTGACACCCTAAAGATCTCAAAAGAAAGTGTTGGTCATGTTTTGCATGAACATTTGGGCATAAGAAAGCTCTGTTCGAAATGGGTACCGCGTTTGCTCACAGTGGACAAAAAAACAACAACCTGTTGATGAGTGCTGTTTGGACCTGTTTAAGCACAATAAAAACGATTTTTTCATGCGATAGGTGACAAAGAATGAAACATGGATCCATCACTAGACACCGGAATCAAATCGGCAGTTAGCTGAGTGGACAGCAGCCGGTGAAAGCCGCCCGAAGCGACAAAAGACACATCAGTCGGCTGGGAAGGTTTTGGCCTCTGTATTTTGGGATGCACATGGAATAATTTTTATCGACTATGCTAAGAAGGGAGAAACCATCAATATTATATAAAGTTATTGGTGCCTTTGAAGAAAACGGACCCAAATGAACAAGAAAAAAGTGTTCTTTCATCAAGACCGTGTCACAAGTCAGTGGTTACGATGGTAAAATTGCATGAATTGAAGTTCGAATTGCTTGCTCATCCACCGTATTCTCCAGATTTGGTGACTATTATCTATTCGCAGACCTCAAAAAAATGCTCCCGGGAAAAAGATTTGGCTCCAATGAACAAGTTATCGCCGAAACTTAAGCCTATTTTGAAGGCAAAGACAAATCCTTCTACAAGAAAAGTATAGAAATGTTAGAAAAGCGTCGGCGCTCTTGAAGGAGACTATGTTGATGAATGAATTTTGCAAAAAAAAAGTGTTTTAAGTAGCTAGACCAAAAACTTTTCAGCCTACTTGTTAACTTTAGAGTTTTCAAAAAAAAAAACATTGTCCGTGTTTACGAACCACTCTTCGACAACAGTTGTTACTTCTTTATTTGAATGAAATTTGTATTTTTCAAATATGTGTTGCAGTTTTGGGAATAAGTAATAATTTGAGGGAGCTAAATCAGGGAAATATGGCGGATGGTCAATCAGGTCAAAAAAATTCGTTCTTTTTTTGCAAAACTAACAGCGATTTGTGAGCAGGCACATTGTCTTGCAGGAACAGCACTTTTCCTTAGCGTTTGTCGACATTTTTTTAGTGAAGGGCCGTTACTAGGGAATGATGATCACATCCAGTCATTGTTTTGCCTTATTTGAATTAACCTGTAGGAAGTATTTTATCTTTATCCACAAAAACATCAAGAACATTTCCTGCTGATTCCTGTCGGTGAAAATTTTTGTGGCGAGGTAAACCAGCATGGTTACATTCATTCAATTATTCCGTTGTCTTTGGATCATAATGATTGATCCACGTTTCATCCATAGT
Source organism: Pachyrhynchus sulphureomaculatus (assembly GCA_019049505.1). Lineage (NCBI taxonomy): Eukaryota > Metazoa > Arthropoda > Insecta > Coleoptera > Curculionidae > Pachyrhynchus > Pachyrhynchus sulphureomaculatus. The sequence continues at coordinate 84,130,248 of CM032446.1, read as the reverse complement.
TACGATTCGATACAAATAGGTGAATCCTTTTTAAACCGGTTAAAATCAATTTGGATAATGTGACTCACAGATGTTTTTGGTCCACGTTCAGAGACGTCCAGAGACATTTAGCGGTCTCCATATCAAATCAGAATGGACAATTGAAAAACCCTTTCGTATGAGACGTTCAGAGCCTCTGCTATAGATTTCAGCCTCAACATTCTTTCGAGTAGATACCGAATCGGATCCTCCGGCATGATGTTCATCTCTTGAAATCCGTAAATTAACGTCTGTTATACTTTATACCAAAAAAGCAGTTTCTTGTTTCTTTTATGTAGGATTTTCATTGCTATATTTAATCTGGTGACCTGTTTACTAGACTTGGCATTTGTAAAAACAAACATTATGAGGCTCATTTGTTCAGCTTATTGCTTTTAATATTAAAGCTGTAAACTGACATGTATACCTAATGTTATTTATAAAATCACGGTTGGAAAGTAAAAGACAATAGAGGGTAATTAGACCACTAAAATGAGTCTAAATATCTTTCAAATGAGGTATTACACATGACTTCTCTTTTATTTAGTTTTCTAATAATATCCTTGGCTATTGGTAGTAGAGATGTAATAAAAGATAAAAAAGTACAGAATATCAAGTAGGACACCTCGTTCGAAAAGTATTTTAATTTTTTATTAAATACAGTCAGTAATTTTGATAATTGGTTACGAAGTAATAAGAAAATAATTTGTCGAATGTTCTGACTTTAAGTTTAGTTTTACCCCTTAGGAGCGAATTTTAAAAAATTAGAGTTCGATGCTAAATAAACATTAAAATCTGAAGAAAGTCAGACCAGAATACTTCGGATAGCTTCTGTGTAAGCAAAAACTAGACCATCTTGATCACAGTTAACATATCGTTTCACATAAAATGTGAGATTTGGTTTCTTTTTGAATCGATTTTTTATAACCTAATATACAAAAATAAAGTAATTCTGGATTTTATATTGTTTCCTCATTTATAAAATCGCTATTTTAAGTATTTTAATTTCAATTTTCATTTTTAGTTCCCTTGTTAAAGAGAAATATTGTACCAGTGAAAAAATGTCCCTACATCACGAAAAACATATACCGTCATCGGTCTGTCTGTTTGTCTGTCCTTCTGCTTGTCTGGCTGAGAGGGATAGAGGTGTTACTTCGATTACATCGTGTTATACGTTCCTTTTAGAGTTCTTAGAGTTAAAGAATCTGAAATTTTGTTTTGATTATTTTCAATAATACAAAATAGTATGTAAAAGGAAATATCACGTTTCAGTTGTTGGGTGTGTTTGGATGAAGTTATTTTTTATGCGTCAGAAAGTTAAATTCTCTACTAATAATATAACTACGTGTTTGCAAGGGTGGTACTAAATAAATGATTCTATAGATTTTTTTCACTTTTTTTCACTTTTTTTCACTACTTTTAAATCGCATGTTAGACATAGAAAGACACAGAATTATAACGGCTATTAAATACATTTTACTGAATTTTCTTATTCATATTCTAGAACAACTTTTTAACATTCATTAAATATTTAGTATGATTTTGATTAAAGCGAAAGTAGTTAAGAGGCGGTCTAAATAGTGGTTAATTAACTAAGAAATTATCAGGCGTAAAAAATAGTCTGAATATATCGTTTTCAAAAAATTACATTCTTAAAATAGATAAAAGGGTAGCAACTGAAGATATTACACAAGAAGGGTCAATTAAAGGGCCTGCTTTTGACGCTTCGAGATGAAGGAAAGATGCTCTTTACAGACGTCTGCGGGATCTCCTAGACGTCGTTGGGGGCCAAATTTAATTAGTAATACCCGCAGGAACAATATTCTGGTTAGGTATAAATTAGAAATCTTGACAATATTTCTTTCAACATTTTATTAATCATTTATTTCCCAGGTGGCTATGCTGTAATTGTAAGACACATGACTTTTTTCTTTTATAATTCCTTCTCAGACATGCAGTTCTATAATAAACACTAAATTTGCTCTTCTCACATTAAACAATAACTTTATCCAAGAATTACAGCTCTACATTTTAAATGATAGGTACATGGTGAGATATTACTCACAAAAGAAGTTGAACAGAGGAAAGTCTTCAGAAATATTTATAGCTTAATCTTATCATTTGTCTCTACATACCGTTCCTGTTTAAATTGGAAATAATGTAACAATAATGTAATTTTCTGAAATATCAACTTTATGAACCCCCTTTCCCACTCCTCTAACTTCTTGTAGCTTTAATATATATAACTCGTAACAATGCCTTCGACTGGGTTTGGCTAGATACGGGGTGAGGGACATCTATGGAGCGTACTGAATCCTCCTTGACAAATGGGATTCAGTGCATTCCGATTACCGGAGAAATGTCTGATCGGATTGCTGTGGAGGGTGAGATGGTACAGGGAACTATCTTGGCACCCGTATCCACTAGTCTCATTACATCAATAATTTATTTTTTCACTTGCATTTGAATACAGAGAATTCTTTAGAAAAATTTTCACGTTAAATTGTGGTGGATAAAGTGAAAGTTTGATGTACTCGAAATAATTTCAAACTAAATATTGAGATACAGGTGATCGTATTTTCTTTTAAAAGTAACTAGCTGAGCCCGCGGCTCCGCTCGCGTGGACTATAGAATTATTGTTTCATTCATTATCGTCACTGCTTATTCCTTATGTTACCTAACGTAATAAAATATATACTAAAACCTAGCCAGAGAACATATGTATGAATTAAAAATAGGTGGTTCTCTAGCGCACTAACGGACAGACAGAGAGACGTTGAGTTTTATAATATAATATAGAATATAGATATAGATGATTTCAATGAAATTAGTGTTAGGGTATTAGGTTTAATTACATAAGTATATAAAAATCTTTTAAGTGGGACACGTGTTATCTTAATTATTTTTTATGCTGAATCCAAAAAAATTATATAAAAAGACATCCATCGTAAGGTTTTTTCAGAAATCATAAAAATTATGGAATAGAACTATTATTTCGGACATTTGTAAATGTTCTGAATCTACATTTATCATAAAAACTTAAAAATATTAGGTTTTAGTGTTCATGTTTAACAAAAAACACGCATACCTAAGTTACAAAGCAAAATGATGTTCGAAATAAATATACGCAACCGCTAAAGTAAATAACCGGTCAAGTGCAAGTTTAACTTGCGCAATTAGTGTTCTGTACGTTGATTGCTTTTAAATTAAAAAAATTTTGTTACGGAGGTATAAAAATGATCAGTGACTTCACAAAACACACCCCAAATGAGTTTTCAACACGATCTCTACTGAAAACTGTTGACCTTGAATTTTTTTTTTTATATACCAGCTAAATTATTAAAGGTAATGCAGCCTATTCTATAAATACTTTCACGGAACGTGTACGGTAAATGTAGTCCGCTTGATTCCTCTCAGAGCGGTGCATACTGGGACTAGACCTTGCGTGAATACATCTTATTCATATGTGGTATAGCCTGTTATTTCTCATACTACCCTCTTCGAGAACCCCTTGATATGGAGAACCACAATCCTTTGGAATGAACTGTCTAGAACTATCTTTCTTACCAAATACAACCTGCAGTGCCTAACACGCTAGCAATTTAGGGATTTCTCTGCAGAGCGTGTGCTGTGCCTACAAAACATAGGAACCATTGTTCCCTCGTTGAGAGAAATATTATATTCGTGAAAAAAATAGTTTTTTTATTTATACACATTATAGGGTCCCTATATCATTAAAAACGCATTTCTGTCTCTAATTTGATTTATGTAACTTACTGAAAACAAGAAATAAATATGTAAAATTTGTATGATATTATTAAAAAAAAAACCGGAAGTCGGACTTGCGTAAAAAAAAAAAATTATGGAGGGATAAAATGATCAGTAACTTCACAAAACACACCGCAATTGAGTTTTCAACAAATTTTGTTTCTGAACTTTGTTGAAAACAGATGACCTTTAAAAAATTGTTTTTTTATGTACCAGATAAATTATTATCATCGTGATAATTTGCATTCAATCTACACCTTATGGAGAATATTTTAGAATTTTTTCGAAATTTTCTGATTAGTATTCTTAGAGATAGTGATAGATTATTATATTATATATATTTTTGAACTCGTGTTTTCACAAACTTTCATTTGACACCCCACTCGATGACTTTCTTTCTGATTTCTGATTCCACCCCTTAAGGGGGGTAAATTTAACTTTCAAAACTACACGGCTCTGATTGAACCATCAATTTCTATATTTGTGACAAATTTCAACTTTCTACCTAAAATAGTTTCGGAGAAAATCGAATGTGGCAGAGAGACGGACAGACGGACACCGAAGTGATTCCATAAGTGTTCCGTCCGGAACACTAAAAAAAGAAAAAAGATGGGTAAAAATATTTTAGTGCATGACTGCTAATATTTATCCTTCTGTCCCTTTTTAGATGACAAAATCCTATAAATTTAAAATTTAGCATATTGAAGGGAGGACAGTTTTGAACATAAAATGTTTTATATTACATTCAAAGTAATTGGGGTCGAGAAATTAAAGGTTGTGGTAGTTTTCAACTTGCAAGGAAAAATACAACTGATACTGTTGTCTAAAAATACCAATATTAGCCGTCAAAATTTGAATGAGAAGTACATCTCAAGGGCTGATGTTGCTTAATGAAATCATACCGAAGATTGTGCTTTCTGCCCTAGAGTGGTAATTATTATTTTGCACCTTCTTTATGTTCTTGTTCTTCAAATAGTTGTTATTCCACAAATTAAAAAATTTAGTGGATTGTAGTACACTTTACTGTCAATAATTAAACGAAATCCTATCCCGTAATAATGAAAAAAAAACTATTATAGTCCTTGCAATGACGATAAAATTCTAAAATCGAATCACTTAGGTCCTTAAACACGAAATAATTTCCACCATTTTAATAAGCGGGACCTCTCAGCATCATCAAAGACCCTCAATATAAGGGTTGCCATTTCTCCGTTCATCTTACTTGTGCCACAATTTTCTCCTATTGATCCTTAGGTCCTTTTAAACGGCACCCTTACATATGATTCATCTGATAATAATCAAGGAAATTGCTAAGGATTTATGGTGGAGGATTTTACAGGCCGATAAACAAGGAATAAGTTGATAGAGTAGAATACGGTATTACGATTTGTTTGTCTAATTATAACCTGTGAAATATACTATAAGTAAAGACAATAAAAATCGAAATACTCGTACACCTAGTCCATGAAACAATAAGAAATAAACGGACAGGGTCGTAGTCAAGGTACATATAAAGGAATCTTACGAAAATTGATATTGACTATATATATTCTGAGTAGCTAATTTTGGCGAAAATTGAATAGAAATTTTGAGATTTTTGGCATAGTAGAATAATTTTATTCGAAAGAGACAACACTGAAAAAATATCAGTAACTAAAAACTTCAAACAAATTAATTTTTATATTTTTCTTTCACTTAGAGTAGCTCGAAAAGCTCTCTTAATTAATATTTTTATATTATAGTATATGTTTTCTTAACTGAACTAATATTGTAACTTTAGTCAGATAGTGTTTATTATGGAACCGGAACTAAAATTCTAAATTAATAATAAAATCTTTATTTGAGAAATTTAAAGAGAATGCCTTATTATTTTATAGGTGGAAAAATAGAGGATTTGTCCTATAATTTTAAAGTTTTAGAGTTTGAAAGAGACTTTTTGTGGGTTTCTTTTGTAAAGAATCTGCACTAATTGGCCATAGATTTTTAAATTGGGTTTAAGTTTTTTGAAGTTCCAAATGGTTCTCTCTTGTAAACAACCATCTTTGGTGCCATCAGTTTTGTGTTTACTGTGTTGTTTTTTTTTTTTAAAGGAAAGGAAGGAATTAACAACAACTTCCTCTCCCGGAATTTCGCCACGCTTTAGGCAATCGAAGCTTAATTTCCTTAAGCGGGTAAAACATTAGGGAAAAAAATAAACGTCACTTTGTATTTTTGTTCACGATGCTCATGAAGGAAACGACTGACAAAAATACAAAAACTTAACTAGTAAAAAATATATAGGGTATTCCACTAAATAAACTCAAAAGCTATGTGTTCTGGTTATTAGATACTAATTGCTACAACTTTGTAATTAAAAACTATGTTCTATCTTCAATAGTAAGTAAGATATAAATTTATATAGGCAATATTTCTATTATTTCTACTTAAAAAATTAATTAAGATTATCATGATATGTTTACAGATTTAGAATTGTTTCTAAAACCGGATATACTTTTTAATTTTGTGTACTTTCACCACAAATCCATAAATATAGTAAATATAAAATACGCCAACGTGTACAGCCTATAGTTTTGTGATATATAAATACTAATTAGTTTCTTATATTTAAAATCAAAAACTCAGTTTCCCATATATGTTAATGCACTAAAAATGAATATAATATTTTCTGAATCATTAGTATATCGTATTTTCTATATTTATCATCTCTACCCAAGTAGATACATTCGTATCATCTGTAGGTTGCTAGAAGCTGATGAAACATGCGCTATGGTATAATATAATTCAATAAAAAATAAGCCAGAAGCCAAATTTGAGTTCGGGTGTATAAAATAACTAATAGTAGCTCTGCTTATAGAAGTCGTTTATAACGGCAACTAGTTAGTAAAAAACATTTAATACTACATCTATAATATATATAAAATGCAACGTCTCTCTGTCTGTCTGTCCATTAGTGCGTTTATCACTCGAGAACCACTTATCCGATTTACCTGTCTTTTTTTAAATTCATACATATATTCTTTGGCCAGGTTATATAATAATAATAATAATCTATACCTATAATATATATAAAATGCAACGTCTCTCTCTCTGGCTGTCTGTCCGTTAGTGCGCTTATCCCTCGAGAACCACTTATCCGATTTACGTGATTTTTTAAGTTCGTACACATGTTCTCTGACCAGGTTATAGATATATATTTTTATTACATCTATAATATATATATAAAATGCAACGTATCTGTCTGTCTGTCCGTTAGTGCGCTTATCACTGGAGAACCACTTATCCGATTTACGTGCTTTTTTTTTAAACATATGTATGTTCTCTGGCCAGGTTATAGGATATATTTTATTACGTTAGGTGACATAAGGAATAAGCAGTGACGATAATAGTGAATCAAGTCGGAGAAAAGTTTGCCGCTAGCGTGTTCTCTAGCAATACACTGCCGAAAGCATTAAATATGGAACAATGTCATGTAGCAAAGAATATAATATATATAAAATGCAACGTCTCTCTGTCTGTCCGTTAGTGCGCTTATCACTCGAGAACCACTTATCCGATTTACGTGTTTTTATAAATTTATACATATGTTCTATATAATTCGATATAAGCCTAGATAATGGGAGGTAAGGTGAGATAATGGAAGATAAGGAGAAATAATGGGAGATAAGTCGAGATAAGCCTCGATAATGGTAGATAAGGTGAGATAAGTATAAATAATGGGAGATAAGGAGAAATAATGGAAGATAAGCAGAGATAAGTCTAGATAATGGGAGTTATGGTGAGATAAGGGGAAATAATGGGAGATAAGGAGAAATATTGCGAGATAAGTCGAGATAAGCCTAGATAATGGGAAATAAGGTGAGATAATGGGAGATAAGGAGAAATAATGGGAGATAAGGAAAAATAATGGGAGATGAGCAGAGATAAACCTAGATAATGGAGATTATGTCGAGATAATGGGAGATAAGGAGAAATATTGGTGGATAAGGGGAAATAATGGGAGATATTTTATTAAGTTGGGTAACATGAGGAATAAGCAGTGACGACAGTAGTGAATCAAGTCCACGCGGGCCCGGCTAGTTATAAAAATATATCGTAAATTTCTCAACCATATGAAGGTAATTAAAACCAGAAAGTTAGTAAATATACTTGAAAGTAAGTATACCATTATACTTTTCAATTGCTTTTTTTTGACTGACGAACAAAAATTAATTTAATATAGTTTATGATGGTGGCTTATCCTTTCTATTGGATTCATATTAGGTAATACCATAAACCAAAATAATGTTATATAGACCATTTAAATGGTAGCTACTCAACAGAAAATAAAAATCTCTTGTAGGCTTCAAAGGTGCTTATTTTATTAGCACACCTGTCAAGTTTTACATACTATATATTATATCGTATCTACGCCGCATTTGTTGTTGCTGTTATTCAGCTGCTGTTTTGGTTGTCTAAAATTTATATTGAGTTATATAGTCTTGCAGGAAATAATAACATTATATATAATAAATGAAAAAAAAAAAAAATGACCATTAGAAAAGTAAATAAACGACAAGAAAACTGATTTAAAGAGTTACTATCATGTCTAGACTTATGTACCACATATTACGAATTGCTGTTGTCCTTTGCTAACTCTTTTTATTTTCTTTTATTTCACCTATTAATTAAGTTAATTGGTATTACTATGATATATTTACGCAAATGTATCCACTTTTTCTGAACTTTTCTATCATAGATATAGAGTTTAAAGAGAAGATATTTTTGTATTATAGTACTATGAAAACCTAGTAAAATATTACGTAGAAATATTAATCTTACATAAAAAGCAGAGTGTAAGTTTCATTTTTAATAATTAATATTTGTTAAAATCAACAATAGATTAATTTTTTCCGAGAGGAAAATCAATATACGGAAAAACCGAATTTGCAGTTTTCCATTTTCTAAAATGAGAGGTTTTTTGTTTCGGTAACAGATGGAGCTCCTTGTACTATTGAAGATTCTTAATGTAAATATTATCTTAAGCATGAAATATTTTTATTGTTAGTAAGTTGTTCAGATTTTTAAATACAATGAGATTATTCGTTTTAATATTCATTTTTCTTTATTTTGCAAAAAAAATATTTAATAGGAGAAAATGTAATTAAGTTAATAAAATATTTTGATAATATAAAGCGCCATCTGCCAGGCTTATTTCTAATTTTATGTTCAAAAACTCTTGATATTCCTTATAGTATTTTAATCAATAAATTTCAGAGTTTGTGACTAGATATCAGGATAATTAAATGGATCGCTAACTTATTATCAGATAGACTTTAGAATTTTATAGTGTCCGTTCCCTGGTTGTTGAGATTTCACCGACTTCTAGAGTGTGCTAAGGAAGTATTTTAGGTTCTTTTAGGATTTTGGTCTTTATAAATGATCGTCCCAAAAGCATAGCCTCAAAAGTTTGTTTGTGACGATAGTATTATATTTATATTTATATATATATATATATATATATATATATATATATATATATATATATATATATATATAATAATATTATGCGTACCGATGGCCCTTCAATATTTGTCAACTCCGAAATATGAACAACTGACACTTGCAGTGTTTCTGAAACTGTCAGCAGTACATTCGAGTTATTTTCATCATTAGTCATTATTTTTTCTTAAAAAATTTTGTAGTGATTTTCTATACTACCAGTTTCTTCAAATTTTTTCTATAGCAGATTTCTTTTGTAGGTTGTACTTTTATTTAAATTTCAGAGCCTATCCCGTTATTCTGTTGTTTTATAGTTTTCAAGCCAACTGCAGATTTTGGCGCGCTTGTGATTTTAAAACTTGTTTTTAGTGTTCCGTTCGGAACACTAAATAGATCACTTCGGCGTCTGTCTGTCTGTCCGTCTGTCACACCTGATTTTCTCCGAATCTATTTGACGTAGAAAGTTGAAATTTGGTACTACTATAGAAATTGATGGCCTCGTTAGAGCCGTGTAGTTTTGAAAGTTAAATTTTGACTTAAGGGGTTAGTTTTGGGTGGTGAAATCGGAAGTGAAAAAAAAAATTTTACTAGGTCATCGAGTGGGGTGTCAAATGAAAGCTCATAAAGTACTGATCCAAAAATTTTTAAAAAATTCTGGAATATTCGCCACGGGGTGTAGATTAAATGAAAATTATCACGAGTGCATTACCTTTAATAATTTATCTGGTATATAAAAAAAAAAACAAAAAAGAAGAAGAAAATTTTTTTACTAGGTCGTCGAGTGGGGTGTCAAATAAAAGCTTGTAAAAACACGAGTTCAAAAATATATATAACGTTTTACATGCGCACATTTCTCTTTGTATTATTTTAAAAAAAATCGCGAAAAATCGCTGCCCCCCTCTACCTCGAAAAGTACTGATCTAAAAATTTTGAAAAAATTCTGGAATATTCTCCATAGGGTGTAGATTGACTGAAAATTATCACGAGTGCATTACCTTTAATAATTTATCTGGTATATAAAAAAAATTTCAAGGTTATCAGTTTTCAGTAAAGATCGGAAACAAACTTTGTTGAAAACCTATTTGGGGTGTGTTTTGTGAAGTCATTGACCATTTTATACCTCCGTAACAAAAATTTTTATTTCAGAAGCAATCAACGTACCGAACACTAATTGCGCAAGTTCAACTTGCGCAATATAAAAAAACCGGTCAAGACCGGTTTTTTTATATTGCGTTGATTTAAATGTGATTTCTCTGCCAGAGAAACATAAAAAAAATAAATAATGAATGTGAATTTTAATTTATTGGCTAGCTAAGTTAATAAATATTATAAGACTGAAGTATTAAAAAAAAGAATCAATTGAAAATTACTTTTTCCGTAGATTTGCAAATGGCATAATTTATTTTTTAAACTTAAGAAAAACTTGACAAGAACCAGTAAACTCATGTATTTTAAAGCACTTAAGGACATGTTTTTGTTGTAAAACACAGAAAAAGTATCCAGATACAAATCTTGCAGCTGGCGCTCAAGCGTAAACTTATTTTTGAATTACTTCTCTCAGTTGTCAAAAAACCAAATTTTTCTAATTACGATCAAAGCAAAAGAAATTTACTTCCATTAAATTAGGGATTACGTACACCGGGGCGCTGCAAAAAGTATGTATATTAAAAAAAAATTAGAGGTTATTAAGTGAATAATACAAAAGGATGGTGATTATATATTTTTATTGTACTTTAAATTATAAGAAAAAAAATTTTCTTAAATATGTTTTAAACGTTATCATTACTTTTTATGGGGTTAAATGGATCACTGATGAAAATTATGACGCCTCCTTGTCTCCAGGATAACTTTACAAAAAATAGTCCAATTTGCAAACATAAAGATTAGTATTGTAAAATAATGTAGTAGTTAAAAATTTTCGAAGGGTTTTTTTTCAAAAATAAAAAATTTACAGTGTTTCAAACTTGCAACAAATTATTTATAATTATATATAAATTAAAAAAAACCTCTCGACATTTTATAGAAAAATAAAAAAAAGTTAAAAAATATTAAAAATTGACTGAGTAATATTGCAGACAGTGTCTGAAAACAGGTAGCGGTCTCAATCCGACGCCACATTTAATGCTATAACTTTGTAATGGATTGGAATTTTCTTAAATCCGTAAAAAAAAATCGAATTTTTGAAAATTCAAGTTGTATGTAACCCCTTAAACAAAAATTTGAAAGTTTTTAGCTAGATACATAAACAATTTTCTTTAAAAAAACGTCGATTTTATTTTTTTTTTATGTAGATGCTTAAAACTGTAAATAGGGTTTAAATCAAACTCTAATCACTTTTTATTCTTTGAATTTTTTCGATATTCATGCACAACTGATTATTCGAAAAAGAAATTTGGATACCATACATACACAACATATTTAAGGATACCCCTAAGCATTTATGTTTTATTTGTCTAGACATGTAAACTGAGAGTATAATAATAACTAGATGATGTATGAATATCAGGCGATGAGTTTTGGTATGTATAATAAGCTAGGCCCGAAACACCAAAAATGTTGGAGTAATTATGTTTATCCTGGCACACGGTTTAAGTTAAGTTAATCAAAGAAATGAGTTTATGTCAGTTTTAGGAAAGACTTTAGTCGAAGTCAGTAAATGGGGGGCTTAAAATAGGATAGCCCGGTATACTTATTAAAACTTTGTCTCTACAGAACATAATAATAGGTACGTGGTCTTACTTGAAAATTGGAGTCTCTTTAGGAAAAGCTACAATGCTGTTAAAAGTAAATTACCTGTGCAAAATTAATAAAGCAAAAATTTATAAATTGCTTTAAATTTGTATATATTTTTATTATATATTTTATATAAACCTTGTGCCATACATATTTCAATGTATAAATGTACACCACACGTCTTGTAGACTGCTGCTACCTAATATAATTCATCAAAACGCAAAAAGTACGTTAATCATTTGTTCATTTACTTAATTTTCTTTGGTCAAAATTAATTTAAAGTACTATTCTAGCTTATGTATAAAACTTATTTAAGGCTGCTTGTTTCATAAAAATATCACTTGAAAGATGTATCGTTAAGTATCCATGCAGTAGGAAGTTCTGAATTACAAATAACGCATTCTGAATTACAATAAAAAATGATTTCAATTTTTCCCAAAATCAATTTAAGAATCTTAATTTTTTTTTTCTAAAAATCAATTGACCAATCTGAAATAGCAATAAACATAGTCATCAAGATTTAGCCCAAAAATATTTTTCCCAAACAACTAATAATTGCATTTTGGTGAGATAAAAATAACAAAATCTTTCAAATTTTAATAATTTTTAGTAGCTTAGAAATAATAATAATTATACCTCAAAAATCTTGCACATTAGAATACAAATTTAATTAAAGAAAAATATTTGATACCTTAATTGTCAGTATAAACAAATAGACCGGTCCTTTCTTGCAGTTCTTTTAGATAAAAATAAATTACCACTACAGTGAAACTAAAGATGATTCTTAGAAAAAGTATAAATGTGTATAAAAAGTTATATTGATATATTTGTCATTAACACAACTGAAATAAAAAAATCATTTGTTTGAATAATATAGAAAGGAATCAACGAAATACCTATTTCAGAAATATTATGAACTGATACAACTTACCACTTCATTTACTTTTTAAGTAATAACGGATACTACCAATGGTAGGATATAAACTACACAATCAGTTAACTTAAGATGTTAGCAGTGTACTAGTCAAAAACACACTAAATTGTAATGTACCTAATATCTAACGGTTTTTCAAAACAAGTTTTTTCTTTTTATCTCAAACAATAGCTGGACGTTGGTCAACTTGCTTAACTGGTCCACGGATAAAGCGTACAGCTTCCAGAATTTCTAAAACATCTGCCTGATGCTCGCGAGATGATCCCCGTGTCTGCAATTTTTTAACACGGTTTCTAGCGGTTTAACACCTGCCCTACCAACTGGTTTTCTTTGTCAACGATGGTATAAGAATATAATTTAATAAGGGATAAAATGTATACTTCTAAAAATGTTAATATACATAATTTCATTAGCGTAGAATACATTTTTTTTGGAGGGGGCAAAGCTTTTAGTAAAAAAATATTAGAAAATACTTTAAAAGTTTGTGGCATACCTAAGGGGGGGGCCTACCTCTATAAATGTAGAAAATGCGACCCTTAAAAACTGTTTTCATTGTTCACTCCCCGGTTATTGAATTTTAAACTAAATGTAAGTTCTAAGAGTCCAATTGTAGAGAAGAGTTCCTGTTGTGAAAAATCTCCTAGTCATCGATTTTTAAATTGTGGTTTTAGAGTTTCACTGTAAGTAGGGGTTCTTTTTTTCTAAAATATCTCCCCCCCTCCGGGTCAACAACTTTTTGTTTACTATTTTGTGAGGAATGCTTCCATTCCTCACAAAACTCTTAGAGTTTCAGTGCAAGGGGGTCTTTTTTCTTTAAGTAATTTGACGTCTCCTTTTTGTAGATTGTCGCCCCTATAAGTATTTAGTGTTAAGTTTTTTTCTTTAAGAAAACGCCCGTTGTATTCATATGCCCTCCCATGGAGGTTTATTATACAGGGTATCCAACAGCAGGTTCAAATTTGTTTTTCTTATTGCGTGAACATAGCGAGCGAGGGGGCCAACGTGAAAAGTACAAAGTGTAAACCGGTCTTGCTGTGGAGCGTTTTGCCGGAGTCGAGCCTTTACACATTAAAATATTAAAAGCCCTTGATATAATCGCTCGTATTTCTTTGAGAATGAAAGAAGCTATACCAGCTGTTAATTTAAGGCGATGATTGAGAACGTCTTTACACCCCGTTTGCCAAATTTTTATGACTATAACCAGAGAATCTGTTTTCTGTAGGACCGGCAATATCACCTAATTTAACATACGAATAAACTGATTTTCAGAAATATGGAATAAGTTGGTCATCGCCGGTAAATTTTTTTATTGTGGGAATATCTCACTGTGGCAATTAAAAGAAAACATACAGCCAGATATGGCACTGATGACGGAAACCACTGTAAAGATTCATATTTAGATGTCATTATTTAAAAAAAAACAGCAAAGTGATTTTCCAAGGACTAACATTTGATATACAACATACCATGACATATCTCAATTAAAATGTCATTAATCATTTAACGTGCCTTTAAAATTGGTTGACTGTGCCGACGACGAATCGATCAATCGCTCAATCAGTAGGTGTTGTCAGACTTCCAAAACTTCCTTGGTTCAATGGCTCTCACAATATCAATAAAAATTTCATCCCAGCGAAAACATGTAACACGAAAATCTATGTGGAAAAAACAAAATGTATGGTGATAAGTAGAGAGCCTCGAAGGTGCAAACTGGAAGTGGAAGGCAGAAGCATAGAGCAGGTGATGAGTTTCATATATCTTGGAATTATAGAATGAGCGACAGGAACATAACAGCAGAAGTGACAGGCAGTAAAAGCATCAAAAGTCAGTGGCTGCTTAAGAGAATCTATATGGAATAATAAACATTGGTCCGCAGAGAGCAAAATGAGAGTATACAGAACAATTGTGAGATTGACCTTAACCTATGCGGCAGAAACCCGAGCAGACACTAAAAGAACAAAGCAGATAATAAGTAATGTAGAAATAGACTTTAATAACAATATGGGGCATAACACTCCACCAAACAAACAAATAAGAACATATTGGAGCAATGTAACATTCAGGATATAACTAAATAGATAAAAGCTAGGAAAAGAAACTGGGATGATCACGTAAACATCTGCAAAAATAACAAACCGTACAGTAAAAGACCGACAAAAAAACCAAAGAAGAGATGGAAAGATAAAGATGAGCAGTCCTAGTCATGCAAAGAAAAAGAAAGAGAAGATCTCATCTAATGAAGTGCTTAGTTTTCGCCAATAAAGAAGGAAGCAAATATTATATTTATAATTAACAGTTTAATATTTTCTTAACTTTGTATTTTAATCAGTTTTATATAAACATCTATTGAAATTAATAAACATAGGTGTCAACACTGCCGCGGTATCCAAAGTCGTTTGCACGACAATATAGTAGATTGTCATTTGATATTTCGGTTTGTTTGTGGCTTTCCAATGACTGTAAATATAAATGTAACTGTTGGCACAAAACAGACTTGCAATCTAGTTTACTGTTTTCTATTGAAACTTACCGCACTCATTGACTTTTTAAATGAATGATTGATTTGGCGGGAAACGATTTCATATATGGCATAGTTATATATAGATAAAATGTCTTTGTTATACTATAAATGTATATTTTAATCAATTTATTTTTTACTATAAATAACTTAATATTAAACTTGTTTATGCGGCTGTCTTTTTAGTGTTTCGTGCGGAATACTTATGGGATCACTTCGGTGTCCGTCTTTCCGTCTGTCACATCCGATTTTCTCCAAAACTACTTGACAAAGAAAGTTGAGATTTGGCACAAATATAGAAATTGGTAGTCCAATCGGACCCGTCTAGTTTTGAAAGTTAAATTCTGGCTTAGAGGTTAGTTAAATCGGAAACGAAAAAAAATTACCGGTTCATCGAGTGGGGTGTCAAAAGAAAGTTTGTGAAAACACGAGTTCAGTAGTACTTGCGCATACTTTTCTTCGTATTATTTTTAAAAAATTGCCAAAAATCGACGTCCCCTTTTATCTCCAAAAATTACTGATCAAAAAATTTTGAAAATATTCTGGAATGGTCTTCATAAAGTGTCGATTGAGCGAAAATTAATACGAGTGCATTACGTTTAACAATTTATCTGGTATACGAAAGAAACTATGAAAACTATGTTTCTTGACGTATGGTGGAAGTTTTTCTAATATACTTTACTGTAACTGAGTGGCGAGTCGTTTATTTGTTTATAATTAAACAAATATTTAGGTAATAAATATTTGTTTTACACTTTTATTACTAGATTATAGATTGAGCTAGATTGATAAATAAATAACAAAATTTTTTATTTTAAAGGCAATCACGGTATGGAACACTAATTGCGCTTGACCGATTTTTTTATTTTGTTTATATTAAGATTGTAGCTTTGCAGAAGAGGTTACTTTCGTATCTGCCTGTTAATATTTTTACTGTATTGTCACCTTTTTAAATAGAAAATTGTATTGTTGTATTGTACTTAGTATTTGAAAGTTCATCTTAAAATAAAAACTTTAAGGGAAATTTTTTATTAATTAAACTTTTAACTTATGGGGCCGAATAGATATTATTTTTTGGCAGTACAGCAAAAGATAATATTAATTCTAAATACTGAAAAAATATGGGATCAATCACGGATAGAGGATAGTTTAGGTGTAACGGAGAAATGACAACAAGTCATGCAGTTGAGAGTGGGTAGTACAATTATCATTAAGAGTACATTACTTTGAGGATTATCTTCCATATGTTGGTAGTATTGACGAAAAAACAGGAAAGTAAAATGCAAATATAAATTAGTTCTCGTTATTTTTTTTGTTAAGAAAAAAGTTTAAAAAATATTCTAATTGGTTATTTTATTACGTTTTAGCATTCGTAAATTCTACGTTTAACCTTGGTATATACAAGGTGTGACATCTTTTCGTTAAAGGTTGTAGTGCATTACAAAACTTTTATTAGCTCAAAAAAAATTAAATTATTGAAAAATTATGGAACTACTTCACACAAAATAGTACAGACGATAAGATATTTAAAAATTAAAGTGAATATCCGTTACCGTTATAAGCAACTCATCCCCATCTTTGCTGATTTGCAAATTTAAAAAATAACCGGTTGCGGAACACTAATTGCGCAAGTTGAACTTGCGCAATTAGTGTTCCGTACGTTGATTGCTTTTAAAATAAAAAATTTTGTTATGAAGGTATAAAATGATTAGTGACTTCACAAAACACATCCCAAATGAGTTTTCAACAAAGTTTGTTTCCAATCTTTACTGAAAACTGATAACTTTGAAATTTTTTTTTATTTTTTTTATCCCAGATAAATTATTAAAGGAAATGCACTCCTGATAATTTTCGTTCAATCTACACCCCGTGGAGAATATTCTAGAGTTTTTTCAAAATTTTTTGATAAGTACTTTTCGAGATAAGGGGACAGCGATTTTTTGCCATTTTTTAAAAATAATACAAAGAAAAGTGTGCGCAAGAATTACATTATATATATATTTTTACTCGTGTTTTCACAAGCTTTCATTTGACACCACACTCGATGACCTAGTAAAAAAATTTTTTTTTTCACTTTCGATTTCACCCCCAAAACTAACCCCTTAAGTTAAAATTGTACTTTCAAAACTACCTGGCTCTGATGGGGCCATCAATTCCTATATTATTACCAAATTTCAACTTTCTATGACAAATAGTTTCGGAGAAAATCGACAGACAGACGGACAGACAGATAGACACCGAAGTCATCTTATAAGTGTTCCATACGGAACACTAAAAAAGAACATTCTCATGCTGTCATCATGCAGCAGATCACGCTTTACATAGCCAGTAAAAAAAAATGTATGAATTAATTAATACAAGAGAAATTATTTTGGCGGCTAGCTGACGATTATTCGTATGGCTTTTTACTGTATTAAAAGGTTTGGGGTGCCAAAGTTATGGACGTCCCTAGTGAATGATACCTTTGTATCGATCGAGTCTCATCATGTAGATGTAGGTCAGGCAGCCTTATAGCCTTACATTCTACTCTAATTTTTAATCAAAACTGGAGTTCCAAATTTTCCTGTTCACCCTTAATGTTAACCTCGAAATTAAGTATTTGTCAAAAATCATGAGGCTGTAATGAAAGCCTAGATGGAGAGCTTCTAATGATCTTCGAACATTTTAGAGAATTTTTTTTTAAAATAAATGTTATTATGTGAAAGCACTTATGTTGAAAAAACCAGTTGAAATTAAAAGTTAAGTTGGGAAGTTATAGAATGACTTGGTGGTTCGTAATGCTTTATCGATTCATCAGTAACAGTAGGTGAACATTTTCATAGAGTCCTGATATGAATTCAGACATCAATTCAACTCAAACATGATTAATTACAGCAAAAAGTTGCTGCAACTTTTCTACACTTCTATATAACATGTAGGCTGAAAAGTTTTTGGTCTAGCTATTTAAAACACATTTTTTTTGCAAAATACGACTTTATTCATCAACATAGTCTCCTTCAATCAGTCCAACGCTTTTCTAACATTTCTATAATTTTCTTGTAGAAAGATTTGTCTTCCTTCAAAATAGGCTCAGTTTCGGCGATAACTTCTTCACTGGAGCCAAATCTCTTTGCCGCGAGCATTTTTTTAAGATCTGCGAATAAATAATAGTCGCAGGCGGCCCAATCTGGAGAATACAGTGGATCAGGAAGCAATTCATGCAATTTTGCCATCGTAACCATTGACTTGTGACACGGTGCACTATCTTGATGAAAGAGCATTTTCTTTTTACTCATTTGGGGCCGTTTCTTTGCGATTTCTGCCTTCAAACGCACCAATAACTTTATATAATATTCGCTATTGATGGTTTTTCCCTTCTGAGTATAGTCGATGAAAATTATTCCATGCGAAACACGTTATTTTTGGTCCACTGCGAGCAAACGCAGTACCCATTTCGAACAGAGCTTTCTCATGCCCAAATGTTTATGCAAAATATGACCAATACGTTCTTTTGATATCTCTAGAGTGTCAGTTTTTCTCATCCAATTTCACTTTACGGTCATCCAAAACCATTTTGTGGATTTCTTTGATGATTTCTGGCGTAACCACCTCATTTGGTCGTCCAGAGCGTTCAGCATCATTTATGTCTATACCACCGCGTTTAAATTCAGCATACCAGTAAATGATGAGTGATTGCAGATTCCCCGTCACACTTATCAAGCCATTGCTTTGCATGAACGGTATTTTTTCCCTTCAAAAAAGAATGTTTAATCAACACATGAAATTCGATTTTTTCCATTGTTTTGAAAATATCAAAAATAGCGTCACTAAAACCACTATAATTTGTAAACTAATCGTCGAAATATCATGAAATTTTGACACGTATCGTTTGAAGGTTGGCACTTCCTAAAAATCATATGAATTTTTTGAAAAGGGCGACATCTATGTGTCAGATCAAATGCATCTTTAGCCTACGTGTTATGTTGCTACATAATATCCATAAAGTAATTCGAATTTTTCTGTATATACACTTATGTGTATATAAATATATATATGACAGGTAGGTACTTTTAGTACATAGTAAAAGTGGGCACCTCACAAAATAATCCAAAAATAATTAAGCGTTACTGGATGCGATTAAATAAAAGCTACAATTGTCAGTAATATAAAAAAATAGAGTACTTACAGGAAATAAAGCGAAAAAAATTATTTAAGTGGACAGTGGAATCATGAATTAAAAATTGTTAAAGTGAATAAGTAATAGTTAATGTCTTACTTAGACCATGGTATTAGGGAATTAGGTGCTACATAAAATCTAAAAAATAAACAGTGTTTTACTTAGCACTTCGATGGGAAACAGGCAGTTCTAAAATACATGCTGAATTTGAATTTTTACACTAAAGAATAAATTAATCCAAATACTATAACTCATTATTTCTGAGAGATCAATTATACAAAAACAGAGGAAGGGCTTCTATTAAAACTTTTAAATAATGAAAAAAAAAATTATGCATTTCTTGGACTCTTAAGAGCATATATAACTCGATATATTCGTAGCAACCGTTTAATTCTCTCCCATACTCTTTTAACCCCTTATATGTTTGACCGTATAGTAATGCTTAAAATTTGTACATTGTCTGAGCAATAACTAGTAGAAATTCTTATAATCCTATTGAAACTATACATCGACCCCCACCGGTTCTAGTTCCTTCCTTTGACGCGATATCTCTCAAGAACTATAGGCTCGTTTCCTTCTTCTATCTAAGAAAATGAGTGGTAAGGTAAATTTTTTACTTCCCTTAGCAAGGGAATTAAAAACTACGATACAAGTAGGTTAAAAAAAAAATAATGGATCTCTGATTTATAGTAATAATTCGATTCAGTTTTTCATTGCTATTGTGGTTATGTACGAGCTCTGTTAATTATTTAACTATTTTTGAGTCATGTACATGTTTAACTTGTAAAAATTCTACCCCTATTTTTAAATAAATTAAAAAAAAAAAAAAAAAATTTGATTCATAAATATATTTTTTATTCATTTTTATTTCTAGAGTGTCATATTTAAGTTAGTACGAATGCTCCATAACAATTTTATTTTCTATCAGTTGTATTAAAGTATTATGTGTCATCTTTTTTATTATTCCCGAATTTATCCCATGTTGTCTAGCTAGTTTTGCAAATTATGTCTGAGATTGAAATCACTTATTACTACCAATTTACTTCGGTTCGGTCTATAAAGCATAATCAAACTGCAAAACAGAATCTCGAGTCTTCGCTCTCTACATATAGAGTGGCCCTTTCTCGCCAGCTACAAACTTTTCACTCCCTTGCGATTATTATCACAGGAGGCCATATTAGAGGCGGAGCAAAGTGTCCGAAATTTCCCCTCTGTTTTGTTCTCTTACCTTCATCCCCACTACTTTATATATTTTTCGGTAGCTGGCGCTACACTTAAACGGGAGGAAAAAACAAATAACGCATCAGAGTTGGCGGTGTTTTAAAATGCAGGTTTTTCTGGGTTGCAGTTTGTCCACTGAAGGATAGATGGAGTATGATGTTGTAAAAATTATATAAGAAAGAAGAGCAAATTTTTGTTAATGTTTTAAAATAAATATTCGTGTATTTTTAAAAATATAACTTACTGGTTTTTGTAGGCAGGATTTTTTATTTTTAGCTGAATCATTGCTCTCCTGCGTAAATGTGTTCATTATCGTAAGCAAAACTTGGATAAACTGGCAACTATACAAAAATTAGCGACCCCGCTTCTCCCACCCCCTTCCGTTGAAACGATTCCTTTTCTACCACATTTAAAATCGTATAATTTCGTTTACCACTTTACGTGCTAAAAGACAGACAGACAGAACGATAGTCCAATGGAAATTTGAAACTATATTTCTTGGGTTATGAGAACCCTGAAATATGGTGAAATGCAAAAACTTTTTAAGTTGAATTTTTCCACTACTACAATACTCTTAGAATGAGAAATAAAAACGATGTTTTTGGAATACCTATTCTAGTTTCTAAAAATTTTTATTATTAAAAAAGAATATTAAAGAGGTATATAAGAGTTAGTTTTTTCTTTGATAATCAATACCTTCAAAATATTTAAAAAACCTAGTATCTTAATTCTCTAATTATAAAGAGGAATTTTTAAAAGTATAGTTGAGCTATTGTAAAACAGATGGAGGAGTCAGTCTAGAAATATTTGAAAAATGTTCCTTTAGAATTTTTAAATATATGAAGAGTTTATATGTACATTTTAGTTTAAGAAGTGGATTTTTTGTCCTCAATTTATGCATACGAGTAATGATTATCACGCAGCATTTAAGGGAACAAGAGTCGAGAAAAAATAATGAAAAAATAGTTGTGGGAAAATGATTATACACATATAAAATCCGTGCCTTAAAACAGAATATTTAAATAATTTGGCTTTTAGGTAATCTCGGCTACACCTCAATTGAGAATATATATATATATATATATATATATATATATATATATATATATATATATATATATATATATGTATATATACATATGTCTGTGGTTTATATTTATCTTTTGCACCTTACCTGGAGACTTTGTTAAATGAAAAAAATCTTTTTTATCTTGAATAATACCTAAGAAGCTTAGCGATTATAATATTGTATTAAAAGGGGATATAACTCACAAACGGATAGACCTGTTGGAAGTTGGAATCCATGGCAAATGACAAACATCAGACATCACTCAATAATCTAACAAATGCTGGCAACTCCGAATCTTTGCTCGATGAGATTCAGAGTCGTTCATTAAGAGAGAATTATTATGCATAACATACCTGAAAACACCTCAAGGGATATTAAGGTAAGGATTGAGCATGATTCCCAAGCGGTAAGAAAAATAGTTAATTCGATTGGTGTGGTTATGGATGACTTTAAATGCATTAGATTGGGCCGACAATCTGTCGAGAATGACAGACCACGTCCTCTTAAAGTGATACTAGAAAATAAAGAAATGGTTAAAAAATTATTCAGCAATAAACGCAAGCTCGCCGAGTTGGGTTCTTCAGCTCGTATTAGTGCAGACATGACTATTACACAGAGAAACCACATTAAACAACTACATGAGACATTACAATTAGATACATACAGGGAGTCCCTAAAATTGTAAAATCAAAACCACCTTCAAAAAACGACAAGAACTTAACCTATACTACCAAACGTAGGAAGTATGCGGACTAAACTGCGTGAATTCAAGTTAGTTCTGAGCACATCTATTTATGACGTCGTAATAGTTATTGAAACATGGCTCTCTGATGACATATGTCCTGGCTTGCTGGATGTTGATGGGTATGATATATACAGGACAGATCAATCAACTGAAACAAGTACCAAGAAAAGAGGAGGTGGTGTGCTTATTGCCGTACGTTCCAACCTGCGTTCCAGAAATGTTTTAATACCAATGTTGAACAATTATATATTATAGTACAATGTAAA
Organism: Pachyrhynchus sulphureomaculatus; assembly: GCA_019049505.1. Lineage (NCBI taxonomy): Eukaryota > Metazoa > Arthropoda > Insecta > Coleoptera > Curculionidae > Pachyrhynchus > Pachyrhynchus sulphureomaculatus. The sequence goes on along the minus strand of CM032446.1, from coordinate 84,107,342 downwards.
ATTAAAAAGTATGTCATTGGAGCCGTGTATATCCCGCCTCGTTCGGACTTGTCCATTTATGAGAAACATTGTTTGACTTTATCTAAGACCAGATCTGTATATCCTGATCACAACTTTGTAATATTTGGTGATTACAACTTGCCGGAGGCAACTTGGGTGAATGAGGACTACGGCTTGAATGTTGTGTGTCGGCCAGACTCCCATGCAAATGTCTTGTGTAATGTGATCAGCTATTTGAACCTTTTCCAGGTGAATAATGTTCCAAGTGTCAATGGAGTTTTTCTGGACCTATGTTTCTGTAATGATAGCGGTCTGGTGATGTCCCGAATAATTGATTTATTATTTCCCAATGATCATCATCATGTTGCCTGCTCTTGTATCCTGAACGATCAATTCGATAATAATATTAAATACGACCTAACATATTTTGATTTTAAGATCACTGATATGTCACAGTTAAACTATTATCTTGCATCATTTGATTGGGGTTCTTTATTGAGCAAGGTCAAAGTTGATCTTGCCGTTGAGCAATTCTACGATATACTGTACCATGGTATTAGCCTACATGTGCCTATAAAGCGTTTTAAAAGTTCCAATTTTCCTGTGTGGTTCACTCGCGAGTTACAACATTTAACGATCCAAAAGAAGGTTGCTCATAAACGTTTTAAGGAAACTGGTTTTACGGCTGACTATGACATTTTTGCTGCCCTTCGGGCTTCGTGCAAAGCTTTGTCCGCCACATGCTATTCAAATTTTCTCAGGTGATGGAAAACGGCATCTCATTCAATCCCAGATTGTTTTGGAAACATGTGAATAACATGAAACAGTCTCAGGGTTATCCCAACACTATGTGCTACCGTGATAGAATAAGCAATTCTGATGCAGAATGTGTGAATCTATTTGCTGACTTTTTTGGTGAAGTTTATTGTGGCAGTCAAGCTACTATTCCTGGCTATTATAGTGACATAGTTGAATGTACTAATTTAAATGTTAACTCAATATCAGTCAGTTTGTCTGAGGTCTATGAGGGGATAGATATTCTTAAAAATACATTCTCAGTTGGCCCAGATGGAATACCTGCGGGAGTATTGAAGGCTTGCATATGCTCTATTGTAACACTCTAAAATTAATTTTTAATTTATCTCTGTGCTCGAGTACATTCCCTATGTACTAGAAAAACTCATTTGTTACCCCTATTCATAAGTCCGGTGATAGGTGTGATATATCTAACTACAGGGGCGTGTGCATTCAATCCGCAATACCCAAATTGTTCGATAGTTTAGTTGCGGGATTTTTGTCATGGAGCTGTAATAGAATAATAATTGACGAGCAGCATGGTTTTTAGACCTGGTCGGTCAACTGTCACAAACCTGCTTGCATATCATGATTGTCTGTTGAGCGCCCTTGGGAATCGCCAGTGTGTTAATAGTGTATATACTGACTTTTCGAAGGCGTTCGACAGAGTTAATCATATGCTCTTGTTAGGCAAGTTGCGGAAAATAGGACTAAGTAGTGAAGGCCTTGGGTGGATTGGCAGTTTTCTGGAGGGTCGTACACAGTATGTCCGTATTAATAATTGTATTTCTAAAGAAATAAAAGTTCTTTCAGGTATGCCTCAGGGGTCTCACTGTGGTCCTTTACTGCTTCTACTTTTTTTAATGACATCGGCAAGTTTATACAACATTCTAAATTCCTCATGTTTGCAGATGATCTAAAAATGTTTAAAACGGTTAACACGTTGCAAGATTGTCACTCTCTTCAGGAGGATGTTCATGGCCTCTATAGATGGAGTACCCTGAATGAGTTGAACTTGAATATTAAGAAGTGTGTTAGCATTAGTTTTGGTAGAGCTAGACGGAACTATACTTTTGAGTATAACATTAATGGCAGCAAGCTGAGGCATGTTAGTGAAATTAATGATCTGGGAGTTCTTCTTGACCAGAAACTTACTCTCAATAGGCACATTTTGTCAATTGTTCAGAAAGGTTATAAAAATCTGGGGTTCATCACGAGATACTGTAGAGACTTTTCCTGCTCTACATTTAAACTGTTGTATTGTTCAATTGTGAGATCGGGGCTTCAGTATGCCGCTGTGGTATGGTCTCCTCATTACAATGTATATATAGAAGCGATTGAGGCGGTGCAGCGCCGGTTTCTGCGGACTTGTGCCTTTAAATTGGCCATACCCTCAGATGGTTACCATATAGACCACCACAACCTTAGAGGCATTTGGATATTTCGACCACCACAACCTTAGAGGCATTTTGGATATTTCGACCCTGGAGACTAGAAGACTCCATTGTGACCTGTTTCTAGCTTTTAAGCTAATAAATGGGCTGGTTGATTGTCCCTATCTCTTGGACAAGTTAGCATTTAATGTTTCTCGTCGCACTAGAGGCAGAGACCTGTTTGGTATTCCATGCGATTAATTATGGCTATTATGGACCCATGTCCAGAATAATGAGGCATTTCAATCAGTTCGATCTCAGGATTCATGGCTCCATTGATAGTTTTAAATTGATTGTTAAAAAGTTGTAAAATTTGCTTGCTGTGAAAATAGTTTTAATGATCTTGTGATGTTAGATTCTATGTATGTTTATGATTTTTTATTATGTTTAGTTGTTTTTATTATGTTTATAATTGTGTAAATTGGCGCAAAGCCGTTAATAAATAAATAAATAAATAAATAAACTCTTTTTATTACATTATCGTACCATACTGGTTTATCCAATTTCTTCAGTTTTTATCAGAGATTGAGGTATTGAACATGGAACATGAACATTCGGAATAAGCAAGGAATTAAGTATGGATGGAACAGTCAAAGCATACACAAGAAGTAATCGTTATCAGTCCTTTACTGTTACCATTACTGTCTTTATTGACTGTTGACTATTATAGCACTATTTAAAATCTCTTTCCTAAACAACTTTATACAAGAGGTAACTAATTTTTAAAAAAGAGGCATTCACGGTTTTCATCAGAAGAGAAATCATTGTTCTTGGCAGATTTTGTAAAGTTGAAGTTCTTGACGTTTCGCCTACGATTGCAAAGGGTATTTTCTGAAATCTTGGATTAGGGCAATGGATGAATTCCGAAAAGCCATTATATCTGACCGCTGTTCACCAAATTTTGAAATAAATGTATTAAAAACACCGATAAATGAAAAAAGTCTTTATTGCATATGAAACTACAATTTTTTGTAGCCGCTACGTTCTCGATACTCTTCTCACCTAGCGAAAAAATATTAATTCCCTGTTCTGCACGACGCGACGTTTTCGTTATCGCTGAAATTTCTTGTTAGATATTTTATTATTAATAAATCGGGTCTAGGTAAAGGTCAACTTATGTTAATTGGTTTAGAAATCAATTTATTTGGGAAAATTTTCAGCTTGACTAGTAAAGGCATGGTTGAAGTGTGTGGTGTCGCTCCTTTCTCCTGAGAGTAGGTTATCTGGTTATAACAATTAAAATTTTATAAAGTGAATATAAAGAAGTTTTCAATCATGCATCATCAAAGGAGTATGAATCGATTAATTTTCGTGTCAATATTGCTGCCCAAGTCGTTACTTTAGGAAAATGTAAAGATTTTTGATGCTTTAGTTTTGGATTTGTTGAACTCTAACAACGGGAATTCTGTTTATTGAGGTGGTCGTTAAGGTAGAAGTATGCCTCATCAAAAAAATAAGCGGCTAAGTGCAAGTCGGACTTGCGCAATTAGTGTTCCGTACGTTGATTGTTTTTGAAATAAAAATTTTTGTTACGAAGGTATAAAATAATTATTGACTTGACAAAACACACTCCAAATGAGTTTTCAACAAAGTTTTTTTCCGATCTTTACTGAAAACTGATGACCTTGAATTTTTTTTATATCAGATAAATTGTGATAATTTTCGTTCAATCTACACTCTGTGGAGAATATTCTAGGATTTTTTCAAAATTTAGTGATCAATACTTTACAAGCGATTTTTCGCAATTTTTCAAAAATACTACAAAGAAAAATGAGCGCACGTATTACATTATAGATATTTGTTTTTACAAGCTTTCATTTAACATTCGATGATCTGGTATAAATTTTTTTTTGCACTTTCGATTCACCCCCCAAAACTAACTTTTAATTTGACTTTCAAAATTATACGGCTCTGATGAGGCTATCAATTCCTACATTAGTGCCAAATTTCAATGTTAAATAGTTTCGGAGAAAATTGGGTGTGAGAGACGGACAGACAGAGAGACAAACACAGAAATGATCTTATAAGTGTTCCGTACGGAATACTAAAAAGACATTCGTAAATTAATGAAAATTAAAAACATCGCATGGCTAGTGGACAACGATTGTCGGTATCACTTTCTCTTGTATTGAAAGTACGAAGACATCGTAATGGCCCTACTTCGAGCACGCATATTAACCAGTGGCAATCTATCTCATTTCACCAGCTAGTTGTATGCTAGGCAGTGTCGAGAGTTCTGCAGTTATGACACGGCAATATTCACACGTCAGCCGCGAACAGAAGTTAATCGCTATCCCGTGGCAGCAACAGAAACAACCTGGAAGCAAGGAGCCTCTTTCACTACTCCAAAAAACTACTAACTAAAAACGACACCTATCGGCATCATAGCTGATGAGATTCAATAGATGAAAACGCGCCTTGGACTGAGGTTTGATCAGTGAGCGTGCCCATGGAAGGTAATTTTTTTTACGCCCCGTCCTTTTAATATAGTAAAAAGTAACACCTACAAGTGTCGTCCGTTAGCAGAGAAATATTTGTTATATTTATGGTGCTGCGTTGATAAAGCTTTTGGCTAACGAAGGTGAGCATCTAAGTAGTATCGGTTGGAATTATTTATTGCTCTAAATTCTTTTCGTCAGGCTGCAGACATAAATTCTTACAAGTAACGTCACTTAATCGTGATAAACATAGTCGCTCTAGACGAGATTTACCTAAAGTAGCAGTTCGTCTACAATTATTTTTTAATTAGTTGAACACTCAGAGTTTCATTTACGCTGTGTAAATGGTACAGAAGGGCAAATTATTGTAACTGTAAAACTCTCGAATATAAAGTTAAACGTTCCATGACAATTAAATTTCCAATAATCTTGGCTACGCTCTGTCCTTGCTCTACCTTGCCCCTCAGGCCAGTGGCACTCGAGAAATAAATTAAACAAATTTACTTAGTTATGGAACATCTTTTAGTGTTCTTCTACTAAAAACATGTATATTTAGACATAGGACATACAATCTTGGTTCAAACAATCTCTTTATATGTGTAGGCATGGGCTTGTCATAATACTGTAAGTTAACTTTGATTCACGAATTTATAGGGTTATTTCTTCAAAAACCAATTATAATAAATGCCTTTCATTTTCATCAACGATAATCAGACTGAATCGTAAACACTAATACGAAGTCGTAGGATGACCCATAAAAGGAATCGTTGTACGTGGTGGTGGCCAACGGGCCATTATCAGATACCGTAAGGGCGGAAATCGTATCCCTTCATCCCCGACCTAAGAGTGTAATGAGGCGAAGGGGTTGAAATTAAGCAAATGCTCGGGGTAGAAGTGGGCGACGAGAGAAAAGACGGACTATGATCAATACTCGGCAGTGTTTCTCCTCGGTTGGCTACTCAAGATTTTCGTTGGCATAAATAGCGGCGTTGCATGGTAGATTGAGTTTATGCAATTTATTATTTTTCTTTATCTAGGAAATTATTAGTGTCTAAACAATTTCTTGTTTCTGAAATATTTTTTATCAGACTAGAATGGAAATTCCAATTTTTTAGCTAGCAGTAACTAGCCATCAATATTATAAATCATGACGCCGAAGGGTTCTCGTATTTGTCATGCGCTTTTCATAAATAAATGATCTTTTTATTATACAAATACACAAAAAATTTTGTAAGCGTTATGTCCAGACAGTGACAGAACTTTCAGGATTCCGTCCATGATGTCCCGAAACGAGTGACTTTTTTCTGATTTATTATGAAGTGCTTTACAGTTTTCAACGTCACGTTCAATTTTAATCGTTATAAACTCATAGGTATCAAGGTATTGTACAAGGTGAGTCAACGATAGAATAAAGTTCATTTGTTTCGGGAATGACGAAAAAATGTTAAATACAATAGTTTTAGGGAGTGTTAAGGTGCACAATTTAAAATTACCTTTGAGTATACAGGGTACTTCAAGAAAGTATGGCCGATATAACATTAAATGGACCATCCTATTTTCTAATTTATTTTGTAATTTCTGTGTAAGTGTGTTATAACTTTTTTATTAATAATGTTATATACCTAAACCTAGTATTTTTTCTAATATTTCAATTTTTTTTTTAAAAATACTAGTTTTCAGTTTTGTAAAAAATTGCCAGTAGCGCCATTATTTCTGAAGGTGGAATACTCATAGTTGGTACGAACGTTCTATAGAGACGAAAAAAAGATAAATGTAAAGAAATTTGAGTTAGATGCTACAGGGTGTTCAAAATAAATTTATACATTTCGACTATTTTGAATTGAAAAAATCCGAAATTTTTTAAATGGCACACTCTGTATATTATTATTTTTTCTGATAGATTTTACAAAACCCTCCAACTTTTATTAAGTATATCATATACCTATTTCTAATAGTGTTCTTTTTATTTTTAAATTTTTCAATTTTACTCTTATTTTTAATACACTTACGCTATAACATCATAGTTGCCAAGACAAAATAAAAATGTAGGAATTGTCAAATTTTGACATGTCTATTAAGCAAGTAAAAATAGTATAATTTGTTTTAGTAGTATAAAGGTAATAGTTATGGATTTTCCTAAAGTGAATTAATTGATATGGTTTATATACTGGGCGAGGCGGGAAAAAATTGTCTTTTGGCAGTAAGGCTTTGCGGAGCGAAGTACCCTAAGACGTATACCACCTAGAAAATCTGTTCAGTTCTTAATGGAACGGTTTGATGGTAGTGGTAGCGTTGAGTATACGCCACGGAAAGTAGTAAACCAGAATGTTACCAAAGAGGAAAAAGAAATGTAGATTTTACTTCATGTTGAAGATAATTCCCAGGTCAGCAGCCGTCAACTAGCTGACTTATCAGACACATCCCAATCTGCGGCTAATCGCACCACGAGAAAATACAAGTATCATCCCTTTCATATGGAACTACACCAAGAACTTCAAGATCGTGATTTTGAACGACGAGTAAACTTTTGTACCACCAAGAATGGAGCAATAGATGCCGATCCAAATTTTTTATCCAAAATAATGTTTTCTGATGAAGCTACTTTTCGCAGTAATGGAGCAGTTAACAGCCATAACATGCCTTATTATTCAACAGTTAATCCATTTTGGGTCCGGGAACTTCAAAACCAAAACCATTGGTCGCTTAATGTATGGTGTGGAATATTACATTTTCGAATTATTGGTCCATATCTTTTCCTCGAACTGCTTAACGGGCCTATGGTAGATATCTAAATTTTTTGCAAAACGAATTACCTCAGCTTCTTGAAGAAGTTGATAACTTTGAAAGGAAATAAATGTGGATTCAACAAGATGGAACTCCTGCTCATTACCACAGGGAAGTTCGGGAATTTTTAAACGATCGTTACCCACAAAAATGGATCGGTAGGGATGGATTCATTCAGTGGCCCCCTCGATCATGGGACTTAACACCTTTAGACTTCTTTTTGTGAGGCTACATTAAAGATAGTGTTTATGTGAATCCCCCTACAAGACCAGTAGATATGGAAAATAGGATATGGGTTGTGTGTAGGACAATAACGCCCTTTATGCGAAGGAAAGTGAAGGAAAATATAGTAAAACGATTAAACATTGTATTCAAGTAGACGGGCATATTTTTGAACATTTATTACGTCATAATAATTAATCATTAAATAAGTTAAACTATATTAAAATTATTATTAACTATTTGTTTATGTTTTCACAATAGCGTAAGTGTCTTAAAAACAAGGGTAAAAATTGAAAAATTCAAAATAAATCCAAAACTTTTAGAAATAGGTATATGACATACTTAATAAAAGTTGGAGGGTTTTGTAAAATCTATCAGAAAAAATAATAATATACAGGGTGTGCCATTTAAAAAATGTTAGATTTTTCAATTTAAAATAGTCGAAATATATAAATTTATTTTGAACAACCTGTAGCATCTAACTCAAATTTCTTTACATATATCTTTTTTTCATCTCTATAGAACGCTCGTACCAATTATGAGTATTCCACTTTCAGAAACAATGGCGCTACTGGCAATTAAAAAAATTAGAAAAACTACTAGGTTTAGGTATATAACATTATTAATAAAAAAGTTATAAAATTTTAGGCAATTTTAAAAATAAATTAGAAAATAGGATGTTCCATTTAAAAAAAACATATGTTATATAGGCCACACTTTTTTAAAGTATACTTAAAAATAATTTTAAACTCACCCTGTACACTTATAATGAAATTTCAGTATCTTCACACTGATTTTGGTGTATTACTTGGCTCATCCAATTAAGTACTTTTCTTTAGTGTATAAAACTTGTTAGTATACAAGGGGAGGCAAAATCTATGAACAACATTTTGTCTATAGTTGTCCGTCCGTCCTCCTGTCTGTCACACTCGATTTCCTCCGAAACTGTTTGACATAAAAATTGAAATTTGGTACTAATATAGGAATTGATGGTATCATCAAAGCCGTGTAGTTTTAAAATCTAAATTTTGACCTAAGGGTTAGTTTTGGGGGGTGAAATCGGAGGTGAAAAAAAAAATTTACTAGGTTATATGGAGGGGTTTCAATGAAAGCTTGTAAAAACACGAGTTTAAAAATATATATAACTAGCCGTGCCCGCGACTCCGCTCGCGTGCACTTGATTCACTATCATCGTCACTGCTTATTCCTTATGTTACCTAACGTAATAAAATATATCCTATAACCTGGCCAGAGAACATATGTATTTTATAAAAAAAACACGTAAATCGGATAAGTGGTTCTTGAGTGCTAAGCGCACTAATGGACAGACAGACAGACAAACAGAGAGACGTTGCGTTTTATATATATTATAGGTTTTTTTTTGATAAATATTAAGTTAAGAATTAAAAAAAAAACATAAATCGGATAAGTGTTTCTCGAATGATAAGCACACTACGGACAGACAGACAGACAAAGAGACGTTACGTTTTATATATATATTATATAGAATATTATTATTATTATATAACCCGGCCAGAGAACATATATATGAATTAAAAAACAAAACACGTAAATCGGATAAACGGTTTTCGAGTGATAAGTGCACTAACGGATAGACAGACAGAGAGACGTTGCATTTTATATATATATATATATATATATATATATATATATATATATATAAATATATATATATATATATATATATATATATATATATATATATATATATATATATATATATATATATAAATATATATATATATATACATATATATATATATATATATATATATATATATATATATATATATATATATATATATATATATATATATATGTATATTATAGATATTCTTTCCTATAGGATATTGTTCCAAATTTAATGGTTAAGGTAACGTATTGCAAGAGAACGCGTTAGCGGCAAACTTTTTTCCGACTTGATTCACTATTTGTCGCTGCTTATTCCTTATGTTACCTAACGTAATAAAATATGCCCTTTAAGCTGGCTAAAGAACATATGTATGTTTGCAAAAAAGCACATAAATCGGATAAGTGGTTCTCGGGTGATAAGCGCTCTAACTGAGAGACAGACAGAGAGGCGTTGTATTTTATATATATTATAGATTATAGATAACCTGGCCAGAGAACATATATACGAATTAAAAAAGAAACGCGTAAATCGGATATGTGGGTCTCGAGTGATATTGAACCTGAACCTAACCTAACCTGAACTAACGAACAGACAGACAGAGAGAAGTTGCATTTTATATATATTATAATCTTTGCTACATTATATTGTTCCACATTTAATGGCTTAGGCAGTGTATTGCCAGAGAACGCGCTAGCGGTAAACTTTTTTCCGACTGGATTCATTATTATTCTCACTGCTTATTCCTTATGCTACCTAAAGTAATAAAATATATCCTATAACCTGGCCAGAGAACATATGTTTGAATTAAAAAAAAACACGTAGATCGGATAAGTAGTTCTCGAGTGATAAGCGCACTAACGGACAGACAGACAGAAAGACGTTGCATTTTATATATATTAATAGAGAACCTGGCCAGAGAACATATGTTTTTAAAAAAAAGCACGTAAATCGGATAAGTGGTTCTCGAGTGATAAGCGTACTAACGGACAGGTAGACAGACAGACAGACAGACAGATAAACAGAGAGACGTTGCATTTTATATATGTTATAGGAGATTATAGATAACCTAGCCAGAGAACAAATGTATGAATTAAAAAAAAACACGTAAATCAGAGAAATGGTTCTCGAGTGATAAGCGCACTAATGGAGAGTTTAGGCAGTGTATTGCAAGAGGACGCGCTAGCGTGCGACTTGACTCATTATTATCGTCACTGCTTATTCCTTATGTTACCTAACGTAATAAAATATATCCTATAACCTGGCCAGAGAACATATGTATGTTTAAAAAAAAAGCACGTAAATCGGATAAGTGGTTCTCCAGTGATAAGCGCACTAACAGACAGAGAGACGTTACATTTTATATATATTATAGATCGGAGATTATAGATAACCTGGCCAGAGAACAAATGTATGAATTAAAAAAACACGTAAATCAGATAAATGGTTCTCGAGTGATAAACGCACTAACGGACAGACAGACAGACAAAGAGACGTTGCATTTTATATATATTATATTCTTTGCTACATGATATTGTTACATATTTAATGGTTTAGGCAGTGTACTGTAAAAGGAAGTGCTAGCGGCGAGCTTTTTTCCGACTTGATCCACTGTTATCGCCACTGCTTATTTCTTAAGTTACCTAACGTAATAAAATATATGCTATAACCTGGCCAGAGAACATATATATGTTTTAAAAAAATCGGATAAGTGGTTCTCCAGTGATAAGCGCAGTAACAGACAGACAGACAGAAAGACGTTGCATTTTATATATATTATAGATTTGTCCTATGCGCTTATGTAGTTAGTACTTGCATCTATTTTTAATTCTACGTACTATGTGAAAGTTAGCGTTTAATGCCAAAACTAAAATTAAAACCACATTTTAATAATTGTGTTATGATAATTTGTTTTAGCTATACCTCTGCAAATAATAGACTGTAATTTTACTAGTGTAGGTAGCACTGACTATTGGGGAAAATTAAAGTAGGGGTCAATATCAAAAAGGAAATAAAACTTGCACAACAATAATTAACATTAAGTCAATTTGGAATACAACTATAAAAGTTCTGTCAAGGCCTATTAAAAGAAAAGTTTACGAAAGGCTGATAGAAGAAGAAGGTATCAAGCTCCGAAAAATTAGAAAGCACTATTAAAGAAGCAGCAGTTGAAGCACTCGGAGTACGTATTATAAATTAACAAAACTACAAAAATAACGAAACAATAATATATGAGATAATTAGACACTTTCGTAAATTGAGAGGTTATAGAATGGAAGAAACCTGAAATATCAAAAACGAAACAAATAATCAGAACAACAGAAATGAAAAGGGTGTACAAAATTACGGGAAAAACTATATTAGATAGAGAAAGAAGCAACAACATTAGACCAATCTGGAATATAGATAAGATAACTGATTCCGTGTTGAAGAGAAAGGTAGAATAAAACAATACATAGACAGAATCACAGAAGAAAGATTAAAGTGGAGTAGTTTCTGAAACCGTGGAAAATCTTTCCAATTTAAAATAAGTGAAGATAATGATAAAGAGAAAGTTGTGCCTGTACAAAGAAGGATAAATAAGAAGAACTAGATAATTTGATGCTTAGTTGTCGCCATCACCACTACTTAACAACATAGACTTATATCAGGTCAGTCAATAAGTTTTGAAAGCGAGGAGCATGGAGCATCACTTGAATCAAATATTGAACACCATTTTGAATGTAATATGAACACGCTCTAAATTTCAAGTCGATCTGTCAAGTCATTCATTATCAGCTGGTTAAAGTAGTTGTTTGAGTATTTTTTAAAAATGAAAAAAATCGAATATCGTCCAGTGATAAAAGTATTTGTTTTGGCAGGTTTATCGGCAACTGAAATCCATGCAAAGTTAGTGAAAGAGTTAAAGAAGTCTGCTCCTTAATTTTCCACTGTTCATAGATGGACTTGAATTTAAACGTGGTTGTACAAGCGTCAATGATGATCCACATTCAGGACGTCTAAAAATTCAACTGAAGAAACTATTGTGCAAGTACAAGATATGGTAATGGAAGACCGTCGATTAATCGGGGATGATTTAGCTGAGGCTATAGGCATCTCACGTGAATCAGTCCATGAGGTCTTAACTAATGTTTTGGGCATGAGAAAGATATTCACAAGATGGGTGCCGCATTTTCTAACACACTTGAGAGAACTTTCTAAACAACATTTGGCTCGTTTTAAAGAATAAAACTGATTTTGTGCGTCGATTTTTAACTATGGTTGATATTTGGGTTTACCAGTTTGATTCTGAACTGCGACAACAAACCGCATAGTGGACCGAGCCCGGTTGTTCAGCCCCAAAGCAGCTAAAGTGGTCAAAGTGGCCCAAAAAAATTATGGCAGCAGTTTTTTAGGAATTTTGTTAATTGATTACCTTAAAACCGGTAAAATAATTACAGGAGAGTATTACTGCAATCTTTTGGACCAGCTAGATGAGAAAATTGGTGAGAAAAGGCCCGGTTTGCAGAAGAAAAACACTCATCTTTCATCATGACAATGCACCTGTTCTCAGAGGTGTTTTAGCAACGCTAAAACTGGTCGGATTAAAATACGAAATGTTGGAACATCCGCCCTATTCGCCAGATATGGCTGCGTTTGACTTTCCTCTGTTCCCAAACTTCAAAGGCGTTTTTCAACAAATGATGAGGTGATAGCATCCGTAGCATCCGTTTTGAATGTTTTCCGGAAAACCACTTCAGAGATGGGGTAAATGAATTGGAAAATAGCCGGAAAAAAATGTATTGAGCTTAAGGGAGATTATACGGAAGAATGAATGTATTTCGGCTCATTAATTTATCTTGTTTCATTTCCGCTTTCAAAACTTATTGGCTGACCAGTACTTATATGTCACCGGTCAGTTATTAAATAAATAACGTTCCTCTGCAAATGTTACTGCGCGTGTTAATGGAAGAAACTCGTATTATTACAATTATTATAAATGCGATAACTTAATATGACACACAGGTTTTGGATTATACTTCAAAACCTTTTATTAAATATAAAAGAACACAATTAAAATATTAGATTGTCATACTAGGTTTCTGTTGAATTTGACCATTTCCTTGTGTTATATATAGGGGTATTTCGGCGTTTTAGGGGGCCATAAATCGATTTCCTAAAGTTTGTCCAAGGGAAAAAATTTGCTGCCTAACAATATTGAATAGACATAGAACAATAGGCGACCTCTCCCGTACTCATCTGATAGCGCGCGCGCGCCTGGGCCTAAGTCGGAATTTGATCGTCGCTCTGAGTGTTCGTTTCTCCTCTCGGCTTTCGTTACAAAACAGTTATTTAAAAAAGTGATTTTTTTGTGGGAGTTTACCTTGAAGAAAATTGTGATGGATTTGAATATTAGAGGTAAGAGCGCATATATGTTGATTATTTTTATGTTTTTTTTTAATAATAACATATTACTGGAAATAGTTATACAAAAACCCGTTTTTCGGTATTTAAAAAGGTATTTGTTATACTTCAGCTTGCGTCTCAGAGATTTTATTGATTTTAACAGAAAAAAGAATATTTGCACTAATCAAATATATTAATATTAACCGTGATTTCCCGTGAAATCGAGGTTTACATGGTCTTTAAATCAGACAGTGAAAACCACGCGGTATTTTGTATTTATCCATTTTTTAATTTAAACTGTTCTTATTTTGTTCTAGGATCCGAAGGTACTTCAGGTGCAGAGTAATAACGCGTAGACTACTTTTTTGATAAAATGCAGGAATAAAACTTGTCAATTTTTAAAGAAAAGTGGATCTTGAGAGTTATATTTTATCGCAAGGTGAATATTGTGATGGCAAAGGAAGGAAGTAAAGCAAGTAAAGCATAAGTTCTCCTATTTGAAGCCACAATTCAAGAAAAAGTGGACAGAAGCTCAAAAATAGCAGAAGTTTTTCTTAAAGAGAATGACGAATGGTTATAAGGAACATTTGAAATACCTAGGGTAAAACGCCGTTCTTTTGGTCGACCTACAAAGTCACTTGAAGAATCAAGTGAGAAAAGCAAATGTAGAAAAACAAAGAAAGTACGCAGTGCTGTAGATAGAGAACTAAAAATGCGTGCTGTTCCAACATTCCTGCAAAGTACTGGAGAGAGAATTGAATCCAGTATTTTAACTAACTCTCCCCAGAAAGCCCAAACATACCAGAAAGCATACAAAATAGCAAAGCAGTATGAAAAATAGTTACAACTAAATCCAATAGCCGCCCTTTCAATGTTTGTAGAAGCTGACCTCTCAAGGAATAATAAGGAATAGTATTATCCGAGTTATACCGTGTTACAGCAAGCAAAAAGAATTTGTTATCCGAGGAAAGAGGCTTATTGGGTAACTGAAATATGTGTTAAAATGGAAGATGTACTAAAAGAATTAAATCTAGAAGAGCGTCAATCATTTCGAAATGGGCATGTCAGAGATCGCAACAAGCACAATTTAAGCAAAAAATGCAAGAAGAAGATGCAATTGACAGCAACATTTTTCAAAGTTGCTTTGTTGTACTACAATTGATTTGTGGACAAACAAAAAAGTTATTTGGTACAATCCAACTCCCTCTTCGCCATGATACTGTTGGCCAATGAGGATTAGCTTTGTTAAAGAAACAGTGGATATTACAAATTTTGAAATTACTTACATAGAAAATGCAATAAACGCTGCGGTAAACAGCGAATTCGTACAAGGAGACATCTCTTTTTCCATGAAACATATAATGAGGCTAACTATTGTCGATGCAAATGTTGCTACTTCAACTACTTCAACAATCAGATGCTACATTTGTGGTGCTAGTTCAAAGCAGTTTAATGACCTCAATGTAAAAAATAACGTCGACGCAGATGCATTACAATTTGGCCTGTCTGCACGCTAGGATCCGAGATCCCAGAAATAATATTTGACTTTTGTCTTGGTATTAATTAAATAATTGTCTAATATTATACTGGCTGTGTTTGGAATTTTGTGTCTAGTAAGAAAAAAATTGAAAACTAGTAACTGTGAGCTATTCTAGTACCTTTGAAAAGGCGGAGCTGATCTGGTCCGATGCTTCTGGGCGTTTTTTATCGATGTAAATACAGAAATCGTCAGCGTATTGAACTACTATTTTCATGTAAACTATATGTACGTTAATACAAAGACAAAATTACGGAGTTCGCCAGTCTTCTTGATCTGTTTTTAACCACCAATCCCGAGATTTGCACGGTCAGCGTAAATCCGCCGTTAGGTTCTTCCGACCATAAACTACTTTCGACATCGAGTATCCTACCAATCAGTGACACAGAGGCGTCTAAACCGCGTAAGATTTGGCACTACAGATCTGCTAAATGGGAAGATCTCATGGAATATTTTCGAACTTTTCCTTGATTAGACGTTTGTTTTTCGATCCGACGATCCATCTGACTGCGCCAGGGACGTTTCCGATGTTATTTTGGCCGGTATGTGGGCTTACATCCCTTTTTCGAAGAAATGCCCTTCCAACGGCAAGCCTTGGGTTGACCGAAAGTGTAAAGAAGCTGTTGCTTCTAAACATCTTACATACCGATAATGGCGTGAAAATCCTAACACCATATATCGTGCCAGGAACAGATGCAAAGAAATTATCGACGAAACCAAGGAGACATACATTCAACGGATTAGAAACAAACTTCTCGCTTGTCCCAACAATTCCCGGTCCTTTTCGTCAGTCGCTAAGGCAATTAGTCAAAATTTCACCAAATCCACCATACCACCACCCACACGGCCAGATAATTCTATTGCAACGACACCTGTTGAGAAAGCGAACTTGTTGGCTGAACCCTTTGCTTCACATTCTACTGTCGATTTCCAAGGAAAAACATCACCTACTATTCCCATAGTGAAGTCAAGGATGCCCGATATTGTCTTTAGACCGCGTATCATAAAACGTATTTTGATGACGCTAGACACCAAAAAGGCTTCTGCCATAGTTCTCAAAAACTGTGCAATGGAACTAACACCAGTTTTCTGTAGACTTTTCAACCTATCCTACAGAAAGGAAATATTTCTTTCCTGCTGGAAATGTGCCACTGTTCAGCCAATACCTAAAAAAGGCAGGAAGACCTTGCCAAATAACTACCGACCAATCGCACTGCTTTCAATAAAATCGAAAGTCATGGAAAAGGCTATCAATCAGCATCTTCTCAAAATATCTTGAAGGATTCAACAATATTAGCGATCACCAATATCGCTTTCGTAAAAATAAATCAACAGGAGATCTTCTGACTTATGTAACACATGTTTGGAATAACGCAATTGAACACTTTTAGAATCTCGAGCGGTTGCTCTTGACATATCCAAGGCATTCGACTGTGTTTGGCACGATGGGCTGTTGGCTAAGCTACGTTCTTATGGTATGTCTGAAAAGTTCTCTTTGTGGCTCTTATGTTTCCTCAGAGAGCGTTCTTTACGAGTGGCAGTCGACGGTACGCCTTCACTATGAACGCCGGTGTACCCCAAAGTTCCATACTGTCTCTTACTCTCTTTCTCATTTATATTAATGATCTGTTTGAAAAGACCGAGAATCCACAGCTTTGCAGATGACAGTACACTTATCTCTTCATTCACTTTGAACGCTCGGACATCGACTACTCAGACGAATATCCGCAGATAGCACGAAGTCATTCAACTTAACAAAGACCTGGAGGAAATTCTATCTTGGGGTGACAGTAACCAAGTCGAATTTAACGCTACAAAAACCCAGGCGGCAGTTTTTTCCAAAAAAGTTAACGTTGCTGAACCCGACATAGTTATGTCGGGGCACTCCATTCCTCTAACATCGCCACTCAATTTGTTGGGCGTTAATTTGGGAGCAAATATGTTGCAGGCATAGCAAGGAGAGCTTCTCAAAAGTTATTTATTATATTTTCGAACCAGAAAGCTTTACACCCCACAACAACTGTTAATTCTTTACAAAGCTCAAATTCGATCTATGGAATACTGCTCCCATGTTTGGAGCTCAGCTACACTGCATTTGTTGGATTCTATTCAGAGAAGAGCTTGCGGCCTTGATTCGTTGGAACATCGAAGAACGGTTGGCGACTTGAGCCTATTCTACAAGTATTTTCATGGAAAGTGTTCGAAGGATGTGGCCCGCTTAATTCTTCCCAGAGCGGTGCATGTTACAAGTGCACGTCGCTCTAATACTTTACATCCGTATGAGGTTCAGCTTGTTACTCTCCGTACAACGCTTTTCAAGCAGTCTTTTATATGGAGAACTTCATCCCTTTGGAATAATTTGCCCAGGACTGTGTTTCCCACCGAGTACAATTTGCAGCGATTCAAGAACAACGTGAATCGCTTTGTCCGCACACGTGTCGCTCCTGTAGCGCTTTGAGGACTTCCCTGTAGCACGTGTGCTAGACCCATAAAAAAAAACACAAATTCTTACCACACACGTAAGGAATTTTTAACTATGTATTACATATATTGAGATTGTTGGCATGAGAGAAAATTAATATTTCTAAAATCAATTGTAAACCGTAGATTTTTACAAAAATATTATATTTTATTATTTTTTACACCACGTTCGCAATGTTATTTCTACGACACTAAAATTATATCTTGTCTTTCCTTAGATGAAGGACTTGTTATTCCTATATGGACACCCTGTATATAAAAGATTCTACTCTATACATATTATACATATAAAACATAAAATTAATATAAAAGAACCACAATCCTCTATATTAAAAGCTCCAACAGTACAATAACCAAAAATGTTGAATGTTGTATAGTCATATCAAATGAAGAAAGTTTGCAAATCAATATTGCACCATATTGCCTTCAGACAAAAGACTTGCACGAGCTATTTTAAAGCGAACAAAGACAACGCAATCTAAAATTTCTAGTTTCGAACTAGACTTGACTTAATTTAACTTTGAAACTTATATCGTGCAATCGACAGGTGAATAAGGAAATCATATTATTCACAACAAGTTTAAAAAGTTAATTTTAATAAAGCTTGACACCTGTGTTTGTAGCCATGTACAAAAATAATTGTCGCTATTTTGATTATATTAAAAATCATCTCTCAGAGATTATAAAAGCACCAATCAACCCTGAAATTTTTCACGAATTTTTTATCTCATCAGAAAAACAACTGAGTGAACAAGTATCGTAGAGGAGCAGCATATGATATTTTTATTTTCTCTTAGGTAAAGATGTAAATCCACTATAAGATTTTTATCTTACGAAATCCAAATTCAACAAAAATAAATCTTATGAAGAAAACAGTTCATGAGTGAAAATATATACCTTTGTTTGTCATAAAAATCCTTCATAAAGATAAAAGTTCTGCTTTTTTTAACAGCCAGCCATAACTATATCACAAAGTATCTAATTGTTTCAATTTTAGTCATATTGTAAATTATATCGGATAATACGAAATATCAAAGAATAAAAATCGCTTCGTCCAATACCTTGGTTAATTAATAAACCACTTTTTCTAGCGTTTCTCTTAGATCAGTGTAAATTACCTTGTAGATGTAAATAATTTAGAAAAATAAAAACTTTTTTAAATTATATTATATATATTATATGCATATTTATAACTACTGTGATCCCATCCGACATTTTCTCCTCCCTCCACTTCCCATTTTTTTTTACTACCATATCTCACATGTGTATTAAAATATTTATTGTCTCACGTTTGGGCACTGGACGGATTTGAATGAACTGCTTACTGTTCTGCAGCATATCCGAAAGAAAATATAGAATTCTAGAACACTAATTTACAATATAGAGAAATCTTGCATCTTTCGTGTAAAGCTAGTCAGGTCGGTATATCTCTACGGTACTCCCCTAAGTCAAACAATATTGTATGATACTAAGCTTTCCTAGCAGTGAAAACCTCATTAAGATACATTCAGCGAGTCCTGAGTCAAGCCTGAATAGACCAAGAGGCAAAGAATGGTAGAAAATTATCTATTTAGGAAATAAAAGACTATATGTACCATAGCTATATGAAATTAAAGCAGTTTAAATCACAAAATTTTTGTGTAGAAGTTTTGAAAAAATATAACATAGCCGTACAATAAATTGGTGGCTCTGGATTATTTCTAATTATTTAGTAACTTTTACTATATCATATCAGTTGTCGCCTGAGCAGGATGGTTTTGTGGAGGGCAGGGGTACTAAAGAACAAATATTGAATATAGGCCAAATCATCGAAAAAGCAAGGGAATATTATGTACTACTATACCCCTACTTTGTAGACTACTTCAAAGCCTTCGATAACGTTAAATGGAGTAAATTATGGTGCATAATGTCAGATATGAGTGTACCCTTTCATATAATCAACATCAATAAAAATCTGTATGAAGCCAGTACCGCTATGGTGGAAATAGATCACAATTATTCCTCTAGATGTCAAATAATGGAAGATGATGGGGCTGCATAGTCTCCTTTTCAACATTTATAGTGAATTTATAATGAGACACGTATTAGATCAATGGGAAGGAGGAATTAATATAAGTGGTTTTCGACTTAGTAACCTTCAATATACAGATGACACCCTATTGCTTGCAACAAGCCGAGAAGAGCTTTTGATTTTAACTGTAAGACTTCGGAGTACCAGTGAAGAATATGGTCTAGAAATAAATAATTGCAAGTCTTGTAACTTGTTCTATGTTAGTATCCAACAGCACCTCAATCGTATCCAGCAGCTAGGTGATCTTCCGCGTCGCCTCCTTCCATTCGATTTGCCCTGCACCACAAGTTTCTCCATATTATCAGCACGTGTAATGTGACCAAAATACTTTGGGATGCTTGCATAGACTGTTTCAGTTTGATCTCATTAAGTACTGAAACAAACAGCTGTCCACGGAATCCTCAGCATCCTTCGACAGCACCACATTTCAAACGCATCTATACGAGGTCGATTAACGGTGCGTATAGTCAAAGTTTCAGGTGCATATCTGAATATGAGGAATACAAATGTTTCCACTAAATTTATTTTCGTGTTGCGACTGATGTCACTGGATCTCCAAAGCTTTGTAAATTAAGTTATAGTTGTGGTACTGATTTGTATTCTTTGACGTATTTCACCTTCACAATTGCCGGTGTTATTGATCAAAGTTCCCAAGAATGTGAAGCTGCTAACCATCTCATATCCATCAATTTGTTGTACATTTGGGAAGTTATCATTTTCTTTATTGACTATCAGAATTTTCGTCTTGCAATTATTTATTTGTAGACGGTATTCTTCACTGGTACTCCGAAGTATTACAATTAAAATCAAAAGTTCTTCTCGACTTGTTGTAAGCAATAGGGTGCCATCTGTAAATCGAAGGTTAAGAAGTCGAAGACCACTTATAATAATTCTTCCTTCCCATCGATCTAATAAGTGTCTCATTATAAATTCACTATAAATGTTGAAAAAGAGACTATGCAGCCCCGTGTCATATCTTCTATTATTTTGACATCTAGACGAATAATTGTGATCTATTTTCACCATAGCGGTACTGGCTTCATACAGATTTTTATTGATGTTGATTATATGAAAGGGTACACTCATATCTGACATTATGCACCATAATTTACTCCACTTAACGTTATCGAAGGCTTTGGAGTAGTCTAAAAAGCAGGGGTATAGCGGTACATAATATTCCCTTGCTTTTTCGATGATTTGGCGTATATTTAATATTTGTTCTTTAGCACCCCTGCCCGCCACAAAACCATCCTGCTCAGGCTGGTATGATATAGTAAAAGTTACTAAATAATTGGAAATAATCCTGTATAGAGCCGCCAATATATTTTACGGCTATGTAATATTTTCTCAAAAATTTTAAAAATCGTAGAAGATTCTACATGAATTTTTGTGATTTTAAACTGCTTTAATTTCATGGCATGGTCTTTTATTTTCCAAATAGATAATTTTCTACCATTCTTTCCCTCTTGGTTTATTCAGGCTGGCCTCAGGACTCGCTGAATGTATCGTAATGAGGTTTTCACTGCTAGGAAAGCTTAGTACCATGTAACATTACTGTTTGGCTTAAAGTAGTACCGTGAAGATGTACTGACCTGACTGGCTTCACACGAAAGATGTAAGATTTCTCTATATTGTAAATTAGTGTTCTAGGCTTCTACATTTTCTTCCAGATATGCTGCAGAACAGTAGGCAGTTCATTCAAGTCCGTCCAGTGCCTAAACGTGAGATAATAGATATTTTAATACACATGTGAGACGTGGTAGTGAAAAAATGGGAAGTGCAGGGATTAGAAAATGTCGGATGGGATCAGAGTAGTTATAAATATGTACATATATAATATAACAGCAACAGCAAGTGACGTTAATTCAACGATCTAAAAGGCCAGTTCAAAATGCAAGGAGAATGTTTTGTGACCCTGTGACTCCATACCCATTACCTAGCGCGAGGAACAGATCATTGCTTCATGCAGTCACACATTAATCTTGACGACAAACCCCAGACTGTTCAAATGTATTAAAAAAAGTTAGTAATTCTGTCTTCATTAAATCCTAGTAATCACCGTATTTAATATATTACATTATTTTGAAATAAAATATTAATTATAGTTTATTTTTTGACAGTTGAAACATCCAAGTTTTAAAAACATTCTAAAAGAGGATGTTAAGTTTAAAAAGACTTGTATAATTTCTTGTCACTAACAATAGCGAAGAGCTCTCTGTTTGATAATGCTGCAAACTTAGCTTCGCTAGAATTGTCTCTTAATTCTTGTTTACTTACAATCATGGATATAAAATTTTGGCATTAAAATTTAATAATTGGAAGTTATGTAACAAAAGCTTAAGAAAAATGATACAATTATTTTGGGTTTACACAATGAATTAATAATAACTAATTATAAGGCTTTCTGCAGAAGGATTATTTTTACAAAATATTTACATACAAAAATTAGACAACTATCGAAAAATTAAACACCTTTCGAAAGAAGGAATGAATTAGTAAATCGTTGGAGCCTTCAGTCTATTTTTAAGACATTTTGTCTTTTTACGTAACTAACTTTTTGTTTTACTCAAGTATTATAATACCATTTAATGCAAAAATTTGAATACTTAAAATTCACATTGTCTTTTTAAATAAGTTTCTTGAATGTTATTTTCGGAAGTTCGAAAGTTTGTCAGTCCAGCTTTTGTCATTATTGAAAAGTTTCTGTTTTGTCGCCCCGCAGGCATTCATGAGCGCATCCTTAGGAATCTTATTACTACCGCCAGCTTCGCGTTGCACGACTAAACTGATTACATACTTTGTGCAACCATTTTCGCATGGTCAAACACCTTTCCCTCAAAGAATAAGTATGTCCACAAAGTTCTAATTCCCGAGTTTATTTTGCTTAAAAGTGTAAAGATAAGAAAACATCAAAGGCAAGGCAAACAAGAAGTATTTTTTTTTTATTAAGTTTCAAGAAATCAAGAGGATGGATATGGCTTATAATGTGATGTATTATATATATATATATATATATATATATATATATATATATATATATATATATATATATATATATATATATATATACATATATATGCATAAACCTACACCTTGTTTTCTTATCCTTAATTTTTGAGCAAAATAATCTAGGACATTAGAAATTTGTGGAAATATTTATTCTTTGAGAGAAAGAAGTTTGACCATGCGAAAATGGTTTTGAACAAAGTATGTAATCAGCTTAGTCGTGCAACAAAGCTGACGGAAGTAGCAAGATTCCTAAGGATGCGCTCATGTGAGTGCCTGCGGGGCGACAAAGCAGAAACTTTTCAATAATGACAAAAGCTGGACTGACAAACTTCCGACATGGGATAGCTTCTCCCCTGTTTTAAGATTCCGAAAAACCGAGGTCACTGGTGAAAATAACATTCAAGTAACTTATTTAAAAGGACAGAGAAAATTTGAAGTATTCAAATTTTTCCGGTAAATGGTACTATAAAATCCTTGAGTAAAACAAGAGAGTTAATTATGTAAAGAGGCAAGCTAATTCAGCTTCTTCGGCCTAAAATCGGAACTATGATGTAAAAATGGATAAAGCTCCTAACCATTCATTCTTGCATTCATTCTATCGAAGGTTGTTTAAATTCTCAATAGTGGTCTTATTTTTGCATGTATATATTCTTTAACATAATCGTTCGATAGGAAGACTAAATAATTTTTATTAATTTATTTTTTAAACTCAAGAAACTATATCATTTTTCTTAAGCTTTTGTTACATACCTTATAATTATTAAATTTTAATATAAAACTTTTATGTCTATGTTTGAAGGTAAACAAGAATTAAGGAACAATTCTGCTGAAGCTGAGTTTGTAGCATTATCAAATAGAGCGTAAACTTTTTGCGATCTTTATAAAAGTAATTTTAAACTTTGGGTTTTTCAACTTTAAAAAAAACATATAAATACGATTTTAGTATAAAATTATGTAATGTATTCAATTACTAGGGTTTAAGAGAAACAGAAATAATACGTTTCTTAAATTCATTTGAATAGTCGGAGGTTTGTTGCCTATATCGATGGGTGCCGACATCAAGTAATGATATATTCCTTGCGCTACACATTTGCTATGGGGTGCATAGTCACAGGTACATTCTCTTCGCATTTTGAATCAGCTTGTAGATCTTTTAGTTCGTTGGATTAGCGTGACTAAATGAGAAGGAAACCGAAGCGAATAAGTTTGTGCACCAGTCCCTCGTGAAAGTCTTCTCAAATGTCTTATAGATCCATCGCATGACGGTTCCCAGAACGCCCTACTTTTGAAGCAGTTTACCTTTTACTGTTTTGCTGTGGATGTGACGAAACTACGCACTATTTTTTCAGCTACTTGGTTATGGTAAAAAGCGGACTAATTGGTCGGTAGTTGTAGCTTATCAGGTTGATAAGCTACAAGTAGTAAAGTCTGAGTATTACGTTAATAGTATTTACGATGGTAACTCGCTTGTGGGGGAAGGCTTTTCAGATAGGTCTACCCTTTATTATCTTCTTCATCGCTTGGGGCATGGTATAGTAGGTGTCAGGTCGCTATACGTAGGTCTGATTAAAGATGCGGGTAGTGATAGCTTTATTATCCTTTCTGTTCACTAGACGAAACAGCACAACCTTACTGTTAAGTGAACTGGAACAACCTCCTAGGTTATAATTTATGGTCAGTTACTTGGGTTCCTAAATACAATTTCTCGGAAAAAATTAATAAATCTACAAAAAAATATATTTAATGTTTCTGCTGAAATCTGTGGAAGTTTAGTACTAACTAGTTTTCGTTTCAGTTTAATTAATTATGCAAGAAGGGTAATTTTCAGAAATGTGTGTCAGCTATTTTTATACTTAAAAGTCAAAAACCTAGTTGTTTACTTATTGTGATGTAAAAAAACTGTTAGTTGATTGCCAATACTCATAAGTTATTTAAAATATGTTCACTGGTGTATTTTGTTTCAAAAACTTGAGGGTTGGGTTTTTCAACTTATTGTAGCGTTATTGGTATTTTTTGTTTAAATTATTTTCAATACTAAGATTAATGCATTTTAATATATTAACTATAGTACCACAAATGTGGTAAGAATAATTTATGATAAGTATCAGCTAGTGGTAAGATTTAACATTTACGACGATAATAACTCTTAATAAAACATTAAATTGGGTAAAGTTGCTTCTTATTGCAAGACAGAATGTGATTCAACTTACCCGGTTTAATTGTGTATTGAGGTTTACTATAATCATTTTTATCTCTAAAAAAATTGTACTACCACATTTATACATTACGAAATATCATTGAAAGTTTTTTTTTTTAGTGTTCCGTACACTTCGGTGTTTGTCTGTTTATAACACCCGATTTTCACCGAAACTAATTGACATAGAAAGTTGAGATTTGGCACAAATATAGGAACTGATGGTCTAATCAGAGCCGTTTTTGAAAGTAAAATTTTGATTTAAGGGATTAGTTTTTGGGGATGAAATCGGAAATGACAAAATTTTTTTTTATCAGGTCATCGTGTGGGGTGTCAAATGAAAGCTTGTAAAAACACGAATTTAAAAATATATATGGTGTAATACTTACGCACACCTTTCTTTGTATTATTTTTAAAAAATGACCAAAAATTGCTATCCCCTCCTATCTCTAAAAGTACTGATCAAGAAATTTTGAAAAAATCCTGAAATATTCTCCATGAAGTGTAGATCGAGCGAAAATTATCACGAGTGCATTAGTTTGATAATTTATTTGGTATAAAAAAATTTATTTGGCTTGACAATATGGTGGAGGTTTCTTAATATACTTTTCAGAACACACACTGATGGTTAACTAATAGATATCGAGACAAAATAATTTTATTTTATTTATTTTATAATTAAAAAGATATTTACGTAGTAAATATTTGTTTTACACTTTTATTACTAGATGAGCTAGATTGATTTATTGGCTATTAGGTAGCTAAGATGCCATAACTATAATACATTATTGACTAAGAAAAAACGTGCAAATACATATTGGATCTTAAGATATATACGATACATGTCAGGGACATAATCTACTTAGCCTAAGTAAGTATTTTATTTTATTTTAAAAGCAATAATCATACTCAACACTAATTGCAAATCCGACTTGTAGTACTTGGCCGGTTTTTCTTTATAGTACTCATATATGTAGTTATTAACAAAAATATAATACTACTTAAAACCTGATCATAATGACACATAAAATTACTTTTTATTTAACAGCACTTAATATGCATATTTATGTTTTTGTATTTGTGATAAAAGAGAGTTTGTTGTGCTTTTCGCAGCTGAAAGGATGAAAATAAAATTTAATATGCTAAAATTAAAATAGAATAAAAATAATATAATTTGAGGAATATTTCAAAATCGGATCATTTAGGGAAACAAAGTTATAATAAAATAAATTATTTTAAAACTTCTTCGTAATTCTTTTGCACAATTGTTTTTTTTTTTTAAATTTTCTCACAAGAAAAAAATTAAATAATGAATGTGTGTATGATATGTATTATTAATTATTTTTAAATAAATATATTTGAAATAAGCTAATTATATTACTGATAAGAAATTTTGAAGTTATGATGGTGGATACTGTCTGTTCTGTTCATAACGCCCGAATGTTGCCACTTATGGCAATAAGTATTAGAATTTATGAATTATTAAAAAATAGATTTTTCTCTCTGACTCACTCTCATATAACATTTATTTCTGTTTGTATAGTGCAAATTGTGGGAAGTCACCTATATGTTAGAAAGTTGTTCGCCGTACTTTCTGGGAACTTGAAATATTAATTATGGGCGATAACATTTATGTATAAAGCTGTAATAATCTGTAATTTTATTTCTAATTATTGGTAATTTCTCTAGAAAATCAACATTCAGTAAGCATTGGTCACGCTAATATTCTCCAAGTTTAAAATCAAAGAAAATTATTTTGCCTAATTAAAAAAACTTTTTGATATTTAAAAATAATTTTTAAGGAAAACAATAAAAGAAATACTTCTCAAATGTCTCTACGCATATTTTAACAAACATGAATTTGGAGTGTTAAATTTACATTAATGTATCATCATCATCATCATCATTAGTTTATTCCATCCATAGTCGGATGTAAGCCTCCCCAAGTTGTCTCCACTGAGCTTTTGCTTTTGTATCCAATCGTGTCCGGCTAATATTTTTATGTCGTCCGTCAATCTTCTTTGTGGTCTACCTCTGCATCTTTTATGTTCTCTAGGCCTCCATCCAACTATGCGGCGTGTCCATCTGTGATCATTCTTTCTTGCGATATGCCCCGCCCAATTCCACCTTAATACATATTCGTTGTATTACGTTTGTCACTTTTGATCTTCTTCGTATCTCAATGATAGGAAGAGGATCTTGGAGTCTAATATTTAGCATTCCCCTTTCCATTGCTCTTTCGGTTACCTAGAGTTTATATATTATACTTTTATTTAAAGCCCACGTTTCATTGTCATATGTTAATGCCGGCAGTACATATTGATCGAACACTCTGACTTTTATTATATTTGGAATGTCCAATTTAAATGTGGATTGTAACCTTCCGAATGCAGACCAAGGTAACGAGACTCTTCCATCCAAATCAGTCTTTAAATTAGTTTTTGTTATTTCGATTTTTTGTCTTAATTATATGAATGTTTGTACCTTTCCTATTCTTTCATCTTCTATAGTTCCTGGCTGTTATCTTTAGTTTCGTTGTTCAAATATTTGGTTTTGGTTAAGCTTTAGACCTATTTCTCTAGAGTTGTTATTTAATTCCTTCAGCATTTCTTGTAATTCTTTTTTTGTGTCGGCGATCAGAGTGACATCACCTACAAACCTTAAGTGATTTAATCGTTCACCGTCTATTAGTATTCCTTTTCCCAGTTTAGCGAATTGAACATGAACATGAATCAACGTGAACAGTTTTGGAATATTGAGTCGCCTCGTCTAATTCCTCTCTTATTTTTGATTTTGTTTTTTCTTCAAGTATTATTTGTGATGTGGCATTTTTATATATGTACTTAAGAAGAGATGTATATCTTTCGTCGACTCTGCTATTACTTAAGGCGTTAAAGACAGCCCGTATCTCTACCGAATCAAATGCTTTTTCGTAGTCAACCATTGCTATCTACAAGGTGACCCTATATTCATTCGCTTTTTCCACTAGTAATCTAATTGTTTGAAGATGGTCCAACGTGCTGTATTCCCGTGTAAATCTCATTTGTTCACGTGGTTGATAACTGTCTAATTTGTTCGTTAATTTGTATGTTATGGTTCTAGTGAGGATTTTGTATAGTACCGTGTGTATATACATATTATTACATACATCACTGAACATACACATCAACAAATTTAAGTCACTCTCACTCTCACTCTGTTCGAAATAGTTTACAGTAGCACAAAATATAGGGAATAAACAGATTTAAGTTAAAATCTAAAACAAATCAATATTTAGTTCTTTAGCTCTGCTGTTCTAGTTTCCTACTTACTTTAGTTCAACAGGTATCGCAAGAAAAAATACATTTAATGTTGATAAAATAAATTGTACAAGATACGTAGGAAGCGTTAGAAGTCCCTAACCTAGCATAGTTTCTAGTAGAATATGATAGAGTAATAAAAACCTTACTGTAGTAATAAAATGCTTGTTTCTATAATGACACTTGACAACACCTCCAACCAGCAAACAGATAATATGGGTAGAATAAGCAAAGATACACAGCGCCTCACTACCCTACTCTTCACTATAAACAGAATAAATAGAAACAAATAAAAAATATTACTTAAATTTGCAGGTTGTCTGTACGTTAGTGAATCATATATAAGTATATTCTAAATTTCAGAAATTCTTGGTCCTCTCTTCTTTGTGTGGCTCCCAAAGCAAATAGATCTTGGATACCATGTGGCGATTACAGAGTATTAAATAAAGTAAATACACGAAATAGGTATCCAATATCCCATATTCATAATTTTGCAATGGGTTTGGATAATATCAGCTTTTAAATTCACATGACATACCGAAAATAGCTATTTGTTTTCCATTATTTCAATATGATTTTATGAAATTTGAACTTAGAAATTCGGCCCAAATATTTCAAAGGTTTCAAAAACATAAAGTTTTGGTTGAACCAATTTGCTAAAAATAGTTTAAATTATCTTGGACACAAAAGATGTGTTAAAGTCATAACACCTTGTGAAAAAAGGGCGAGGCTTAACAAAAAATTTCTGAAATGTGTCGTCTTCTGAATGTCCAAGTTTCGCTAATTTTTATGATCGTTTTCAGATGTATCTAACATCTGAAACTACCGTCGATGCAGTTCTAAAAGCAACAAAACATCTGAAACTACCGGAGGTTCACAACGGTTTTTGCTTTAACTATATTTTTTGAGGAACTGTAGAATCCGAAAAAGATATTACCTTTTTAAAAGAAATGCAGTACTTCTTGGATAGTCGTGAATTCTACGTCTTGAGAGACCACAAGCCAATATCAATAGACAATATCACTATACCTACTAAATATTGTATTGACTACTTGTAAATCCAGCTGGCGAGATATTTGTTTGCAACAGCAACGAGTAATTAACTAGGCGAATTTTAAACAGCTGTGAAACATTCAACAAAAATAGGTCAAATACCACAGGAATTTAAGCGAGTCATTGATTTAGTACATAGTGAATATTTCATATTATATATTACAGTCAAAGATTGGGATAGAAAGTTAGTCAAAGATGTAGGTCACTTCAAAACGAGTCCCGTCTTGGGTCGTTGTTGTAACTTAAGGAATTGTGGAAACGTTCAAAGTAAAACAAATACTGATGTACATTTTAAAAACAATCATACGGCGAACTCTTTATCAGCATTTAGGTATAAATAAGCTCAGTGCTTGATGAGTCTCAAAATCCTTTTCGCTTGCTCAGAGTTAATAGCGTAATATCACATCTTGAGAACGTTTAGGAATTTATCGTAGTCGGTGATAAAAGAATGGTCTTCTATTATGATCACATTTCAATAGAAAGTAGATGGAAATTGTGACTCAACGTAGATGGAATTGTGACTCAACGAAAACAATAGCGACAAGATTTTCTGCCGTTGGAATACTGTTGGAAAAATTTAAGAGTTGTCACAACTGCATTATCGTGATATGTTGTGATAAACACCTGAAGTAGCTTAGGGAGAATATTAGTGAAAAACGGCGAGAAATGTTGTTATGGTATTGCGCCAATACATGTTGCAAGTGACTATTAGAGATTTTGAGAATCTACCATTCCACAGTCGAGATATGGCCTCCGCAGATTTTTTGCAAGCATAGTTTTTCTACTGACGATGAACTGAAAGTATAGTGAATTATGGAGCGTGTTGAGTCAAATTATTATCCTATTGTTACAAATGAAAAGAGCTACCTAGAAAGCGTTGAGCAAGGTATATACAAGTGGTTTTATGGAAAAATAAAATATTCATTTGTGTCAATATATTTTCTAATCTAATTAGTCTGGGGCTTTTGGTACCTCGTCGTATAAGGTGTTATATATTTTTTTTTATTCATGGGTCTACTGGAATATATCCTGGTTGATTGTATCAGCTAGTAATGAATGTGCCAAATTTATAGTATTATACTTACAAAAGCCCGTGGTTGGTGTCTTTTTAAGTGTTTCCAGAGATAAAGGGGACCTACAGGTTAATGCCGGCTCTGAACGGCCAAAGTGAGAGGGCTTTACTAGGCATGATACTTAGGCTGGTTTGCCATTGCATTCCCGGAGATCATCACGTTGTAAATTTTATATTACTTTATTTTTTTTTAATTATTATTATTTACCCGAGCTGAGATACGAACTCAAGTCGCTGGCATAGAAAGCCTAACCACTACGCTATGGCTGCCCCCTTAATCATTAATAGCCGAATATTTTTAAATTTTTTTTTAATAAGATATATCTAACCAAATGTAAATAGCAGGTCATTATTCGGTATTCTTACCGGGGTTGTAATGGTCGTCGGATAACGTAACTGTTGTATATTGTCAAGTCGCGCTGAACGTTGAATAGGGTTGCAATTAGACCGCTGTTTTCTATCTGTTCTTACCGCACTCGCTGCAATGTCAAATTGATGCTTCTAATAATGATATAAACTATCTTCTGTATGGAAGTCTATGGACTTTTTCAGTCGATATCTTTAAGTTTTCGTATTTTACATTACCTTTTGTTTAGTAATAGTAAATGGTGAGATTTTGTAACCTTTGGCATAAAACACATAAACGCACAACAGCTATCTCCACAACACCAGACACTTGATAGATTGGTTAGGGAAAGAAGCCTGTGTTTGGTATAGTGGTAATTACTGTTGATAGAAGCAATTAGTCAATAATGTACCAAGTAAAAAATAAATAATAATTATGTTCTAATATTTAATTTTCACTAATTCGCCGTAATATGTGTATATAGATTCTAAAATTATCCTTTTCCCGTTTAAATTTTTCGGTATAAATATTTATATTTCTCAGAAATATTTAAAAATAATTATAAATAGACAATTTTCAGGAAATTTGGACTATTTTTTTGTGTCTAACATGCACTATTAAGCAATAAAATATATGTCAAGGTTCTAATAATTAAGACTAACATAAATACGAGTATGTATAACTAATTTATCTCCATGTTCGTCGTTGAGGCGAGGCATTGACACATCTTTTAATCAGGTGAAAAATCGTTATTGATTTAACACAACAGCAGCTTGTACCGGCAACTTTTAGAACTGGAGAAGGGTTCGTAAAAGTTCTTTTTGTAGCAAGTTGAGTTTACAAAAGCGGTCGTTGTGTCGGACGGACGCCTTTATGTCGCTCTCGGGTCATTTGCGACGCGTCAGCTCGGAACTGATGATGAGCATTCTTATACACTTCATTTGTCCTATGCTCATTCTCATAATTCTCAGCAACTAGTCATCTCCATTAAACCATTCAGTTTATTTTTATATGCAAGCTAGGGGATTTTTAAATATTCGTTATTTTTTAGTCTTCTTTATTGACGCTTTAATATATTGTTTCAAATGTTAATTAATAGACAATATATTAATGAATTTCTTTGGCATTGGCTAAAACGTCATTGATGAAATTTACTTATGCTCTCTGATTCAAAATCATTGTCGTCACACACAATTCGTGCCGATTTGAAATGAAAATATATCAGCTCAAAATGGAGGATAAGCATTGTTATACAAATAAATTGTACTTTGAATAGTCTCATAGTTATCAGAAACTAGATATCTCTATTAATCCTTCGGGTTTATTTTTATCT
Organism: Pachyrhynchus sulphureomaculatus; assembly: GCA_019049505.1. Taxonomy (NCBI): domain Eukaryota; kingdom Metazoa; phylum Arthropoda; class Insecta; order Coleoptera; family Curculionidae; genus Pachyrhynchus; species Pachyrhynchus sulphureomaculatus. The sequence continues at coordinate 84,075,238 of CM032446.1, read as the reverse complement.
TCCGGCCAAGGAATTTCAAACTTTGACTGTTTTTAGAACTTACTAATATTAATTTATTATATTTAGTTAAATCCTTAGAAATATTAATTAATAAAGAAAAATTATTAAAGTGAAATTTCTTGGAACTAGCTAAAACAGACTGGAAGGAAACTTAGTATTTGTATACCTGAATCTAATTGAATCTAGTTGAAACAATTTGCACGCTCTAAATTAAAATGATTAAATTTAATATGAAATAAGCCTTTTTATCATATACTCGGAAAAATATATCCAAATAAGGGTCAATTACTGTATATTCTGTGAGAATTGATAGGAAAATTGTAATTGTAATCGAAACTGTAAAAATACACAGGGAACTGCGATGCCTCGGGTAACTAAATATATGCGTTTTGAAACCCTTAATTTAGCTTCAAGGTGATGATTCGATGAAAAATCGTGGTTCTTGGATGAAACCGTGTCAATTTAAAATAATTTTCCGACATTTCGTTTACGATTGCACGAGAGATCTTCAGGTATCTTTACCCATCGCAATAAGAATATTGAATTGGGCGTTCCAAAGGTATACCAAACTGACAAGGTTTAATCCAAAGACTCACAATTTCTAAGAAAATATATTGTTGGGGTACTGGTTAAATTAGCATGAAATATTTGTTTGTCTTAAATTAAACTTATCAAAGAAATTATGGAATAAGCGCTTTATTTATAAGTTCTGATAAATTTGAAAAAAATTGTGTTCAATTTCATTTACAATCGTAAACTGAGATTTTAATTGCTGTTACTGGAGTACCCTAGAGTACCCAACCGGTGGGTCGTGACCCACAAGGGGATCGCGTTGGCTTTGTTGGGGGTCACTGGTTATCAATTTTAAAAACCAAAATTAAATTTTAAAATTTAAACATAGGTGTTAAAATGTTAATAAGTTATTTATGCGACGTAATCAGTGGACGGCTGGCGCACGCACCTCTCCTTATGCCTGGCAAAATGCGACCGGGGCAAGCTAGCCGGGTAGTCCGCAGCGAACGCAACACTCCGTTGCCTCTCGAAGAAATGTGTAAAAGAGAGAAGTTTCGAGACGGACAGCTTGACGTTCCGCCGAGCTGAGATTAATCGAGTACTCCCAATTGATATATAAGAAACGAGCAGAGCCGAAGGGGACAATCTTCAGTTATTCAGCCGCGAGTTTAAACTTACGAATATAAATATAAGTGTACAGATAAATTGTCGTGCTCAGTAAACTTGTTACCTAGTGTTAAATCGTTTCAGTGTTCTTTTTGTCTCTTGTATATAAATACTCGTAGTTCGTTGTTAGTTAGTGTGTCTTGTTTGATCGAAAAATCGATACAGTACTAGGATAACCCGCCACAATGAGTCTTTGACAGGCACCCCTAGAAACAGACTCTTCTATTATTTACCGTTTTGGTAAGCAAAAAACATGAAATAATGGTACTTCAAAATTTTTAAACCTTTTTTTAATTATTTCGAAGTATTTTATTTTCCAGATATCAACTTCATGGAGAAAAAAAGAAAATATTTGGGGAACTATTTAAAATTTGGATTTTCAACTGTTATTAATAACGGCATAGAGAAGCCATAGTGTGTTTTATGCAATGCTGTTCTTAGTGCTGAATCTATGAAACCCTCAAAACTCAAAAGTCACTTAGAAACAAGGCATTCCGAACATATTATAAAAGACTTGGACTTTTTTAAACGACATGAAGCTGCCTTGAAAAAACAAAAGTTGGATGTTACTGGGACATTTCAACAACAAAGCCAAGCTGAAGTTGAGGCATTATATGAAATTCCTCTGGAAATTGCAAAAAATAAAAAATCCCATACAATTTAAGAAACTCTCATCAGACCCTGTTTATTAAAGTCGAATAAGCTAATTCTTGGAAAAGCGAGTGAGATTAAAACGCGTAATATATCTTTGTCTAACAACACAATTCAGAGACGCATGTCATATGGAACAAAATTTTATCTGAATTGACGAGTCTACCGATGTTAGTTCATGTTCCCAGTTATTCGTTTTCGTGAGATATATTCATTTGGAGAACTTCAAAGAAGCGTTTCTATTTTGTAAAGCACCAAAAACTACTATGAAAGGTGAAGACGCCATGAAGATGATAAGTTCGTTATTTGAAAGTAATGATTTACAATGGAAAAACTTGTGTAGAGTATGTACCGATGGAGCACCAGCCATGCTTGATCGAGGTCGGGTTTTCAGTCAAACGTTAAAGAGCTTGCTCCTCAAGCAAAGGGACTACACTGCATGATTCACCGATTTGCTTTTGCTACCAAGACTCTTTCAAAGCCTTTGCAAGAAGTGCTCGACTCTTTGGTGACAATTGTCAATTATATAAAATCTAGTGCTCTCAATAATCGTCTGTTCAAGGAACTATGCAAAAACATGAACTCCGATCACGAAGTTTTTTTTTACGTTGCTGTTTGTTAGTTATCAAAAGGAAATGTTGTTGGCTGGGTTTTTGAATTGAAAAACGAAATAAAACAGTTCTTAGAAATGAAAAGAAAATATGAGTTTATGATACACTTTAATGATGAGACCTGGATCCAAAGAGTAGCTTATTTATCTGATATCTTAAATCAGCTAAACAAGCTAAATTTGAAACTGCAGGGTAAGGGAACGCACATTATTCACTTCAGAGATAATATCCAGGCGTTCATATTAAAGCTGCAAAACTGGCACCGTGAAGTAAATTTTGAAAACTTTACCACGTTTGAATACTTTTGCACCAAGACTGAAGAATCGGAGACGAGAATTGTAGGTAATCTAAGAAAGGAAATTAATAACCACCTTAAAGTCCTTGAATCTGAAATACAACGTTATGTCCCGGAGTTCTCTGAACAACCTGCATTAGTACGAAACCCATTTCGTGTATCTTTGGATATTATCGACATTCTCGATAAAGTGCAGGATGAATTTTTGGAGCTGTGAAATGACTCCTCACCGCTTGATTTTTTTTCAGTAAAAACCATTACCTCAATTTAGGTGTGCTATGCATCATCCGTATCCTAAAGTTCTCTTCTCTTCGAATTTTAGTGCCATTTGCTTCTACTTACCTCTGCGAAAGTGGATTTTCAACTCTTCTGCAGATCAAGACAAAAGCCAGGAAGAAGCTGGATGTTCAAGATGACATGAGATTGGCCTTGACAAAAACTTTCCGATATTTCGTTTACGATTGCACGAGACATCTTCAGGTATCTTTACCCCTCGCAATAAGAATACTGAATTGGGCGTTCGAAAGTTACATCAAACTGACAAGGTTTAATCCAAAGAATCACAATTTTTAAGAAAATGTATTGTTGGGGTACTGGTTAAATTAGCATGAAATATTTGTTTGTCTTAAAATAAACTTAACAAAGAAATTATGGAATAAGCGCTTTATTTATAAGTTCTGATAAATTTGAAAAAAATTGTATTCAATTTCATTTACAATCGTAAATTGAGATTTTAATTGCCCCTACTGGAGTACTCTAGAGAGTTGGTTCCCAACCGGTGGGTCGTGACTCACAACCGGGTCGCCTGGGCTTTTTTGGGGGGTCACCGGTTATCAATTTTAAAAACCAAAAATAAATTTTAAAATTTGAAGACAGGTGTTAAAATGTTAATAATTTATTTATGCTTGGCAACACACAAGATATGCGACGTAATCAGTGGACGGCTGGCGCACGCATCTTTCCTTATACCTGGCAAAATCCGACTGGAGCAAGCTAGCCGGGTAGTCTGCAGCGAATGCAACACTCCGTTACCTCTCGAAGAAACGTGTAAAAGAGAGAAGTTTCGAGACGGACAGCTTGACGTTCCGCCGAGCTGAGAATAATCGAGTACTCCCAACTGATATATAAGAAATGAGCCAAGCTGTACGGAACAATCTTCAGTTATTCAGCCGCGAGTTTAAACTTACGAATATAAATATGAGTGTACAGATAAATTGTCATGCTCAGTAAACTTGTTATCTAGTGTTAAATCGTTACAGTGTTCTTTTTGTCGCTTGTATATAAATAGTTCGTTGTTAGTTAGTGTCTTGTTTGATTGAAAAAACGATACAATACTAGGATAACCCGCCACAATTCGTCTTTGACAGGCACCTCTAGAAACAGACTCTTCTATTATTTACCGTTTTGGTAAGCAAAAAACATTAAATAATGTTAATTCAAAATTTTTAAACATTTTTTAAATTATTTTGAAGTATTTTATTTTCCAGATATCAACCTCATGGAACTATTTAAAATTTGGATTTTCAACTGTTATTAATAACGGCATAGACAAGCCATAGTTTGTTTTGTGCAATGCTGTTCTTAGTGCTGAATCTATGAAACCCTCAAAGCTCAAAAGTCACTTAGAAACAAGGCATTCCGAACATATTATAAAAGACTTGGACTTTCTTAAACGACATGAAGCTGCCTTGAAAAAAACAAAAGTTGGATTTTACTGGGACGTTTCAACAACAAAGCCACGCTGAAGTTCAGACATCATATGACATTCCTTTGGAAATTGCAAAAGATAAAAAATCCCATACAATTTTAGAAACTCTCATCAGACCCTGTTTATTAATGTCGGATAAGCTAATTCTTGGAAAAGCGAGTGAGATTAAAATACGTAACATATCCTTGTCCAACAATACAATTTAGAGCCGCATCTCCGATGGAACAAAATTTTATCTGAAATAAAGGCATCTCCTGTCTTTTCTTTTCAACTTGACGAGTCTATCGATGTTAGTTCATGTTCCCAGTTACTCGTTTTCGTGAGATATAGTCACTTGGAGGACACCAAAGAAGCGTTTCTATTTTGTAAAGCACCAAAAACTACTACGAAAGGTGAAGACGTCATGAAGATGATAAGTTCATTCTTTGAAAGTAATGATTTACAATGGAAAAACTTGTGTGGAGTACGTACCGATGGAGCACTAGCCATGCTTGATCGAGGTGGGGTTTTCAGTCAAACGTTAAAGAGCTTGCTACTTAAGCAAAGGGACTACACTGCATGATTCACCGATTTGCCCTTGCTACCAAGACTCTTTCAAAGCCTTTGTAAGAAGTGCTCGACTTCTGGTGATAATGGTCAATTATATAAAATCTAGTGCTCTCAATAATCGTGTGTTCCAGGAACTATGCATAAACATGAACTCTGATTACGAAGACCTTCCTCCAGGTCTTTGATCTCGGGGTGACAATAATCAAGTATACTTTAACGCTACATAAACCCAGGCGTTGTGGAGTCCGGAGTCTGGACACACCATTCCTCTAGCATCGTCACTCAAGTAAAATTAACGTAATAAAACTTAACCTGACTTAGCCTAAAGCATATTAATAGAAAAAACATAAAGCTCCATAGCTTAGACGTCGAGAAGGCAAGTTAGGCTAACATATTCGAAGGCATCATAGCTTACACAACAGAAGGGTAAATTATCTTAACCTAATGGCTAAGTTGGGTTAAGCTGACAGGTTAATTTAGGTTAAACTGCCTTAAGTTAGGTTAGAATCTGCTTCATTAGGTTAATTTAGGTTTGTAAGTTATGACGCCTAAAGTTTTATTACGTTAATTTTCCTTTCTGTTGTGTGTGTGATGAATTAAGTTTTGTTACGTTAAGTTGCTTTTCTTTGCAGTAGGTTAGGCTTGGTTAGGTTACGATAGATTGTTGATTGATATTATATGATGAGCCAACGATAGTGATCCGGTAAGAAAAAGTGATATCTCATTGCGAAATCTCCATAATTGTTCATTTTTCGTGTAATTTTCGGTTTTTTGCGCCATATTGGATCCGCCATGTTGGTTTTACATACAACATGAACTCTGAGCACGAAGTTTTTTTTTACGTTGCTGTTCGTTGGTTATTAAAAGGAAATGTTGGCCGGATTTTTGAATTGAAAAACGAAATAAAACAGTTCCTAGGAATGAGTTTATGACACACTTTAATGATGATACCTGGATCCAAAAAGTAGCTTATTTATTTGATATCTTAGATCAGCTAAACAAGCTAAATTTGAAACTGCAGAATAAGGAAACGCACATTATTCACTTCAAAGAAAATATCCAGGCATTCGTATTAAAGCTGCAAAACTGGCTCCGTAAAGTAAATTTTGAAAACTTTACCGTGTTTGAATACTTTTTAACCAAGACTGAAGAATCGGAGACGGGAATTGTAGGTAATCTAAGAGAGGAAATTAATAACCACCTTCAAGCCCTTGAATCTGAAATACAACGTTATGTCCCGGAGTTCTCTGAACAAGAAGCTGCATTAGTACGAAACCCATTTCGTGTATCTTTGGATGTTACCGACATTCTCGATAAAGTGCAGGATGAATTTTTGGAGCTGTGAAATGACTCCTCACCGCTTGATTTTTTTCAGTAAGAACTGTTACCTCAATTTAGGAGTGCTATGCATCATCCGTATCCTAAAGTTCCCTTCTTTTCGAATATTAGTGCCATTTGCTTCTACTTACCTCTGCGAAAGTGGATTTTCAACTCTTCTGCAGATCAAGACAAAAGCCAGGAATAAGCTGGATGTTCAAGATGACATGAGATTGGCCTTGACAAAAACTTAAGCAAGAATTGTTAAGCAGATGCAAACTCAGTCATCACATTAATCATTAATACTTAATAATTAATACTTTATAAAAAAATATCACTGTTAAGTCCTAAAATATATTTTTTCAAACTCTTTATTTTTTGTTTTATTGATTCAATATGGCCGATGGGAGAGGGGGTCGCGAACATTTTTCAAAAATCTAAAAAGAGTCGCGATTAAAAAAGGTTGGGAATCACGCCCTAGAGTGACAGAAGCTATGTCTTCCTGGCAAGGAAGCTTACATCCCCTTTTCAAAGAAATGCCTTTCCAACGATAAGCCTTGTTTGGATCGAAAATGCAAAGGTGCTCTGGTTCCTAAAGAGTGCGAAAATCTTAATGTCATAAAACTTCAAATCTTCCTTCGAACCTGGAATAGATGCAAAGAAATGATCGACGAAACCAAGGAGGCACAAAATCAAAGAATTAAAAACACACTTCTTGCCTTCCCCAACAAATTCAGGTCTTTTTGGTCGGCCGCTAAGACCGTTAGTCAAAATTTCACTAAATCCAATATACCACCACTCATATACACCTGTTGAGAGCTGGACTCTTTGCATTCCTAATCTGTGGTTAAGGATGCCCGATATTGTCTTCAGGCGGGGTGTCATAAAACGTATGGTATTGAAGATAGATACCAAAAAAGCTCCTGGCGCTGATGCAATACCTGCTATAGTACTTAAAAAAATGAGCAAACGTACACCGGTTTTTTGTAAACTTTTTAAACTATCCTACAGAAAGAGAATAGTTCCTTCCTTCTGAAAATATGCGAAGTTCAACCGATACCTAAAAAAGGCAAGAAGACTTTGCCAAACAACTACTGACCGGTCACACTGGTTTCAACAATTCAAGTTATGGAAAAGGCTATCAATCAGCATCTAAAATATCGAGAAGGATTCAATATTATTAGCGACCATCAATATGGCTTTCGTAGGCAAAGATTAACAGCAGATCTTCTAATATATATCACACATATTTGGAACAACGTAACTAAACCTTTCGGAGAATTTCGCTGCACTTGATATATCAATGGTAGTTGACTGTTTCACACTGTTTCATATTATCTTTCTTCTTTACATTAATGATCTGTTCGAAAGGAGGAATCCAATTTGCCGCTTGGCAAATGATAGTATGTTTATTAATCATTTACTGAACTGTCGAACATCGGCTAGTATCCGACAACAGGAAATCGTTTAACTTAACAAAAACCTTCCTTTAAGTTTTTAGTTTCGGGGTGACAGTAATCAAGTAGACTTTAACGCAATATAAACCCAGGCGTTGTGGAATCCGACATGTCTGGACACTCCATTCCTCTAACATCGTCACTCAAGTAAAATTAACTAATAAAACTTTAGGCGTCATAACTTACAAAGCAGAAAGAGAGCTTAACCTAACTTAACCTAATGCAACAGATTCTAACCTAACTTAAGGCAGTTGAACCTAAATTAACCTACGTCAGCTTAACCTAAGGCATATTAATCGAAAAAAAACATAAAGCTTCATAGCTTAGACGTCGAGAAGGCAAGTTAAGCTAACATATCTTAAGGCATCATAGCTTATACATCAGAAGGACAAATTATGTTAACCTAATGACTAAGTTAGGTTAAGCTGACTGAGGTTAATTTAGGTTAAACTGCTTTAAGTTAGGTTAGAATCTGCTGCATTAGGTTAAGTTAGGTTTGTAAGTTATGACGCCTAAAGTTTTATTACGTTAATTTTCCTTTTTGCTGTGTGTGTGATGCATTAAGTTTTGTTAGGTTAAGTTACCTTTTTTTGGAGTAGGTTAGGCTTGGTTAGGTTACGAAAGATTGTTAATTGATATTATATGATGAGCTAACGATAGTGCTACGGTAAAAAAAGTGATATCTCACTGCGAAATCTCTATAATTGTTCATTTTTCGTGTAATTTTCGGTTTTGGTGCGCCATATTGGATCCACCATGTTGGTATTACATAAAATTATGTTGATTACTCTAATTATTACATCAATAATACAATTTGCCTCAGTTTTGAATTTCAGTTAACTTAATGTCGCTTAGAAATCATCCTTTGTTTGTATTTTATCGTTGTTTTTTTTGGTGTATTTGAAAGCTTATGTTTCAACGAAGAAATTTACACCCTTGAATTTTTTTTGGTAGGGGTATATATATATATATATATATATATATATATATATATATATATATTTATATATATATATATATATATATATATATATATATATATATATATATATATATATATATACCGGTGTACGAGTACGAAATGCGGATTTCAGACAACAGATGGTGCACCAATGCAGTTTGTGCTATAAAGATTTGCCACTGCGCCATTTTGTTGTGTCATCAACAAGTGTCAGACGTGCACGAGTGATAAATTGGAAAAGTGTGTGCCTAGTGTTGTGTTGTGTTCAATATGACGAAATTTATACCGAACAAAGAGCATTCGCGGACAGTATTAATTTTTTGTTTTCATTTGAAGAAAACTGCTGTTGAATCATACCGATTACTTCGAGAAGCTTATGGTGAACATGCTCCATCGCAAGATACGTGTGAACGATGGTTTCGGCGTTTCAAAAGTGGTGACTTCGATGTTACAGACAAGGAACGTGAAAAACCGCCAAAAAAATATGAGGATGTGGAATTGCAAGCATTGTTGGACGAAGACCATTTGCAAACACAAAAATAACTCGCCGAGCAATTGGGCGTAAGTCAACAAGCTGTTTTCCAATCGGCTACGAGAGATGGGAAAGATTCAGAAGACCGGTAGATGGGTATCACATGAGTTGAACGAGAGGCAAATGGAAAAGCGCAAAAACACGTGTGACATTTTGCTTGCTCGGTACAAAAGGAAGTTGTTTTTGCATCGTATAGTTACAGGGGATGAAAAGTGGATTTATTTTGAGAATCCCAAGCGCAAAAACATCTTGGGGGGACCCAGGCGCACCATCCACATCGACCCCAAGACCAAATCGCTTTGGTGGAAAGACGATGCTCTGTGTTTGGTGGGACCAGAGGGGCGTGGTCTACTATGAGCTGTTAAAACCTGGGGGGGAACGGTTAATACTAAACGTTACCAACAACAATTGACCGATTTGACTCGTTCGTTGCTTGAAAAAAGGCCGGAATACCGAAAGAGGCAACAAAAAAGTCATTTTTCTTCATGACAATGCTCCATCAGATACGGCAAAACCAGTTCGCGACACGTTGGAAGCACTCAGCTGGGAAGTTCTACCCCATGCGGTTTACTCACCAGACTTGGCTCCTTTTGATTACCACTTGCTTGCTTCGATGGCTTACGCACTTGCTGAGCAGCGCTTTGGTTCGTACGAGATGTGAAAAAAATGGCTCGATGAATGGTTCGCAGCAAAAGGGGAAGATTTTTACTGGCGTGGTATTCACAAATTGCCCGAAAGATGGAAAAAATGTATAACAAGCGATGGAGCATACTTTGAATAAAGAACTTTTTAACATTCTTTCGAATTTAACATGTTTTTTTTTTAGAAAAAAATCCGCATTTCATACTTGTACACCAGGCATATGTGTATATATTATATATATATATATATATATATATATATATATATATATATATATATATATATATATATATATATATATATATATATATATATATTTATATATATATATATATATATATATATATATATATATATATATATATATATATATATATATATATATATATATATATTATATATATATATATATATATATATATATATATATATATATATATATATATATATATATATATATATATATATATATATATATATATATATATATATATATATATATATATATATATATATATATATATATATATATATATATATATATATATATATATAATATATATATATATATATGTATGCCCTTAATGCTCTTTGGTTTCGATGATTTCTCATACACACTAGAAATATTGATTTACATTATTTTCATTATTTTTTGATAAAGAACTATATTTTATTGTAAATTTTGTACAGACCAATGTGTTTACTCTATTATTCTGTTGATGAGATTAGAAGGAGGTCGAAATTAGACTAGGGCGAGTCCTGTGAATACAATTCGTGGGGAATAAATGTCTCATAGAACTAAGGATAAAAATATTTAAAGTCTAAAATTAGCAATTGTTTTTGTAAATTAATGAACAGGTACAAACTACATGATAATGTAGTTTCAAGTAGTTTATAGGTATAAATATTTAAGTTCATTTTATGATAATTTAGCTGTAATACACGTATCTGGTTAAAACACCAACCTTTACTTAATGTCTTAAAACAATGGAGCTGCGAATAGTTAAACTAGATTATAGCCAGCCAGCACTTTAGTCCTATGTCAAAATAATTTATGACTTGGACAGGATTTTTGTTACTGGTTTGGGTATACATAGCGCTAATATCCGTGCTGTTCAGAGTGAATAATGATCGTAGTGTTTTGTCTTACCCCCACGCCAGCTGCCGGACCGACAACTTTGAAACGAAAACGTCTTTTTACATTCTGAGAACATTTTCTTGCATTGATCGCCGAGGAACTGTTTCTATTGGTTTAAAGGCGGAGTTAAACCCCTCCAGAAAATTTCCCCTTGTTTCTCCTTCTTCTAGGCGCTGAAAATGTTATTCTCCTCCAATATTTCATTCATGTTTGGGAATTCTCTGATTTTTAAGCAACTAGAAAGACGTAAAAGCACGTGGTTTTATATGGAATTTTATACGTTTGCGCGGAAGTCGCGTGCCACTGAACGATAACCTGTTGTTTCTCGAATAAAAAACTGGGTCAGAAACAAGTGTGAAAGAAAGTGCGTTCTGCTTAAGTAAAGTCAGGGTTGTAGGAAAAGCTTTGGGTTTAAATATGTAAAGCAATAATGAAGAAATACAAGGAAGTGGTCCTTGTATTTCTATTTGGGAATTTGATATGTTTGGGTGGAAGCCGCGTGTCACTGAACGTTAACTTGTTGTTTCTAGAATAAAAAACTGGGTCACAAACGAATGTGAAAGAAAGTGCGTTCTGCTTAAGTACAGTCAGGACTGTAGGAAAACTTTGGGATGAAATATGTAAAATGATAATGAGGAAATGCAAGGAAATCCTTGTATTTCTGTAAGAGGACTTCTATCATATGTAATATACATGTTTAAAAATCTAAAGCTTGACAACTTTCAACAATTCAACTGGGTTATTAACCCAATACATATAGTCGCACAACAAATTTTTGTCACTACAGAAAAACAACTTGAAACTGCTACTTCAGGTAGGCGAGATTGCAGGAGGTCGGTGGCCAATATTCATCTAAAAGTATCTTTCAGAAGGTGATTATACGGTATTTTTGGTCTTTGGTCTCTGGTCCACCTTCGATCTTGTCCAAGTAAATGTTTTATGAGAGTTTGGCTTACTTTTGCTCTTTTTTGTTGTTATATTGTTGTACGACTAATCCTCTATGTATATTACAAATATTTTCGGGAAGTTGGGCGTCGCCACTATTAATCGAGTATTCTGTATTCTTCTGCTTGATTATCTGTGTTATCTAGTACAAGACAATAAGTTCAGGTTAGGTTGCTTTTAGCACTCGCTTATATACACCTAAAATTATATCATCACTTTTAGTGCCTCTAGATAAAAAGTAACGACGACGAAAGATTTTTGTGGATAATTTTTTTATGGGTATAGTACATATGCTGTAAGGAAATCCCTAAAGTGCTACAGGACGGACGTGTGTATGGAAAAAGCGATTCACGTTGGTCTTGAATTGCTTCAAATTTTATTTGTCGGAAACACAGTCCTGGGTAAATTATTTAAAGGGATGAGGTTCTTTATATTAAAGAATTCTTAAAAAAGATGATACGGGGAACAAGCTCAACCTTATATGGATGTGATAGATTAGCGCGATGTGTATTCCGCGCATCCACTGCTTTGGAAGAAACTAAGAGCTACATCCATCGAATACCTCCCATAAAAGTACTTGTAGAATTGGTTCAAATCGCCAACCGTTCTTCAATATTCCAAGGAATCAGAGTTGTTGACTAGGTAGCGTATGTTTGGGAGCAGAGCCCCCACCATGTGTGTCATCGTCGGTCGAAGATGAGCTTTGTACTATACATAATTAAAAGTTCTCGTGGAGTGTAAAGCGTTTTACTGCGATATAATATTTCCAGATATTCAGAAACTCTCAAGGCTCTGAGTGCAATATGCTGATGTCAAGACATATTTGTTTCCTAGTTAACGCCCAGCAAGTTGAGTGAAAAAGCTAGAAGAATGGAGGGTCCCGACATAACTATGTCAGTTTCCGTAAAGTAAACTTTTTTCGAAAAGCTGCCGCCTGGGTTATTGTAGCGTTAAATATATAAATGTATACTTGGTTACTGTCACCCCAAGATAGAATTTCTTGCAGGTCTTTGTAAAGTTGAACAATTTCTTGCCGTCTGCGGATATTTGCATGAGTAGCTGATGTTCAAGCGTTCAAAGTAAATGAAGAAATAAGCGTACTGTGACCGGCAAAGCTGTAAATTGGATTCCTAGTCACTTCCAGCAGATCGTTAACGTAAAAGGAATAGGACTTTGGCACACCGTGTATTAGGAAGAAACCTAATAATATTAAATCCTTCCAGTTGTTTAAAATATACTTACTGACATCTTTTTTCGTAACTCTCGATATTATTGAAACCAGGGCGGTAGTTTGGTGGCAAGAGCTTTTTGCCTTGAGCAAGCATAGGGGTACAACTTTCCTTAACTTTTCACTTACCTCCATTGCTAAGAGAGATAATGTATCCATACAAAAATAACCCTCCGGGATTTTTTTATGCTTTAGGGTATATCGTCTGGCAGCGGGGCCGTTTTTTATAGCCTCACGTTGGAGCGCTATTTTGTATAGCCCCCACTTCCTTTATTTTTAATAAATATTTTATTTATTAAATAGAAGCCGTTATTTGCCCCTTATGTATATCTTAATTTCTGAGAATGGATATTAATACTGAAAGAACTAAAGAAATTAGATATAAGCTAGCTCATTTTTTTTTCTGGTAGAGATAAATTTTGTACGTCTTTTGAAAATAGTCTCTATGGTTGTTAAAACTTGGCTGTACAGATTTGGGCACCATTCATTTTAGGATAAAAAGAAAGAGTTCAGCTCAAAAAATGAAAACATACTGAAGAATTATTTAGTTGTTGAAATAAAATTAATTTACGTACAATCGTTGCATCCTGAAAGAAAGAGTAGGAGTTTAGTGAGACACTACACATTTTTTTTTTATGGGTCTAGCACACGTGCTGCAGGGAAGTCCCTAAAGTGCTCCAGGAGCAGCATGTGTGCGGAAAAAAAAAGCGATTCACGTTGTTCTTAAATCGCTGTAAATTGTATTCGGTGGGAAACACATTCCTGGGCAAATTATTCCAAAGGGATGATGTTCTTCATATAAAGGACTCCTTGGAAAACGTTGTACGAGGAGTAACAAGCTGAACCTCATACGGATGTGAAGCACCAGCGCGACGTGTATTTCTAACATGCACCGCTTTGGGAGGAATTAAGCGGGCTACATCCTTCGAACACTTTCCATGAAAATACTTAACTTAAATACTTACACATTTAAATAAAGAAGGGTATATTCACAAAATAAAAATTCCTACTTTTATTACACCCTTTAAATTACTTCTACTAAATAAAAACCCCTTAAACTAGAAGAGTGTACACTATTACGTAGAGTCTTTAAATCAGGATTACTAAGTTTTTAATAAAAGGCTTGATAAAACACAATATTAAAAGTTTTTTAAATTAACTCCGCGAGTTACACGTGTTGAGTAGTCGTTGGAAATGCACTTGTAGATAGGAAGTGAGATTTTTAGACTGGTGTGTTTATGACTTACGGATTGGTTTCTCCTCGTGGATTTTCCATAAGTTACTTGGCTTCTCCTGGTGAGATTCTCATAAAAATATTGTCTCAGCCATTACCATCTTAGTTTCATTTGGGTTGCTAAACACTTTTTGACCCGAAATGCCTGAAGATTAGTAGGATATTTTAAGAAAGGAAAAAAGCCTTAAACTTGAGAGCTAGAAACCGTTACTGCACTACTACATCGTTGAGAAAAAAACACTCTGGCGTGCTGGAGAAGAAAGCCACTACGACCTACTGGCGGAACAAAGACGTTACTGCTTCATGGCAGAAAATGACTAAATAAGTCAAGTCGGCAACATGCGTTACTGCCGGTTTAAATTAAACTGCTCAAAAATTTAAAACACTTTTAAGCTACACTGCTCAAAAATTGAAATCACTGCAAGAAATATATGTAAATGTAATAAAATATAAATTATAGGGAGAAAAACAGTGTCGTAACATGATCTTAGTATTTCATATATATCGTATTATATGTCCTGCGTATTGGTTCGACAAATTTGAAAATGTCTCCACTTTATTGGTGGTTAATAAATAATAAAGAACTCATTTTAATATCGAGTTGTAATGCTGATATTAAGCTATTCTTTAGCGTGTGAAAACTAATCCAGCATTTATTTTAGAACTGCTTAGTAAATAACTTGCCGGCTAACTTTTCATACTGTTTAGTTAAACTAACATCAAATATTAGGTATGTAGGAAAAATAATTTCATAATTCATTTTGTATTTAATTAAATATGAAAGAATATGATAATTCTCTGTACTACTGTTTAATTTTATTCCACAGTTTTTTTCGTTGAACTAAATATGGAGTTCGTCATTATGTACATTTTAAACATTAACTTTATTAACAATTTCAAGCTTAAAATGATTCGTGTTTTTTTGTTTTTCTCTTTATAAAATTACTACTAGACAGGCGAGAAAATGTTTTCCTCACTACGTGTAAGTTCTTTATTCGCTCTCATGTTTAAACTTCTGGATGGATTTTAATGAGTGGAGACTAAAACAATTTGGGTTCGTTTTTTGCGGTTGACACTAGTTATACATACATATATATATATATGTAAATATATATATATATATATATATATATATATATATATATATATATATATATATATATATATATATATATATATATATACTTTCTATAGAAGCATCCGATTTGACGAACGTTGGACGCCATAAAAAATAATAATTTTTAAAACTACGTTGAATATAAAATGAATTGGTTTTTTCAGACACTTTATATATTTGAAAAATTATACAAGGTGTCCAAAAAAAACGTTACGGTACAAAATTTACTTAATTCCTGAGTGTAAACTACTGAATAAAGTTTGAGTGACGGCTTAAAAAAATCTGAAAACACATTTTTAACGTATCATGCTAGATATCAAATTGGTGGATACTTTAGAACAGGGCTGTCAAGGTCATGCACAGTTCGCGCCAATTTCGGAGGTAACGCCTCCCGCTACCCCCCCCCACTGCTAGACGTTAAGCGGTCGAGCCGCCGATCGCGGCTCGGCCGCTTACCAAACACAATGCGCTCCTCCTATATCTCTCATAGCCGCTCCCGAGACTGCGCAAACCGCGGCAGCAGCAGTGGTGGGGGCAGCGGAAGGCGTTACCTCCGAAATTGGCTCGTGCATGACCTTGACAGCCCTGCTTTAGAATAATGTCAAATATATTACTGTTATCCATTAAGATACATACTGAAATGTAAAATCTCCATGTGTTTAGAATCAGGGGAATATTACAAACACATAGTGCTCCATTAAAAAATAGCAATAATGAATGAACTCTATCCTACTTTCTTAATAGGTTGGAGACAGGTTTTGTATTCGCAGCATTCGTTTATCTGTAATAACGTACGAGGTACCGGCAAACTACGCACTATATACAGGATGTACTTCGCGTTCAACGCTAAGACATCGTCCAGTGATCAACGTTTTGAAAAAGATGGATGAGATTCCATCGAAACGTCAGCAAACCGTTCATCAAGGGACTTTAAGCTATCACGGGATACCCGAAAAACCACTACATTTCACACCCGTGAGAACATTCATCAAAACATATATATATATATATATATATATATATATATATATATATATATATATATATATATATATATATATATATATATATATATATATATATATATATATATATGTATATATATATATATATATATATATATATTTGTATATATATATATATATATATATATATATATATATATTTTGTATATATATATATATATATATATATATATATATATATATATATATATATATATATGTATATATATATATATATATATATATATATATATATATATATATATATATATATATATATAAATATATATAACATTTCCAAGATGGCTTTGTCCATATACCTTACACTCTACACGGGATGGTTTATCCTTTGAATATTTTATCACATCAAACAATAATTAAAATATAACCACATATGTAAATCAATTGTGCTATTCAAATTATACAGCATAATTCCTGATTAATATCTTAGGAACTATAATCGACTGAGTTCCTATTTCAATTGATGAAGTGTTTGCGGTGTTTCTCCGAATTGCATGTTTGATCTAGTTAGTGGAGTTAATGGAAACGTAATGATTGGTTCGAGTAGGTACGTTTCTATCTAAGTTTTCAAGCTCTATATAACTCCGATCTTCTTCGCTTTGTTTTCATTGGCGTACTCAGGTGAGTTGGAGAAGTCTGAAATAAATAAAACAGTATACGTGTAATATTCGAAAATGCTGCTACATGACTTACTAAGTATATATATATATATATATATATATATATATATATATATATATATATATATATATATATATGTATATATTATATATATATATATATATATATATATATATATATATATATATATATATATAGTCAGTTTTCTGTTAATGTTTAACTAATTAATGGGAACTATGAAAAAACATGTTTAAATTAATATTTGAAACTTAATCAACGAGGATTAGTATTAAAAACAATTACGGAACATATTATTTAGAAGTTACATCATTGTTATAAAAATGTAAACAAAACTAATGTCAAAAAAGTCTCCATACAGTTAACAATTACCATTAATAATTTGACGGAAAATCACAACTTTTCTTAAACTAATATTTAGTGGGACCGCCGTTGGCTTCGCACTCCTGTAACCTTTTTGTCATGCTTGCAAACAGCTTTCTAGTAACTTCTGCTGCTTCTCATTCGTTCAATATTCTGTTTTTTAATTCTTCTTTATTTGAAACATTATGTTTGCGAACGCGACGTTTAATTTTCTCGCTTAAATGCTCGATGAGGTTAACATCGGGTGATTGCGGAGGTATATGAAGCTGCTGTCGCACATTATGGATCATCTAGTCTCACACCAAGTTTGCGGTATGTTTCGGATCATTGTCCTGCTGGAAAATCTGGTATCTTTATATATATATATATATATATATATATATATATATATATATATATATATATATATATATATATATATATATTATTTGTATAAAGTAATTAATGAACGATGATGAGATACTTTGACTGTGAACTTGGAAAATGAATAAGGAATGGTTAAATATTTAAATCGACTATGGTATTTTTTTCACATTTTGTAGCTATCAACTCTTCAAATCTTAAACTAAATGAGATGCCCTATAATATCTCAGGAAAAATGACCAAATTCCGAGAATATTGATAACCAGATGCCATGGGAAAATCTTGTAAACTTTAGATGTATAATGTAAATTTAATGAGCTAATATTCCAGGAATATTATTATAAATTAATGATATTTTTGTACATTTCTGGGTGGATCGAGTAGCCTAGGGATGTGCAGCCGGTCCCAAGCCCGGATAAAGAAGGAGAGTTTATGGGTGAGGTTAGCAGCCCACCCATTGTAAAAAGAACGTCCGCTTACAGGACTGTTAAGCAAGCCTCGGATAATGGACGGACTCTATGGAAAAATGATAAAAATAAAAGAGCATAGGCTGGGGTGGGAATAATACTCCATGTAAAGTTTGAAGATCATATTGATGAAGTACATTATGTAAATAGTAGGAGCGCTTTGGGACTTCCGTGTAGCACGTGTGCTAGACCCATAAAAAAAGGTACACCATGTACGTAACACGTAAACTAGATATAGAAAAAATATACATGATTAATGTCTACACACCAGATATCATCGTATAAACAACATATTCTATGAACATAAAGAACAACATAAATATACAAGAAAACAAAATTCAATCATTGATTATATTATAAATAATAGCTAAATACACCCAAGTCAAATCCTAGATGTAAGAACTCTCAAATCTGCAAATGTGAGAACTAAACATTTATTCGTTCTTTGTAAATATTGTACAAAAGTAAATCTACAAAAGAAAATAACCTCCTCTTTACGTTGAAAAATTTAACATAGAGTTACTTAAAGATGAAACAATAAAAACCTTATACAAGAACAGGATGGAAGAAAAAATAGCATTAAATCCTATTTTAGAAGGTAAAATGTAGACGATATTTGGAAAAAATTCAAAACGATTGTAATAAGTAGTGCTAAAGAAGCTCTCGGAACCAGGCAAGTAAACAACAATGGAGGGCGAATGGCTGAAGCGATGAAGTAAAGACATTAGCGAAACAAAAAAAAAGACGCGTATATCAAGTATAGAACCGTAAGAACAGCAGAAGAATATGAAGTGTACAAACAGGTTAGAAACAATGAAGCAATAAAAACATAAAGAAGCCATATTAGGGAGAAATTTTTCACAGAGATGGAACATGACCTTTATGGAAGACAAAAGAAAATCTGGAACGTACTCAGGAGTAGAAAAAGAGCCGTCAACGAAGTACAAGTAAATTCTATATCACCTAACAAATAGAAAACCCACATAAACAATCTATTGAGTAGCCAGCAAGAAGAAACTGACGACGACCAGGTGGAATTAGATGGCGAGGAAGAGCTGTTAGATGAAAAAGATAATGTATCTCAAGAGGAAGTATGTATATGAAGCACTGAAAAAACTAAAGAACAGAAAAGCTCCTGGGCCTGATTACATCACTAACGAAATGCTCAAGTATGCAGGTATTAGTATAGAAAAAGTCTTGGCAACCTTACTTCAAAAGACAATCTTAAGCGAGAAAATTCCTGAAGATTGGAGGAATAGTATTATCATCCCAATATTCAAAAAGGGGAATAAAAACGACCCCGACATTTATAGAACCATTATCCTGCTGAATAGCACTAGTAAATTTCTAACCAAGATCATGCAAAAATAACAAGAAAGATCAAAATAAGCGAGGAACAGCAAGGATTTAGAGAAAATAGATCCACAGTGGATGCTACATTTGCAATCCGAGAATTTATTAAAAAATCATTAGAATTCAATAAACCTCTATTTCTGTGCTTAGTTGATCTATAATAAGCATTCGATAGGGTCCGGTTGCGAGACGTGTTACAAATTTTACGAGGTCATGACTTGAACAACAGCTACATTAAAGCGATAGAACAGCTCAATAAAAACAATAGGACTCGTATAAAGACAGAGCAAGGACTAACTGAAGAAGTCCCGATATCTGAAATTCGACATGGCGATAGCAGTCCAACACTTTTTAATTTAATAATGGACAAAATAATAAATAGTGTTAATGAGGTCAATAGAGGATACAAAATGGGACGATAAACTCTAAAAATATTTTGCTGTGCAATGCAATATTAACAGCAGAAAATAAAGATGGCTTACAGCGACTAATACATCGTTTCCAAACTACAGCAGATACTTATAACATGAGAATATCAATGGAGAAAAACATAATCAATGGTTATAGCTAAAGACTCCATTAGATTTAAATGAGCCGTCTACAACAAAACAATAGCACAGAACATGCACTGCCTATACCTGGGAGTACAGCTATCGAGCTCAAAATATGTATAACAAGAAGTACTTAATCAGGCAAATAAAGTATCGATATCTGGTTGCTTGAGGGACTTAATATGGAAAAATGCCTACAGGTCTACAGAAAGCAAAGTGCATAAGTGGCAAAACCGATTCTAACGTATGCAGCAGAAATATCTAAAGTAAAAAGCCTCATGAAAGCTACAGAAATGAAAACACAGCGCACTATCAAAGGGATAACCCTGAGAGACCAGGTACGAAGCACAACTATACGAGAAGAACTCAAGACATAGTCCGATTCGCCAGATCCAGATACCGATATTGGAGAGATTAGTAAGTAGGATGCCAGTTAATAGCTGGCCAAGATGGACAAAAGACGAAAAACCAGAAACAGACAGAGACCTCCCAATCGATCACCAAAAAGATGGCATGAAAGCTGGACATCTACGTCACAAGATTCTTAATAACAGACGAAACAAGACCTTGTCTTATAGCAAGAAGAAGAAGATATAATTTAATTTTAATGTTGCTTTCACTTTAGTGAACTCGACATCACTCACTCACAAGCTGCTTTCTTGGAGTTCTTACTTGGGAGATAGTATCAACTTTATTTTACACAGATTGAAAACATCTTCCTTCGCAACTCTAAATACCAGGGATTATTTCGAAGTAAAAAGCTTTAACTTTAGTGAACTCGACATCACTCACTCACAAGCTGCTGGCTTGGAGTTCTAACTTGAGAGATAGTATAACTTTATTTTACACAGATTAAAAACATCTTCTTTCGCAACTCTGAATATCAGGGATTATTTCGAAGTAAAAGCGATTTTTGAACATTTAAATGTTATTGGGTTATTTACACATCTCGTCTTTTACTAATTCTAAAACTTATTATTCGTTTTATTTTTAAAGTATCAGTACGAGAGTAATATAAAACATATTTTAGGAACTATAATATTGTGACTGTGCCTTGTAAGATTATATCACATAAAGCAAGCATTTTTGAGAAATCTTCAAGCTACAGAGGCATTGTCATATAGAATAGACTGCCATCAAAATAAAAACAAGTGAAAATTATCACAGTTAAGACCGGTAAAATCACTTTTTGTAGCTAAATGTTATTATAGCGCCAATGAATATCTAAAAACGTATGGCGATTTTTCGAATTAATTGTTTGTCTAAAACGTCTTGTTTTATATTGTTACCTATATGTGCGTTTTACTTTATATGCATATGTACAAATTTGCGTTGACGACCTTAATCCTTATTTTATTAGGCATACCGAGTAACATATACGATTTATAAAATATAGGTAAAGCTTCATGTAAAGAGTTTTTCTAAAGCTGTTACTTAACAGTTATATTAGGTTTTAAGAAACTGATTATAAAATGGAAAGAAAACTCTTCTAAAGTCTCTAGATGTTATTATTTATACGTATATATATATATATATATATATATATATATATATATATATATATATATATATATATATATATATATGGTTTGTCGGTTGTAGGCGGGGTAGGCGATTGGGCCTGTTTGTACACTGCATCCTCCTGGATTGTTGTGCTTCCCTATCTCGGTTATATGAGCGGCTTTCATTTATGTGATTGCAGACTTAATTATTAGATTTCTAATAGGTACTTGTATTCTTCTAGTAATTCAGAATTTAACTTCCTTACTATTGCATAAATATTAATGAAACAACTTTACTTCCAGGAAAAAGTGCAAGTATAAACTACAATTTTCAAAATTTTTTACCATATAGAATATTTTTAAAATATCTTTAACCGAACGTAAGGAGACCAAGACCTTACGGCGATGATTTTTACTTCCTTTTTTCACTTTCACCTATTAAAAACGTTATGTCTCGCTACTAGTAATAATTGATTTCAGAAAGTTTAGTTTGTTTCGAGGTACGATTTACCTGAAGTGCCTGAATGCCAATTAATTCTTCATATAAAGTTTGCAAAACAATTTTTTTAAAAGTTTGCCTAGATTTCTTTTCAATATCATATGAATTGTTTCTTCGTTAATATCTAAGCCATTTTTAATGATGTATTGCGATCATTTTTCATTTCTGTAATTTGAATTGATATTGGCGCTCTTATGTGTTGGTTGTTTTCAAACTGTTCTCTTTCATCCGAAAAACATTTATGTTATTCAGAAACTTGGATCCTGAATAAACAATTAACGTCATACACTTTTTCATCATTTTAAATGTTTCTATTACGTTTGTGCGTTTGTGTAAAATATAACTAGAGCTTCTTATACCATGTTTTAAATTCTTCTTGCTTTCTTTTTGTCGAGTAAATAAAATTTCGCATTGTCGTCATCTGTAAATATTTTGTGCTAAAAAATGACACTCAAAAAAGACTACCGCTTTAAAATTATATGTTAAACTTGTAAATGACACTACTAATTTCTTATATACAACACTTGTTCGAAAACATCTCTTCGTACGTGGGTGCGTTAGTAAACAATTCCAGAACGAATCATCCACGTACGCACCTATAGAGAAATCCTTAAGGGATTAATGTTGATCTTGAGTCGCTGAAGATTGTACTCGGTGGAAATACAGCCTTAGTCAGTCTATTCCAAAATTACAGGATAAAAATCAATTTAATACCTTCCAATAAATGATCGTAGGGTCTCTATCAAGTGGCTAAACTTTATGCTATGCTCTAAATAAAAAAAAATACTTCTGGTGAGTTATGAATCTGCAATCAGATGAATGTAACAAATACAGAAATTGTTTGGGGGCAGAGTCGCAAAAATAGGACCACTACCTATTTCATAGATTATCGAATTTTGAGCTTTGCATGGTTTCCTAATAACAATTTTCTAAAAAAATTATTGCTTTTTACTGACACAAATTTAATTTTAAGACTAATTTAAAATAATTCCTATCCGCCCATGGTTATCTCTAGTATTGCAAAAGTGCTCACTTCAGGATCTGATATCTAATTAGAGTTAAAGTTGACTTTAATTACGCAATTTGTCGTGGAAAATAAAAGATAGGATTAATACAGTTTCTGTGAAAGACAGACTATTTAGAGTGCTTTTGAAATAACAACTTTCTGTTTAATCTTCTACCTAGATGTGATTGCAGACTTAACTTTATTATGCTTGATTTAATCATCACGAAAGTTAGATTATCAGATTATTAATAGGTACTCAAATTCTTTTCGTAATTCAAAATTTAACTCTCTTATTATTGCATAATTTTTAATAAAACATTTTTACTTCCAGGAAAAGGTGCAAGTATGAACTAATATTTTCAAAATTTTTAGCCAAATAGCATATTTTTAAACTGTCTTGTTTCAGAGTAAGATTAGTACAATTTTTAAAATAACAAATGAAAATTTGCCAAAAATGGTCGTCAGTGACTAGCAAATACCTCTTTAATTAACAAAATATAGTCTAAATACGCACTTAGAAAATCAAAATGTTAACTAATTTACTCTGTATAAGACACAGCCGTTTGTGGCACGTCAAGATCTTAATAAAAATACTGCAAGAATATAAATATTTGTTTCTATGTATTTAAAATACATTAAGAAAAATCTGAAATTGAAATAAAAGACTTCAAAGAAGAGATGAAAGGTTCCACTCTTACTCTTACGCGCCCATTTGTAAAACAAAAAATAATCCGCGATGTTGTTGTCTTAAACAAAAAACAATAATGCAAACAATATGTAATTTATATTTAATACGTAAACTTAAGAACTGTTGGAGTTAGAGCAAGATGTGCTCTTTTACTGACGCACGATTGCTACAGACGAACCCGATACTACGAGTATTGTGACGCTGTACGCGCACCCTACCTACTGAACGCTGTACCGAAAAGAATCGAATTCTGTATATATATATATATATATATATATATATATATATATATATATATATATATACATATATACATATATACATATATATATATATATATATATATATATATACATATATACATATATACATATATATATATATATATATATATATATATATATATATATATATACATATATACATATATATATATATATATATTATATATATATATATATATATATATAATATATATATATATATATATATATATACATATATACATATACATATATATATATATATATATATATATATATATATATATATATATATATATATATATATATCTGTCAAAATATTTTTGACAAAAAGTAAGGTTACTTTAAGGAAGAAATTTATATGTGACAACAATAATCATAGGCCTCAGATTTAATTTTCAAACAGTGGTATTATTTTTGATATCATTAGAATGCTGATTTTCTGCTCTTTCCAATAATACCGAAAACATTTGGATTTCCAATAAGCTTTACTGATTAAAACGGTTTTACTCAATAGAACCGTTTTTTCTCGGTCAGCAACGTACTCGTTGCGCCCTATTTATCCCTATAAAAACACATGAAACTTCATTCTCCTATCATTTCTTTATCGGAACTTGAACCACCAACATCTCTGCTATACATACTCATTAATTACGTCATCGAAAAATGGATACCACCCCGGAAGAAACGGTACAAATCATTGCCCTTTTGCAAAAAGGGCATAGCCATAGCCAACGTGTAGTCGCTGGGCAACTGCACGTAAGCTAGTCAGCTCTCTCCAGAGCCTACAGACATTACCAAGAGACAGGAAGAAGAAGGCGTACCTCGGAGCGAGACGACCGCTTCATTGTCAACATAACTCTAAGAAATAGTCACTTGACCGGAGTTAAGGTCCAGCAGGTGCTCCGACAAGTTCGTGGTCGGGCTGTCAGTTATTGGACCGTCAGAAGAAGACTTAAATAAAGAAGCTAATCTAAACTCCGATGAGACCAGCTAACAGATCCAAATTAATAGCAGCCCATCGACAAACGCGACTCAGATTTGCCCGAGAACATGTCGACTGGACCTTATGACGCTCCGTTTTACTCTCCGAATGTGCCTAAATAGCAATGACAGAAGAAGACGAGTCTGTAGGAGGCTTGGAGAGTGCTACGCGCAGTGCTGCATTACTGAAACGGTCGCCTACGGAGGAGCTCCTGTCATGGCGTAAGAAGGCATCTCACTGGATGCGAAAACCGATTTAATTTTCTTGACTGATGAGACTCGTAGGGTGGACTAACTGCTCACTGGTACATCGAGGAGATCCTGCAGGAACACGTCGTTCCTTACGCTGGGTTTGTTGGCGATAGCTTCGTGTTATTGTACGACTATGCAGGGCCACATGATGCTGCGTAGTTGCGGCAATACCTAGCTGAAGTGGGAATACCCATATTAGACTGGCCTGCACGGAGTCCTGACCTCAATCCAATCGAGCATATGTGGGATGAGCACAAAAGAAGGGCTCGAGCCAGAAAGCCAACCCCTGCATCGTTGAGGGACTTAATGGTTGCGATGGCCGAACAGTGGGGAAGAATCCCACAGACAGTGGTGAAAAAGCTCATCTGCTCCATGAAAAACCTATTGGAAGCAGGAGTAAGGGCTAGGGGGGTAATACAAAATATCGATTTTGGTTTTTATCAATAAATTTAATTGTTAAACTTAAAATTTGTTTAATTTTTCCTTTCTCTTACCCCTATTTTCAATCCTTGTTCTCCTTGCTTCCTCTTTCAATCATTATAATTCGAAAAGAGCATGAGGTATGCTATGGTATTTAGTATCATTAGAAAGAGAATAGAATGGGCTTTCAAAAAAAGTCCTCATGTATTGCTTTTAAATATAAAATTTTCGAGCCCAAACTTGGAATTCTTTTCTTGGAATATTAAGCTAAAACAATACACCCTCCTGTTGTTATAGAATAAATAATGGACACTGTGTCTCTCCATTCAACATACTGTATTACTACTACACTTAAACTATTTATTAAGAACATTTTAACATTTAATTTATTGAGTACTTTATTATCAAAAATAGGTTGTAAATTAAAGGTTAAGTTGGGTTCTAGGACACTTCCGAAAACGTTCAAACTTTATAATGCTACAAGAATATTTTATTTAGCGTGTTCAATGTTTCATTTACATGGTATTTGCAAAATTGTTGTTTAAATTGTAGGTTTTGTTTAAGTTAAAGTTCTATTTCTTCTGTATGTAAAAGACACGCTGCACATGATATAAGTATTTAAAATATTGCTTTAAATGTTGTATTTGCACAAATACATTATTTTAAATACAGTATTTATTCAGCATTAGTAGAAATAAATGCCTAAATTAGCAATTAAATTCAGACACATGTATCAGTGATTAAAATCGAAATACCTGGACAGCCTTCGTAGTAGCGACGAATTTCCGTTTAATTTATTGGTTTTTATAGTAATAACGTTTAAATTTAAATTTTACTTTAGAATGCATAAAGATCTTTCCTCACAAATTAAGTATTTAGGTTTTAATAACTGGCAAGTCGGACTTGCGCAATTCGTGTTTCGTACGTTGATTGTTTTTAGGTGTTACATACCCTTGGAATTTTAAAGAATTCCATTTTTTTAAGGAGTTTTATTCTTTATACTTCTAAGAAGAAAAAAAAGACTTAAGAAAATTTCATTCTATTACACATTTATAGCATTAAACGTGACCTGGCGTCGGATTGGGACCGCTACCAGTCTCAATGCATTGTCTGCAATTTTAATAGTTTTAAACTTCTTTTTTTTAAATCTTAATAATTACTTTTTCTACAAAATGACCAGAGGTTTTTTAAATTTTTCTAATAGACGATTTTTTTATAAATAATTAAACATACATTTTTTGGTCGAAAATTGCATACTACAGTTTGAAACAGTAAATTTTTTATTTTTGAAAAAAAACCCTTCGACAATTTTTAACTACTACATTATTTTACAATATTAATTTTCATTTTTGCAGACCGGATTATTTTTTATGAAGTTATCCTGTAGACAAGGAGGCGCATAGTTTTCACCAGTCATCATTTAACCCGATAAAAAAATAATGTTAATATTTAAAACATGTTTAAAAAAATTATAATGTAAAGTACAATGAAAATATATAATCGCCATTTTTAGTGTTCCGTACGGAACACCTATCTTATAGGTTGTGTGTCTGTCCGTCTGTCACACCCGATTTTCTCCGAAACTATTTGACTTAAAAAGTTGAAATTTGGTACTAATATAGAAATTGATGGCCTCATCAGAGCCGTGTAGTTTTGAAAGTTAAATTTTCTTTTCTTTGTATTATTTTTAAAAAATCGCGTAAAATTGCTGCCCCCCCTCTATCTCGAAAAGTAGTGATCAAAAAATTTCCAAAAAATTCCGAGTTATTCTCCACGGGGTGTAGATTGAACGAAAATTGTCACGAGGACATTACCTTTAATAATTCATCTGGTATATAAAAAAAAAAACAAAAATTTCAAGGTCCTCAGTTTTCAGTAAAGGAAGGAAACATTTGTTTAAAACACATTTGGGGTATCTTTTGTGAAGTCACTGATCATTTATACCTCTGTAACAAAAATTTTTATTTTAAAAGCAATTAATGTACGGAATACTAATTGTGCAAGTTCAGTTGACGGGTTATTTTGTATTATTCATTTAACAACCTTTAAAATACTTTTTGCAGCGCCCAGGGGTATGTAACTTACTTTAAAATAAAAAAATTTGTTATGGGGGTATAAAATGATCAATGACTTCACAAAACACACCCCAAATGAGTTTTCAACAAAGTTTTTTTCCGATCTTTACTGAAAACTGATGACCTTGAAATTTTTGTTTTTAGTGTTCCGTACGGAACACTTATAAGATGACTTCGGTGTCTGTCTGTCCGTCTGTCACACCCGATTTTCTCCAAAACTATTTGTCATAGAAAGTTGAAATTTGATAATAATATAGGAATTGATGGCCTCATCAGAGTCATGTAGTTTTGAAAGTTAAATTTTGACTTAAGGGGTTAGTTATGGGGGGTGAAATCGGAAGTGAAAAAAAATTTTTTTACTAGACAATCGAGTGTGGTGTTAAATGAAAGCTTGTGAAAACACGAGTAAAATATATATATATATATATATATATATATATATATATATATATATATATATATATATATATATATAATGTAATACTTGCGCGCACTTTTCTTTGTATTATTTTTAAATAATCGCGAAAAATCGCTGTCCACCCGCCTTATCTCGAAAAGTACTTATCAAAAAATTTTGAAAAAATTCTGGAATATTGTCCATGAGGTGTAGATTGAACGAAAATTATCTTATCACGAGTGCATTACCTTTAATAATTTATCTGGTATATAAAAAAAACAAAAATTTCCAGGTCATCAATTTTCAGTAAGGATTGGAAACAAACTTTGTTGAAAACTCATTTGGGTGTGTTTTGTGAAGTCACTGATCATTTTATACCTCCGTTACAAAATTTTTTTATCTTAAAAGCAATTAACGTACGCGCAAGTTCAACTTGCACTTGACCGGTTATTTTTTATATACCAGATAAATTACTAAAGGTAATGCACGCGTGACAATTTTCGTTCAATCTACACTCTGTGGAGAATATTCTAGAATTTTTTCAAAATTTTTCGATTAGTACTTTTCGAGATAAGGAGGGGGGCAGCGGTTTTTCGCAATTTTTTAAAAATAATACAAAGAAAAGTGTGTGCAAGTATTACTTTATATATAGTTTGGAACCCGCGTTTTTACAAGCTTTCATTTGACGTCCCACTCGATGACTTGGTAAAAGAAATTTGTTTTCACTTCCGATTTTACTTCCCGAAACTAACCCCTTAAGTTAAAATTTAACTTTCAAACGACAGGCTCTGATGAGGCCATCAATTCTTATATTAGTGCCAAATTTTAACTTTGTATGTCAAATAGTTTCGGAGAAAATCGGGTGTGACAGACGGTCAGATTGACGGACATACAGACATGGAAGTGATCTTATAAATGTTCCGTACGGAACACTAAACATGTTTAAAAACTTGTTAATATTCTTCGTGATAGGATACTAAACTTGCCGACAGGTGTCGTTTAATCGCAAATTCTACTTGGATCTCAGTTCAATTTTTTGACGTGGTGGCTAGTTATTTCTTTAAATAACAAAGGATAAAAGAAAGAAAACATTAAAACTTCTTCACACATCACAGAATAACTGACCTGAACAACGTTCCATGTAAATGTTCTACTATTTCATCCATGTTGCAGACTATCTTAATTTCAATTCCTAATAAAGTATTATATACTTTCTTGTCTAGTAACTAAAATTATGTACTTGATTAGATTTGACTTTTAATGATATTGAGAAGGCCAGTGAACCAAGAAATTGTTTAAATATTGGAAGTACGAAAACACTATACATTTGACCGATTTGTTCGCATGCTATACAGTCAACCAGTTTTTAAGCTTGGGTAGATGTGTGATCGCGTGTTAATATCAATACACGTATATTACATTACATATATATATATATATATATATATATATATATATATATATATATATATATATATATATATATATATATATATATATATATATATTTCACAGCGTTTATTAAACAGTGTATCAAACAAATATGTAAATAAACGTTAATTGGTGTTATACGGCGCACATGCTGACGTTGACAATAAGATGTTTTGAACTGTCAGTTCGAAGAAATTACGGCATCTTGATTTTTTTTAAATGGAAAGCCCTATATATTATTTTATTTTCGAGTCCTACTAAAAATTCTAGATATTATTTGTTTAACATACCATATATCTAAATTGAACTGTTTTGAAATTATGGTCATTTGAAATTTAAAATAAAAACAAAATAACCGGTCAAGTGCAAGTTGAACTTGTGCAATTAGTGTTCTGTACGTTGATTGCTTTTAAAATAAAAAATGTTGTAACGGAAGTATAAAATGATCAGTGTTTTCATAAAACACACCCCAAATGAGTTTTCAACAAAGTTTATTTCCAATCTTTACTGAAAATTGATGATCTTGAAATTTCTGTTTATTTTTTTATATACCAGATAAATTGTTACAGGTAATGCACTCGTGATAATTTTCGTTCAATCTACACCCCGTGGAGAATATTCCAGAATTTTTTTCAAAATGCTTTTCGATATAAGGCGGGTGGACAGCGATTTTTTCGCGATTTTTTAAAAATAATACAAAGAAAAGTGCGCGCAAGTATTACATTATATATATATTTTTTACTCGTGTTTTCACAAGCTTTCATTTGGCACCACACTCGATTACCTAGTAAAAAAATTTTTTTTTTTTCACTTCCGATTTCACCCCCCAAAACTAACCCCTTAGGTCAAAATTTAACTTTCAAAACTATATGGCTCTGATGAAGCTATCAGTTCCTTATTACCAAATTTCAACTTTCTATGACAAATAGTTTTCGGAGAAAATCGGGTGTGACAGACGGACAGACAAACAGACAGACGGACAGACATATACCGAAGTGATCTTATAAGTGTTCCGTACGGAACACTAAAAAAGACAAAAAAAACTATTGATAAATACTCTAGGTTTATTTTTAAGGTAACAATTGCTCAAAATGTATGCCGTTAACAGCGAGGCAATGACCCAATCTGTCATAAATAGCCGGAACAGAGTTCTGCAGAGAATCCGGGGTAATCTGTACTATTTCATATTGAATTCTTTGTTATAAATCCTATACCGTTTCAGGTTGACTTCGGTAAACTTCGGTTCAAATGACTCCATAAAAAAAATCGGGTGGTGTAAAGTCGGGACTACTTGCAGGCGATTCTACAGCACCTCTTCTGCATATTCATCGATTAGGAAAAATCGCATCCAAATATCGACGGACATTGATTTCATAGCGAGGAGGTGCTCCGTCCTATTGATACCACAGATTTCTATTAGGGGCGTCCAAATTATTTTTATCAGGAGAAAGACCTGCACAAATTGGAATAACTTACTCTTGGAGTAACTGTAAATACCGCTGTCCTGTAAGATGCCCATCGATAAAAAAAAGGGATCAATGATATGACGTCGACAAATCCCTGCCGTTTATCTTTTGTGGTCGATTATCCAGTGGGGATTTTCAGTAGACCAGTACCGGCAGTTGGGCCTGTTAACTCTTCCGTTAAGGCAAAATGTGGCCTCGTCAGAAAATATTATGAATTAGGTTAGGATCACCATTGATTCGTTCCATCATGACCTCGCAAAATTCAACGCATCTGTCGTAGTCTTCTTAGATAATTCTTGCAATAGAATGGGTTTGTATGGACGCAATTTTTCTTCATTCAGTATACGACTTAAGGTACCTTTACTTATGTTGTGGTCTAGACAAAGCTGACGAGTGGCTGTATGGAGATTTTCTGTAGTTTCCAATAAAACATCTAACTTTTTATCATCGCTTGTTTTAATTTTTGGAGGTCCAGATTTAGAACGATCCTTAACATGACGTAATTGTCTAAATCGTTTTAATGTTTTGCTAACTACGGATTGGGGATATTCTGCGTTAAAAAGATCACACATCTCCTGTTGTGTTCTCCTACGGTCTCCGTAATTAACCATCATTATCAAACTGATTCTTTCACTTTCTGTTAAATGTACCATTATGATATTACGCGTCGTTACCTGAGAGTAAATATTTGACACAAGCCAGCTTAAAAAAAAAAAAAATAAATTTGATCTCCTTAATTTCAAATATCAATAATTCCAAAACAGTTCAATTTAGACATATGGTATGTTAGACAAATAATATCTAGAATTTTTGGTAGGATTCAAAAAGAAAATAATATATACGGCTTTTCATTTAAAAAATTTAAGATGGTGTAATTTCTTCGAATTGACAGTTCAAAACATTTTATTGTCAACGTCAGCATGTGTGCCGTATAACACCCCCTAATTTTTATTTAAACATTATTCCATACATATGGGGCACCCTGTATATATATATATATATATATAAATATATATATATATATATATATATATATATATATATATATATATATATATATATATATATATATGCCAGGTAGTAAATATATAGGTAAAAAATAGATCCAATATGATTGCAGGTGCAAGTGAGAGCAATATACAAAGCAGGTAAAATAAAAATACGTTTATCGTAATACCTGGCAACTATGCACAAAACCATAATAGAATCGTTTATTGCCCTATTGAAAAAGCAAAAAGCAAGATCTTATATCTTGGGATTTACTATACAGTTCAGAGAAAAACGATTTGCACTTTACTTCAAAAATGTCATAATACTTTCTCGGTAGTTTCTGTTTTAACCTAGAAATAACTGGAAATGTGTTATTTTTTGGTAGAGCCTTAAACAACTAAGATATATTTTCTCCAAATTGTATCGTTAAGATTTTATAGCTTGCTAAAGTGTAAAAAATTGTCATTTTTGTTTTGTCATGTTATAGAACAGAATGTTTAGAATCTTAAATAGAGTTAAAACAATATATAATATATAAAGTATAAAAAGTTTTAAAAATATGTATTAAGTTTATTGTACTTTTTTGGGAGATTCTCTATAAACAAGATATCTTTAAAGTATTTATGTCTTGAAACTTTAGAACTTTTACTAAATAAGTTATATCTTTATCCATTATTTGTACTTGTTTTAAGAACGGGACATAAATAAAGAGGAAATATATTCAGTTTTTTATGAACTAAGTTTTTCGTTAAATTATGACTTTAACTGAAATAGCAAACAGTATCATTTTCTACATTTTTGTTTGACATTAAGCATTTTTTATTAAAAAAATATAAAACAAACATACACAAAAAATGTAAAAGGTGATTCATAGATTGTAGCTTAGTTTTGTGAATGTTTGGAATGTAGCTAGAGAGTGATAAGTAAGTTTTGTTAAATCACTGATACTTTAAGTTTTATGATATTTTTGATTTAAATACTGTAACATTCATTTTTTCCTAGATTTTAAGATCATGTTACGACACTGTTTCCACTTATAATTTATATTTTTTACTTTACTTTACCTATTTACTAACTTTTAAGCAGTGTAGTTTAAAACAGTGTTTTGAATTTTTGAGCCTTTTATTTCACAGTGTGCATTGCGGGTTACCTACTGGACCTATTTAATTTGCATCGAATGCGTCCGATTGGCTAAAGATTTGTATCCGAGAAGTAGCCATCTTGAAGACGTGATTTTAAGGAAGGGAGAAAAATATTTAGGGGTGCGGATGGCAAATATAGGGCTTTTTACAGCCGAGATGTAGTAAAGGCCTTTTTCCCATCATAGAGCCGGGGCTTTTTTTCCATCATAGAGCCGCAGTGAGCTCTCCTTTTGATCATGTAGTCAGAGAGGGATTTTCCTGCAGTAAGCCGCCTAGTAGGTTTTTTTTTTTTATCACGTTGCCGTATTCGTTTATTAGTGAAGTAGTAGTGCAGAAACGGTTTTAGTTTTCAAGTTCAAGACCTTTTCCTTGAAATATCCTGCTTATTCCCAGACCTTTAGGGGTCAAGAAATGTTTAGCAACCCAAAGGGAATTGGGGTAGCCAAGGTGGAGACATCAGTGTTATGAATATCTCACCAGGACAGGCCAAAAAACTAATAGAAAAACCGTAAGTCATCAGTATATCAATCCATAGACCTAGCTTCCTGCTGACAAGTGCGTTTTACATCGTCTATTCAAAACGGATAAGTCGTGAAGTTAATCCCACGAAGTTTTAAGATCGTGTTTAGCTAAGCCTTAATTAGAATCCTGATTTAAAGACTCTAGATAATCGTTCCATCTACTAGACTAAGGGATTTTATTTAGTAGTAATAGTAATTTTAAGTGGAGCGAAGTTAGAACTTTTAATTTTGTCATTTAATAAACCTTTTTTTAGCTTTTTGAACGTTTCACTGAATCGCCCTTTCATCTTTCAGGACACAACGGTTGTGCTATATTAAAAAAAAATTTTCTTAACAACTTCATAACCCTTCAGTATTTTTTCATTTTCTTGAGCTGAAGTTAGATCCTTGTACCTTTTTTTAAAATGAATGGTGCCCAAAATCTGTACAACCAAAATTTTAAACAACTATAGACACTATTTTCAAAAGACGTACAAAAATTATCTCTTATCCATATTTCTCTCCCAAAAAAAAAAACTGAGCTAGTTTATGTCTAATTTCTTTAGTTCTTTCAATATTAATATCCACTCAATCCATTCTCAGAAATTAAGATATACGAAGAGGGTACAATACATAAATAGTAACATTAATTGAATTTTTAATTAAGTACGAGTATATATTTTATTTTACACTTACATTTGACATTTCAGATATACTTAAAATACTACAATGAAAGTGGAAGAAAGATTTTCTGTAAAAATTTATACTTTAACTATTTAAATATTGTCCGACAATTCTCGATATAGAGAAGCAAACATGAAAAGTAAACCGAATATAGCGTTAGCACTTATTTAATAAAAGGTTATCTGAAAACACGTTCCCTCATAGACCTAAAAATCAAGTAAATCACCTAATATTATTTTTAAAGTTAGATTAATTTGATATTTTCTTCTATAATTTAAATGTCCTTCTGACATTTCGCTTACATAAAACATCTTCAGAGATTAGAACACTGAATAAGCTCAGAGTAGCACAAACTAAGTATTTTTATCCAATTAATGTACACCGAATTATGACTGCGATTATGTAATAACGAGTTTCCACATGTGATGCAAGCCGGAACTTGTGTCTGTTGATGTTGGTAATGTATTTGTGAATTTTATTTGAGCTCTTAATTTTTCCTTATAGAAATAATACAGTTAATTACGCAAGAATTTTGATTTTTCTTTTATTGATCATATGTCCTATAAAATGTTGATGTTCAGCTACAGTCTTGTGTAGGTATTATAAATTTATTTAAAATTTACATTAGGTTTTGTTGCAGTCAACGATATGTCATTCTATTGGGGAATACGGAAAAAAAAATTCATCAATACTGTGTTTTTATTTATTTCGCCTCTATCGTTACAGTCATAAAAAATGTTGCCTTGAAAAAATTTTATTTTAATAACTGATGTAATATTGCATTTATGAAGCAGAACGGTCGCTAAGATTACAGGGCGGGAGGCATATGGATATGAAGGTTGTTTCTTTTAGGAAAAAAGGTTACACTAAAAGCAGCTTATAAAGGAGAGCACCCTCGACCAAACGGGGGGAGTGGAGCCTTTTGAAGAAAAAAAAACCTCATTTGAACTGGAACTTTTACAGTTTAAATACTTTCCAATATAGTAAATTTAAAATCGAGGACAGATTTTTCGCCAGAAAAAACCTTTGCATGCAGTGATACTTACGTTGCTGTATGCTTTTGAACCAACTCATATAGTAACATTAGATAATTTTAATTTAATAAAAAATGTATGTTATAGGAAATTATTAGAGGTATAAAAAAAGTATTGAAATTATAAAATGTAAAAATAGTCCAAATAAGGACCGAGGACTTATTTTCTCATAGGTCTGTGTACGGGTACTCGGCCGGAACTAACGCTCCGTCTTTGATGGATCGGTTCCACTCGAGTAATTTACAATTTTAGTATAAATAGTCTTTTCTTAGATTTAGTCAATCTTCGTTCCTGATGTAACTAAACGAGCGTCGAGTGCAAGTATTTCGGGTGGTGGTGATACCCGTTATGTAGCTATAAAATAGAGTTATGTCGCCTAGCGTTCTTCGATATTTTTAAGACTCACGTTTTTTGGTCGGTTCTGGGTCTCCAGTCAGACAAATAGCTTTCTTCTGAATAGAATCTGGCCCGAACATGGGTGGAATATTCCAACGTTGGCCGAATTTGAGTTTTGCACAGAATTAAAAGTTTATTTTGGAGTATAAACCTTTTTGGTACGAAATAACATTCCCAGCTTTTGAAAAGTTCTTTTTGCTATGCATGCAATAAATTTATGCCAAGAGATACTTGCTCTCCAGTTAAGGCTTAGCAAGTTGAGTGATAGGTTAGTTAGTTAGTGTTTGTGGTTCTCGGCGTATCGGCTGTAGTGGTCATTTAGCACCCCTTGAGTACATGGCTTAAATTGTGTTGTACAAGTAGAGTAATAGGAATAGAATATTCCGACATAACTATGGAATTAGCTGCTCTTGTATTTTAGCAGGGTTAAATTCTATTTTTCTGTCACTCAAAATAGAATTTCTTCCAGAAGCTTGTTAAGTCGTATAACTTTCTCCTGAGTACGAATATTTGTACAGGAAGCTGATGTAGTTAGAAAATGCTATTGAAACAACACCAGTTGAGAAAGCCAACTTGTTAGCTGAACTCCTTGCTTCACATTTCT
Organism: Pachyrhynchus sulphureomaculatus; assembly: GCA_019049505.1. Lineage (NCBI taxonomy): Eukaryota > Metazoa > Arthropoda > Insecta > Coleoptera > Curculionidae > Pachyrhynchus > Pachyrhynchus sulphureomaculatus. The sequence goes on along the minus strand of CM032446.1, from coordinate 84,038,580 downwards.
ACTGTACCAAAGAAAAACACCACCAACTATTTCCATAGTGGAAACAAGAATGCCCGATATTGTCTTCAGACAGCATATCATTAAATGTGTTTTAATGACGCTAGACACCAAAAGAGGTTCTGGTGCTGACGGAATATCTGCCATAGTACTCAAAAAATGTGCGAGCGAACGATCATCAGTTTTATGTAAACTTTTCAACCTATCCTATAGAAAGGGAATATTTTGTTGCTGCTTCCTGCACTACGGTTTAGTCGATACCCGAAATGGCAAAAAGACCGTGCCAAACAACTACCGACCAGTCGCACTGCTTTTACTAATCTCGAAAGATATGGAAAAGGCTATCAATCAGCATTTTCTAAAATATCTAGAAGGATTTAATATTATTAGCGACCATCAATATGGCTTGCGTGAGCAAAGATCAATAGGAGATCGTCTAACGTATGTAACAGATGTTTGGAATAACGCAACTGAACACTTTGGAGAAACTCCAGCAGTTGCACTTGATATATCCAAAGCATTCGACCATGTTTGGCATGACGGATTGTCTTCTAATATCTGCACTATTAACGCCGGTGTGCCCCAAGGTTCCATACTGAGTTCTTCCCACTCTTTTTTTTTACGTTAACGATCTGCTGGAAAAGATAAGGAATCCAATCTACACCTCTGTAGATGACTACGCTTATATCTTCATTAGCTTTAAACGCTCGGACATCGGCTACTCATGCAAATATCCGAAGACAGTAGGTCGTTCAACTGGCCTGAAACAAATCCTATTTTAAGGTGACAGTCATCAAGTAGAATTTAACGCTAAAAAAACTCAGGCGGCAGTTTTTTCTAAAAAAGTTAATGTTAGTGAACCCGACATAGTTACGTCGGGACACTCCATTCCTTTAACGTCGTCGCTCAATTTGCTGGGCGTTAATTTGGAAGCAAATATGTCTTAGCATCAACATATTGCAAGAGTTGGAAATATTATTTCAAACAAGAAAGCTCTCCACAACAACTGTTAATTTTGTACAAAGCTCAAACCCAAGCGCGTATGCTATTCCTATAAAAAAAGCTGATGTTCGAGCTTTCATGGTAAATGAAGAAATAAGCGTACTGTCATCGGCAAAGCTGTAGATTGGATATTTGGTTCTTTCCAGCAGATCTATAATATAAAGCAGAGAGAGAGAGAGAGTAGTAGGAGAAAATATGGAACCTTAGGGGACACTAACATACTATAAAAAGGTAATCAATTGTCCCATTATCTTCCTTATCTTTAGTCTCAGGCTGCTACGTAATTCTGAAAACAAAAATTTTTGAGACCTGACGTTTTAAAACTTCCCTCGCTAAGGAAATTATATACGTGAAAGAATCACTTTCCGAGATTTTTCCATTTCTTCATATTTCAGTATGCCTCGATTATGAGAAACAGTTTCCAATTTCTCTCTATCTATCTGTCGGTGGCATAATTGCATTTGAATAAAAGGGGATATAATATATGGATATAATATTTGAAGTCGAAAAGAAACCTACAATTTTTGAGGGATTTTTTTTTTAGAGGAATGGGTAACGATAACTCTTGTATAGTTTTAATAGTATTATGAGATTTCCTGGTGTTCAGATGAAAATTAATTAATTTTAGTCATAATTATTTATAGCATAATATATGAGGGTGTAGCTGTGAATATATCACGGTATGTGTCATTTTTCAGGTTCTTGGAGTCGGAAAATTTAAAATTTATGTTACTTTTTCATCAAACCCAAACTCCATAGAAAAACAGAAGTAGTATATACAGAAATGTTAGTTTTGAGTTGTAAATAACTGAAATCTTTCCTCTGCTTTTTTTTTCTCATGGATAAAGCACTATAAAGTACCTATAAATATTGAATTTTAATGCGTGGAATAAGTAATTCTTTAGTACGAGACAGTGTACATCACTATCTAACACGTAGGTTGAAAAGTTTTTGGTCTAGCGACATAAAACACATTTTTTTTGCATAATTCAACCTTATTCATCAACATAGTCTCCTTCAAGAGCGATACAATCAGTCCAACGCTCATCCTATACCTTCCTTGTAGAAGAATTAGTCTTTGCCTTCAAAATAGGCATTTTTTTGAGGTCTGCGAATAGATAATAGTCGCTGAGGGCCAAATCTGGAGAATACTGTGGGTGAGGAAGCAATTCGAACCTCAGTTCATGCAATTTTGCCACCGTAATCATTGACATGTGACACAGTGCGCTGTCTTGATGAAAGAGCACTTTTTTCTTGTTCATTTGGGGCCGTTTCTTTGCGATTTCTCCCTTCAAACGCACCAATACCTTCATATAATATTCGCTATTGATGGTTTTTCCTTTCTCAGCATAGTCGAAGAACATTATTCCATGCGCATCCCAAAATACAGAGGTCAAAACCTTCCCAGCCGACTGTCGTGTCTTTGGTCGTTTCGGGCGGCTTTCATCGGCTGCTGCCCACTCAGCTAACTGCCAATTTGATTCCGGTGTGTAGTGGTGGATCCACGTTTCATCCATTGTCACATATCGCATGATAAAATCCTTTTGCGCTTAAACAGATCCAAACAGCGTTCAGAATCATCAACATGGTGTTTGCCTTTAGTCCACTGTGAGCAAACGCGGTACCCATTTCGAACAGAGCTTTCTGCATGCAAAATATGACCGATACGTTTTTTGATATCCTTAGGGTGTCAGCTATCTCACGCAATTTTACTTTACGGTGATCCAAAACAATTTTGTGGATTTTTTGAGGTTCTCCGGTGTAAACACCTCATTTGGCCTTCCAGAGCGTTCAGCATCATTTATATCTATGCGTTCGCGTTTAAATTCAGAATACCAGTAAATGAGTGATTTTCCAGGGGCGGAGTCCCCGTAACACTTATCAAGCCATTGCTTTGCCTGAAAGGTGTTTTTTTCCATTAAAAAACAGTGTTTAATCAACACCCGTAATTCGATTTTTTCTATTGCTTTGAAAATATCAAACGTAGCGTCACTAAAACCACTGTAACTTGTAAGTCATAAAATTTTGACATGTATCGTTTAAAGGTTGGTACTTCCTAAAAATCTTATGGATTTTTTGAAAAGAGCTACATCTATGTGTAAGATGAAAAACTTTTCAGCCTACGTGTTATTTTTGAATTGGGTGTTTGCCAGCAAAGTACTGGGTAAATCACTTTACCAATTTTTCATTATATAACATCAGCAGAAATTATTGTTTGGCGAATTAAAGAAAATACTTTATCGTTACTTATTACGCAACATTGAGTAAGTAGGAAATATATTAAAATAATATTAAACAAAGAACTATTAAAAATGTGACAATAGATGCTTTGTAATATGCGGGATTGTCAACACCAAATATATCAAAATAGAGGATTAATCTCGCTAAATTATGGTATCTATAAACATCTTCTCCGAGTTCTTTTGTTTACAGTGTTGTAAAATGGTGTCTTTCTTAATTATAAACGGAAACAGTTTAATATTAGAAAAAAAGCAATGAAAAAACAATAATAATATCATAAAAAAAAGTCATCAACATAATGTCTTCTGTGACAATCATACTTTATTAGTGTGTATATTCATAATGTGCTGACAAACACGATCATTTGCTAGAACATTGGACAATTTGACAATAAAACTCACATACTCGGACGAAACACTAATCTTGAAGTTTATGACACGGACTTAATGAAGCAGTTGTAAATACAGCCAACTGGACTAAAACTCGCTTATGTCTGTAGTTTAGATTGCCCCTTTTCACACAGACATTATACATATATACATAAACTTTAGCTTTGCATTCGCGATTTGCAACTTTGAGTACTTCGAGCTTTTACAAAATAAGTTCAGGATATTAAGCAAAAATGTTAGCCGTCTAAGTTATTACAGCAATATATATATATATATATATATATATATATATATATATATATATATGTATATATATATATATATATATATATATATATATATATATATATATATATATATATATATATATGTATATATATATATATATATATATATATATATATATATATATATATATATATATATATATATATATATATATATATATATATATATATGTATGTATATATATATATATATATATATATATATATATATATATATATATATATTTATTTTCAATTCTTGGGCTTTGGGTTCGTTTTATGAATATTTGGTATTTAAAATTAAACTTAAATTGACGTTTCGCCCTTTGGTTTAGGGCATTTTCATTTTTTTTTTTTCTTTATTTCTACAAAATATACAAAATATAAAATTACATTTAGGTACACTAGTACAACAAAAATTATTTAACACACACAACCATAAACTATTTACATAAATTCTTAGTTCTATATTTAAAAATTAAAGTCACAAGGAACCTACCTTGAATCTCACATATTTTATTTATTACTGACGAGTCATAGTGGCATTCTTATCGATGTAGATTTTATTTTGTATTATTGATCCGTGATTTTTTTTTTTTAATATTAAGCAGGTAGTTTTTTGTTAATATATTAAGGATGAGTATACACTTTAAAATATTACCTTATTAAATTTGTATAAATATAGCTAATTCCTTTTATATCACTTTTATTATTGACTGTAAATTTCTCATTTCTTTTAATTTCGATCATTTCTTTTATTGCAAGTTTTCCAATATTAATGTCCCTGTTTAAAATCTTTGTTTTATTAAAGTTGAAATCATGTCCAAGTTCCGTTGTGTGTTTACGAAGTGCCGTTGTTGCATTTTTTGTATACTTGTGTCCATTGAGTCTGTTTTTTAATAATTGGGTTGTCATACCAATATAATGCATTGGGCAATCTGCACAAGGCACTGAATAAACTATGTTGGATTGGTTCATGGTTGGTACCTGGCTTTTTAAGTTTGTAAATAGTGAGCTTAGTTTGTTTTGTGTTTTGTGACAAACAGTTATGTTATATTTTTTTATAGTGTTCTTTAGTTTTTCTGATAAATTGCGTGTATAAGGTAGTGGGAGAATTTTGTTCTGATTTTGTTCTTTGGTTTCATCTTTTTTGGTTTTTTTATTATAGAATTTGTATGTCCTTGTTTTTATTGTTTGGTTGATGTCTTTTTCTCTAAATCCATTTTGTATTAACACTGATTTCATTTGATTCAGTGCTTTCGGTCTTAAATTTGGTGAGGTCAGCGCTATTGCACGGTCTGTTAAACCGATAATAACACTTACCTTTTGTGCCTTTATGTGATTAGAGTAGAAATTCAAATACCTGCCAGACCACGTTGGTTTAGTATACCATTTAGTGATTATTTTGTTGTTTTCTAATTAAAGTTGTATCCAGGAAATGTATTTCATTGTTATTTTTTCGATTTCTGAAGTAAATTGCAACTTTTGATGGAAACTGTTGAAATCATGCAGGACTTTATCAGTATTATCTGTTGTAATAGCCAATAAACAATCATTCACAAATCTTTTGAAAAATAGTATGTTGTACTCTAAATTATTTATAACACTCTCTTCTAAATGCTCCATAACCAATTTTAAATACCAAATATTCATAAAACGAACCCAAAGCCCAATATATATATATATATATATATATATATATATATATATATATATACATATATTTATATTATATTTATATTATATATATATATATATATATATATATATACATATATATATATATATATATATATATATATATATATATATATATGTATATATATATATATATATATATATATATATATATATATATATATATATATGTCTATATATATATATATATATATATATATATATATATAGACATATATATATATATATATATATATATATATATATATATATATATATATATGTCTATATATATATATATATATATATATATATATATATATATATATATAGACATATATATATATATATATATATATATATATATATATATATATATATATATATATATATATATATATATATATGTATATATATATATATATATATATATATATATATATTTATATATATATATATATATATATATATATATATATATATATATATATATATATATATACATATATATATATATATGTATATATATATATATATATATATATATATATATATATATATATATATATACATATACATATATATATATATATATATATATATATATATATATATATATATATATATATATACTTGCTTACTTACTTAATCCTTATGCCTTTCTACCCCTTGAAAAGTGTAAGGCCCGTGGAGTTGAGTCTTTTCCATATTTCCTTCTATATCCTTCCATCCCGTTTAAATTGCCGATTGCCTCTTTTGTTTCTTCTGTATTAGTTTCTTCTGTTTGAATGAGTTCTGTGTCTTGTTCCGGTATTATGTCTCCATGTTGATTTTTGTATGCTTTTCCCTCTAATTTTTTGCATCCATTTCCTTTCCTTTCTGTTTCAGCGATTCCTACATAGTGCATTTGTGGTCCTTCTGTCAGTTCATCCTCTTTTCCGTTTATTACCCTATTATTCCGTGTTCTCAATCTAAAAACTCGATAATTATTTCCCATTTCTTTCTTCCTATCTGTTTCTTTGATTATCTTCTTAATTGTATTCCTTTTACTAGTCCTCTCTTTATCTTTGCCAGAGTTGTCGTCAATCTACCTATCTCTCTCCCGTTCCTCAGTTTTTTGACTTGATGGTGGTGGTATTCTTTGTTTGTTCTTCCAGTTTTCTTCCTCAATTTCCCATTTATATTCTCTTCCTTCGATTACGATTTTTTGATATCCTTTTTTCACCCTTTTCCATTCTTTCTCTCGTTCTTTGCTATATGCTTCAATTTCTTTTGAATTTCCCGTTCGTCTTTTGTTAAATCGTTGTTTATATAATTTCTCTCTCTTAGGTTTCTCAATTTGTTTTTATTTTTCATTACAGCGTCCTTATCTCCCGTGTTTCCAAGTTCTATCTTGTATATAGTCGCTCCTATTTTTATCACATCTTTAATCTGTACTTTTGTGTCCATACTGCTCTCCATAAAATGTTCTATACCCATTTGCAGATCTGGTTGGCTATTCGCTTCAAATGTCATTCCCGATATTACAATATTATTCTTTACGTTGTCTTTTTCTAGTCTACTCATCTACAAATCCATACTTCTCATGTTTTCTCTAATTATCTTATTTTCCTCTTTCAATACTTTATTCTCCTTTCTTAGTTCCTTCAACTCTTGTTGGTATCTTTCTGATCTTGTTTTATATCCTTTATATCTGACATTAGCTCTCTGATCATTTCTATCAAGTTGTCTATCTTATCTACTCTTTCGTTTTTCTCTTTCTGTGGTGTTCTTATCAGCTTTTACTCTTCTTGAATAATCCCATTGGCTCTTCTTTTTCTTCGACTCTTCCTCTTTTGGAGTCTCTTGAGGTATAAACATCGCTATTCATTGTTCTTTCTGTTATAAAAATTTTACGTTTGTTCCTCGTATATTCCATTTTCAAACACGGGAGAAAAAGAAAAAAATTGTTGTAACTGTTTCGTTAGCTTCATACAGTTTCACAAAATTATTCTCATAAATCTTCAAATTTTTTACTTATTGTCTTAATCTAACACTACACTCTGCTTTATTTCTAGTCCCTCTCGTTTGCAATCTTGTTTGCAATCGGCAAATAATTTTATAGATCGAAACACTACCGTAATAATGCTCGTTGAATATGTTCCGGGCGTTCGATTCACATGTACACCCATCGCGATCCGAAACTCAACTCCCGGAGTCTATCCTGTGCCTCCCGTATCCAGTTTCTTGGTACGCTTTTCAGGTTATCAGTCCATCTAGTCGGTGGTCTTCCTCGACTTCTTTTGGACTCTCTGGGCCTACACTTCATAATCTGTTTGGTCCACCGACCGTCTCATATTCTTGCTAAGTGACCTGCCCGGTTCCATTTCAGCGTTACGACTTTTTCAATGACGTCTTGGACCCCTGATCTTCTTCGGACTTCCTCGTTTGTTAAATGTTCTCTGAGGCTTAATCCCAGCATTGCACGTTCCATGGTTCCTTGAGTTGTTCTTAACCTATTTGCTGATTTTTTTGTTAACGTCAAAGTTTCCGCTCTATAAATCTGTACTGGTAGGATGCACTGGCTGTATACTCTTCTCTTCAAGCACGTTGGGACATTGCTTCGTAGTAGCTTAATTTACCAAAAGATAGATGTTTCTAATTAATGACGTGTATCTGTAGTCTATTCGGCTTTGATTAAGTGCTTCTAATATTGCTTCTAGTTCTACTGTGTCAAAAGCCTTCTCGTAGTCTACGAAGATCAAAACTAGTGGTATATTGTATTCAATACACTTTTCGATCAAGGTCTTTATGGTTTGTAAATGATCGTTTGTGGCATATCCCGCTCTGAAACCCGCCTGTTCTTTGGGTTGGTAAAAATATAGTTTAGGTGTTAATCTTTTCGTTAGGATTTTCATAAATAGCTTATACATATGTGTCAAGAGGCTGATAGGCCTATAATTTGCTAATTTTGTGATGTCTCCTTTCTTGTACAATAATATTATTACTGGATTCTTGTTCCAAACATTTATTGAATAAGTCTCTTAGTGAGCCTTCGAGGAGTTCTCCTCCTGCTTTTATCGTCTCTATAACTATTCCATCATCTCCGGGTGCTCGATGACATTTCATTTCGCTAGAGCTGTTCTTATTTCCGATAGCGTAATAGGCATAAGTGCTTCCGACCTTTGGTTTATCAGTGTTTTTATCCACTGGTTTTTCATGTTGTAGTTTTTTACTAGTATAAAGCTCTTTATAAAATTTTTCGGCCACTTAAAGTATATCCTGTCTATTCGTTCTTATTATACCATGCTCATCTTTTAGTTAACATTTGCCTCCTACAAGCTTACTTCTCATAACTTTCAAACGTTTTCTTCTATTGTCCTCGTTATTATTTTAGTATTGTATTTCCTTAAATCTTTTCTAATTTGTTTTGAGATTCCCTTATTTAAATGTCTGTACTCTTCATTATTTGCCTTGGCGTTTCTTTTCAAGTTTCTTCGCTCTTTCATTAGAATTTTTGTATTCTCGCTAATTTTTTCATTTTTGATTGTACTTCTTTTGCAAAACTTGGATTTTGCTGCTTTAATTACGTTAACTATCTTTTTGTTATGCTCGTTTATGCTTAAGTTCCTAAGGGAGTGACTTTCTAGGAAAATACTGATATTATCGACGTATGCTTTAAGTTGTTCTGGTGGACTTCAAATCTCTCTTCTCTTTTTTGATCATCTTTGTTCTTTCTTTCCGCAAATTAATTATTACTTTAGCTCTGAAAGCTCTGTGATCACTTCCGACTGATAATTTGTTTAGAATATTTACATCTTTAATTATCTGTTTTTTGTCTGAGATGATAAAATCTATCTCGTTATTGGTTGTTCCATCAGGGCTTGCCCAGGTCCACTTCGTATGTTCCTTTTTCCTGAAAAATGTGTTCATTGCATACATTTTGTGTTGTAAGATGAAGTTTATCAGCATTTCGCCCCTTTCGTTCCTTTCGCCTATTTCGAAATTTTCGATTACTAATTCGTGTTCATCTTTCTTCTTTCCAAGTTTTGCATTAAAATCTCCAGTTAATAGGTTGTAATGAGCTGGTTCTTTTTTCTTGGGTTTTTCTATGTCTTCATAAAAATTTTGAATTTCTTTGTCATCATGGTCACTTGTTGGAGTATATACCTGGATGATCTTTAGGGTATATCTTCTGTTTAACCTCATATTTACATACATTACGCTTGGTGTAATACAGGCAATGCTCTGAATGTTGTTGACTTGCCTTTCGTGACTGAGTAGACCTACTCCTCCCATTGCATTTTCTTCTTCGCCTTTGTAGTGAAATATGTTACCTGACTTTAACTTAATTTGATCTCTGCTTTTCTTCTTACTTCTCCAATTCCTACAATATCTCATTTGGCGTGTCTCAATTCTTCTTCCAATTCTATTATTTTCTGCTACGTTGATAGAGATACGTAGTTACGTTCAATGTTTTAACTTAAGATGTTTCTGTGTTTGTTTCTGCGAGTAGTTGCCTCCCCCAAAATCCTTAAGGCAGACCTTGTTTAAGGTGTGGGAGTTGGAAATTTTCCTACCCACCTGGGGTACTCTTTCTTATTTTTTTATACTCGCCATAGAGACAGAGATAGGGGTTTTTTTGGCCATAATCTTCCACGCTGGGCAAGCGGGTTGAAAGTTGGTTAGGATGTTGCAAGGAATTTGTAAGAAGGGGTTGGATAGGATTTAGGTTGGGGCTTGATTCTTCTTGGTTCTAGGATGTAAGAAGAGATCAACAGCTTACGTGGGCAGGATCGCTATTCCTGTAGTATGTAGTAGATCTGTTCTCCATCGGGATCATGGAGAAGTATCTACTCGCTACCTGCTATATATATATATATATATATATATATATATATATATATATATATATATATATATATACATATATATATATATATATATATATATATATATATATATATATATATATATATATATATATATATATATATATATAAATATATAAATATATATATATATATATATATATATATATATATATATATATACATATATATATATATATATATATATATATATATATATATATATATATATATATATATATATAAATAAATAAATAAATATCGTCTTTATTAAGATGTTAATCACATGTGATGTGAGTACATATTACCCACACACATCCTGTAGTAGAAGAGGCGAGATTTAACCATCGGTTACTCTTACATCTAACCTCTTCAACACACGACGCGCTTACAAAAAAAAAATGAAGCAACAATTACATACTAACATAGTTAAATCAATAATCGACAAGAAACATCAAAATACAAATAAACTACGTCTGAGAATTCTGCTTATTTAACAGCTCTTCCCTATATAATCGACGAAGTCGGCCAATAGTGCACGTTTTCAGTTCTGGATTCATAGTATTGTATGTGTTTACTGCACTATATGTAAAACTGCGCTGAAACAAGGCAGTGCGATGCTGAGGCATAGTCAAGCGATCAGGCCGTCTAATATACCTATCATGTACCAAATTTCGGGATACTAGCTTCTCCCTTAAATAAATCGGGACTGAAGTTCCTAAGAGCCTCATTAAGAATATTACGAAGTGCAATTGCACAGTATTAGCAAAATTTAACCATTTTAACTCATTTATTTTTAAAGATATATGATCATATTTTCTCAAATGGAATATAAACCTACAGCAGACGTTCTGTACATACTGCAAACGTCGCCTTGAAAGCGCATCCAAGCAAGGATAGTATACAATACTACAATAATGAAATGAAGACAAGACCAAAGATTCACACAATTTTTTCCTCATCTTAAAATTCAGAATAAAACGATTTGCATATAAAACCTTCATTTTCGCATAACTTTTTTGTAGGAGCACCCTAACATGTTCCCTGAATCTGAGATGTGTATCAATGCAAAGACCCAAATTCTTGGCACAATCAGAAAACAGCAAATCCTGATCAGCCAGCCTCAGTCTCAAAGCCATGCTCAAGGTTGGTCGCCGATTTTCCTTGCAAAACAATAAAACTTGAGTCTTGTCTGGATTTAGCCTCAAATTATGTTCATCCAAGTAAACTGACAAAGCCATGAGATCCTGATTTAAATTTTCTGCTGCAGACTCAGGATCCGATGGTTCAAAGAAATGAAGCAACTGTGTGTCATCAGCATACGACTGAACCGATGAATATACAGCTGTTTGGAATATATCAAAAGTATATATAAGAAACAGAAGAGGCCCCAGTATTGAACCCTGGGGCACTCCGGAAATAATTTTACCAGCAGCTGAACAAACATCACCCATTCGCACCCTCTGCCATCTACCCGACAAATAGCTATAGAAAAATTGTACGGAGTGATCAGCAAAGCCCAGATAGTGCAGTTTAGCACATCAAAGGCTTTCGAATAATCCAGCGAGACTGATATAACAGCCATATTTTTTATCAATAGCTCTGATTATGCTATCCGTTAAATTCAATAAAGCCGTTGATGTGCTATGACCCCTCCGGAAGCCAGATTGATGCAAGGGGAGCAACTCATTTGTCAAGAGATATTCTGAGACCTGTGTATGTACTGCCCTCTCCAAGACTTTTGACATAACTGGTAACAAACTAATTGGACGCAAATCTCTGACGGTTAAAGGATTTTTAACTTTAGCAACTGGGCACACAATAGACTCTTTCCAGCTCTCCGAAAAATACCCACTCTCCAGGCAACAATTAACAATATGGGTTAGATGATATAAGATAACAGGTAAACTAAGCTTAAGCATAAAAAGTGTCAAACCATCATTTCCAGCAGCATTGGACTTTATACTATTAACACACCTGCAAATTGACTCAGGGGTTTCCATTAGGAAATTAAAGTTCAGATCTAAATTCCTCTTATTGTTACTGTAATAATATATTTTACCAGCACAGTTGTCAGACTTTCGGAAAACGCTCAAAAAGTATTCATTTATATCATTCACATTGGCCAAATGTGCAGGCAGACGAGGGGTATCTTTTGAACCCGTGTGAACATTGCATTGCTGAAGTCCCTTCCATAATGATTTTGCATTCTTTTGTGTCTCTAAATATTCAAGATATCCCAATTTTTCACGACGCACACTGTAAAGGGTGAGATTTCTCATTTCTTTGTAATATTGATGACTCTCCTGAGTTTTATTTCTCTTAAACTGAGCTAGTGCTCGGTCTCTTTCTATCATTAGCGCTTTCAAAGCAGGTGTTAGCCAGGGAGCTGGAGGCTTGTTTACTCTTACCGTTCTGAGAGGACAATGGTCCCCAAACACGCCCGACAAATGAAAATTAATAAATCTGACCTTGTCCTCAATATCCTCAATATAATAAATGTCATCCCATGATATGCGCTGTAGGTCAGTATAAAAATTATCCTCATTAAAATGCTTAAAATCTCTGTAAGTTATGAATTTTTGTCGGCATAATTTTGCGAAAATATTTAATTTACAATATGTTAATTTATGATCACTTATATTTTTCGCGTCTAAAGTGCCCACTGAGACAACACACTCCTCATCCATAACAAAAATAGGATCCAACAATGTTGAAGTTTTTTGAGTAACTCTGGTTGGCTCATTGACGACTTGGGCAAAACCAAGGGTGTCAAACACTTCTGACATAGGATTAGGTAAACAATCCGGCATCATATTAATATTTAAATCACCCAGAACTATAACACGTCCATACAATGCCAAAACCTCAGGAAGAACCTGGTCAAGAAAATTAACAGAGTCGAGAATATTGTTTTTGGTGCGATATATTACACCTACCACACAACATGATTTAAATTTAACTCTTATCCTTACCCAAAGGCTCTCAAGACCATCTACCCGCTGCGGCATCTGCAAGGGGAGCAGCTCGCTCTGCAAGGAATCCCTGACATATACTCCCACACCTCCACCCCTGCCATCTATTCGATCGCATCTATAAAAGTTATAGCCGTTCATTCGCACCGCATCATCCGTCACATTCACATTTAGCCATGTCTCACTGACCGCCACAACATCAAAACTATTTGTCGCTACAATATCTACAAATTCATCAAATCCAGTAAATATAGATCTTAAATTTAAATGAGCTACACTAAAGACTGATGAATTACTTTCCCCATTCATTTCACTAACTCTTGAGATTCACACAAATAGTCAATCTTTTTATTTTCAATTTCCATCATTTTAAGAAAAATAGGACAAAGCCGATCCAATGAACCGTGATGAAAGTCAGCATTACGATTCTCATCTTTTGAAACTTTAATGCAGTTTACACATTTTTTAGTCCCGGATTGACAGTCTTTGTAAGAATGGTCTTCAGATGAACAAATAGAACAGACTCCATGGGACTTACAATCTTTGGCAAAATGACCAAAATCCATACAGTTATAACACTGCAAAATGCTAACATGGTTAAAGACCAGGCATCTCGACCAACAATACAAATTTTATTATTTTTTAGGAGCACATTATGTGTTTTTGGATCCGTCTCTAATAGAAGATCCACTTTGCCATGCTTATTTCTACACTTTTTTAGAATTTTTATGTGCGTACGACCGTCATTAATTAAATTATTACACTGAACAATCTCCTTCACTATGTCCTCATCAGCATCTTCAGGATCAACATCGTCCTTGTTTATATTGATAATCTTCAACTTTGGATTTTTTAAACGGGGCTCTTCAACAACGTACTTTTCACCAAGTTTGTCCTTCAACCGCGATTTAAGAGTACCGATTTGTTTCTTATCCTCGCAACCAATCACTACTTTACCATCATAACCCTCTCTAAATGTTGACACACTAAGACCAGACGGATCTACATGACTACGTATATATTTCTTTGTGATGGAGCCGGCTTGTTTTTGTTTCGGTTTCACTATCACTATAGATTCTGCCTTTCCCTGACCAAGAGCCTCAGCATATGATTTAGGTTGCTTGACAACTGCCTTACGTCTTTCCAGTGAAGAACTTTGAATGAGCTTTAGATCACCTTTTATTTCTTCTAACATGCTAACAATGAGCGGAATTTGCTTCGCTATTAATAGACAGTTGTCACACAAAAAGACCAACAGGCGCTTCTGCAAGGGCATACACTTGGATTCAGACGGAGCCAAGCGTGCACAAGCCTTATGAACATGACTACAGCAAATATCACACTGATAAAACATATCTTTATGTAATATCTCTTGCTGACATTTATAGCATTGCAAAGGAGGATCACTCACCTCGCCCGCATCCTCATCCTCGTCATCCGCCATTACACTCCACGTGCTGAATCTACCAATTTTTGCAGCAACACAATATATGGAACAGACTATGTGTTCCTCAAATACGATGAGCGCACCAAGCAAATCTCACCGAACACGTCGGGTGGCACGCACTATACAGGTCTTTTTTGTAGACAGTACTATATGTGTCTGCACTAATCATGCAAAAAAACTCAAATATTTCTCTTCGAAAATGAAACACTAATTATTATTTTTTTTTTACTTCAGACAGTTCACTCGGTTTTAATAATTCTTCAATGTTAAACAGTAAATTTTACGTGAAAGTCCTCGAAAGGCTGAGGAAAAGAATGCAACGCGGTGTCCGGTGTTTACTGGTCCACAGTTTGTTCTAAACTATATATATATATATATATATATATATATATATATATATATATATATATATATATATATATATATATATATATATATATATGTTACAATAGAAGTTTTCACGGATGGTGGAATGTAATACATTAAAATTCCTGGTTTCAATCCGTTCGTCTAACAATGAATTTGCATGACGTTTCGCCAAAATCTCATTTGGCATTTTCAAGTGCTCCCGCTGCTGCTGTTACTCGATACTGTGATCTTGTTGCTGTTGCAGCTCAAAGCTAACTATATAAATATAAATATATATATATATATATATATATATATATATATATATATATATATATATATATATATATATATATATATATATATATATATATAGGGTTACAGGGAAAGTCGTCCTAGATAATTAAGGACGTTATAGTTTAGGTCGTTTCTGACCGATTTGATTCTATGACATGATGCCCTAAACTTAACCGTTTTCGAGATATTGAAGTTTAAAGATTTTCTAAAAAAAACATGTTTTTTTTGCTTTTATATCGATTTTTTTTATTAGAGGTTCTCTAGTGCGATTTTTTGGTTATTTTTAGTTAGTAACATATATATATATATATATATATATATATATATATATATATATATATATATATATATATATGTATATATATGTTACAATAGAAGTTTTCACGGATGGTGGAATGTAATACATTAAAATTCCTGGTTTCAATCCGTTCGTCTAACAATGAATTTGCATGACGTTTCGCCAAAATCTCATTTGGCATTTTCAAGTGCTCCCGCTGCTGCTGTTACTCGATACTGTGATCTTGCTGCTGTTGCAGCTCAAAGCTAACTATATAAATATAAATATATATATATATATATATATATATATATATATATATATATATATATATATATATATATATATATATATATATATACAGGGTTACAGGGAAAGTCGTCCTAGATAATTAAGGACGTTATAGTTTAGGTCGTTTCTGACCGATTTGATTCTATGACATGATGCCCTAAACTTAACCGTTTTCGAGATATTGAAGTTTAAAGATTTTCTAAAAAAAACATGTTTTTTTTGCTTTTATATCGATTTTTTTTATTAGAGGTTCTCTAGTGCGATTTTTTGGTTATTTTTAGTTAGTCTGTATGTTAAGTATCAAAAATCATCAAAAAAATTTGAACTAGTTACTAACAGTTTCAAATGGCGGCTTGTTAATGTTTCTAAATTACGGATTTTTACCAAGTGTTTCCTACTTTAATTCAATAAAGAGAAAAAAAAAAATGTATGGAAGTTATTCTGCAAATTATTTTAAAAACTTTTACGTCTTTTTAGCTATCAAAAAAGGTATAATACTAGGAGTTTAATAGGAAAACTGTACACAGAATGACACCTAAAGCGGGTAGCAAAAGGTAAATTTTTAGTTTTAGGTGAAAATACGAAAAATACACAAATAAAACAAAAAACCTTGCAATTTAATATTTTTTATTAATTATAATTCATGTTCTATATGGTCGCCCCTATTTTATAACACAAATTCTTATTCTTCTTCTAATAAATTACTTTTCACAACGCTGGTTGTGAGGTGCCGCCTCATTTCGTCAGCCGTATCAATTATTTTTTGTCTTAGGACATCCACGTTTTCGATAGGAGTCATCTGGTCGTATACGAGACTTTTCATGTGACCCCACACATAAAAAATCCATCGGTGTTAGGTCTGGGCTTCTCGCCGGCCAAGGTATGGGTCCGCCTCTTCCAATCCATTTGTTGGGATAATTGTCATTGAGCCATGCACGAACACTTCCTCTGTAGTGAGCTGGGCAGCCATCGTGTTGAAAGTACATGTTTTGTCTCAAACCAATAGGTAGGTCTTCCAACAAATTAGGTAAATCGTTCCGCAAAAAATCGTCTTATTCCTCGCCATTCAAATTATCTGGCAGGAAGAATGGCCCAACCAAATAATTTGAAATTATACCCATCCACACATTTAAGCTGGATATTGTTTGTGGTCCTTTCGTTCTTTTTTTGTTTTGGTTGCCTTCCTCTTTAGAGGCCCAATAGTGGGCATTGTGGTAGTTTGTAAGACCGTCTTTGTGGAATTTCGTCTCGTCAGTCCATAGTATTTTCTTAAAAAAAGATGTATCTTCGACATCGGTATTGAGCATAAATCTGCAGAATTCTAATCGTCGCAACGGATCCCCTTCTTCAATGACTTGCACTGGCGTATAGTGGTAAGGGTGTTGCCCAAGAGTATGCATTACAAACCATACCTTCCACTGCGAAATACCAAGCTGTTGTGCGACAACATTTGTAGATGTGGTTGGGTCCACCTCAAAGAGACGTCGTATTTCGTTTTCTTCGTCTTCGTCAAAGATACGTGGTCGTCCATGTCAGTCCGCTGTCTTTGTACGGAACCAGTTTCTCGTAGTCTTCGATAAGTTCAATCAAATACGCTAACATCAGGTACACGACGAGTAGGATATCGCAGTATGTATTCATCACGTGCACGCGACGACACTCCTTCGCAAAATCCGTAACACATTAGGATGTCAGCATATTCCTCGTTGGTATACGTTGCCATATTCACAAGCAGAGATCAAAATCCAGTTACGAGCCAATTCACACAGTCAGAAGATGAAACACAGATATTTTTGAAAAGCACGGTATAGCACATCTACCACGGACGAATCGCATGAGCAGACTAAAAATCATTCAATAATGTTTAGTGAACAGAAAATGTCACTCGCACAGAGTACCCCGACCGGAAAAAATGCTTACCCAACCCTTTTTATTGTTTGAAGGTGCAGGTAGTAAACCGGTAATTGGTAGTATCTAAATTCTATTATTATGTTACTCTACATTTGGGCCTATTGAAATCTCATTTTCTTAGAATTTTCAATAGATCCAGTAGATATTATCAGTAGATAGCTAAAAAGACGTAAAACTTTTTAAAATAATTTGCATAATAACATACATTTTTTTTTTCTCTTTATTGATTTAAAGTAGGAAACACTTGGTAAAAATTCGTAATTTAGAAACATTAACAAGCCGCCATTTGAAACTGTTAGTAACTAGTTCAAATTTTTTTGATGATTTTTGATTCTTGACATACAGACTAACTAAAAATAACCAAAAAATCGCACTCGAGAACCTCTAATAAAAAAAAAATCGATATAAAAGCATAAAAAAACATGTTTTTTTTAGAAAATCTTTAAACTTCAATATCTCGAAAACGGTTAAGTTTAGGACATCATCTCATAGAGTCAAATCGGACAGAAACGACCTAAACTATAACGTCATTAATTATCTAGGACGACTTTCCCTGTAACCCTGTATATAAAGTTTGAACCTGATATCTCATTTCATTCGAGAGTTATCGTGCCAACACTGTCAGAGTATGAATACACAAGAAGTAAGTTTAAGACTAAAAAAAAATAAAAAAACAGAAAGGCTAAAAATATTTAACATTATAATAACAACGGGGACAATCCCGGAATAATGGAAAAATAGCGTCCTATTACCGATACTTAAAAAGGGCGACAGAAAAGACTCAAGAAACTATAGGGGCATTAGCTTAATGAATAGTATTATAAAACTACTAACGGCAAAAATAAAGGACGAATTAGAAAAACAAGTAGATATAGCAGAAGAACAACAAGCGGTCAGAAAGAACCGCAATACAGTGGATGCAACATTCATTGTTTGACATATAGTGGAAAAATTAAACGAATGTAACTAGCTTTGTGGATTTAAAGAGTGCCTAAATAAAAATAACAAAATGAAAATAATAATGCCAAGAAGCGAAACAAAACCTATACCTATAAATGGAGGTACACGACAAGTAGAATCACTTAGTCTATTACTCTTCAACGTAATAATGAATAAAATAATAGGCCAAGTAAAAAAAAACGAGTAGGACATAGAATGGGGCCTAACAAAATTAATATAGTATGGTATGCTGACCATGCATTACTGATAGCAGAAAATGAACACAATCTACAAAGGCAACTCTATACATTTAACCCCAACAGCGAAAACATACAACATGAAGATCTCTGGGGAAAAAACAAAATGCATGGTGATTAGTAGAGAGCCTCGAAGGTGCAAACTGAAAGTAAAGGACAAGCATAGAACAGGTGATGACTTTCACATACCTTGGAATTGACGTAACGAGCGACAGGAACATAACAGCAGAAGTGAAAAGACAGGCCAAGAAAGCATCGAAAGTGAGTGGCTGCTTAAAAGAATCCATATGGAATAATAAACATATGTCCACAGAGAGCCAAATGAGAGTATACAAAATAACTGTGAGACCGATATGAACCTACGCGACAGAAATTCGAGCAGATACTAAAAGTACAAAGTAGATAATAAGTAATGTAGAAATTAAGACTTGAAGAATAGTACGGAGCATAACACTCAGAAACAGACAAGCAAATGAGAACAATTTAATATCCAGGTTATCATTAAACGAATAAAGGCTAGGAAAAGAAACTAGGACATCTGCAAAATAACAAACCGAACAGTAGAATATCGACAGGAAGACCAAAGAAGAGATTGAAAGATAACCTACTAACAACAATAACAGAAACGAAATAAGAAACAGACAAACAGACGCAGTCCCAGTTATGCGAAGAAGAAGTTATCGTGCCAACAGATCGTCAGGCAGAACGACGAGGCTCACCTAAACGTGAGAAAAAGCAAAGATCTCGGATTGTGATTTTTTCTGGAAGACAATACTTTTCTTAGGAAGAAAAATAAAAACGTATTTCATTAGAAATTAATAGCGATATGCAGGACTTCTGCTTGAGATTGTGTAACTAAAGAGATGAAATATCCCTCAAAGCGTACAAACTTTTTTTTTTATATTAAACTACATGGAAACAAAGCCAAACAATTCCTTCGAATTTCCTTTGTCTCTACTTCATTTCCAAAAACATCTAATTCCCGTAATGACCATGACTAATCTTAATTACATTTCCCATTTTCTCAACTCATTCCGGACCTTCTTTATTACTTGCCTTCCCCTTTAA
Source organism: Pachyrhynchus sulphureomaculatus (assembly GCA_019049505.1). Classification (NCBI taxonomy): domain Eukaryota; kingdom Metazoa; phylum Arthropoda; class Insecta; order Coleoptera; family Curculionidae; genus Pachyrhynchus; species Pachyrhynchus sulphureomaculatus. The sequence continues at coordinate 84,018,348 of CM032446.1, read as the reverse complement.
GCTCTGATTTCTTTGCCTTTGTCTCGACGTAACCCGGATTAAATCCATTAGGGTCGAGAATCCCTTGCTGCTCGTAAGACCTCAACAGGGTTTGGACGGAGTTAAGGGTAGTTTTAAGGGTTTGCTTGGGTTTTCCGCATTTAATATTTAAGGCTGGAGAGGTTGGTTAAATGGAAAAAACCGTAATTTAATACTATGTGAAGATATTATTAACGTGGAATGAAAAGTGGTTGGGATAGTTTAGGTGAAATTTGCTTTTGATAAAATCCCGTTTACTAAATCCTAACTGATTAAGAGTTTAAATATGCCAGCTTGCAATAAGTATTTTTTGTGATAGAGATGCAAAAAAACTAGGCGATTTATAAGAATTGGGATAAGATTAAAATTTTAAAATATTTTATCATCACCTATGTTGAGAAATCGTTGTACTTCGGATTAGACAGTGTCAGTTTCCAATCACTTCGAGATTAGAACACGGAATGAGCTCGAAAAAGCACAACTATACCTGTCTGGGGTGTTCATCGCACCACGGTTAAGTAATGTAATAATTACATTGGGTCACGGTTCAGGTTAGTAGCGGTCTTGTGCTTCCTACAGCTCATAGGTGCCCAATGGGTGAGGTATCGCTCCCCAGTGGGCGCTGGAGCCTTTCATAAGGTAGTGGGTTCAGTATGGGGGGGGGGATGTTAAGACAGTCAAGGGGGGGTGGACGTGGCGTACCTACCTATTTAGGAAATAATAAAATACTTTAAAAATACCTACTGTTTCTATGAATAAATATTTTACCTAGCTATCTAAAATTTTTATCTTATTGTTATCGCTTAAATAAACATTAAAAAATTGAAATTAACATTAGGTATGTGTATACCTAATTCGGTTCAGTATTGTCGGTGACAAGCTTTTGCAACTTGGTAAGCAAAAAACGAGATTCACGCAATCAAGCAGGTTTCGACAAAACTATGGAAGCTAGTAATGACTTGTTTACAAAGTAAGTGTTCAAGCATCGCAAACGAGCAAAGGCATACAAGTTGATGCGAGCACGAAATCAAATCTATAAAAGGCGGGGATAGCTGCAGGAATGTGTTATTATTTTTGTGTGCTTCGCCAGTAATCCATATTCGTGAGTGAATAGCCATTATTTTTATAACTATTTATAAATCTATTGAAAAGTTAATTTATTTAAACCGTGGCAAATTTTCTATTTCAAAATGTCTGAATCTAAGAAGAAATGCCGGCAGTAGAGTATTGAGTATTTGAAATATGGATTTACGCACTCTCTTACAAACCGATCATTAACTATGTATTTAATTTGTCAAAAAGTTTTTTTAAATGAAGCCATGAAGAATTCTAGGCTACAAGAGCATTTGAATAAAATGCACGCTGATAAAAAGGACAAAGATTTATCCTATTTTCAAGGACTAGAAAAGAAATATTTAAAACAGCCAACTATATCAACCCTTTTTGTGTCGTCTTCTAAACGAGAAGATGATGGATTACGAGTCTCATATAATATTTCATTGTTAATCGCAAAACTGGGAAAACTACACACAATTGGCGAGAAATTAATCTTGCCGGCAGTCAAAGAGGCATTACCTCATTGACTGACTGTTTTTCATCATAAGACACCGTCAGATATTATCAGAAAAATTCTTCTGAGTAATAATTCGGTGCAAAGAAGAATAGATTAAATGCGATTACTTAAAGACTTGCAAATTTTCCATTTAACTCAATGAATCAACTCTACCAAATAACGAAGCACTACTTTTATCACACGTTCGATTCAGAAAAGAAAAAAAAAAGGGTCAAGAGTATTTGCTAAAAATTTGGAAACCGATACAAAGGGAGAATCGATATTTAATACCATGAACAAGTTTTTCAAGAGAAAGAAATTCTTCTTCGTAATATTTTGTCAGCTGCTATTGATAGTGCTTCAGCAATGACGGGGCGTCATAAGGGTTTCATAGCGTATTTGAAACAACCAATACCAAATATACTAGTTGTACATTGTGTTATTCATCGTCAGCATTTGGTTGCAAAAAATCCGAATGATCTCCTGCATACGTCGCTTCATTACGTTATTAGAGCACTCAATAAAATTAGAACTAATTCATTGGATGACGGATTATTTGGCCAACTTTGTAGTGAAAATGATGAAGATTACAATCACTTGCTGCTGCACACAGAAGTTCCTTGGCTCTCAGAAGGTATTTGTCTGAATCGTTTTTTCAATCCATTTGACTCAATACTGGACTTCCTTGAAAACAGAGACAAAAAACTGCGCGAAAATCTGATTACATCCAAAAATGACATCGCTTATTGATAGACCTATTTAAAATGTTTAGTGAAGTCAATTTACAATTGCAAGGTGATAAGTTGAACTTAATTAAAACAAAAAACGTCATAGCTGCTCTTGTTGGAAAACTTCTTCTGTTCAAACCAAATCTAGGTAGAGGTAAATACAGCCACTTTCCCACATTACTAGCAGTCTCTGCAAATCAGGAAGATTTATTTACTTACTGCCAACACTTTGACGTTTTTCATGCTGATTTGACGGAGCGATTCCAGGATATCTTAAACATGAATATACCGAGTTGGGTTTTAGATCCTTTCGCAAATGCAGATACAGCAAAATCATCAAATTTAGAAGAGGAACTCGTAGAACTCAGCTAACAAAGAATTAAAAGTAAAATTCAGAATTGGTAACCAAGAGTTCAAAAATCAATACCAGCTTTCTACCCTGGATTGTGGGCAAGAGTAAAGACATTTTTAATTGCTTTTCCTTCATCGTATTTGGCTGCGCATGCGTTCAGTGCAGTAGCTAATTTATTGTCTAAGAAAAGGAACATATTGCACATCACTGAACATGGCAATTTGCGACTGATGGTAACGAAATTGGAACCTGACATTAACAAATTGTTAAAACTACAAAATTTTTTTTTGTATTTCTTATTGATTTTGTGTTTATTTTAATGACCAATTTTTTACTACTTTTGATGGTCGTTTTAATTAAATTCTACTACAGATAAAATAGGTATAGATAATATGCAACAATATTTTAATATTTGATATAATTAACTATTATGGAAGTTGAAATTTTTTTTTCTTGTAATGGGGGCGGTGGTCCAGAAAAGGTTGGGAATCTTTGCTCTAGCTCATTCAGTGCCCTAATCTCGAAAAGTAAAGATCCTTTAAAATTGTTAGTGCACTCGTAGGCGAGCCGTCGGAAAATCGCTCCAAATTGACCCCGTCTAATACCAAGAATCACGATTTCCGACACCGTGGAAGCTTCCGTTCCGTGATATATCTGTTAGTCAGCAGAACAATTCATGGCGTGTACTGAGGTCTATTTTAATCTAGTAATTAATTTACCAAAAGTTTTGCATAAAATCGAGATAAGGTTGATTTACATTTTCACAAGAATGCATTTTAAAACCTAAATTGTTAGTGTTCCGTACGGAATACTTGTGGAATCACTTCGTTCTCTCTGTCCGTCCGTCACACCCGATTCTTTCCGAAACTATTTCGGATTGAAAGCTGAAATTTGGCATAAATATAGGAATTAATGGCCCAATCAGAGCCGTGCAGTTTTGAAAGGTAAATTTTGATTTGAGTTAGTTTTGGGGGGGAAATCGGAAGTAAAAAAAAAATCTACTAGGTCATCGACTGGGGTGTTAAACGAAAGCTTGTGAAAAAATTCCAAAATATATATGATGCAATCATCATCATCATCATCCAGCCTCTCTCGTCCACTGCTGGACATAGGCCTCCTCCAATATGATGTAATAATTTTGCGTATTTCAAAAAACGATGCCCTCTCTGTTGTCTAGAAAAGTATTGATCAAAAAATTTTGAAAACATTCTGGAATAGTCTCCATAAAGTATAGATTGAGCAAAAATTATCATGACGTTTGATAATTTATCCGTTATAAAAAAAATCTGTGAAAACTATGTTTCTTGACGTGTGGTGGAGGTAACTGTAACCGAGTGACCAGCTGCTCTTGGACCGAGGTATAATTTTATTTTATTTTAAAAGCAATCACTATACGGAACACTAATTGCGCAAGTTTGAGTTCCACTTAGCCGGTTTTTTTATATGGAATTTTACATTTAGTTTTATATAGAGGACTAGCCATACCCGCGGCTCTGCTCGCGTAGACTTGATTCACTATTATCGTCACTGTTTATTCCTTATATTATCTAACGTAATAAAATATATCATATAACTTGGCCAGAGAACCTATGTATAAATTTAAAAAAAAAACATGTACGGATAAGTGGTTCTGAGTGCTAAGCGCACTAACGGATAGACAGACAGACGGAGAGACGTTGCGTTTTATATATATGTTATGGATTTTTTTTTTGATAAATATTAAGTTAAGAATTAAAAAAAAAAAACATGTAAATCGGATAAGTGGTTTTCGAGTGATAAGCGCACTAATGGACAGACAGACAGAGAGACGTTGCATTTTATGTATATTATATTCTTTGCTACATGATTCTACATTTAATGGTTTAGGTAGTGTATTGCAACCTTTTTTCCGACTTGATTCACAATTATCGTCACTGCTTATGCCTTATATTACCTAACGTAATAAAAATATATCCTATAAACATGGCCAGGGAACATGTGTATGTTAAAAAAAAACACGTAAATCCGATAAGTGGTTCTCGAGTGATAAGTGCACTAACGGACAGACAGATAGACAGACAGAGAGACGTTGCATTTTATATATATTTATAGAATATTATAGATAACCTGGCCAGAGAACAAATATATGAAATAAAAATAAGTAAGTCGGATAAGTGTTTCTCGAGTGATAAGCGCATTAACGGCCAGACAGACAGAGTGAAGTTGCATTTTATATATATTATAGAAGATTATAGATAACCTGGCTAGAGAACAACTGTAAGAATTAAAACAAAAACACCTAAATCGGATAAGTGGTTCTCGAGTGATAAATACGCACACTAACGGACAAACAGATAGACAGCAGAGAGACGTTGTATTTTATATATATTACTGAGGATTATAGATAACTTGGCCAGAAAACAAATGTATGATTTAAAAAAAAAACATGTAAATCGGATAAGTGGTTCTCAAGTCATAAGCGCACTAACGGACAGACAGAGAGACTTGCATTATATATATATATTATATTCTTTGCTACATGATATTGTTCCATATTTAATGGTAAGAGAACGCGCTAGCGGCAAACTTTTTTTCCGACTTGATTCACTATTATCGTCACTGCTTATTCCTTACGTTACGTAATAAAATATGTCCTGTAACCTGGTCAGGGATCATATATATAAAAAAAGCACGTAAATCGGATAAGTGGTTCTCGAGTGATAAGCACACTAACGGGCAGACAGAGAGGCGTTGCATTTTATATATATTATAGATATACTATTTTTGTTCATTATTTTTTCACAGTAAATGACAGAAACATTATACTCCATCTATAGTAATTTTATCGACATACTTGAATAATGGCAGGATAGATCTATCACTAGCTATCGACTTCCTTTTTAAGAAAAAATTTGGACTATTGGACTTGAATATTTTAAAATTTGAAGACGCCGCTTAAAATTTCAAATAATTGCATAGTTGGCATTTTATATTATATTTAAAAGAGTGGATATATAAATGCATTGGGAAATCACTATTCATATTTTAACTGAATATTTAAGTTTTTGATTAGTTGAATTTCATTAATATTTTAGCAAGAATAAAACTAATTTCTATTTAAAACTAACGGTCAGTACTTATATTGGAGTTGTCAAAACATTGAATAATCCGAAATGAGTTCAACATAATATAAATAGATCCAATATACATACAAAACATGCACAGTAATAATAATATTGTATAAAATACTAAAATAACAATTATTTTTCAAAAAAAGCAAACTAATATGTTAAATAAATTAAAATTGATTTAAAAAATCAATATTTCAAAGCAACAGATACATATGCTTTATTAAAATTCTATATGCATTTTTGGCTGAATAGTTGGTTAAAGTCAGTATAAAAAAAAATAATACATGTTCCATCACCTTTCATATTAATTATGTTATAATTTAAACGGGGCACAAATTACTAAATGTGCTAAATTTTCAGAGTAATCAAAATGTAGACTATTTCTAAATAATTTTTTTAGGTTTCTAGACCTTAAAGTATAAACCCTGTCAAATAACTGAGCTCGACGGTATATTTGGTTTATAGTGCATTTCAAATCAACTATTAATAATTTTTTACATTCATTAAACAATGGCTTGGAATGACAAAATTATTTTTAACATCTATTGACAATTTGATTACAGAATATATTTTTGCCCATATTTTTAAAATAAAATGATAATGTGTAATTTAAAATTTTCTGGTTGTTTTTGATATGCTACAGATAAAAATGAATCAGTAACATCATATGCATATAATTCGTGAATTTCAAGAACATCAAGAAGTGTTTCAGAAAAGTTGTGAAACATGGCATAAGAATACTTGGTAGTTGGCACGATATCAAAAATTCAAGTTTTATAGAAAAGTTAAAAAATATTGTTTTAGAGCGTTCAGATTGTTTGTTCATATATCATTATCATATTTATTATCTAATGACATTTTATTTAATGTGGGCGTGTAACAGCTATTGAAGGCTGTCAACTAGATTACTGTTAGTAAAATTAATTTTAACATTTTAAAGTTGAAGTAGCAGACTTTTGTTTATGCTTTAATTATGCATCTGCTCTAGGGAGAATACTATACCTAAATGAAATACTTATATATATATATATATATATATATATATATATATATATATATATATATATATATATATATAAATATTTATATATATATATATATATATATATATATATATATATATATATATATAATATTATATATATATATATATATATATATATATATATATATATATATATTTTTTCTTTTTTCCTGACCGTTAATGAATAAATTTAGGATAGTTTTTGTTCTTGGTCTTGCGGTCAATTTTTAATGAAACAAGTTTACTTTTGGTGAACGTTTCGGTTTATTTTATTTAAACCATCTTCAAGAACAAAAAACTATCCTAAATATATATGTATATATATATATATATATATATATATATATATATATATATATATATATATATATATATATATATAAATATATTATATATATATATATATATATATATATATATATATATATATATATATATATATATATATTATAAATATTTATATATATATATATATATATATATATATATATATATATATATATATAATCGTTTCACTCTTAATTAAACTATACCCCAGAATTGATGTTACAGGTAAAATTTTATATTACCTGCGTAGGTAAAAGTATAACAGAGATTGAAACAGCCAGTAAATTTGCCTTCAGATTGGTATCCTCCATATTTAATTAAATTGTGTACCCAATGGGGTGAAATGAAAGATTTTTCAATATATACCTGGGTCAAAATATGATAATTAGAAATGATAAATGTCTTTTACTTTTCCTTTCCCTTTCCATTCAAATCTAAAATAAATTCAGCGTCTTGAGAATGTTGTCGTAAGTTTTTGTTTTGTCTGTGAATATCTGTAATATAATCTCTAATAAAATGGTAGATAATTAAATAACATATTTTAAACGAGCATATAACTTCATTCTCTTGGATAACACGATTTGCTCCATCGAAGTAATAATAGTCCCAATATTTATCAACTTACTACTAACCAAAACTAACCTTAAGGCAATTAATCCTGTCTACCATGTACTTTTAAATGAAGTTAATTTTAACCTAACAACCAAATCACAATTGAAATTTGTAAGTCGGGATAACAACAACCTTTTTTTTCTAACTTAATTTTATTACAAACATTGATTTTTGTAGAATCAATAATAATGTAATTTACTAATAGTTCCCGCTAATTCTTTCATAGCTATGTTCTATCAAAGTTGAAGTTAAAATTTACATATTTCAATTTTACTTCTTAGGTTACTCATCTCTGTATAATAATGATGAACCTCATATTTTACTTTTGAAATAATCATACGTTTGTTTTTACTATGTCTATTTTTTCTCTATTTTATGTTTTCGAGTAGATAAATATTCACAACTAGAAAGTTGTGCATGCGATTAAGTATATAGAGTGGAATTTATGTCCGATATAAGTTTTGATATTATAACATATATATGGCAGGCATATTACCAGGTTAGAAACCTGTCGCAAAAGTTTACTTTGTGTCAGATTTTTATATTAGAAATTTATAACTGTTTAGTAGTAAAAAGAAGTGCAAAATTTTTAATATAAAATTAGATCAAATTTAGAAATGAAAAAATGTCTTGATGCAGTTTACAAAGTATTCACAAAAGGGAGGATATTAAACTATTATTACCGATAGCTATTCTGTTTTTTAAACTCGTTTTATGTTAAATTTCGCTATACTGTACGTCAATTAATTTGACTCGGACAGCCGTTAGTGTGACGATTCAAACATTAATATCGTGTTTCCGAGATTCGGTCTATTAATATTGAACTAAAGCAAAGCCTTACTAACATTGCTTACATTGGCGTTTTTAAATGTTGTGCGAAAACCAATTCGCTTCAAGATCTTTGGACAATGACGTAACTTTTTCCTGTATTAAGTTTAACTCGTTTGCTTCTAGTAATACATTGTGTTTTAAGTATTTTATAAGATTCAATTAGTTGTAGCAACTAGTCTCTACATACGAGTACCTCCAAAATAATAAAGATACATTTTTATTTGCAATGGCATTATACCAGTAAATGGTTTGTGCGTTGTTGTGGTCTAGAAACTGCACACCAATAGTGCATATCTGCAAAATATTCCAACAACAATTCATTGTAAAATGCGATTAAAGTTCCGCTAATATCCGATGATCTTAAGAGTGTTCAGTGTTGCTATGGACTAATATTTACTTACGTGCATCTACAAAATACCACAAGTACTTTTCGTTGTTATAATTAAATTGAAGGTAGAAACATATTTTAGATATTTTCATTGTTTTGGTAGTCTGAAGAGGTGAAAAAAAAATTTTCAAGTGATAAGTTGAGTCGATGATTAGCATCTAGTAAGCATTGTTTTTGGAGTACTGTTGATATGTACATTTTTAGCAACGTATATGTACAAAATTCTAAAGGCTACATCCGTTTTTATAATATGTACGTACAAAGAAAACTATTTTTATTAATTACTTTATGGGTGTTCTAAGTTGCCCCAATTCATCGAGTCGCGTTGCTTTAATATCCGAGAACTTTCAGTCCAAATATAAATTTTATGATTTTCATTAGTTTTGATCAGTTGTTTTTACATATTTAATTAAACTCTTTAGATGGTTATTTTATAAATTTGGTATTTTTAGTATAAATATAACTTTTTTAATAATTTAAAGTCCTTCTACGCCTATGTTTTAGGGAAGAGATTCTTTCGTCAAATTCTTACAACCTCGAGCTGCCGCTCTGCAGAATATCGACTCAAGCAAGAAGGAAGGTCGTGAAGGCGTGCAAAGGAGACGGACAAAGACAGCAACACTTAGAATAAGGTAAGGGGTACAGGACAGCAAGATGGCGGCGAATGGTCGGGTGCGGTCCCTTGATATCGGCTTAGCACTGGCAATAAGATTTGCCGGTACAGTCTGGTCATTAATATACATGAGTTGAAGGCTCCGCACTTGCCCTAAGGCCGAGATCAGATTATGTATGAGCCTGCAGAGTTTGCTGCTACTGCTCGCTCACCCCTGGTTTATACTTACGTTAATAGAAGTTGTAATGAAATTAGTTCGTCTTTTGTCGGCTATATTTTAATATTTGATTTTGGTAGAAATATATCTTATTTATTGATTTTTATTTAATTAAATTAACAGCATTATTACAAAATTGTGTCATCCGTCCCGACATAAATATAAAATATATATATATATATATATATATATATATATATATATATATATATATATATATATATATATATATGTGTACATATATATATATATATATATATATATATATATATATATATATATATATATATATATATATATATATATGTATATATATACAAAGTTTGATTAAAAAGTCTTGTAAAAAACAAAGTAAATAACATTTTTTTGCAAAAACAAAAAATTATTTCTCAACATAATTTCCATTGAGTTTAAAATATTTGGTCTAGCGCGATTCAAATTTTTTTTATTCGCTCAGAAAAAAAAAATTTCGAACTGTGCATATTACTCCTTTGCAGCACAGATAACCTCTTCGTCTGACGAAAATGTCTTCATCCCAAGCAAATTTTCGAGATTAGGAAACAAAAAAGGTCACTTGGGACCAAATCTGGGGCAATTTTTCCAGACACGATTTTGAAATGCTTTTTTCATTTTTAGAACCCGTTCATAAGGGATGGTTATCATCTCAGCACGAAACTTAATGCGACGAACTTTCAATATGATACCACGAATTTAATCGACCATTTCTTCAGAAGAAACTTGAATCCGGCGTACTAAACATGCATCAACTGCAGTGTTCGGACAGTCACGTTTAAGTTCATTTATTTGGTAATAAATTGTCTTGAACGTTGGAGACATCTTTCTCTTCCAGTTCACTAACCACGTCTTTCAATGGGCAAATGCTTTTGCTATAAAACGGATGAATGCCGGTGTGTTGTAGTCTTTTCCAAAATCTGGTGTAAGATAAAAATGGCATCTATACTTGATCTGTGTCTGCGAAAACTTTGTTGTTGCTCGTTTATGATTATAACATTAGATATTTTTGTATATATCTAAGTATACTTGTGAGAAACTTCATTCCGAAGCTTAGCAGTGTTTTACTCATATAGTTTGATGGTTCCTTTTTACCCTCTTTTTTAAACAGTGGAAAGTGATACAGTTTTTTTCCACTCAATCGGTGTTTTGTCCTGGGTTGTTATTTTCTTAAACAGTTTAGTGATTTTTTGCAGTAGAGCTTGGAGTTGTCTGTCACCGATGGACGTGTCGCCAGGTGGCAGATAGGGGAGGGGGTGCCCTAATTGATTTGACTAATGAGTCGGATCGATGAGTAGATGGGAAATAAAATATCTCCCGCAGACCAGAACAGGGTAGACCAGATAAGGTCGATAAAAGGTCCATAGTTAGCGAGGCTAACATCTTACTGAAGAAGCATATAGTTCTTGCTCCTAGTACTGGTAAAACAACCTCGGAAGGAATTTTTGTTGTTATTTAATATTCTTTTCTTTTTTTTGTGGGAATAAATACTATTTGAATATGTTTTTTAATTATTGTTTTGTATTGATTATTAGAGCGTATTTGAGTGTGTATATTGTGTTATTATATATATTTGTTATGTATTTAATAACGGTATTTTTTGAGGAGATTATCTCTGAAAAATGTAAGAAGCTTTTTAATATGGAAAAGACCTTCAAAGCTTTTGAGAAACGTATAGGAGAGAGTGTGTGGGACACTTTACATAATTATATCGAGCTTTGTAACACAACTTTCTTATTCTGTTTTTTCAGGGTTAAATTGTACTGCTTTATTATATCTTTCAAAATAGAATTTGTTAATACATACAATATGTTTTTTTTTTTTAAATTTTAAATATATATATATATATATATATATATATATATATATATATATATATATATATATATATATATATATATATATATATATATATATATATATATATATATATATATATATATATATATATATAAATATATATTTATATATATATATATATATATATATATATATATATATATATATATATATATATATATATATATATATATATATATATATATATATAAATATATATATATATATATATATATATATATATATATATATATATATATATATATATATATATATATATACGAGGCATGTTTTTTAAGTAAGTACCGTTTTGCGATTCCGCCGCCGCAGCGATACGGTCGGCGTTCCGCGCATGCGCGCTGGTAACCTACATCTCATGTCTACGCACTGACGCCATTACAGTCTGATTCTTCATTGTATACGTTGTTTACTGAGTGTTTAAGATGCCTCCGACAATCGTGAGTCCCGCCGATTGTGAAGTACGGGCTGTTATACGATTTCTTAGTGCTAAAGGCGTAAAACCGATCGATATTCATCGTGAGATCTGTGAAGTTTACGGACAAAACATTATGAGTGATGGAATGGTAAGGAAATGGGTGAGAGCATTTAAAGATGGCCGCACAAATGTGCATGATGAAGAACGGAGTGGGCGTCCTTCGGTCGTTAATGAAGATTTGGTGCAGAAAGTGGACGAAAAGGTGAGAGAAAACAGACGCTTTACAATTTCATCATTGTGCGACTGCTTTCCTCAATATTCTCGTAGTATTTTGTATCGCATTGTGACCGAGAACTTGAATTACCGGAAATTGTGTTCACGTTGGGTTCCAAAAATGTTGACGGATTTGCACAAAACCCAACGTTTAGGCAGTGCATTGACTTTCCTTGAGCGGTACCACAATGAAGGTGAACATTTTTTAGACCAAATTGTTACTGGTGACGAAACATGGGTGGCCTACGTCACACCAGAATCGAAACAACAATCCATGGAATGGCGACATTCATCATCACCCAAAAAAGTGAAGTTTAAGCAAACAATTTCTGCCCGCAAAATCATGTGCACAGTTTTTTGGGACAGAAAAGGAGTATTGCTAGTGGAGTTTCTGCCTCGTAATGAGACAATCAATGCAGTGTCTTATTGTGAGACATTGAACAATCTGCGTCGTGCAATCCAGAACAAAAGACGTGGCAAGTTGAGTAAGGGTATCGTTTTGCTGCATGACAATGCCCGTCCACATGTGCCTAATCGGACCAAAGATCTTATCAAATCTTTTAAATGGGAAACTCTAGATCATCCTCCATACAGCCCTGATCTGGCGCCCAGCGACTACCATTTGTTCCTGCACTTGAAGAAGCACTTGGGTGGTCAGCGTCTTCAAGACGATAACGAAGTCAAAACATTTGTGATACAGTGGTTAACAAGTCAGGCGGCAGAATTTTATGAGGGTATTCAAAAACTGGTGCCACGTTATGACAAGTGCCTCAATATTCACGGAAATTATGTAGAAAAGTAGATTAAGGTATAGGCTTTCATGTAAAAATAAAATTATAGCGATATCTTTGCACGTCTTTTTTTAATTCCAAAACGGTACTTACTTAAAAAACATGCCTCGTATATATATATATATATATATATATATATATATATATATATATATATATATATATATATATATATATATATATATATATATAGGTATAGGCCTAGGCTACGTTGCACCAGTAAGTAAGTAAACACATTTTTTTAATCAGTTGTGTTGTTAGTATATAATAAAAGACTGTTTTTAGTCAATTTCCACTGGTTTATTTAAATTGCGATGACGCGTTTCGCTGTCGATGCAGCTTCTTCAGATCTACATTTTACACTGCTAGCGAAACGTGTCATCTCAATTTAAATAAACCAGTGGAAATTGACTAAAAACAGTCTTTTATTATATATTTATAATGAATTTCCATCAAGTAGAAGCTACAACCATCCAAAAGTTGTGTTGTTATAATAAAAAATAACCTAAATACATTATCTGTGCCATATTTTGCATCAAAACTGTAATTTGATTGCAAAAATTAAACTATGAAGTTTTTAGAATCAACAGTTGATAGTAGTCTTTCAATTTCTTTAAAATATCAATCAAAAATCGATTTTGTTTTTCATCATAATTTCCTTTAAGAGCGATACACTTATTTCAGTGTTCTTCCAACATTTGGATACCCTTTATATACTACGATTTATTGAGATCTCTAAAATAAGTCTCAGTTTCCCATTCGATTCTTTCATTTGAGCTGTCTCTTTTCAAATTTGGACAGAGGTAATAATCACTGTTGGCAATATCTGGCGAATACGGCGGATAAGGAAGCAATTTATAGTCCAATTAGTCCAATTTCACCGTCGACTTTAAGGAGTTCTGAGTTGGTACGTTATCTTGACGAAACTACACTTTTCCCTTCTCTAAATTTGGCATTTTTTTTTTGATTTCACCATTCAAACGGTTTAATAAATCAACGTTATAGTTTCTGGTGATTTTTCGCCTCATCCCAAGATAGTCGATCAGTATTATTTCATGGGCAACCCAAAAAATACTTACCAGCTGATCTTTGTGTTTTTAGATCGACACGCAGTTTATTCATATGCAAATATTCATCCAAAATATGCCTCACGCGTTCTGTTGATATCTTTAGGATGTCAGCTATCTTTCACTTTCATTTTGCGATAATTCAGAACAATATGGTGGATTTTTTTTTGTTTTTTTTGAAGGGACTGCCTCATTTAGACGTCTGGAACTTGATGTACCAGCGGTGCATTTGTGTCATAACATCTCTCAAGCCATTCCTGGGTTCTGGTTATATTTTTTTTCCCCCAAAAAGTAATATGTAATAAACAGATGAAATTCTTTTTGTTCCATCGTTTTGCAAAAATCAAAAGAAGCATCACTTATACAACTGTAACTCGCAAACTAATAAACAAAATGTCATGATTTTTCGAGAGTTGACACTAACTGAAGATCAAATGGGTTTTTTGTTTATTTTGCCATCTCCCGGAAAGTCTAGGCAATTTTCACTCCATGTTAGTAATGTATCATGAGATGGATCTTAAAATGTCAGTATAGATTATACTAGTAGCATTGTTAATCTTAAAAAAAAAGCTACGAAAAAGTTGATGCGGTTTTAATTAATTGCGTCTCAAGTGTTCTTAAAACTTATAATGTTTGAAAATAGGTTATTTGATCTATTCGTTTCAATAAATTGGTGGGTAACACAAACATGATTATTACAGGATCTGACACTAACAGGGATTGTTTGTTTCAAAATGGCTACGGTTAAACTCAATGTGAACTCAGTATAAGAAAGACGAGGGATATACAGGGCTCATAGATAGGTCAGAATATTGTAATCTATTCCTCCAGAGAACAATGCTTTATTATACAATAACCCTCTTGCGAAATTAAGCCTTTATGTTCCAATATATCCATTACTCATCTGCAGTATTTCTACACTATTATCCGTGTTCTAACCGCACTGGTCTTATAGGAATCGTATAAAGTTCAATTTAGATAGTTTGCGGTTGTATTTCATAATTTAAGTTTAACCTTTATTTCCTTCTAATTTGGTGTGCGGTTTAATGACTTTAAAAATCATAGATTTAGCAATGTAAACTGCTTTTTTAATATACAAACATGTTCTTAAAAGTGATCGAAATATTTTACATGGAATATTTTCTATCTTCTGCCAACTATTAAAATACTATGGCAATAAGAAAAAGAGTTCCTCTTTCTTTATTTTGTTTGCAACTTTAGGATGTCAAAGTTTATTACAATAAATAAATATATTGTAGAAATATTTACTCATTTAGTAACGAAGGCTAACATCAATTCTTAAAAAACATGCGGCTTTTTAAGAGTTATCTAGAGAACGATAAGTTAAAGCGGTACATTTATTTGGATGTGTTCTATGTAGAAGAATACTCCACTATCAAAGTCAAAGTTGTGAGATTTCATAATAAAATGGAATACCTTTGTATAAGGTATTAAGTAGTGTTTTGTAAGACAAAAACCATTAAAATCGTTAATAGAACGTGGACTCGTATTGTGATGGGTTTGGAAGAAACAAATTCTAGATTATGGCAATTTTTTCCAAATTAATGTTGCCTATATGTTTTGGTTTAATGAGCACAACACATTCCCAAGCTATCTTAATCTTAATCAAGATATTCGAAATTACCTGCTTCTATGATTTAATTTACAATCAATTAATATATAGGTACAAGAGTAGCCACTATAACAAATATATGCTCGTACACTTTTTTAGTGTTTCGTACGGAACACTTATTGGCTCACTTCGGTGTCCGTATGTCCGTCACACCCGATTTTCTCCTAAACTATTTGACATAGAAAGTTGAAATGTGACACAAATATAGGAATTGATGGCCCAATTAGAGCGGAGTAGTTTTAAAAGTTAAATTTTGACTTAAGGGGTTAATTTTGTGAGGTGAACTTGGAAGTGAAAAAAATTTTTTTACCAGGTCAACGAGTGGGGTGTCAAATGAAAGCTTGTGAAAACACCAGTTCAGAAATATATATGATGTAATACTTTCGCACATTTTTCTTTATATTATTTTGAAAAAATTGTGAAAAGTATTGATCAAAATTTTTTTTTTAAATTCTGGAATATTCTCCATAAAATGTAGATTAAACGAAAATTATTATGAGAGCTTTACGTTTTATAATTTATCTGGTATAAAAAAGAAAATTATGAAAACTATGTGTCTTGACGTACAATGTAGGTTTTTATAGTATATAGAGAGAGAGAGGGGGTACAATTCCAAAAAACTGGTAGATAAACGGACAGACCCTTTGGAGATGAACTTGGCGAGGAAAGGGGACATGAATATGGTAATAAACAAAATTCAGAATGAGAGAATTAGCAAAGCGGAAGTATGTAGGATAGCAACATGGAATGCCAGGGGCATTAGTGGGAAAGAACTGAAACTCACAGATAATTTCAAGAGCTCAGAATATGAAATAATAGCTATCACTGAGACAATGAAAAAGGGAATAGGAACACAAGTAATAGGGGATGGTAACCTACTTACCTATGGAGGCGTACCTGAAATGGAAAGGGCGTAAGCAGGTGTAGCCTGTCTGATTCTGAAGGACAAAGTAAACAAAATAAAAAATTGGGGGATAGTGAATGAGAGACTAATGAAAGTAGTAATGAATGTGAGTATAGGGGAAACATTAACGATTGTAATAGTAAATGATCCAAATGAAAACGATAAAAGAGAAGAGAAAATCAAATTCTGGAATCAGTTACAACACACTATAGAGGAATATGAAGGTACACTAAAAATTTTGGGGGACTTCAATGCAAGAGTTTGAAACAAGACAAAAAATGGCAGGGAGTCAGAGGAAAACACGGTGAGAAAACCGAAAATGCATTCAATTACTTGAATTTTGTATAGATAATGACCTTGTGGTAACTAATACGATCTATGAGCATAAGGAAATACATAAGATAACAAGAGAAATGCCTTAACGACATGAAAAATCAATAATAGATTATGTGAAAGTACCACGTAGTTATATGCCACAAGTAAATGATGCTAGAGTTAGAAGAAATTACGAAATAGGAAGTGACCATTATTTATTAGAAGCAAAGTTAACAAAAAGCAAAACCAAAACAGTAGCAAAACAGAAGAATGATAAAAGGATGAATTATAAAGGTAGAATACGAAGCTATAAGCTAAGAGAACTACTGAGTAGATCAAAGTACAATGAATTAACAGAAAAGAGGTTTGGGGAAGATAATATAAATAAGCAAGATATCGAAATAGAAAGGAAATGGCACAATTTCAAAGAAGTATTACTAAAAGCTGCAGGAGATATCTGCGGAGTTACAAAATGAAATATCCACAGAAAACAAACTAGCTGGTGGAACGAGGAAATAAAAAGTGAAGTGAGGGAAAAGAAAAATCTCTGGAAACGGTATTTGCAAGATAAAAAGTAATGATTGGAGAAGCGAAGCAAAAAGTGTGGGAGGAATTTGGAAGAACAATTGAAGATAATAGTGTACAAAATAAAAAATTATTTTACAGAGTATTAAAAAATATGAGAAATAAAACAGACGTAAGACTTGCGCAGGTGAAGGATCGAAATGGAGATATTATCACGGATGAGGATAAAATCATAGAACTATGAAGACAATATTTTATGGAACTTCTAAACAATGAAAACAGAGCGGAAAGCGAGAGTGTATAAACAGTGAGAAATGATAATGTAAAGGAGTTAAAATTCGTTGGACCAACGGGGAAAAAAGAACTTCAGGATATTTTTAATCTTACATGGAGAAGTAAAAAAATACCAAAAGAATGGAGTACTTCTATTGTTCTTCCAGTGTATAAAAATGGTGATATGCGGGCGTGTGAAAACTACAGAGGCATATCGCTCCTCTGTACAGCTCTAAAAGTATATGAATCCATAATTGAGAAGAGATTAAGACAAATAATTGAACCAAAGTTAGTAGATGTGCAGAGTGGTTTTAGGCCAGCCCATAGTACACAGGACTCCTGGATATGAAAAAAAGCTTTTGATATGGTAAATAGACATGGAATATGGAGGGAGTTTAACGAACAAGGATGTGGATGAAGATTTAGTAAGTACAATACAGAGCCTGTATGATAATACAATAAACCAAGTGAGAACGTGGAACATCGAAGAAATTCACCAATAGTGATGGGGTAAGGCAAGGAGGAGTGTTGAGTCCACTATTATTTATAAGCGTTACAGATGAGATAATAACAGCGAGCTGGGGAATGACAATTAAGTACATGGTGGCAGTTATAGGCTGTAAAAATAGAGGCTCGTGCATTCGCGAACGATATTGTGCTGGTAGCAAGGACAGAAGGAGACTTGGAGCTGAATATGAATATATGGACAGTAGAGTTAAAAAAGTATAACCTTTTTATTAACCTGGAAAAAACAAAGGTGATGGTTATAACTAACAAACAAGAAACTATGAACATTAAAGTAGAGGGACAAAAATTAAATAGGTGGAGCTATATAAATACCTGGGAATAGTACTAAACTCCAAAGGAACACAAGAGGAGGAAACTGGAAATAGAATGTGTGCTGTACAGAAGCTTTCTGAGTAAAAAGGAAATATCAGTGGAAACAAAAATGCAATTTACAAAACAATATATACGCCAGTTATAACCTACGGGGCTGAGAATTGGATTCTGACGGATAAGTATGAAAGACGATTATAAGCCACAGAAATGAAGTATCTGAGGAAAGTGGTAGGGGCAAGAAGAATTGAACGTAAAATTCCCGGCGGCGTACTACAACAGACAAATTTTCATATTTTAAAACTCAATTTTTAAATAACACAGATAATGTGGGTATTTTTAATTATTCTTATATTGAAAGTCAAGGTATAATAATGATATATTTACGAGGATTTTTTGTTCAATATTATATTTTATTAAATATTTGTAATTTACTGTATGCCCGTTAAAAACATGCAAACAAAAATTCCATTTTAAGTTTTACAAATTATAAAGCACAAAAATTAAAACTATTAGTATCATCGGAAAGCTGAAAGTCTCCTCTTCAAAAAGTCATGTTTTAATTCTTTTTTTCGGTCTGAAAACAAGTAAAATCGATTAACTTTCGAGCGGTGCGCGTAGACTTTCAAATTAATTACCTATCCGAATTTTTAATAAATTCTCACGCTAATAAAAGAAATCTGGAAAAAAATCTATACACTATTTTTTTTTGTAAAATTTTCCGCTCTTTTGCATGGTACTATTAGTTTTTCAATATCTTTTTTATTCTTGGAGATAGTACCGAGAAATCTAATTTTTTATTTTATTTTGGATTTTGTGGGTTTAACGTACATCAAACTTTAGCAAACTTTTTTTATCGTATTCTACGTCCAAAAAACTACCTGTATGCCAAAATGCAGCCTGTTAATATTTAATGAGAGTTCAAAACCTCTGGCGACTGGGCTATTGATTAAATGATATTAGATATTAGTAGATGCTATTTTAAACTTTAATATGAAAATTAATTCTTAAATAAAACAGGGTTTTTTTTTTGTACCTGTACTAGCTTTCGTCCTAAATAAAGCAATTTGCAACAAACTGTCATGAACTAAAATTTCTTAAAAGCCATTACCAGTGGACAATTAATTACTGGAATTTCTCATGTAAATTATAAGTGACATGTGAATTTGTGGGATTGTGTGAATGGATTGTGTGGCGCGGCGCAAGGGTTTAAGGTGTCGCACAAGAATCCAGGGGTCAGTTAAACCGTTTAAGTGGGGTGGTTTAAAGATTTTTTCAGTATTCACTAACGATTTATATGTGTTATTATATGTTCAGCACAGGCTTGTAGTCATTTGTATAATAATAGATTATTTGGAGATAAATTTGATATAAACTTCACACATACAATTAAGTTAAAAAAAATATCTTTGATATTTGAGGAGTATCTTATTGATTTCAGTCTTTCAAGTATAGCAATTTAACATAAGTTCGATGAGTTTTGTGATTTTAGTATTAATGTTAACGATAAAGCATGCTGTATAAGAATATATATTGTTTTGTTATAATACAGTTTTTAATTGATTAAACAAGATTACTAATATTGGGTCTATAAGAAGTTAATAGGTCATGTTCACTAGATCTCTTAACGGACAATTCCTCCGGCTCTGAAATATTTAAGCGGTAGGTGGTTCTTGCTATTTCACTAATGAAAAATGATAAAGCCCCTGGTCCAGATAACATGTTCTCAGAGACATTCTGTAAACTCAGTAATAATAAATTAACAAAGCTTGTAACACTCTTTAACAACATTTATGATACTGGGAAAATATCGGCTGCGTTCTACATGTATTACCCTGCCAAAAATGTAAGGATTATCGCTTCATTAGTCTCATGAGCCATTTTCTCAAACTCCTCTTGCGCATTATTCATATGAGACTATACAAGAAATGCGAAGAAGTTAGCGAAGGGTTTTAACGGGGGTTTTGGGACGAGCGAAGCCATCTTCGGTCTCCAAATGCTGGTTCAGAATTGTTTGGATCAGAGACAGGATGTATTCATGTGCTTCGTAGACTATGAGAAGGCATTCGACAACGTTAAACATGACCTTCTAATGAAATATCTATAAGAAGTAGGGCTAGATTCCAAAGATATAAAAATCATTGCCAACTTATATTGGAATCCATCAGCAGACGTAAGACTTCAGAATGGTTATACAACGGAAGATTTTGAAATAAGAAAGGGAGTTAGACAGGGTTGTGTTTTGTCACCCATCCTGTTTAATTTATATGTCGAAGGAGCCTTCGTTGAGGCAGTGTCGGAGAGTGATCTGGGTATCAAAGTAAACGATATTCCGATAAACAACATCAGATATGCAGATGGGACTGCCATTCTGACAGGGAGCGCAGATGCTCTTCAACCATCATTGAAGGCTATACACAAAGCAGGAGAAAAAGTTGATGTATCAACATAAACAAAACAAAGTTCATGATCATCAGTAGAAATCCAATTCAAGACGTCCGAATTCATATAAATGGCGAGAATATAGAACGGGTTAACAAGTTCAAATACCTGGGATGCCTTGTGAGTGACAAATGGGATTCGGACACGGAAATTAAAGCCAGAGTTGGGCAGGCAAGAGCAACTTTCATCCAGACACGCAAATTCCTTTGTAATAAAAATCTTAATCTACAACTGAGGTACCGGATGGTTAAGTGCTATGTTTGGTCCGTTTTGCTGTACGGTGTTGACACATGGACATTGAGACTGTCATCCATTAACAAACTGGAGGCATTTGAAATGTGGATACTCAGAAGAATGCTGAAAGTATCTTGGGTTGATAGAGTGAGGAGTGAGAGAGCCAACCTGGAATTATTCGAAAACATAAAAACGAGAAAGATATCATCACGTTTTGGTTTTTAACGTCTGATACTGCAGGGTAAAATTCAAGGCAAAAGGGGGATGGGACGAAAAAGACTATCATGGCTGCGCAATATTCGTCACTGGACCGGAATAAGTGATTTTCGGTCTTTCCAATATACGACTTTAAACAGACTCATCTGATGAGAGAAGTTTGGCACAAACGCCTACGCAGAAATCTGCACGGCACCTTAAGAAGAAGAAGAAGTTATTTAGAGGTATTTAAAATAAATTCAGAGTAACGAAGCAAATTAAAAGTAGCATTTACTAATAAAAAAAAATGGTCAAGTGCAAGTTGGACTTGCGCAAATAGTGTTCCATACTCTGATTGCCTTTAAAATAAAAATTTTTGTTATAAAATCATCAGTGACTTCACAAAACACACCTTAAATAAATTTTCAATAAAAGAACTAAGAGCCCAGATTACAAATATGTCTAGTCAGATACTGACTGAGCAGACTAATCAGACCAACCAGAATAAGACAAAAACTTCCTGACATGTATATATCTTAAGAACCAATATGTGATTTCGGGTTTTTTCTTAGTTAATAATGTATAATAGTTATAGCATCTTAGCTACCTAATAGCCAATAAATCAATCTAACTTAATCTATAATCTAGTTTTAAAACAAGTATTTACTACCTAAATATTTGTTTAATTATAAACAATTAAAATAAAATTATTTTCACTCGGCACCTAATGCTTAAAGCATTAGCTATTACCCCTGGTTCAATTCACAACTCTTGATGAAATAGACCTTCACCATTTTGGCGGGCAACTAGTATTTTTTTATGCTAGATAAATTATCAAATGCAATGCACTCGTGATAATTTTCGCTCTATAGAGATTATTCCAGAATTTTTTCAAAATTTTTTGATCAGTGATTTTCGAGATAGGGTCAGTGGACAGGGGTCTTTGGCCATTTTTTTAAATGATGCAACGAACAGTGTGCGCAAGTATTATCATATATATTTTTGAACTTGGGTCTTCACAGACTTTAATTTGACATCCTACTCGATGATCTGGTAAAATTTTTTTTTCTTCTACCGATTTCACCAAAACCTTAAGTCAAAATTTAACTTTTAAAATTACACGACTCAGATTGGGTCATCAATTCCTATATTTGTACAAAATTTCAATTTCCTATGTCAACTAGTTTCGGAGAAAATCAGGTGTGGCAGAGGGACATACAGACGGACAGGCGGACAGACCGACATCGAAGTGATCCCATAAGTCTTCCGTACGGAACACTAAAAATTAATTATAAAAAGAAAGAACCATCAGACACTGTATCATTATAAATTAAGTTATATTATTATCTTTACAGGTTTTCTTAATATTTCCGGCATCCCAACTTGTTCCTTTTTCTTACAGGATCATAAGTTTTACAGTTGCTCCTTCGCGATGACTTTAAATATACAATTTAATAGTTAAGGGAAATATTTAATATTTACCTCCGTTGCTTTATTTAATTTTTGCCTTTTTGGAACAGTAAAAATTGATAAATTTTATTCTTGCGTAACTTAATATGTAAATTCTTATTTTAGTTTATAGGGTATATCAGACAAATAGCCCTTATTAACTTGGTTATAGTACATTGAAATTATAGTACATACTTATTATGCTTAGATATAATTCATAATATAACATCTTTCTTTTAACTCCAAAATAAACTGAAATGTATAAAAATAAATTAACCTCCTTGGTATCGAAACTACATGATTAGTTCCTTATACAACATAATATTCTAGTCTTCAAGTTTTCAGGAAGTGATAATGACTAATAAAATGAAACTTCTGGTGCAAAACACCGTTTTTAATATGACAATTGTGCCAAGAAGTGGAAATTTTTCTCTTTTTCTGTATTTATGTATTTATGGCTATTAAGAAATTTTCATAGTTGAATTTATTGTTTACATTCCACTGTTATAAGATGAAATATATTTGATTAGTTTCTCTAGAATTAGTGGTGGCTCCTATGCCAATCAAAACTTCATTATTAGCTTGGAATGTCATTTTTGTAAATCTCGAGGTTTTTATTTTAAGCTCGGTGTTTTGAAACCTTCTGGAACTCCTACCTTTTCCAAGTAATATTGGGGAATTCCATATTATAATTCTAGTAGAAGAAACGTTGGATCTACGAAGAAATTTAGTTCTTTTTAAGTGTTTCCATATTTTGCGTATGGCTAGAGTTTGTACTATTGTAAAAAACACTAATTTTTATATGTATAATGCTTCCGGATTTCTCCTGTATCGGTCGACAAAATGATGCTGCCTTTTCTCCCATCAGCCTGCAAGCTATTTCAGAGTTTCTTTGGAATCTCTCACGAAACAGTTTTGTGCTAGATTCCGAAGAAGTCAGTTCTCGGAACAAGCTCTGAAGAAGCCGGCAGGATGATGGGCGAAACGTCAGCGTGACTTTGTCAATCGACCTAGGAGAAATCCAGAAAAATTATATCTTGGAAGCTATGTAACCTGTGGAAGTTTCCTATTAAAATTAACTTTAATTTTTATTGATATTTAATTAAATATGTATTTATCACTATACCTACACAAGCGTGGTTTTTGGATTATTGAACAAAAATATCACTCCCCCTGCCCCCCTTAATTTTTAAAATTTGTACCTGGACCCTTATAAAAGTGAATAGGTAAGTCTCCTAAAATATGTGCTCCCTAAGTGACTGTGTAGCTTTTGTATTTAACTTATTTTTTCATTACCTATAACCATTCATTACATATAATTTCTTTTCTTTCTGACGACACATCTGACTACTCCAGGGAGGTTTCCGATGTTATTTTGGCTGGTATGGAAGCTTACATTCCTTTTTCGAAGAAATGCTCTTCCAACGGCAAGCCTTGGTTTGACCGAAAATGCAAAGAAGCTGTTTCCTCTAAACATATTGCCTACCGACGATGGCGTGAAAACCCTAACACCATAAATCGTAACACCTTTGTTCGTGCCTGGAACAGATGCAAAGAAATTGTCGACGAAACCAAGGAGGCACACAATCAGCGAATTAGAAACAAACTTCTCGCTTGTCCCAACAATTCCAGGTCCTTTTGGTCAGTCGCCAAGGCAATTAGCCAAAATTTCACCAAATCCACTATACCACCACTTACACGGCCAGATAATTCTATTGCAACGACACCTGTTGAAAAAGCGAACTTGTTGGCGGAACTCTTTGCTTTACATTCTACTGTCGATTTCCAAGGAAAAACACCACCTACTATTCCCATAGTGCAGTCAAGGATGCAGCTAGACACCAAAAAAGCTTCTGGCGCTGACCGAATACCTGCCATAGTTCTCAAAAACTGTGCGAGAGAACTGACACCAGTTTTCTGTAGACTTTTCAACCTATTCTACAGAAAGGAAATATTTCCATCCTGCTGGAAATGTGCCACAGTTCAGCCGATACCTAAAAAAGGCAAGAAGACCTTGTCAAATAACTACCGACCAGTCGCACTGCTTTCAATAATATCGAGAGACTTGGAAAAGGCTATCAATCAATATCTTCTAAAACATCTTGAAGAATTCAACATTATTAGCGATCACCAATATGGCTTTCGTAAACATAGATCAACAGGAGATCTTCTGACTTATGTAACACATGTTTGGAACAACGCGATTGAACACTTTGGACAATCTCGAGCGGTTGCTCTTGACATATCCAAGGCATTCGACCGTGTTTGGCACGATGGGCTGTTGGCTAAGCTATGGTCTTGTGGTATGTCTGAGCGTTCTTTACGAGTGGCGGTCGACGGATATCTTTCTTACACTTTCACTATCAACGCCGGTGTGCCCCAAAGCTGCATACTGTCTCCTACTCTCTTTCTCATTTACATTAACGATCTGCTGGAAAAGACCGGAAATCCAATCTACAGCTTTGCAGATGACAGTACGCTCATCTCTTCATTCGCTTTGAATGCTCGGACATTGGCTGCTCAGGCGAGAAGAAATTCTATCTTGGGGTGATAGTAACCAAGTGGAATTTAACGCTGCAAAAACCCAGGCGCGAGTTTTTTCTAAAAAAGTTAATGTTGCTGAGCCCGAAATAGTTATGGCGGGGCACTCCATTCCTTTAACATCGTAAGTCAATTTGGCATGAGCATGTTGCAGGCATAGTAAGGAGAGCTTCTCAAAAGTTCGGAATATTATTTTGAACCAGAAAGCCATGTTTATGGCTCCGCTCCCAAATATACACTGCATTTGTTGGATTCTGTTCAGAGAAGAGCTGTTCGTCTGATTGGATACCCGGAACTGACCGGCGGCCTTGATTCGCTGGAACATCGAAGAACGGTTGGCGACTTGAGCCTATTCTACAAGTATTTTCATGGAAAGTGTTCGGAGGATGTGGCACGTTTAATTCCTCCCAAAACGGTGCATGTTAGAAATATACATCGCGCTGATACTTCACATCCGTATGAGGTTCAGCTTGTTACTCCTCGTACAACGCTTTTCAAGCAGTCTTTTATATGGAGAACATCATCCCTTTGGAATAATTTGCTCAGGACTGTGTTTCCCACCGAGTACAACTTACAGCGATTCAAGAGCAACGTTAACCGCTTTTTCCGCACACGTGTCGCTCCTGTAGCGCTTTAGGGACCTCCTTGCAGCACGTGTGCTAGACCCATAAAAAAAAACAAAAAAAAAACAAGATAAATATTGAACTACTTTTGTTACATTATTTGATCATGCGGTAACAATTATTATTCTATTATTTATCCGAAATTATTTTTTTCAACGCAAACGCATCGGTCACTTTAATCGGAGGTCATTAAGGTCAAGTCGAAGTCATCTGTTCTTTGTCAGTTTTCCATTAAACATAGTATAAATCAGAACAGGAGAGTTTACATATGTAATGATAAATTAAGATCTTGCGAGGCCCTTATAAAAAGCATTTTTATTTGTAATACGGAATATTTTGTAGCATAACAAATTTATAGAGCACAACTTTCGTGCCTATAGCTTTGAAGATCTTACGGAAACCTGTTTCTAACCATCCATTTTGGGGGCACCCAGCAGTACAGGATGCCCCATAAATAAGTTCAAGTTTGTTCGACTTCTTGCGTGACCGTAACGGACAGGAGGGGTAAGATGGGGACACGCACCGGTCCTACTCTCAGGCCTTAGAAATTTATTTTCTATGGTGAGATTTACTAGTGTGAAGTGTGCTTTGTGTGTGCCGGAGTTTTACAGAAACAATACTTTTACGAGTATCGCACATCTGAAATTTCCCTTAGAATATCAATTATACAACGTAAAAGAAGCCCAGTTTGTTTAATTGATTTAAAAATAGGTGCGGAAGTTGTAAATAAACTTTCGGCTGTGCGACCAAAGACATCGGGAAGCAAGGTAAACCTGTAGTGACGAGAATCTCGACCTCTCAATACGCAAATGATGAAGTATCGCAAATGTATCTAGGAGTTCGTTATAACGTACAAGAGAGTTTGTGTCCGTACCCCTACAAGGTCCAGTTGGTGCAAGAACTATAGCTAATTGAGAGTCATTCGGGAACTTTTTTGGAATTAATTAATTTCTGAAACAGGTGACATAAGTTGGCCTCCATGTAGCCCTGGGTTTTTCTAGAGGAGATTTGTCAAAATTATTGTTTACAGTACCAATCCTTGCCATTTGCAATAATTAAAATAAAATATCCGACAACAGATGGTAGTAACTTCGAAACGATGTACCGAGCAGTGATCAATAATTTCCCTTCTCGCTTAGAAGACTGCTTTGAAAGAAAGAAGAAATAATTAACCAAGAATTTCAGCCTAATAAAAAATAATATTTTTTTTTATTTATCAATTTGTGTCTCATTTTAAATATTTGAAAATTAAACTATTTCATATTTCGCATAACTTTGCATGAACTTTTGTATTATTTTTAGAAGCAGAAAATACCCTAAAAATATTGCTTGTTAGCTTCAAGATACCCGGTATCGCATTAATAACTGAATAATACCATAAACAACTAGAAGCGGCAGTTGAGTTAGTAAAGTTTATGTACTTTTCTCTTAAAATTCTCAGCATCCGAAGTTGTATCCTTTCTCACAGGGTCACAGGTGAAGGGTCGCATCTTGGTCACTACTTCTAAATTTCATTCTCATCTAAATTTTTAATGGACAAAGTCTCGACGTTCGTTTAGAGTAGAAGGGTGCATATTAATTATCTTCTAAATTGTAAAAGACATGAAAACCCGTTTGTATGTTGTTACGTTCGTCACATATTTTTAGTCTAAATTGTTAGGAGAGGATTTCCTTTTTACTTCTAGGTAATGTTAAATATATATACAATAAAAATTTACTTTGAAAGAAAAATGTTATCTTTTGTTGCAACAGTGGAAAAATGATGGCTTGCATTCAATTCACCTTCAAAAATAATAACCGGTCAAGTGCAAGTTGAACTTGCACAATTAGTGTTCCGTACGTTGATTGTTTTTAAAATAAAAAATTTTGTTACGGTGGTATAAAATGATCAGTGACTTCACAAAACACACCCCAAATGAGTTTTCAACAAAGTTTGTTTCCAATCTTTACTAAAAACTGATGATCTTGAAATTTTTGTTTTTTTTTATAAACCAGATAAATTATTAAAGGTAATGTACTCGTGATAATTCTCGTTCAATCTACACCCCGTGGAGAATATTCCAGAATTTTTTCAAAATTTTTTGATCAGTACTTTTCGAGATAAGGTGGGGGAACAGCGATTTTTCGCTATTTTTTAAAAATAATACAGAGAAAAGTGTGCGCAAGTATTACATATTATATATATATATATATATATATATATATATATATATATATATATATATATATATATATATATATATATATATATATATTACTCGTGTTTTCACAAGCTTTCATTTGACAACACACTTGATGACCCAGTAAAAATAATTTTTTTTCACTTCCGATTTCACCCTCCAAAACTAACCCCTTAAGTCAAAATTTAACTTTCAAAACTACACGGCTCTGATGATGCCATCAATTCCTATATTATTACCAAATTTCAACCTTCTATGACAAATAGTTTTGGAGAAAATCGGGTGTGACAGACAGACGGACAGACAGACAGATACCGAAGTCATCTTATAAGTGTTCCGAACACTAAAAATGTCAACTAAAAAATATCTAAATTTTAATAAAAATATCATTTTGAGCATTAACTTGAGACCTCCAAATAATTTTTAATGACAAAAACAATAAATATAGCATTTTAAAATATAACCTGCTCCAAGGAATTTTTATTTATAAATTTATTTTAGAAACTCTAAATTATTGTAAGATAACCGGTCTGCGTCTGTGATGCCTGTGCAGAGTTTGGTTTATATTTATCGAACTTAATTTAAAAAATTGTTACGGAGGCATGGTACTTCACACCTTAAATGAGTTTTCAAAAAAGTTTGTTTCCGATTTTTGTTGAAAATTGATGACCCTGAAATTTTTTTTTTATATAACGCATAAATTATCAAAGGTAACGCACTCGTGATAATTTTCCTTCAATCTACACTTTATGGAGAATATTCTAGAATTTTTTCAACATTTTTGGATCAATACTTCTACTACAGTCCCTGGCCAAATTATTAGACGCACTGTATTTTTTTTAGTAATTTTATGTTTCTTAAGAGTTTTTATGCAATAATGGTATATTTAAACTACAATATTATTGATTTTTATTTAAAAGAATTGTTGTAGACTACATATTTGTATTTATTTTTTAACATATGGCAACACTGTGTTGACAAAGTGATACATGAACGTAAATAAGTACAAACCTGTATCAGTCGCGATCGGAATCGAGTCAGGTACGGACGTGTTTCTGTGGCTTTATGGACTGTGATTGTTTGTTTAACAGTTTTATACTACTCAGTTATTAGTTTATTTTGTATGCAGTGTTTTAAAAAAGTAATTGGACTATTTTCATTATGGGTAGAAAAGGCGATCTTTCACCACGTAAAAAAGCTGAAGTGAAGGCCCTTGTGATTGCGAAAACATTTACAAACCGAGAAATATCACGAAGATTGGAGGTTTCTGAAGCTAGTATACGACGCATAAAAAAGAAAATTGAGTCAGGAAAGGAATTAAGCCCGAAAAGAAAGAAAAGATGCGGTAGAAAACCAATTTTCACTCCACGGTCAGAGAGATGTTTGAAGAAAATTTGTGTAGAAAACAGATTTGCTACCACAAAGGTAATAAAATCACAACTCCAGGATGCTAGCGTAAATGCTTCTGAGCGCACTGTTCGAAGAAAATTGAAAGAATTAGATTTTAAGGCCTGTCGCCCCGCCAGGAAGCCCAAGCTAACAGCTGCAATGAAAGCAAAGCGCCTGAAGTGGGCCAAACAATGGCAAGACAAAGATGTGGACTTCTGGAGATCGGTAAGATACAGCAATTTAATCAATAATTGATACATTATTATCATTTTCAGTTAAATAAAGCAAATAAACATGGAAGTTTATATATTTTTCCTATTTTTGACAGGTCTGCTTCAGTGACGAAAGCACATTCGAAATTTTGCAGAATAAAGCAATATGCGTCGTCGTCATGGAGAAAAGTTTCATCCTGATTGTGTCGTCCCGACGGTCAAACATCCCACCAAAGTGATGATTTGGTCAGTCATCAGCGGCAAGGGCACTGGACGTCTGTACGTCGTCAAAGGAATAATGAGGCAAGATCAGTACAAAGAAGTATTACAAAATCGGTTGATTCCGCAGCTCAGAGAATGGTTTCCAAATGGGGAACCATTCACTTTCATGCAAGATGGAGCTCCCTGCCACACTGCTCGGTCTGTTAAAGCTTTTTTGGCAGAAAAAAATATCCCTCTGTTGGATTGGCCCTGATATGAACCCCATTGAAAATGTGTGGGAGCTGATGAAAAGAGAAGTGGCTAAAGATGTGATTACCAACAAAACCCAGCTCCTAGAAAAGATTATTCATGTGTGGAATCATCATCCTCAAATGCAGGAGACAGTACAATCTTGCATTGATAGCATGCCGCGCAGAATTAAAGCTTTGATAGCGGCTAAAGGTGGCTCAACTAAATATTGACTTTTACTAACGTTAATTTCACTTTTCTTTAAAACTTAATAAACTTATGCTTTTCTAAATTAATGTTGTTTTATTTATGTCAAATAAATAGGTAATTGATTGGATAATATAAAAATAAAAAACAAATCAATTTAAAATAATAAAACGGTACAATATCACTCGGTAATTAATATTTTACATGAAATCTTGCAGTGCGTCTAATAATTTGGCCAGGGACTGTAGATAAGGAGGGTGGACAGCGATTTTTTAAAAATACTTTAAAGAAAACTTTGCGCGAGTATTACATCATATATATTTTTGTACTTGTGTTTTCACAAGATTTCATTTAACATCCCACTCGTTGACCTTCCGATTTCACCTCTCAAAACTAACCCCTCAAGTCAAAATCTAACTTTCAAAACTACACGGCTCTGATTGGGCCATCAATTCCTATATTTGTGCTAACACAAATATAGGAATTTGTGTTAGCACAAATTCCTATCTCTGAAATTAGTTTCAGAGATAATCGGGTGTGACAGACAGGCAGGCGGACAGACAGACGGACATCGAAGTAATCCCATAAGTGTTCTGTACGGAACACTAATTAATCTGTTTCTGACCTTCGGTCTTTTTAAACATATTACGAAGAAAGAAAACGATTAAGTACCGACGGCAAATTTTTCTACAATTAAATACTTTTGCTCAAAAGTTGTTACCAATTGTGATAGTCAATTTTAACTTTACAAAATAAATCTGATATGCATAGAGCAGTATTTCGTCAATGGTCGAATTTGAGCATTGGATAGCATTTTCTGTTAAAGCAAAAATTTTAGTATCATCTTTCCCTTTAAATAAAATATTTGTTATAAAATAGTAAAACACATCTTATGATATTTTTAATGAAGGAGCTTGTGTGCCTTACAGCACACCTTAAAAATGACTGAACCAACTGATTTATCTGAAATTTGGACGTATTCTTCTTTAACAACCCTCATAGTGCCAGTTTTTTACGTTAATGTGAGAGAAACACAGTCAATTTATTAATGTATGCGACAGTCCAGGTGGCGGTAAATGCATTGAAAGGTCCCGTCCTCCAGTTTAAAATACGATGTGACTAAAAGTGAAATAGCTGAAAACTTCATGACGTAAATATAGATGGGTGATCTTGAGGAAAATACATATGACGTTAATATTTTTTCTGAAATGTGCTTATCCATAATTATACATAAAGGGTGTCCCAAAAGTCACGCAAGATTTGAATTTCGCGTCATTCGTATGGTAAAGTGTTGCCAACAAAACAAAAAACACAGCGTGACAGCTCACAGTTCAGGGTTATTAAAAATGGAGCGCTACACGAAAGAACAAGTGTTTTCATTGTTGAGCAATATTTTAAAAATAATGAAAGTTTGGTAGCAACAGTTCGGAATTTTCGTACAAAATATGGCCAGAATAGTGATTTAAGCTCATCAACTGTGAAGAGATTAATTGAAAAATTCTGGGAGACTGGATCAATTCGTGATCTTAAACGCTCTGACCGTCCTTCAACAAGTCGTTCGACACAAAACATTGAAGCAGTTCGTGAGAGTGTTGCTGAGACTCCAGGAACATCAATTCGGCACTGTGGTCAGGAATTGGACATTTCGAGAAGCTCTCTACAGCGTATTCTCACGAAAGATTTGCATCTTCAGGCTTACAAAGTTCAATTGACTCAAGAACTGAAGCCTACTGACCACGCACAATGAAGAGAGTCGTTGAATGGATTATGGAACAAGTGGATACTGATTTTTCGAAGAAAATCATCTTCAGCGATGAGGCTTATTTCCATGTTGATGGCTTCGTTAATCGACAAAATTGTCGCATTTGGGGTTCAGACAATCCACATGTGACTGTTGCGAAACAAATGCATCCACAACGTGTCACTGTTTGGTGCGGATTTTGGGCTGGAGGCATCATCGGACCATTCTTCTTCGAAAATGCGCTTGGCCAGGCAATAACAGTTAATGGTGATCGTTATCGCGATATGATAATTCAGTTTTTTGTGCCTAAATTGCAAGATATGGATGTGAACGACATGTGGTTTCAACATAAGTCATTTTCTGGTCGTGTAATATCCCGTTTTGGTGATCAGAATTGGCGGCCCAGATCATGCGAGTTAACGCCGTTGGACTTTTTCCTTTGGGACTTTTTAAAGTCTAAGGTTTATGCTAACAAGCCCACGACCACCCACGACTTGAAGGAGAAAATTAAGCGCTGTATCAACGAAATTCAGCCACATTTATGCTAAACGGTCACGGAAAATTTCGACAAAAGAGTGCATATGTGCCAGCAAAGCCGTGGAGGCCATTTACCCGATATGTTATTCCATACATAACCCTATACTGTATACTTTATGAATCAATAAAAAAATTACAATTTTTAATTAAAAACCTGTGTTTTCTATCAAAATTACTTTTTGCGTGAATTTTGGGACACCTTTATATATATATATATATATATATATATATATATATATATATATATATATTATATATATATATATATATATATATATATATATATATATATATATATATATATATATATATATATATACAAAGTAGATTATTTATCGTCTGTGGAGAATATAAAAATAGAAAGGGTATATATCGGTTTTAAATGGACGAAAATCGTGCTTTTTGCTCATGTATTAAAAGTAAGGTCTTCTAAAGCAATGGACTAGCCGTTCGTGCCATATGTGCATCACTAAACTAGGACATACAAGTTCTGCTCCATATCAGACCTCGCCAGCTAATTTAAGTGAAAAAGCAAATCGCAAACACCCGTGATCAGTAGGAGAGATTTAAAAGCGATACACTTAAAAGTGTATGTAGCCAACAAACCTCAGCGCCATCCGGTGTGAAACAGCCAAAACTTTTAATGGAATTGCAAAACACATGGGTAAACTAAGACTTAGTACTTCTATTATTATAATCGAATAGGGCAGAGGTGTCAAACTCAATTTTGCAGAGGGCCATATATTAAATTTAGAATGTGTAGGCGGGCCAGATTCAAATAAAAAAAATGTACTGAATTATTATAACATTTTATTTATTTAATTATATAGTATATAATATACGGTTGTTAAAAATTATGATTCTTCATTGCGGGCCTTATTGATACGTCCCGGGGGCCGGAAGCGACCCGCGGGCCGTATCTTTGACATCCCTGGAATAGGGGAATTAAATGAATAGCAGTAACTGTAAAAATAGAGTACTAATAGTAATATTAGCGGTAATTTTAAAAAAACAAAGATCATTATAAACGGGAACAGTGCTCATTGCCGGCAGTATTACATCGGATGATGCTGAGGTTTGCAGCAGCGTTCCCCTCTATAATAATCTTTATTTTTTAGAGTTACCGCCAAATATCTTATAGTGGTATTAGTATACTATTTTTACAGTTACTGCTAGTAATTTCATTTTGGTATTAATATCTTATCTGCTTATAAAAACAAACGTACTAAAGCTTATTTTACCTAGATGTTTTGCTTTTTTAAATTACACGTTTTAGCTGGTTTACACCAGATGGCGCTTAGGTTTGTTGGCTACAGGCACTTTTGGGTATTTTTTAAACTGGTAATGGGTATTTGCCACAGGACAATGAGGAAATCAGAGACAAAAGTACCGAACTCAACATCATCCCTGATGAATAATTCGGCTTTCAATCGAATCATGGCACTATTCATCATATCGCGAAATTAGCCCAATTCATTTCAAGCAATTTCAACCGTAGTTTCTGGGTTGGAGCTGTATTCCTTGACATTTCTAAATGTTTCGACAAAGTCTGGCACGAAGGCTTAGTCCTTAAGCTTATACGTTTCGGTTATCCTCATCATTTAATCCCTCCCGTCAATCATTCCTCTCTGACAGGGCTTTCCAAGTCCGTGTTGACCAATACTATCTGAGGTTAAGAGAATAAGGGCTGGAGTCCCACAAGGCTCCGCCCTATTTCCACATCTTTTCAACATCTATTCATCTGACATCCCCAGAGATCGATTAACTAACCTCCAACTGTACGCGGATAACATGGCCATTACCAGCTCTGCCAGGAGTTTTGACCGCATTACAGGCCGACTTCAACGTCACCGAAGGCGTCTTTTTGATTGGTTTGACCGATGGAGGATTAAGGTCAAACTAGCCAAGACCCAGGCGATAATCTTTGGAAAACCCACCCGTATAGCCCCTCCTCAGCTCTTTCTGAATGAAACTAGGCTCAGATGGGCCAACAACATCAAATGCCTGGGCCTTCTATACGACAAACGACTCGTGTGGAAGGACCAAGTGCCAATGGTCGTGCGTAGGGCGAACCAGCTTCTAGGGAAGCTGTACCTGTTCCTGAATCGTCGTAGTAAATTGTCAACTAATAACAAGTTGCTAATTTACAAATCGATAGTCAGGGCCGGACTTACGTACGACTGCCAAGCCTGGTGCCAGATGTCTTAAACCCATCGGGCCAAGGTCCAGACGGTACAAAATAAAGCCCTCCGCATCATAGCAGGGACTTCCTGGTTCGTCAGCAACAACTAGTTACACAGGGAGTTTGAAATGCCTACAATAAAAGAATTTACACGTAACGCCCAGCTTTGTTTCCTTGAGAAAGCAGCAGCCCATTTTAACCCCAAGAGAGCTAACACTTTCAGAGTCAACGTAAACATTGGCGACCGATACTTACGACCCACAGACATTCTACAACTAGACTAACATTAGACTCAACCTTGGACTACCCTTGACTTAGCATTTAAAGATAAGGCCGTAATTTAGTTGAGCAACTCCTTCAGTAAAAAGTGTAAACACCATACACATCTAACACAATTGTAACTCAACACTCTCCGGAACTTGGGGATTTAGGTTAAGTTAGCTTTAAGTTAGGATAAGGTAGGTTAGTTCTAATCATTAGAAAATTAATCTTAGAGTTAAAATACATCAAACATCTAGACATTAAAAATCTCAGAAATGTAAAAGGAGTAAAGGATTTTTTCCAGTTTACAAGGAGTTCTTGTGGGTATGCCAACCCTTCAGGTTGGAGAACCCCACATACTTGGCTGCTTGACTGCTGCAGAATCCATAAAGCGGATTTCTCCCTCTAAAAAAAGTATTTGCGATACGACATGCATGTCGTAGTTTGATGATTTACACATGGCATGCCCAGATAGTCCATAGCTCAGCTCACGCAAGTATTTTTGATGCAAGAAGAGCAAAGAGCACAGTTTTCCTCAGCTAAAGTCGATATAAGATCTGTCTTTTCTTTATATATATATATATATATATATATATATATATATATATATATATATATATATATAGTAGAGTATAGTAGACTTTTTAACCTATCCTACAGAAAGGGAATATTTCCGTCCTGCTGGAAATGTGCCACAGTTCAACCGATACCTAAAAAAGGTAAGAAGACCTTGCCAAATAACTACCGACCAGTTGCACTGCTTTTAATAATATCGAAAGTCATGGAAAAGGTTATCAATGAGCATCTTCTAAAATATCTTGAACGATTCAATATTATTAGCGATCACCAATATGGTTTTCGTAAACATAGATCAACAGGAGGTCTTCTGACTTATGTAACACATGTTTGGAACAACGCAATTGAACACTTTGGAGAATCTCGAGCGGTTGCTCTTGACATATCCATGGCATTCGACCGTGTTTGGCACGATGGACTGTTGGCTAAGTTACGCTCTTATGGTATATCTGAAAGGTTCTGTTTGTGGCTCTCATGTTTCCTCAGAGAGCGTTTTTTTACGAGTGGCGGTCGACGGATTTCTTTCTAACACCCTCACTATCAACGCCGGTGTGCCCCAGGGCTCCATACTGTCTCCTACTCTCTTTCTCATTTACATTAACGATCTGCTGGAGAAGACCGGGAATCCAATCTATAGCTTTGCAGATGACAGTACGCTTGTCTCTTCATTCACCTTGAACGCTCGGACATCGGCTGCTCAGGCGAATATCCGCAGACAGCAGGAGGTCGTTCAACTTAACAAAGACCTGGAAGAAATTCTATCTTGAGGTGACAGTAACCAAGTGGAATTTAACGCTACAAAAACCCAAGCGGCAGTTTTTTCTAAAAAAGTTAACGTTGCTGAACCCGACATAGTTATGTCGGGGCACTCCATTCCCCTAGCATCGTCGCTCAAATTGTTGGGCGTTAGTTTGGGAGCAAATATGTCTTGGCATGAACATGTTGCAGGCATAGCAAGGAGAGCTTCTCAAAAGTTGGAATATTATTTAGAACCAGAAAGCTTTACACCCCACAGCAACTGTTAATTCTTTACAAAGCCCAAATTCGACCAACTATGGAATACTGCTCCCACGTTTGGGGCTCCGCTCCCAAACATACACTGCATTTGTTGGATTCTGTTCAGAGAAGAGCGGTCCGTCTGATTGGGGACCCAGAATTGACCGGCGGCCTTGATTCGCTGGAACATCGAAGAACGGTTGGCGACTTGAGTCTGTTCTACAAGTATTTTCATGGAAAGTGTTCGAAGGATGTAGCCCGCTTAATTCCTCCCAAAGCGGTGCATGTTAGAAATACACGTCGTGCTAGTGCTTCGCATCCGTATGAGGTTCAGCTTGTTACTCCGCGTACAACGCTTTTCAAGCAATCTTTTATATGGAGAACGTCATCCCTTTGGAATAATTTGCCCAGCGCTGTGTTTCCCACCGAGTACAATTTACAGCGATTCAAGAACAACGTGAATCGCTTTTTCCGCACTCGTGCCGCTCCTGGAGCGCTTTAGGGACTTCCCTGCAGCACGTGTGCTAGACCCATAAAATATATATATATATATATTATATATAAATATATATATGTATATATATATATATATATATATATATATATATATATATATATATGTATATGTATATATATATATATATATATATATATATATATATATATATATATATATATATATATATATATATACGTCTTTTGTCTCAGGTTTGTCACTATAATATCCCTCTTGGAGAGGAGTCCGATTTTACTACAAGGTAGTCATCAGCAAGAAACATATGACCTACTCTATACCAAGTATTTTCGAAGCGTAGTTTTCAAATGGTTGCAATAACTAAACCAACGTTTAACCTAAAATAACAGAAAATATTATTCCAGTCGTTCTAACTTAAGCTCTATAACTTGAGAACGTCCAACAAAGTATTGATTAATATGCGAGGGATAACAGTGTGAAATTAATTAAAGGAGTTTGCAACCTTCATTAATAACCAGAAAGGAGTTACTCTTGTTCAACATCCGAGCTGCCACAGTCGGCTTACAAGCGTCGCATGTATCAATCTAACCACGTTCAAGTTGGAAACTTCCAGAGTTCGTGCTGACTCGAAACTGAATGCTTTATATTGCAAACTGTAGCAAAATTTGAATTTTGGATTGATTATATGGCAAAATAGTTCGAAATTGAAATAAGTTACAGGGTTGTTTTAATACCAATATAATATCTTCGGAAAGTTACTATATTTTTATAGTATATTCAAACATTTTTAAGAACCTCGTTACGCTTTCTAGGGATTGTGGGCCAGGCCTGTTTCCACTATAAATGTTGAATTCTCTGAAGGATTTAGCGTACACAATAGAATCAGAGTTTCCAACATACATGTTACATGTGAAAAACTGTGTGTGATTGTCCCAATTTCTAGGGATTCTAGGCTAGACGTATTTACACCGCAAGCATTTACCTCTCTGTACGATAGAGTGCATGAACGAATAAAATTTAGATTTTAAACATACATGTTACATGAGAAGTCCTGTTAAAAGTCGAGTGCCATTTACAAATTATTTTTCTAATGGTAACCGTAAACAATATACTGTGAAATTAAAAATACTAAAAAAATGATTTAACCATTTTCCTTGCAATTCTGCAATACTAAAATAAGTAGCGAATTTGTCTTTTTTAAGTGAAGGGAATTTCGATAATACAATTAAAACTATACAACATATCGACATCCACCCCTTTCACTCCCTATCTCTAAGACGAACCGCTTAAAAACTCTAGGTTTCATTTCTATTTCAAGTAATATAATAATATTTTGTTTAAGAATTATGGTGCCAACAAATCGACAGACCGATTTGCCGATAGTTAGACATACCGAGAAAAAATGGGAAAATATGTTTTTCGTAATGTAAGAACCCTAAAATTAAAGAAACGCAAAAATCCTAGAGGTTATTTTTTTCACGAATACAACACTTCCCTTTATAAAAGGAAGTAAAAACAATAATTTACCTATTGTGCCAGAGGTAAGTAAGTTTAGGCCAAGTCAAAGGTTTGTATTTCTAAAAGTTGTTCTATATTCAATTTAACAATTTTTTATGTTACTCTGTAAGCAGATCTCCATACCTTCTACATACCATTTCTGTTAAAATCGAAAATATTCGAATTCGCAACCACCCTTCTAACCTTCTACATTTCTTTCAACTCGTGTATCCTTTACCATAATCATTAGCTAAAATTTTATAAAATATTCCAACCAAAAACTAAAAAAAATTCTCATTATAATATTCAAATTATAGAATATTTAATGATCCTCACTCTTTTCACTCTTTTCCTATGTTAACATTAAAAATAACGAAAAAATTGAACGAATCCTTTACTCAAAGAACCCTGAGAAAGACCCATCAAGCAATAAATACGAAATCACCCTTCTAATTCCTTTATCGACCACTTATACGTATCATAATTATTTAGGGTAAATAAATAATTATACTAAAATTTGTTCTTTATCGCAGCCAAAAACCTGGAAAATTTGTCATAATACAACAATACTGTATTTGACTACTCCACCTCTTTCACACCCTTCCCCCATTAAAATTTAAAGTAATAAAAAATAACTTAATTTTCAGATTCCTTGAGTCCAAGAACCCTGAAAAAGATATATAATACCATATATAAGAGGCAAATCTTTTCACCCCTTACCTTTAACTTTTTATATATTTTACTATAAATAATATGCTTGAAATTTGTTCAAAAAACTGTAAAACTTCAATACGATGTTTTAATTATACAATATTAAACAGCTCCTGCTCATTACAGCACCTTCCTGAGTTAAAATTGAAAGCAATGAAAAAACAACCTGACCTTTGAATTTCTCTACTTCAAAAACCATAAAAAGGACACATAACATGATATATACGTATCAACCCCTGTAATCTCCTCCCACAGGCTTTTCATTCCTTATATTTTTTACTATAAATATTAAAGTATAAAATTTGTTTATTATTTCAACAAAAAAATAGGAAAAGTTCCCTTATTACTGTTAAAATATATGAATTGATCCATCCCCACCCCTTTCACCTCCTTGGCCTCAAGCGATATTGTTCCAAAACTATAAGCATTATTCCCTTATTAGGTAATATCTATGCACTAAGTTTGAAACTGATATCTCATTTTGTTCGAGAGTTGTCGTGCCAAAGACTGACAGATAGACGGAAACGAGGGACTATGTTTTTTATGATCTAGAAACCTTAAAACGTAAAGAAGAGCAAAAATCTCGACGTGTAATTTTTTCACAAATACAGTACTTTCCTGTAGCAATGAAAGTAAAAAGATTTGAAAATATCCCAAAGTCAAAAATCGAAAATAACCAGCACATATTATTTGGACAGTCCGTGCGATTACGACTAGCACAGCTTCGTCATATTCGTTAAAGTTCAGGCCCTTCATATTTTATATAAGACTCCTTGGAGTCAGACCTGATGTTGATGGAATTTTACAAATCGTCTCCGTGCTGTTCATTTCCAATTACCTTCCGGTTTCTTCTTGCATTATTTCCGCATAGCTTCTAGTTGCTATTTTCAAGAATTGACGTCTTTTACACTTATAAGTTTTTTTACTAACTATTGTGTCTTCTCATATACTTTGACGCAGGAAATGTTTGCTAACATCCCGTCACATGCTGCACTCTTTCCTATCTTTAATAAACACATTTACATTGAGTATTTTATACAGAGGGGTCCCTAACGATGTATTTCAGATAGACTTTCGTCAGCAGTTGGACACAACCCTGTCTATCTTTTCTTAAGTGACTTTATTTGGATGTTGTTTGTTAACCAGGCTTGTAGCTTCTGTTGGTCATTTTCTTCACATATTGTCCGGTAATTAGCCGTAAGAATAATGAATCATTACTTCATATATTGTCCAGTGTACTGCGGAAGATACACATGTACGAAAATAGGTTTTGCTGTTTTAGTTGCTTGCTTTTAGCCTGCTCCTTTGATATCAAAAAAGGGTTATTTTTTCAAATGATGTTGCAACGGTGGTGTTTCTGTGTTTTATCGATTGTCGATGTTAGTATTACTCAAATTCTCATTTCTCAATTAATAGCTGAGTGTGAGGTATGAATATATATTGAGTGTCTTGAATACATTTTTGTTATTTAACTTAGTTCACAATACAAGCCTTAATCTTATGGATTCGCCTGTTGATCCAACCTTCATTTTTCTATCGATAGTTCCTAACGCTTGTAATGTTATCGTTAATAATGCATTGTTATCATTATCTATTTATGATTTATTATAACGAAAAAGAAAAGTCTTACCAAGTAAATTTTATGACGACACATATAAGATGTTACGCGATGTAGCTAAATAATGCCACGGCTCACGTCCGTGCGGTTCGTGATCATAGACTAAACACCTCAGCTTGAGTCATCTGAGAAAACAAGAATGACCCCTCTCTGCATCTTCATTGTAAGCCAAGATAGAGATAGCTAGTATCCTCTTCAGCTGTTGTAAGAATGTCTTCTTTTGCTCCTGAAACTCCGGTGACTACGACCATCATTATCACTGAATGTCATTGGAACAGAGAGTGTAGTTCGGATCGTAAACCAATTGCATCAATACCCTACAAAAGTCTAAGACGGAAATATAGGACAGCGTGAATTGCGCGGGACAACATAGAAAAATTCAGAACTGATTCTAATTTTCTGCGGCGTGGTCTATACCTGACGTCCGCCAGGTTCGTAAATCGACTACGATGGGAAGCAAGTAGAAATCTGTCGATCTCTTATTGAAGACTTGTGGCTTGCCGAATATGGTAAATTAAATATTATATATTATTATTATACAGTCGATGTTTCTGAAGAATATTCCAAATCTTTTTCTGTGTGCCGTTTATAAAATTGTTGTTGTTTTTAGTGTTCCGTACGGAACACTTATAAGATCACTTCAGTGTCTATTTGTCTGTCTGCCCGTCTGCCCGTCCATCCGTCTGTCACATCCGATTTTCTCCGAAAGTGTTTAATATAGAAAGTTAAAATTTGGCACAAATATAGGAACTGATGGCCCCATCAGAACCGTATAGTTTTGAAAGTAAAATTTTGACTTAAGGGGTTAATTTTGGGGATGAAATCGGAAGTTATAAAAAAAATTACCAGGCCATCGAGAGGGGTGTCAAATGAAAGCTGGTAAAAACACGAGTTGAAAAATATATATGACTAGCAGGGCCGCGGCTCCGCTCGCGTAGCCTTGATTCACTACTATCGTCACTGCTTATTCCTTATGTTACCCAAAGTAATAAAGTATCTCCCATTATTTCCGTTTATCTCCCAATATTTCTCCTTATCTCCCATTTCTCTACATAATTTCCATTATTTAGGCTTATCTCTGCTCATCTCCCATTATTTCTCCTTATCTCCCATTATTTTTCCTTATCTCCCATTATCTTACCTTATTTCCCATTATCTAAGCTTATCTCGACTTACCTCGCAATATTTCTCCTTATCTCCCATTATTTCTCCTTATCTCCCATTATCTCACCATAACTCCCATTTTGTAGACTTATCTCCGCTTATCTCCCATTACTTCTCCTTATCTCCCATTATCTCACCTTATCTCCCCTAGGCTTATATCGAATTATATAGAACATATGTATAAATTTATAAAAACACGTAAAACGGATAAGTGGTTCTCGAGTGATAAGCGCACTAACGGACAGACAGATAGACAGAGAGACGTTGCATTTTATATATATTATATTCTTTGCTACGTGATATTGTTCCATATTTAATGCTTTAGGCAGTATATTGCAAGAGAACGCGCTAGCGGCAAACTTTGTCCGACTTGATTCAGTATTATCGTCACTGCTAATTCCTTATGTCACCTAACGTAATAAAATATATCCTATAACCTGGCCAGAGAACATACGTATGTTTAAAAAACGTAAATCGGATAAGTGGTTCTCCAGTGGTAAGCGCACAAACGGACAGACAGAGAGACGTTGCATTTTTACATATATTATAGATATCCTTTGCTACATGATATTGTTCCATATTTAGTGGTTTAGGCAGTGTATTGCAAGAGAACGCGCTAGCGGTAAACTTTTTTCCGATTTGATTCACTATTATCGTCACTGCTTATTCCTCATGTTACCTAACGTAATAAAATATAGTCTATAACCTGGCCAGAGAACATATATTTTTATAAAAACACGTAAATCGGATAAGTGGTTCTCCAGTGATAAGTACACTAACGGACGGTCAGACAGACAGACGGACAGAGAGACGTTGCATTTTATAAATATTATAGATATAGATTA
Source organism: Pachyrhynchus sulphureomaculatus (assembly GCA_019049505.1). NCBI lineage: Eukaryota > Metazoa > Arthropoda > Insecta > Coleoptera > Curculionidae > Pachyrhynchus > Pachyrhynchus sulphureomaculatus. The sequence continues at coordinate 83,975,146 of CM032446.1, read as the reverse complement.
TTATTAATATTATATAACCTGCTCAAAGAATATATGTATGAATTTAAAAAAAGACACGTAAATCGGATAAGTGGTTCTCGCGTGATAAACGCACTAATGGACAGACAGAGAGATATTGCATTTTATATATATTATAGATTATAGATATTCTCTGCTACATAATATTGTTCCATATTTAATGGTTTAGACTGGGTATTGCAAGAGAACGCGCTAGCGGCAAACTTTTTTCCGACTTCATTCACTATTATCGTCACTGCTCATTCCTTATGCTACCTATCGTAATAAACTATAGCCTATAACCTGGCCGGAGAACGCATGTATGTTTTTTAAAAAAAGTGCCAAAATCGGATAAGTGGTTCTCCAGTGATAAATGCACTAACGGACAGCCAGACAGAGATACGTTGCATTTTATATATATTATAGATGTAATAAAATATATATCTATAACCTGGTCAGAGAATATATGTATGAATTTAAAAAATCACGTAAATCGGATAAGTGGTTCTCGAGGGATAAGTGCACTAACAGACAGACAGACAGACAGAGAGACGTTGCATTTTATATACAGTCCCTGGCCAAATTATTAAACGCACTGCAAGATTTCATGTAAATTATTAATTACCGAGTGATATTGTACCGTTTTATTATTTTAAATTGATTTGTTTTTTATTTTTATATTATCCAATCAATTACCTATTTATTTGACATAAATAAAACAGCATTAATTTAGAAAAGCATAAGTTTATTAAGTTTTAAAGAAAAGTGAAATTAATGTTAGTAAAAGTCAATATTTAGTTGAGCCACCTTTAGCCGCTATCAAAGCTTTAATTCTGCGCGGCATGCTATCAATGCAAGATTGTACTGTCTCCTGCATTTGAGGATGATGATTCCACACATGAATAATCTTTTCTAGGAGCTGGGTTTTGTTGATAATCACATCTTTAGCCACTTCTCTTTTCATCAGCTCTCACACATTTTCAATGGGGTACATATCAGGGCTATTACCCGGCCAATCCAACAGAGGGATATTTTTTTCTGCCAAAAAAGTTTTAACAGACCGAGCAGTGTGGCAGGGAGCTCCATCTTGCATGAAAGTGAATGGTTCCCCATTTGGAAACCATTCTCTGAGCTGCGGAATCAACCGATTTTGTAATACTTCTTTGTACTGATCTTGCCTCATTATTCCTTTGACGACGTACAGACGTTCAGTGCCCTTGCCGCTGATGACTGACCAAATCATCACTTTGGTGGGATGTTTAACCGTCGGGGCGACACAATCAGGATGAAACTTTTCTCCATGACGACGACGCACATACTGAGCTTTATTCTGCAAAATTTCGAATGTGCTTTCGTCACTGAAGCAGACCTGTCAAAAATAGGAAAAATATATAAACTTCCATGTTTATTTGCTTTATTTAACTGAAAAAAATAATAATGTATCAATTATTGATTAAATTGCTGTATCTTACCGATCTCCAGAAGTCCACATCTTTGTCTTGCCATTGTTTGGCCCACTTCAGGCGCTTTGCTTTCATTGCAGCTGTTAACTTGGGCTTCCTGGCGGGGCGACAGGCCTTAAAATCTAATTCTTCCAATTTTCTTCAAACAGTGCGCTCAGAAGCATTTACGCTAGCATCCTGGAGTTGTGATTTTATTACCTTTGTGGTAGCAAATCTGTTTTCTACACAAATTTTCTTCAAACATCTCTCTGACCGTGGAGAGAAAATTGATTTTCTACCGCATCTTTTCTTTCTTTTCGGGCTTAATTCCTTCCCTGACTCAATTTTCTTTTTTATGCGTCGTACACTAGCTTCAGAAACCTCCAATCTTCGTGATATTTCTCGGTTTGTAAATGTTTTCGCAATCACAAGGGCCTTCACTTCAGCTTTTTTACGTGGTGAAAGATCGCCTTTTCTACCCATAATGAAAATAGTCCAATTACTTTTTTAAAACACTGCATACAAAATAAACTAATAACTGAGTAGTATAAAACTGTTAAACAAACAATCACAGTCCATAAAGCCACAGAAACACGTCCGTACCTGACTCGATTCCGATCGCGACTGATACAGGTTTGTACTTGTTTACGTTCATGTATCACTTTGTCAACACAGTGTTGCCATATGTTAAAAATAAATACAAATATGTAGTCTACAACAATTCTTTTAAATAAAAATCAATAATATTGTAGTTTAAATATACCATTATTGCATAAAAAACTCTTAAAAAACATAAAATTACTAAAAAAAATACAGTGCGTCTAATAATTTGGCCAGGGACTGTATATTATAGATATAGTTTATTATTATTATTATATAAACCTGGCCAAAGAATATATGTATGAATTTAAAAAAAGACAGGTAAATCGGATAAGTGGTTCTCGCGTAATAATCGCACTAATGGACAGACGGACAGAGAGAGAGACATTGCATTTTATATATATTATAGATTAATATATATTCTCTGCTACATAATATTGTTCCATATTTAATGGTTTAGGCTGTGTATTGCTTCATTCACTATTTTACGTCACTGCTCATTCCTTATGCCACCTATCGTAATAAAATATAGCCTATAACCTGGCCAGAGAACATATGTATGTTTTTTTTTTAAAAAAAGTACGTAAATCGGATAAGTGGTTCTCCAGTGATAAGCGCACTAACCGACAGACAGACAGACAGACAGACAGAGAGACGTTGCATTATATATATTATAGATGTAATACTGGCGCACACTTTTCTTTGTATTATTTTTTAAAAATTATTGAAAATCGCTGTCCCCTCCCTTTTATCTCGAAAAGTACTGATCAAAAAATTTTGAAAAAATCCTGGAATATTCTCCATCAGGTGTAAACTAAAGGAACATTATCACTTTTGATAATTTATCTGGTATATAAAAAAAAAACAAAAATTTCAAGGTCATAAGTTTTCAACAAAGATCGGAAACAAACTTTGTTGAAAACTCATTAGGGATCACTAATTGCCCAATTCTGACTTGTACTTGGCCGGTTTTATTTTTTTGCTACAATAAATGTTTTAGGTCTATGCGGTTCTAAATGTGATGAATGATAATAATTGTTAATAGGTCATTTTAGTATTCCCATTCTTTTATTTTTAATCATTAAAGTAAGACATCATTATAATATTGCTAAAGTTGGAGTAATAAGTTTGTATTTCAAGAACCTTGAAAAGGACATACAACACAATATATGGGAAAAAAGTTTTCCACCTCTTTAATATTTTATGTTTGATTATAAAGAATTATGCTCAGAATTAATTCATTATATGACCAAACCATTTTCATGGTTTGTTGCTATTGAATCTGCATAAAATTTATTTACCCGCAATCCTTTCACTACTTTTTCTTAAAGCGATATCATTAACCACTAAATGTTCGTATTTCAAGTATTATAAGTGTACCAAATCTGATATCGAAATGTCATTTCCTTTAAGAGTTATCGCCCCAACAGAGAGACAGACCGACAAACAGAGCTGCGGAAATTTAAATCTTTAATTTTTGTCTTTGAAACGTCAAGAAATACAACAGTATTGTATGGTATTTGTTTTACGAATACAATACTTTCCATAGCCAGGGAAGTAAAAGAATGATTCTATATTAAGACCAAAAAGTATTGATATATTTAACCTGAGAACATTTGTTCTACCATACATGGTAATATTTCAAAAAATCTTAATTTATTAATTCCTCTCACAAACGAACTAATTGCAATTTATGGGATATTATAAGAAATTAATATACGTATAATGGAAGGAAATAAATCATCAACTCGGTATTTAGGAATTACAATATCAAAGGCTCTCTATCTAGGAATCCTCTCTATGTAAGGGCAAACGATAAGGCCCAAAGCAAATATATTCAGATAGAGCCGTTTCCTCATTTAGGAATTTGAATATATATTCAAGGCACAATTTTGATCCCCACTATATGCGAATCCTTATTTCGAATATCGGTTCTATAATTTTCATATTTCATACTTAAAGTTAAGGACATAATTCCACGAATTTATCATCTTAATAATTTTGCCGTTCTTTAGTAGGTGTTTCAGATATTTCTGTATGAACATATTACTCCACTAGGTACGTTATAAAACATTTCGTTTAAACAAAGTTCTCAACTTTTGAAACTAGAGCACTCACATAGTTGCAGTTATTTTATCTTTCTTTCGTAGAGGATTAGACTGTCAAGCCGGTTTTCTACTTGTGTTCCCACAACTTTAGGGTATTTTACAGAACTTCCATGGGTACTTGTAAGACTTTTGACCATTATATAGGCATTAGTACATTTCGTCAGAAATTTGCTACAGATATCGGGTAATCGGTTCTAGAGTTTATCGAAAAACATGTACATACCTGTTTACTTCAATTGACAGTCACCTCTCATTGTGCTTAATTTTCAGACTATTTATATGATGAGACTTTTTACCTGGCAGATGAAATTTCTTACTAGAATTGACTACTCTAAACTTCGTCACCAAGATCAGTATTTTAAAATAACTCCCGTGCAAAATTTAACACTGTTGATTGTAATTAAATGTTTTAATTACATAAAATACAGAGTTAAAAGCCCTGAATTAAAAAAAAACAATATTACAGTCATGCATGGCTGTTATCTACTTACAGTCAATTTATAGGATGAAACGAATCTAAATTAGGGTAGAAATTGCTTTTCTTCTAATTTCTTCAATTGCTTTTGAAATTTTAGTTACAACACTACAGTTGTGTTGGCAAATTTAGTCGCATTACCAATATTTGATATTTTTATTCTCGCTTTAATCTTACTCATTAAGGAAGCTGAGTTGATATCTATAAATTTTTGTTCTTTAATCCTAGGCTAATAAAAAGGGTTCTGGTTCTATTTTAGTCTCCATAATTATACAGGTTTGACCTAAAGTTGTATGTATGAAGTGGAAAATTTAAGGCATGATCTGAACAATTTTGAACTCTAGAGGAGAGTAAAAAAAAAAGAAAACCTTGATGACATTATGATATCTTTAAAAAAATTGCTTTAGCAAAATAAAAATTAACGTCTGAGTCGTCAAACCAGAAATAATCTAAAGGAGAAAACTGAAATATAATCGTTTTTCAACCACCACCTAAAAATATACAATAAGAACATAAAATAAGAACCCTAAAATTAAAAATAGACATATAATTTCACTTTTATTCTTTGGTAAAATATAATTTTGTTAATCAACAGAATACGTGTGAATGATACGAAAAATGGAAAAGTGGTGAAAAAAAAAAACTAAATACATTTAATGACTTATAAATTGATATAACGGATGTAGATAAGGGTCCTAACCCTGTGTGCCTAATATCCCCGAACAATGAAAGGGGGATCTTTTGAAATACGCGATTCTACAAATAGCGGTATTCTTAATTGTAAACAAGAAAAAGATAGCATTCGTATTTTTAAATTTACCTAAAGTGACCCAAGGCCCTTCATTAGGATGTTACTTATGTGTCATGTCATGAACATTTGATGTTAATCATCAATAGTCAAAATGTCGATGTTGTATCAACTTTTGCGGATATTTTTATAAAGAGCGTTTCTTACTTCGTATTTATATATTACATTAAACTAATTCATTTAAACCCAGTCAAAAATTCCTTTATATAGAGAAACTCATCCCCTTTGAAATGAATTGGCCAGTACTGAGTTTCCCAACGGGGAAAATTTACAGCGAATCTAGGTGTGTGAAACGCTTTTTCCCGCATATGTGTCGCTCCTGTAGAGATTTGGAGATTTCCCTGCAGCACGTATGCATATATATATATATATATATATATATATATATATATATATATATATATATATATAAGTTAGCTGAATTTTTAGGTATAAATATGTAATCAAAATGAAAAAACCGGTTTGATAAATTTTGTTCTGGTGATGAACAACGCTTGCTCAATCAAAGGAAAAATCGATGCGAAATGGTTATTGTATAACACTTGAAATTACAAAGAAGCTTGATGTATTAGTCTAGCTACGTAAAGAACTTTATTTATGGGTTTCTCATGAACTTAAAGAAATTCACTTAACATAATGTATGAGCATCTGCAATTTGCTAACCTGAACTAACTTGAAACGTAACGGAAAAGGTCCATTTCTAAGTTGAAAACTATTGATAACTGGAGACAAAAAGGGGATATTAGGAGCAATGCAATTCAAAAAAGATAGTGGAGCAACCAAGAGGAACCAACATAAATAATATTCAAGGCTGGTAATGATTTCAGTTGTAGATGTAGAGAGAAATTGCCAATTTTGATATTTTATCATGCACATAAACGATTATTTAGATGTATACATTTAAGAACTAAGCAAACTGAACCATACAAAAGCGACTAGAATTTCTAAATCGAGAAAGTATTGTGTTCCATGATAACAATGCAAAGCCTCACACATTTTTAGCTACTTCGGAAAAGTTATTGGAGCTTGGTTCTGATATATTGCCCTTGCACAATCATATTACCATTATTCTTCGTAAAGTTTCTTGAATTGAAAAAATTCCAGTAAAGTTGATGATGTCAAATTGTATTCGGTTCAGTTTGTTGTCAAGAAAAACAGAATTTTAATGAACATATAATTATGTTACTGCCTGAGAGATAACAAAAAGTTATTGATAAAAATGGATATTCATTAATGAATAAAGTCTTTTTGCCATGAAAAAATTCTTCTCGGTTTTCTTTAAAAAATCTACTTACGTAGTTGTCAACCAATTTGAAATTTTAAATGGTTTCCAGGAAAAAAGCACCTACTTTCAGAGGCCAGCCAATTCTAAACGTTTCGAGACCAGTAACATTTCCCCTTTCAGTTTTATTTTTTTCTTGAAAAAACTCCCAACAGTGTGATGTTCGATGATGATGGATTGCCATCCTTTCAAATTACTTTCGACTTGTGAAAGAAAGATAGTAACAAAAAAATACAAAATACGTGGGCGTAAACTGATTTAAACCAATCTGACTTTCATTAATCGAACACGGCAAGGATATCAAAGTGCTGAGATGCTAACGGGACTCAGTATGAATTTAGGCCACATAATTCTATTGCAACGACAGCTGTTGAAAAAGCGAACTTGTTCTCTGATGCTTCACATTCTACTGTCGATTTCCAAGGAAGAACACCACCTACTATTCCCATAGTGCAGTCAAGGATGTCCGTTGTTGTCTTCAGACAGCGTATCATAAAACGTATTTTAATGAAGCTAGATACTAAAAAAGCTTCTGGCGCTGACGGAATACCTGCCATAGTTCTCAAAAATTGTGCGAGGAACTGACACCAGTTTTTTGTAGACTTTTCAACCTATCCTACAGAAAGGGAAGACCTTACCAAATAACTACCGACCAGTCGCACTGTTTTTAATAATATCGAAAGTCATGAAAAAGGCTATCAATCAACATCTTCTAAAATATCTTGAAGACTTCAACATTATTAGCGATCACCAATATGGCTTTCGTAAAGATAGATTAAAAGGAGATCTTTTGACTTATGTAACACATCTTTGGAACAACGCAATTAAACACTTTGGAGAATCTCGAGCGATTGCTCTTGACATATCCAAGGCATTCGACAGTGTTTGGCACGATGGGCTGTTGGCTAAGCTACGTTCTTGTGGTATGTCCGAAAAGTTCTGCTTGTGGCTCTCATGTTTTCTCAGTGAGCGTTCTTTAGGAGTGGCGGTCGACGGATTTCTTTCTAACACCGTCACTATCAACGCCGGTGTGCCCCAAGGCTCCAAACTATCTCCTACTCTCTTTCTCATTTACATTAACGATCTGCTGGAAAAGACCGGAAATCCAATCTACAGCTTCGCAGATGAGAGTACGCTTATCTCTTCGTTCGCTTTGAGCGCTCGGACATCAGCTGCTCAGGCGAGTGTCCGCAGACAGTGGGAAGTTGTTCAACTTAACAGGGACCTAGAAGAAATTCTGTTTTGGGGTGACAGTAACCAAGTGGAATTTAACGCTACAAAAACCCAAAAACGTTGCTGAACCCGACATAGTTATGGCGGGGCACTCCATTCCTCTAACATCGTCACTCAACTTGTTGGGCCTTAATTTGAGAGCAAATATGTCCTGGCATGAGCATGTTGCAGGTATAGCAAGGATATCCATAAAAAAAAAGAAAGGAATTTTAGAATGTTTTTTTGATAACTTTTACATAGAATCAATTTGACGAAGTGACTTAATACAATAACCAAATAAAAACTATACGCCATTGTACAAAACACCCTACATAAGATTAAAAATTTTATTTTTGAATGAACAGTAATATAAGTATTAGTTTAATAAGTAACATATATATATATATATATATATATATATATATATATATATATATATATATATATATATATATATATATATATATATATATATATATATATATATGTATATATATTAGAGCTGCCTTTTAAAGTTTTTACAAACGACCACTAGATGGCGCTTTTGAGATGTGACATTATCATTGTTGTAAAATTTAACATTTGTTATTGTTAAAACAGTGGTAGCTCAGAAATTGGCCGAGTAGTTTTTGTACAGTGATCGTTTAAAAAAAGAGTTTTTTGAACAAATGGAAATTTCACGTGAATGTTTTCGTCAGATGATTTTTTACGATTTTCGCAACCTAACTCGACAATAATGCCTCGAAGCACCTTGTTCAACTTTTGGTAATAAATTACCATTAGAGAAGACTATTTACAATTGGTTTGCAGAATTTCGTCATGGTCGTGCGTGTCTGTTGTTGATCCCAAAAACATGGATGCCATGCGCAACATAATTGAAGAGGATCGGCATGTGACTTACCGTGAGATAGAGGCATCTTTAGGCATATCGAAGATTGCAGTGCATTTGATCTTGGATGAATATTTACCTGTGAAAACGAACTGTTCCATTTGGATTCTGCAGAATTTGACCGAAACTCAAAAACAGGCTCGTGTCAATTGGTGTAAGGAAATGCTCAAAAAATTCAACCGAGGACATATAAAACTCGTATACAACATCGTAACAGGAGACGAAACTTTTGGGTGTTCCAAGATGAACCGAATCCAACAAAAGTGGTTCATTCGCGAAGTACTTCCAAGAAAATGATCGCTCGTTTCTTTGGTTATACTGGACATGTTGCAATCATTGCTTTAGAGCATGGCTGTACGAGCCGTGGTACGCGACTCCTATTTGTACGGCCCGCAAAGGGATAAATCACTTGTTCACGCACTGCATTAATCAACGAGTAATATTGAAGACATGAACACAAAGAGAAATTAATGAAAAACAGTGCCTGTCTGTCCATCTCGAAATTTATATAGGCCCGCAAACGTCTCCGGCCTGAACAGCCCTGCTTTAGAGGATAGAGGAACAGTTAATGCTGAATGGTATACAACAATTTGTTTGACAGAAGTCATGATGAAATCAGGAAAGACAAGCGAAAACGTTGCATCATTCTTCATCATGACAATGGCAGCTTTCACACAGCATGCCAAACAATTGATTATTTGACCGAGAAAAACATTGAATTAATGTCTTATTGCTCGTATTCACCTGATTCGTGTTCTCGAATGTGAAAAAAAAGCATATACAGCGAATTTCATCACCTCAAGAAGCTGTTGAATCCTTCCAAAACCACGTTTTTGAGGTACCAACTTCAGAGTGGAAAAAATGTTTTAAGAATTGGGTCGAACGCATGCAAATATTTTGAGAAACAATAAAAAGATTTGTAAGAATTTTTTTTCTATCATTATTTTTGTCAAAACTTAAAAGGTAGCCCTCGTATAAGTCAAACTTTAGTTATACTTTAAACTAGATCTATTAGTAAATTCACAGTTCGGACTCTATTAAACTGACTTAATTATAAAGAAAATCTGAAATACCATTGTTGTACGTGCCACAAAAAACATTTCTAACATAAAACGAAACATTAAAAGGGCTTTAAAACCGAAACTAACATGATAATTTGGATTTTATCCTTTAGAACAATATCTAAAATAAGTGTTAAAAGCTAAACAAAATCTTATTCAAATCTAATGGTCCGTGTAAAACAAAAACAACATAATTCAGTTGTTAAAGAATAGCAAATAAAGTAAAAAGGAAAAGCGGCCGATAAATAACGACGTGAAAGAGGAGAGGAAGTATAACTACCGGCGTTTGTCCAAGGGAATTCATTTCCTGATTTCATTTGTACAAGAACCCATAACTCCGCGGCACGGGATTAAACTACTTTGTCTTTGTTGCTGCTAACAACATAGTCATAAACTTCCCGTTTTAAGTTTTACAGGGAATTTATTGCCAGTGTAATTGAACAAAGTCCTCTGTGGTAAAGACGCAAAAGGAGCGTCTGTGAATAATTAGGATACATTTATATAAATTGTTTTTGGTAAAATACAATTAACTGGTTTGCCGTTTGATAATAGGTGATACTTGGGAGATAAAAATGTAATATTTTTTAAGGCCTATAGAAGATGTAATTTTATTGTTTCCGGATGCTCTCTCTGAAACTTGAGCATTAAAATTAGAATAAGTTAAATAAGTAGGGTTTTCAAGGTGGCAATATTACCTGTAAGATTTCGCAAAATTAGCGTTAAAATTTGAATCAAAATTTCATCCAAATGGCTACTGTGACTACGTTTAAAAGCATTGATTCTAGAATAGCAATTTCATAGATCGTAGTGTATATTTTATCAATTTTGGTTTGGGTGTTATTCTTTTAATTCGTCTGAAAAATATTTTTTCAGAATCGTCACTTTCATAATAAGTTTTCAATAACTGTAATACGTTATTCTTGAGTATGTTGTTTCATAGTTAAATTTGTGTCATATATATATTATATATATATATATATATATATATATATATATATATATATATATATATATATAATGTGTGTATATATATATATATATATATATATATATATATATATATATATATATATATATATATATATATATATATATATATATATATATATATATATATATATATATGTATATATGTATGTATATATATATATATATATATATATATATATATATATATATATATATATACATATATATATATATATATATATATATATATATATATATATATATATATATATATATATATATATATATATATATTTAGATAGCACGGTCTTAAATTAAGACAAAAAAATAAAATTTAAAAAAATATACAATTATTTTGTAAAGAAAAATAAAACTTATTTACAGATTTTGCAATACCTTGTCTCTTATAGGGTTGGTAAATTAAGAACAGGATAGACCTCACAGATTAATGTCATTGCAGGTTTTATTAAAGATATCCATAGACTGACAGTGGTGTTTTAAATAAGAAATTTGTAGAAGGTGTAAGCAAGAAAAACATTGCGGCAAGTCTGATAGTTCGTGAAGGCACATGATGGATTATTTGTGATAATATCTCAGAAGAATCTATAAGGGATTTACATGCCTTAAATAAAAATTGAACTAATATGTAATTCCTACGATTAAATAAAGACGGTATTTGAAATCTGTGAAGAAGAATGCTCTCTTTCAGACCTTTAGGAGGACCTAGCCCATCTTTTTGAAATGCAAGAAATTTAACAAACTTTCGTTGGATATTTTCCAGTTGAGTAATATATTTATGAAACATGAGATTTCATACAACCCTACCAAATTTCAGTTTAGATCTCACAAATCTTAAATAGAGTGTTTTTAGTGTTTGAATATTTGTAAAATCACCCGAATTTCTTAATATAAACCCGAGCGTTCTCGTTGCATTTCCGCCGATACTATTACTAAGTAATTAAAAAAGAAAGTTTGGGCACAAAAATAACTTCAAGGTTTTTAAAAGTCCTATATCCACTATGTGGTTAATGAGTTCCAATTTATTTGTAAATGTCATAGCGAAGCATTTGTTAACATTCAGAATTAACTTGGTACTACACCAACTATCGAGAACACTAAGATCACTCTGAATAGAATAACAGTGAATCCTATCTGAGACAATTTTTGTAACAAAACAGAATAATTTACTTTATCGAAGGCCTTTAAAAAGTCTGTTTAAACAACATCTATTTGTTTACGATTATCCATGGCCTGCCTAACATGTTGGGTGACAGGTTAGGTTACTCACTATACTGTCATTACGAGAAAAGTTGTGATATTTAGGGTAGATTAAGTGTTTAATTTGATTAAATAAACAATCATGTATCTAAATTTCAAAAACCTTCGCAAATGGAGATAATATAAACACAAGCCTATAATTCCAGATTTCATTCTTTTTTTGAAGACGGGTAATTCTTGCCTCTTTCCATAGTTCCGGAACTGTCTTATTTTTAATAGCTAAGTTAAAAAGAAAGGATAACGGTTTAAACTCAGGGATGTCAAAGATACAGCCCGCGGGCCGCATCCGGCCTCCGGGACGTATCAATAAGGCCCGCGATCGCAATGAAGAATCATAATTTTTAACAACCGTATATTATATACTATATAATTAAATAAATAAAATGTTATAATAATTCAGTACATTTTTTTTATTTGAATCTGGCCCGCCTACACATTCTAAATTTAATATATGGCCCTCTGCAAAATTGAGTTTGACACCTCTGGTTTAAACAATTTAGCGGTACAGTCCTTGACAACGAAGCAGGGCAGTTGATCCAGCCCACAAGTCAATTTGTTTTTCGACCTTCTTAACGCCCTCATAATCATTTCCTCTGGTACGTACTTAAGTATGACAGAAGAACTGTCATTGACAAATTGATGCGGATGGATCAGAGTCATTGAAGTGATGTACAGAGTACCAAAAAAGGGGCAAATACATTTACCATACTTTCAGGATCGGAGTACTGAAAATTATCGTCCATAAATATTGCAGGCAGTGAATTTGTTGCTTTTTTAGAATTAATAAAAGAATAAAAAGTTTTTAGATCATTTGAAATAAAATTTTCAGCCCTAAGTGTGTAATTTTGATAGGCAACATCAATCTTGGCTTTTTATATCTGCTCGGAGTTCCTTGTATTGTTGTCCCAATATTGGTGAGCTGAAATTTTTAAATTTCTTGAAACTTCTATGATTTCGTTTGATGAGCCTGATTATTTCAGATGTAAATCATAGTGGATATGTTCTTTTACGAATAGTAGATTTGGGAATGTACGAATTAAGTACTTCATATACTATGCATATTGACATTATAGGGTATATATCAACCAGGACAACTACATTCAAAATCCTGTCATAAAACAGCGGAAAATCTGCTCTTCTAAAGTTTTACCGAGATTGGAATGTACTCGTATTTGGTGGCAACACAGATTTTTTCTGAAGTGAGTAGATAAGACAATGTTCAAAGAAGGATGGTAGTTGAACTCCTTTACTAGTGGAACACATTTTTTTGAAACGATATAATTGAAATGTGAAACTAAATTGAGAAACTTATTATGTGTGTTGGGAACTTTGATAAATTGTTCCAAATAAAATAATTGAATAAAATTCTCTAATATACCAATTTTTGGATCTTTAACTAGATGTTCATACTTTATTATTGTACATAACGTGAAGTAGTTCAATGCGTTAAAACAATGTATTTAGTTCTTGTTGAGAAGTATTTGAAGGTATGTAGATAACCAATACGAGTAATGTTACACAATGAATGCTTACCTTATAACCAACTATATCTATCTTAGTGACATTGTTGCGAATGTCTTGAAGATCAATTTGTGATGCCTTATATTTATTAATCACAGCTATTATCACCCTACCTCCTCGAGATAAACCCAATCTACTAAGGTCTCTATCAAAGTGAAACACAGAATACTTGTAGTTCACTTTTAAAAATTGATCGGATATGAGGCAAAGGTAGTTTGTTTGTTGTTACCTTGCTTCGGTACAGTTTTTTCCGTCCAGTATTTCACTCGTCACATAAGGAGCAACAAAAAATTATAGAAATTTTTACGTCTTGAATTTTGGTTCAGGATATAATATCTAGAATTAAGTATAAAATTTTAAATTTATTGGAATAAGTCCTCGATTTTTAACTTCCTTAGATCAACATTAACTTACAGCCAAATCTCTTATTAAATCATTTGCCTTACTTTACAACGGTTTATTTCCAAGTGGCAGTTTTACAAAAAGCATATGTTAAAATAATTATATGTACTGACTTTGGACCTTTACGGATCGTTAAAAGAGTATGTTAAACAACGCGACTTTACTACTCGTGCCTTGAGAGATAAAAATTTATTTTTTTAGAATGGTTTCAAAATAAAAGAATTTAAATTTTGGCTATTAATTTGTTGGTTATATGTTGAATTTTTTATGGAAAAATAAAAGAAATAAATGAGGGTCTGTAACATTTTTTAGGTCCATAGTTTTATGTTCTTGTTCCTATTAGTTTGCAAGTTAGTGGTAACAACGTTTTTAATTTTTCTTTGATTTAGGAACTCTCTAAAGAAAAAATTCTTGTACTCTCATGGCATGAGTGTAGTAAATTCGCTTAATTGATAAAGGCATTTTGTATTGAAATAAAAGTATAAGAGATATAAAATTTTAATTAAAATATTAAAAACTGCCATTTTACCATAGATCTCGCACATTCTAGCAGCATTAGGCCTAAAACTAGGACGGTTATTTAAAAGAGTAATAAAATGCATATCTTTCAACAGTTCTCAATAATATCTGATTAATTAACTAATTATAATGAACAATATATATATATATATATATATATATATATATATATATATATATATATATATATATATATATATATATGTAGGTATTCTATGTTTCACTCGCGAAGGTAAGGTGATACTAGCTGTAAATAATAAATATAATACTATATTATATGAATATCTCCTTATCTTTTCATTCTAGAAAAAAATCTGTGCTGCCGGCAAATACATTCCAATCTCTGTATAACTTAACAAGAGCAGGTTTTCCGCTCCTTTATGACAGGATTTTAGATGGAACCCCTGGATGGTAATCTGTTAACCCCCCTGTAAGTGTGTGGGTGCAGCCAGCCCCCGATGAAGTAGTAGGTAAGCATTTCAAATTTGGCACAATCCGTTGTATGTAACCATTATGTTGCGGTAAGTACAGGTACAAGTACTAGAAATTCTGTTCTCTTATGTCTCGATTCTAGACCGACTGATGCGCCGATATATATATATATATATATATATATATATATATATATATATATATATATATATATATATATATATATTATATATATATATATATATATATATATATATATATATATATATATATATATATATATATATATATTAAGTACACAGTAAAAGTTTCTTCTAAGAATAACAAAACAGACTGCGCATTAAAATATCTTATACCGATACTAACCTGAACTAAGTCGCTGCAAACGAGATCTATGTATTCAGGAAGCATAAGCGAAAAATCCGCTGATCCGATCTTTTAAGTTTTTCCCATTGTAATTTTTTGCATTAATATTTATATTTTTGCAGATGTCAACTGTACTACCTTATGCCAGTAACATGTCAAAAATGTTTTTTTATTCTTTTGTATAGATTTACTAACATTTTTATGTATCAGGTTTATGGCAACACTTTTTTATAACTTTCTCGAAGCCTGTGAATTTTTGTTTGCAGCTTATGGCAGGTAAAGTTAATTATTTATTTTATACTGTCTTAAAATAAGATGAGGTTTTTTTGCACAAATTTATTTTTAGTGTTCGGTACAGAACACGAAGATCACTTCGGTGTCTGTCCGTCTGCCTGTCCGTCCGTCTGTCACACCTGATTTTCTCCGAAACTATTTGATATAGAAAGTTGAAATTTGGCACTAATACAGGAATTGATGGCCCCATTAGAGCCGTGTAGTTTTGAAAGTTAGTTTTGGGGGGTGAAATCGGAAGTAAAAAAAAATATTAACAGGGCATCTAGTGGATTGTCAAATGAAAGCTTGTGAAAACACGAGTTAAAAAATATATATAATGCGCACACTTTTCTTTGTATTATTTTTAAAAAATTGCGCTAAAATAGCTGTCCCCTTCTTATCTCAAATACTGATTAAAAATTGTTGAAATATTCACCACAGGGCGTAGATTGAACGAAAATTATCATGAGTGCATTACCTTTAATTATTTGCCTGGTATATATAAAAAAAACAAAATTTCAAGGTCATTAGTTTTCAACAAAAATCAGAAACTTTGTTGAAAACTCATTTAAGGTGTCTTTTGTGAAGTCATTGATCATTTTATACCGCCGTAACAAAAATTTTTATCTTAAAAGCAATCGACGTATGGAACATTAACTGCACAAGTCTGACTTGCATTTAGCCGATTATTTTTAACATAGAAACTTATGTACATAAGATTCAATGATTTTAATTTTATTCGTAGTTTACAGAAAAAATTGTAATAAGCGTTTTTTCGATTTTTTTTCTATTTCTAATAATAAAGAATAATTAATTATAAGGCAGAATATTATCTATTCGATACAAGAGCCCTTGTATACCTGTATAAACTATATTTATACCTGCAGGCGCTTTTTGATCCCGTAGTAGTTATAAATTTGTATAATTCGGCAAACTACCTAAAACTAGTTTGTAAATTAAATTAGTTAATAAATAAACCCTTCATAGATTACTTCGACCGATTTAATGAATAACTCAAACTAACTTGCAAGTATTAGCAAAACCGAGCTAAATTACAAGGCATAAACCCCAGGGGTATTCCTTCGGAGCGTCGGTCAGAGGGACGCGGGGTGTTAGAGGGGGAACGACTGACCACCGGGCCAAGGGGCGATGTAAGGGATGCTTCTTATATCCTAGAGCCCAGATCAATACAGATCAGGAGCCGCCCTTACCCATGTCAGCGGCCATCGCACCCTCTCCTACACCCACCCCTTTCCTTCGGATGCTGTATAGTGCGGCCACACGAAAGCGGGCCCCATCTTAAACACAACACCATCGCCGAAATCGCTTTGTCATGAGCAAAATCGATGAATTAAAAGGGTGTGTTTAGTGTGTTAGAACAGCAGCTATTTAAGATGTTATTAAATAATTTATATGAAATATAAAATGACAAATGAAAAACTTTTATTCTTTTAAATCTATTTCGTAATTTATTTTTTTATACAATTACATATGCTACAATACATTCCAACCAATAATAATAATGAATTGTAATTGTCTTGTTTAAATCCGAGGTAAAATTAGGAAAAGCATGTAAAAGCGCTTGTGTCGTAAAATATTTTTTTTTAGAATATGAAGGCAGACAATTCAAAAATTGCTTTCTTGGTGGTATTTCAAAAAGTAGTGTTAATGGAAATTCAAATTGGCAAGGTTAATTATTCTAATTTCATATAGTTAAAAGTTCAAACTTTTTTTTACTGTCAACAATTAGCAATGCCAAAATACCAAATGTAATTTACTATAGTAAATAGGTGAAAAAATAAAAAAATAAAATACTATTCAATCTCGAAATTAAGTACTTTGTAATTGTTTACTGTCTTCGGTTTATGTGAGGACATCTGTTAAACAAGTCTTGAGTGGACTTGTGTTACTAAGTTTCTAGTTAGTGATTTATATTAATAACAGTTCTGCTAAAGATTCTGTTTTGTAGGGTAAACAATTTCTATAATGAGCATTCAGTTGAATTAAAAAATATTACAAGTCTTTATGTTAAAGTTGTATAAATTACTTTACTTAAAAAAAATAAAGATGTACTATAAGACGTAAAACTGGGCCTTAAAATGGAATTTAGTACTAGGTATGAAAGACTGAATCAAGCTTTTACAAAGCTATTCTTTATTTATTTTTAATATTAAGTACGGAACACTTATAAGATCACTTCGTTGTCTGCCCGTCTGTCCGTCTGTGCGCCTGTTCGTCTCTCCGTCTGTTCTTCTGTCCGTTTGTCTGTCATACCCGATTTTCTCCGAAACTGTTTGACATAGAAAGTTAAAATTTGGTACTAACATAGCTCTCAACAGAGCAGTGTCATTTTAAAAATTAAATTTGGACTTAAGGGGTTAGTTTTGGGGGGTGAAATCGAAAGTAATTTTTTTTTCCAGGTCATCGAGTGGGGTGTCAATTGAAAGCTTGTAAAAACACTAGTTCAAAAATATATATAATGTAATACTTGCGAAAAATCGCTGCCCCCTTATCTCGAAAAGTAGTGATTAAAAAATTTTGAAAAATTTCTGAAATATTCTCCACAAGGGAATGAATGGATGAAAATTATCACATTATTACTTTAATAATTTATCTGGTATATAAAAAAACCAAACTTTCAAGGTCATCAGTTTTCAGTAAAGATCGGAAAAAAAACTTTGTTGAAAACTCATTTGGGATGTATTTTGTAAAGTCACTGATCATTTTATATCTTCGTAATAAAAATTTTTATTTTAAAAGCAATCAACGTATGGAATACTATTTGCGTAAATTCAACTTGCACTTGACCGGTTATATTTATTAAATGTTTACTGATTTTTAAGGTAAATAAAAGTTATTTTTCAAGGCCTGCATTTTCTTTTGTCCCGAGTGCATTGATATTCTTGTAACTAATTTTACCTGTAATATTACTAATGAGATTCCGATAAATTAACGGTAAGATAGCTTAACTGTGCTGAAGAAAAGACCGCCAAATTTTCAGTTTGTAATGGGTTTCGGTTATGAGCTGTCTTAGGTCAATATGCGAACATAAAAGTTAAGCTTACAGACGAATTCTTTTCACTGTCGAAGCGCATTTAAATTACCACAAAAAAAAACTGCCTTAATAAGAATTGGTAAAATTATTGGTAATATACCGGCAATTTTTTCCGTTTTTTGATAATTAACCGGTAGATGTTTATCTTACCTGTAATTTTAAAAACATACTTTTAACACTGATAATAGCACAATTTTGATATCAGCCTTAGAAAAATCGAGAAAAACAGTTTGGTAAGATCTCTAGTAATAATCAGCCGGGTGTGATAGGGTGATAACGTAGTAATCAGACTGAAATTGAAGCTGTCATTTTTTATTATTGTTACATGAGAAAGCTTTCGAAATTTTACATCTACATTATATATATTTTGGATATAGATGTAAATATGAAAACAATCTTTGGCGGCAAACTTTGACGTTGCAGATAATTCAGTTTAAATGTTATCTTACCTTTCTGTAAGTTCTAATAATTTAAGAATAACTTTTCATTTTCTTTTAGAAGATAATGTATATATCTTGTCATCTTTACAAGATCCCAATACTAATTATATTGCAGGGCAAGTAAATTATTTCGATTGTAATGTCTGCTAAAACTGTAATTTTTACTACGCAAAAGTTATCATGACTACACCAAATATTCCTTCTTTTTGCGCCCGACGCGCGTTTTTTTAACTATGTTAGCTTTATCAAAAGCTATGATTAATTGTCAAACATCGCTTTTGATGATAATAACATGGTTAGCGAAACTCATGTCGAGTGCAGAAATAAAGTGTTTGGTGTAGTGGGGATAACTGTTGTGTTGTCATGGCAGGTAGTGATTTTTTTTTGTGAAAAATCCTTCCCCCGCTGCCAGTCAGTGGTTTTTAAATTTGATGTAAATTGTATAAGTTGTTTAAGTGAGGGCTGTTTACAGTGTTGGGAGGGATCTAATCTTTTAGTGTTCGAGTATAACGGGCTCTTTTTTCCGTCAAAGACTTTCGATTGTCGCGTGACGCTCCCTGGTTTTGTGATTGACGCCCCTCCTCTATAAGTAGTTTCGCTTTTAGTGTTTTTTTTTTTATTGAAGAAACGCCTTTTTAATTCACATGCCCATGCCACTTGAACCTGGCTACGCCACTGTCTCTGTTATATTACATTTACTAACTTTGGCAACAACTAAAACATTGTAGACTCAAGGTTTGACCAACTCGAAATTGATATTAAGAGAATTTCTCATGCTCTAAAATAAATGATTATACCGCTGCTTTCCTTGTAATCCTTTAAAACAAAATCATTTGTATCAATATAAACCAATAATTAATTTTTTTATTTTCGAAATGTCTCCTATTTTCAAAAAAAACAAACAAATACAACGTTAAAAATTTTTAAATACGAACAAAAACAAAATTATTTGTATATATATATATATATATATATATATATATATATATATATATATATATATATATATATATATATATATATAGTAGAATCTCGATTATCCGAAATAATATGGACCATGGAATTTTTTTTATAAAATAGAAGTTTAGAATGAATACAACATTGCAGATTGACTTAAAAGCATTTATATGATATGTTATTACGTACATAGGTATTTATTAAAACAAAGAATAGAACAATTAGTGTACTTATTTTATGTATATGTACGGAAAATCGAAAATAAAACAGTTTCATTCTTAACTTTAATGTCTAAAAAATGAGGTAATTTTTAATTGCATGCAAAATGTTTGCGGCGGTCGCATTTTCTTGTTGTTTTACATAAGTTAACCCTTTTTCTAGGGCCTCTAGTCCTTCTGAATGTGACATTTTTACTGGTATATTGTCAGTGACTTCTACTTCGTTATCATCATCGTCATCATTGTCTATTTTATTAGCATTTTTGCATACACTTTTAATTAATTCTTGGTGAGTCATTTCATCTTCCACAGTAGCACTGTTTAACTATTCACAATCATCGGTTTCCGTAACACTTTCACATCCTGATAATATGATGTAAACTTTCGTTATCTTCTGTTTCTGTCTCTGAGTAATGTCTCTCCTCTTGTGGAATCAATTTTGACCAAGATTTTTCCAGAGTACTACTCTTTACTTGATTCCAGGCTGAACTATCCAATATATAACATTTTTCAAATTTATCTTTTTTAGACAATCAGTAAGATTGCCACCTTCATCTACTTCTTCTAAAATATGCTCCAATAACAAACGCCTGTAATTGCGTTTTAAATTTTCCAGCACACCCTGATCCATAGGCTGAATGAGAGAAGTTACAGCAGGAGGCAAAAACATTGTTTTTTATTTCCCCACTTTCAAGTTGCTCCGCACTTGGGTTAGTGGGAGCGTTATCTAGTAATAGAATACATTTTCTAGGATATCCATGTTCTTTTAAAAAAAGTTCCACTTTGGGAACAAAAACTCCAAAACACCAGTCTTTAAATAGAGTCGCGTTTATCCAGGCATTGTTTTGATTTTTATACAAAACAGGAAAAGCAATGCGACGAATATTCTTAAAGGTTCGTGGATTTGCTGACTTACCAATACATAATAATGGGAGTTTGTGTCTTCCAGAAGCATTACTGCATGCAACAACAATAATACGTTCTTTGCTACGTTTGTAACCAGGTGCTCTAGCTTCCGTTTTTGAAGCTAAGGTATTTAACGGCAACATTTTGTAGTTCAAGCCTGTTTCCTCACAATTATAGGTTTGGTCTGGTTGTAACCATGTACTTTCATAAGCTGCTCAAAATTCTCTGCAAATTTTTTTGCAGCAGATACATCAGCCGACAATCTTTCTCCACACCATGTCTTTTTTTCCACCTGTCTAGGCATCCATCACTTGCAGAAAAATTTACAGGCGCTTCAATAACCGGCAACTCTTCGCTTAATGTTTTAAAATTGTTCCTGAAATTGGTATTCCAAGTTCTCGATTCTGTGTAAACCATAAAAATAAAGAATCATCCACTTTTTGGTATTCACCGCTTTTCATACTTTTTCGTGCCAAAACACTACACCGTTTTTCAAGTTTTTCGCGATTTTTTCTCCACTCTGAAACAGTACTCACGGCTACACCTAAATCCTTCGCTATATTTTTAAGAAGTTCACCATTATCTAAACGTTGAATTGCTTCAAGTTTCTCTTTTAAGGTAATAACCATTTTGTAAAATATCTATTAAAACGAAACTATTACCTCTGCGATAATAATAGATGTAATGAGTAATTTATAACACTCGTCGACTAACCAAAACATAGACAGCGGTGAAATTCTAGACGTCGGGGAGTTCCTGACGCGTTAAGGGGAACCACTCATCGTCTGTTTCGAATAATGAGAATTTTTTCGTTAAATGGAAATACAATTTGCTTTTTAACGGTTTGTATCGGATAAGCCGGATTTCAGATAATCGTGATTCGGATAATCGGGATTGTACTGTACATATATATATATATATATATATATATATATATATGTATATACATATATACATACATATATATGTATATATATATATATATATATATATATATATATATATATATATATATATATATATATATATATATATATATATATATATATATATATATATATATATATATATATATATATATATATATATATATATATATATATCTCCCGTTTTTCTAAAATTGCAAAAAAATTATGAAAAAATTCTAAATCTTCATATGTAATGCACATATTTTAACTCCTTAGATCACTACTTACGCAATTAAACTTTTTAAGTACTATTTTAGTAATGAAGCCTTTCTCTTACGTTTGATGGATGCCTACAGGTAAAATACCCCACATGGTAATGGTGCGCACGCGTACGAGCACATTTCTCGTAAAACAATGCTGTACTAGATGCGATTAAACGCGTGCAACTCACTGCATGAAAAATTTGCGTATAACTTTTTATCTGTATAAATGCACCAAAGTTCTTAGAAGTTCTGCTACAACACCACTGGTATCCGGTCGTATATTTCTTGTGAATTCTTACAACTTCATGCATAAAAAAATAAATAAATAATTATTTTTTATGAAAATTCGAATGACAGTTAAGAAATGTCAGCCTGGAATCATAGTATTTTTTCCGGAAAAAGGTATATCTTTTTGGAAATATAGTATTACAGAAGTTTTTGGGCACCTAGGCTTTTTGTATAAAATTTTTGATGGTCCTTAGAAGTCGTTTTTAAACTTAAAACCAATATATTTAATTATCGAGACTTTAGTACAATAAAGTTCATTATGATACATTTTTCAAACTAATTTTCAGCGGTAACAACATTTTAACTGAAGTATGTAAATAGTATCAAGAGACTTTTAGAACCTCTAAACATATTTTATTTTTTGTAACAATACTTCACAATCTTTCTTTAACTTACCGATGTAAAAGAATATATCATAAATAAGGCCTTCAATTTTTTTGTTATAAATTTCACGATGATGCTAAGAAATTTTCATTAACCTTACACTCTGCTCAAAAAAGAATTTAGTATATAAGAGGTACTTGAAGTCCTTAAGTTGCCATTCTGGATACTTTAAACCCACAGTTGCCCCTTTCGCCCTGCTACCAATATCATTAGAACTAAAGAATCTTAACCCCATTTCATCAAATTTAAAAGCATTCTGAGGAAAAATAATTCTATCCTTATTTGTTACACTCACAACAATACTATAACAAGGGATAGAATATCGTTTACCAAATAGGGGTGTGCAAAATTTCATTGTTTTGATCGCAATGGGATAATCCTTGAATGCATTTGCATATATTTAATTATCAGTGTTATAAACAGGGGTTTTCCCTTGCCAAGGTAAGACCTCTTTTGCCTTTCGCCATCTTAATTTTGAGATCGATAATACTATTTGAATAGTTTTAGATGAAACGTCTTTAGCAAGAGTTGTTTGAACTAATTTATAGTGTTGATAAAATCTGGAATAATAGAAATATCTTATGAATGACTTGTGATAAGTTTTTGGTTATGTCAATATTTTTTTTGTGTTATTTTATATTGAAGATGATGACGTAAAAACTGAATGAAAGAAAACTATTTCTTGTTTTAAAATATATATATTTTTTACTGCAAGTGATTAGGCTTTAGGATTCTTTTTAAATAAAATAAGTCTAATCTAAAAAGTTATCTCCTCCTTTTTACGACTAAAATAACTATTCTAAAACCTATCTTGTTAGCCTTTAAAAAACTATTTTTAATGTTGCGCCTCCTCCTGTAACATTTTCTTAAAATTTTTTATTTTATGAATTAAGTTATTAAGTTGAAGTACGTGCCTCATTCTTAGCGGTTAATTGAAGGACTGATGAAGCTAGATCCATTAATTCCTCTGCTGCTTCCCCCGAGAAACCATCAGTAATATTATTATGAATTAGATATTAAAAATCCATATAATGTACTCATTTATTTTAGTTATTTTAAATATACGTCTTACTTTTAGAAAATCTATATATACTTATATAGATAAAATATTAAATATCAAGAAAAAAATTCTTCAAATATTTACACTTATGTTAATATAAACTATTAACATCTCTTTTCAAAGCCTTGTTTGTATGGGTAAAACGCAAAGAGCTGAAAACAAACAAACCTGGTGAGTATCTATATACAAATAAATAATTTAACTTATCGAGTAGTTAGGAAATTAGACATATCCTGTTGTTATGTGACAATAACACTGTGTCGTCTAGAGGATTATTAATCCCTATCACCTTTTTTATATGTACTCATGTTCAATTCATAAAATTGAATAGCTGGTACAATTCTCTAGACAATTTCACAAATAACCTAATCAGTAAATGAATTTTGTACAAAACATTACTTAAATAATAACATGAAAATTAATAATGCATAATCATAATTATCTTAGACTAGCCGTGCTCGCGGCTCCGCTCGCGTGATCTTGATTCACTATTATCGTCACTGAATATTTCTTATGTTACCTTACGTAATAAAATACATCCTATAACTTGGCCAGAGAATATATGTATTTTATAAAAAAACACGTAAATCGGATAAGTGGTTCTTGAGTGCTACACGCACTAACGGACAGACAGACAGACAGACGTTGCGTTTTATATATATTATAGATTTTTTTGAAAAATATTAAGTTAAGTAACGTAAATCGGATAAGTGGTTCTCGAATGATAAGCATACTCATGGACAAACAGAGATACCTTGTGTTTTATATATTTTATTATATAGATTGTTATTAACATTATATAACTTGGCCAGAAAACATGTATAAATTTAAAAAAAACGTAAATTACGTAAATCGGATAAGGGGTTCTCGAGTGATAAGCGCTCTAACGGCTAGACAGATAGACTGAGAGACGTTCCATTTTATATATATCGTATTCTTTGTTACAAGATATTGTTCCATATTTAACGGTTTAGGCAGCGTATTGCAAGAGAGTGTGCCAGCGGCAAACTTTTTTCCAACTATTCACTGCTTATTTCTTATATCACCTAACCTAACGTAGTAAAATATATCGTATAACCTGGCCAGAGAAGATATGTATGAATCTAAAAAAAAAAAAACGTAAATCGGATCGGAAGTTAAAAGCGCACTAACGGACAGACAGAGAGATATTGCATTTTATATATATTATATTTTTTGCTACATGATATTATCCCATATTTAATGGTGGTATATTGCAAGAGAACGCGTTAGTGGCAAACTTTTTTTCCAACTTGATTCACTATTATCGTCACTGTTTATTCCCTATGTTATCTAACGTAATAAAATATCTCCTATAATCTGGCCAGAGAACATATTTATGTTAAAAAAAAAAGTAAATCGGATAAGTGGTTCTAGGGTGATAAGCGCACTAACGGACAGACAGACAGATAGGCAGACAGAAAAACGTATATATATATATATATATATAATATATATATATATATATATATATATATATATATATATATATAGAGATAACCTGCCCAGAAAACATATGCATGTTTAAAAAAAAGCACGTAAATAGGATAAGTGGTTCTCGAGTGATAGGTGAAATAACGGACAGACATACGGCAGACAGACAAACAGACAGATGTTGTATTTTAGATATTATAGAAGATTATAGATAACCTGGCCAGAGAAAAAATGTATGAATTAAAAAAAAAAACATGTAAATCGGATATGTGGTTCTCAATTCATAAGCGAACTAATGGACAGACAGACAGAGAGACGTGGCATGTTATATATATTATATTCTTTGCTACATGATGTTGTTCCATATTTAATGGTTTAGGCGGTGTATTGCAAGAGAACGCGCTAGCGGCAAACTTTTTTTTTTTCCGACTTCATTCACTATTATCGTCACTGCTCATTGCTTATGCTACCTATCGTAATAAAATATAGCCTATAACCTGGGCAGAGAACATATGTATATTTCAAAAAAAAAATTACGTAAATCAGATAAGTGGTTCTCCAGTGATAAGCGCACTAACGGACAGAGAGACAGACGAAGAGATGTTGCATTTTATATATATTATAGATATTACCAGATTAGGTCTTGTTAAATATGAGTAGAATGTTATTATTTTGACGATTTTCAGAAAAGAAACATTTTAAAGTGATTCTAAGAACGGTTTTGAAGAGTTTAATTAATGTCTTAATATGAATAAAAGTATCTTCTTGGAGTTTCATTTAATTTAAACTAAACTCTTTTGATCAGTTTGCGTCTTTAATTTCTTATTCAGTGGCGAATTATACACATATTCTGATCCAACTATTGTGATTATATAAAGACATTGAAAGTTTGAAAAGTAATTTTATTCTACCTAGTAATTAGTTCGTGGCGTAGCTAAGGGGGGGGCCAGAGGGAGCATATGCCCTCTCGCCCCTATGGATGTAAAAACGAAACTCCTTTTCTATTGGGAGTTTTGTCTGAGAAAAATGTTTGCCACCCGGTAATCAATTTTTAGTTAAGTGTGTTGAAAGGGATCTAAGCTTTGAAAGTTCTAGTGCAAGAGGGTCTTTTTTTTCATCAAGAAGTTTCGCTTCCTAACTGTCCATCTGTGACACCCCATTTTATCCAAAATTATTTGATACAGAAAGTTAAAATTTGGCACTAATATAGGAATTGATGGCCCCATCAGAGCCGTGTAGTTTTGGAAGTTAAATTATGACTTAAAGGTTTAGTGAGTGAAATTGGAAGTGAAAAAAAAAATTACCAGCTCATCGAGTAGGGTGTCAAATAAAAGCTTGTGAATACACGAGTTTAAAATATATATAATGTAATACTTGCGCACACTTTTCTTTCTATTATTTTTAAAAAGTTGCCAAAAATCGCTGCCGCCCTTTATCTTGAAAAGTACTAATCAAAAAATTTTGAAAAAATTCTAGAATATTCTCCGCAGGGTGTAGACGAAAATTACCAGGAGTGCATACCTTTAATAATTTATCTGATATATAAAAAAACAAAAATTTTAAGGTCATCCCTTTTCAATAAAAATCAGAGACAAATTTTGTTGAAAACTCATTTGGGTGTGTGTTTTCTGAAGTCATTGTTCATTTTATACATCCGTAACAAAAATTTTTATTTCAAAAGTAATCAACGTACTGAACACACTAATTGCGCAAGTCCAACTTGCACTTGGCCGGTTATTTGCTTATAGAAATGCCCCATGTATGTATATTCCTATAATCTAACTGCGTCTCTGAAATTAATGGACACCTCTTTTAATTCTTAGTGGTACTTTACTTTTGGTTCTTACAGGCGGCCACCTAAGTAGTGCATTAAATTCTCCAGTAAGTATTTTACAACACTACAACATTTTATGCAATATCAGATTGAGTAATTTCTTAAAATTATATTTCATAAATGTTACCATAAAGCCCAAAGATATCGTTGTCCGTAAGTTAGTAACCAACGCGGTCGACCTTTTGTTATCGCAAGCTTCATTTCTAAAACTATAAACTTTATTGAGTTAGATTAGCCGTAATTTATACACGTTCTGTTATCAGAGCTTGTTTTACCGGAAATTGAAAGTACCTACTTTATACAATGCATCGTCTTTGTTTTTAGGATCACCAATCAAAACCAGAATTTGCCTATTCTAGGATAATGTTCATTTTAAATAATTCCAAGGAAAAGTACGGTGGCGACTCTAGAAATGAGTAGGAAGGACTCTTGCATGTAAGATTAATGTAAGCGACGCCAGCGAGCGGTGCGACTTAAGTGTCTTACATAGGACACCAGAAACCAGCGAGAGGGAAATGTGTTGTCAGCTACAAATGTTACAGGCTTGAAGTTTCTTGATCAAAAATTTTATTATTAAAGGTATTATTTTTAAAATCACCACAAATAGGTTTATTAATATGTACTGTAATATAAAAATTTATATGGAGCAAAATGAAAAAAAAAAAAAAAAAAAAAAACTGTTGCCAATCTCCTACACCTAATATGTAGAGGTTAAAACGACATTATTTGAGTGGAAAACTATGAAAATTTTGCAGATTGTAACCAGTCTGGTATAAAATTTAGACATGTGCCAAATTTAGTTATTAGAAAAATACAATTTCGAATAAAAAAAGAGAATAATTTCTAGAATGGAATTTACTTGAATCAAATGGCTAAGTCTGATGTGTAGAATTTTATAAATTTTACTTTTACGAACACAACTGTAATGGTCAATTACACAGTTGTAGAGAAAGAGAAAAAACTTTACGTAAGCCAAAAATAAATGAAATCACCTTGACAGAAAACATATCGTTGTGTGATATTTTTGAGTTGTGGTAACATAACAAACCCTCAAACATTTATGTTTTTCTTATTTCTGTTAAGTATATTATTTAAAAAACAAGGTATACAAAAAATACAGAATTATTGTTAATATACATTTTAAATGCTTGTGTCTAGAATGGGACATTAATTGAATTTTAATATCTATAAATAAAAATATATATATATTTCGATGAATTGTCAATTAAATATTAAAAGTGATTGCTGTTGAATTTACTGATCAAGATTAAAAGAGTGTGGAAATGTATTAAAATTAGACCTCTACAAGTACTGATTGTAGCCTTATCTATAATATATATATATATATATATATATATATATATATATATATATATATATATATATATATATATATATATATATATATATATATAATGCAACGTCTCTCTGTCTGTCGGTCTATCTGTCTGTCTGTCTGTCCGTCCGTTAGTGCGCTTATCATTGGAGAACCACTTATCCGATTTACGTGCTTTTTTTTTAAAACATACATATGTTCTCTGGCCAGGTTATAGGCTATATTTTATTACGTTAGGTAACATAAGGAATAAGCAATGACGATAATACTGAATCAAGTCGAAAAAAAGTTTGCCGCTAGCGCGTTCTCTTGCAATACACTGCCTAAACCATTAAATATGGAGCAATATCATGTAGTAAAGAATATCTATATTATATATAAAATGCAACGTCTCTCTTTTTGTCTGTCTGTGCGTTAGTGCGCCTATCACTCGAGAACCATTTATCCGATTTACGATTCATACATTTGTTCTCTGGCCAGGTTATCTATAATCTTCTAAAATAGATATAAATTGCAACATCTCTCTGTCTGACTGTCTGTCTGCCCGTCCGTCCGTCCGTCCGTTAGTGCGCTTATCACTGGAGAACCACTTATCCGATTTACGTGTTTCTTTTTTTAAAACATACATATGTTCTCTGGCCAGGTTATAGGCTATATTTTATTACGTTAGGTAACATAAGGAATAAGCAGTGACGATAATAATGAATCAAGTCGGAAAAATTTTGCCGCTACCGCGTTTTCTTGCAATACACTGCCTAAACCATTAAATATAGAATAAGATCATGTAGCAAAGAATATCTATATTATATATAAAATGCAACGACTCTCTGTCTGTCTGTCCGTCCGTTAGTCCACTTATCACTCGAGAACCACTTATACGATTTACGTATTTTTTTTTTTAATTCATACATTTGTTGTGGCCAGGTTTTCTATAATCTGCTATAATATATATATATATATATATATATATATATATACATATGTATATATATATATATATATATATACATATATATATATATATATATATATTTATATATATATATATATATATATATATACATATATATATATATATATATATATATATATATATATATATATATATGTATATATATATATATATATATATATATATATATATATATATATATATGTATATATATATATATATATATATATATATATATATATATATATACTCGTATATATATATATATATATATATATATATATATATATATATATATATATATGTATATATATATATATATATATATATAAATATATATATATATATATATATATATATATATATATATATATATATATATATGTATATATATATATATATATATATATATATATATATATATATATATATATATATATATATATATATATACATATACATATATATAATGCAACGTGGCTTTGTCTGTCTGTCTGTCCGTTAGTGCGCTTATCACTGGAGAACCACTTATCCGATTTACGTGCTTTTTTTTTAAACATATATATGTTGTCTGCAGGTTATCTATAATATATATAAAATGCAACATCTCTCTGTCTGTCTGACGGTCTGTCATTTAGTGCGCTTATTCACTGGAGAACCAGTTATCCGATTTATGTGCTTTTTTTTAAAAACATATATATTTTTTGGGCCAGGTTATAGGATATATTTTATTATGTTAGGTAACATAAGGAATATGCAGTATCGATAATAGTGAATCAAGTCAGAAAAAAGTTTATCGCTTACTCGTTCTCTCGCAATACACTGCCTAAACCAATAAATATGGAACATCATGTAGCAAAGAACATAATATATGTAACGTCTCTCTGTTTGTCTGGCTTTCTGTTAGGCCAAGTTATCTATAATCGTCTTTCTATTTTATATATAAAATGCAACGTCTCTCTGTCCGTCTGTCTGACCGTTAGTGCGCTGATCACTCGAGAACCACTTATCCGATTTACGTGCTTATTTTAAAACATACATATGTTCTCTGGATATATTTTATTACGTTAGGAATAAGCAGTGTCGATAATAATGAATCAAGTCGGAAAAAAGTTTGCCGCTGGCGCGTTCTCTTGCAATACACTGCCTAAACTATTAAATATGGAATAATATCATGTAGCAAAGAATATAATATATGCAATATCTCTCTGTTTGTCTGTGCGCTTATGACTTGAGAATCACTTATTTGACTTACATGTTTTTTTTTCTAATTCATACATTTGTTCTCTGGCCAGGTTATCTATAATCTTCTATAATATATATATATATATATATATATATATATATATATATATATATATATATATATATATATATATATATATATATCTAATGTAACGTCTCTCTGTCTGTCTGTTTATTTTTCCGTTAGTGCCCTTATTACTCGAGAACTACTTATCCGATTTACGTGTTTTTTTTTTTATTCTTAATTTAATATTTATCAAAAAAAAATCTATAATATATAAAACCCAACGTCTCTCTGTCAGTCCGTTAGTGCGCTTAGCGCTCAAGAACCATTTACCCGATTTACGTGCTTTTTTATAAAATTCATATGTTCTCTGCCTAGGTTATGATACGTTAAATAACATAAATAATAAGTAGTGACGATAATAATGAATCAAGACCACGCGAGCGGAGCCTCGAGCACGGCTAGTAGTATAATAAAAAGTGGATAAGATTTCAACAAAATGTTTGAAATTGCTGTACAGGTAATGATAATTTGGAAAAATGTGTAATAATCTAAAATCTTACATGCTGAATAGACAATTTGACGTTTAATATATCCTGTTATAATTGCATTACTTATTACAATATTGTTTTATGTACTTGATAGTTAAACATGACGGTTGTCCGTTTCTTCATAATGTTCGGCTTTCAGCTTTTTTGTCGTTCGGGTCTGAAAAAGGGTTCTTTCAGAAGAGTATTTAGACCTTTTTGGCTAACAGTTTTCTAACCTTTGGTTTGATCCACATTTTAGGAGAAGCCTTTTATTTGTTTAAACGTTAAAATTAAAATGAAAATAAAATGATCTTTGATAAATAACACATAAACGTTTATCTAATGAACGAACAGTTCAGCTAATTTATTTAAATTAAAATTGTATATTTTGTGCCAGTTAGTAAGCTAGCCAATTTTGCACCAATCGCTAAAATATTATACTATATTCGTAAAAAACTGATCGTCTCACTTTTATATTTCATCATGTTTCAAGGCTCCTAAATAATAAAAAACATCCTTTTTTATTTCTATCAGTCTGACGCTTAATCTATCTGTCGGCACTATAATAAATTATTTTATTTCAAATAGGTAACTCTTTTAAGCATATTTCTTTACATTCTGGAATTTTAAAAATTGCAAAACGAGTAGTACTTACTCGTAATCTAGTAATATGATATATTGCAAATATAATATTTTACGTAGTAATCAATCAGGTTTTAGGACAAATTTTACTACAGTAACTTTTCCTGGTAAACTTAAATATGATATAACGAATAATGGGGTTTCAGGTCTTGCCACTAATATATCTTTTCTTGATCTAGCTAAATCTTAAGATGTTATTGGCTAAACTTAAACATATTGGCTTTAATTTAAAAACTTGTCATGTTTTGCTAATTACCTATCAAACAGGAATCAAGTTACAAGAATTTGAAACGAATTGTAGTCGATATTTCAAATTCTCTATCAGAAATAAAAAACGTTTCTCAAGGATCTGTTTTTGACAAATTAGTTTTTATCCCATATACCTGTGAAATATTTTAGTCTTTGTTGCAATAATTAAAAAAAATTGATTTTCCTTGAATAATAAAGATTTTTTAATATGTCTATAACCATAACCCCTTAAAAATAAATGAAACAAAAACTATTTACTTTTCCAGGCCTAATAGGATCAAGTGCGAAAATAGAAACTCACACTGTAAAGGTACTCTTTCCGGTTATTTTAAAATCAATAAAATAATACAATATGCAAACCAGTCATGGTGGAATTTTTGATCTTGATTTAAATTTAGTCGAAAACATATGACTATACGGAAGGAAAAGGAGAATCCCTGGCTTAAATACATTTCCAAGAATATATAACTACACAACGTTGAAACCAAAGAAAATAATAATATAAAAAGCTGCACACTACGATAAACTAAAACAAATAATATAGAGAAAAGATATTTATTCATTTGATCCTAAATATGTAAGGTAATTATGCTCAACATGTCCCCCACTCTGTTCAATGAATTGCCTATAAATTAGTTAGTTAATAATGTAATTATAAAAATTTACATTATTTCAAAATATACTACTGTGATCAAAAAATAGTAAGACTTTTATATTTAAATCGCCCGGGCATTTCCAAATCGGATTAATTTTTTTTTCGTTAGATTGGTAGGACCTTAACTGCCATCTGTGTCAAATTTTAAGACCATATCGTCAGTAGTTAATAAGATTCCCTTGCATTCGTTTAACAACAAAAGTGCGTTTTTCGATTTTTAACATGAGAGAAAAAATTCAGCGAAGAAGCTGCATCAAATTTTGTTTTAAAAATGGTTTTTCGGCTTCCCAAACTTTCAAAATGATAAAAAAGTCATTTGGTGATGATGCTCTATCCATAGCAAGTGTTTTTGATTGGTATAAATTATTTAAAGAAGGCAGAGAACGTGTGGAGAACGATAAACCTGGTCGTCCTTCAACATATGCCGGTGAGAACCACGTCAAGCAAATCAAGGATTTGGTGCTCAAAAATCGTCGAGTGACAATTAGAGACCTTGTTGACATCACCAACTTATCATTTGGGTCAATTCAATCGATTTTAAAAGACAACTTGGGCTTCAAACGCGTCTCCTTTCGTTTGGTACCAAAAACACTCAATTTTTTCGATAAAGAGCGTCGTGTTAATGTCTGTGAAACCATGTTTTCTGACTATCAGAACGTCATCAAGCGCATCATTACGGGAGATGAGACATGGATTTACGCATACGATCCGGAAACGGCCGAACAATCAAGCGAATATTGTGCTAGAGGTGAGCCCAGACCGAAGAAACCACGCCAAAGCAAGTCGAAAATCAAGGTGATGTTAACAGTTCTCTTCGATTATCGTGGTGTTGTTCATTATGAATTTCTTCCGCAGGGCTAAACTGTCAACAAGGAATATTATTTGAGTGTTATGCGTCGTTTGCGTGAAGCTATTCGTCTCAAGAGGCCAGAATTATGGGCCGATAACTCTTGGTTTTTTCATCACGATAATGCGCCTTCTCATACAGCATCGGTACTTTGCGACATTTTTCATCAATAATTCAACTCATATCATTCCGTAATCGCCCTATTCGGACTTCTAGATATTCCCTAAACTCAAAAAACCGCCTCGAAGACATCGTTTTGAGTCAATTGAGGAGATTAAAACCGAATCGAAGAAGGCTTTAAAGGCCATTCCAGAAATCGAATTCCACAACTGTTTCTAAGACTGGCAAAAACGTTGGCATAAATGCATTGTATCCAAGGGGGATTACTTTGAAGGGGACGAAATAAATTTGGAAAAATAAATAACCCGTTTGCGTTTTATTTCAAAAGTCGTACTATTTTTTGATCATAGTAGTATATCTTAAAGTGTTTTTACGTAAAGTTAAATTTTTTATTCACTCAACAAATAAAACTTCTTGTTAAGGTCCGAAGTAACCCTTCGAACATTTGAATATTTCCGGTGTCCATATTAGCAATTAATGACGCTTTGCAGTTTCCGAACCCTTATTTTCATCGACAAAATACAACGAACAAGAGAACAAAGACGAAAGCTTAGATGGGTACGAGACTTGCAATTCCATACAAAACAAGCTCCGATAAGAGAGGTACGTGTGTGAACTATGGCTAATCTAACCTAATAAAGTTTATAGTGGCAGGAATGGAGTTAGAGATAACGGTTAGGTTGGTAATCTAGGTTAGAGAATTGCCGACAATGATATCTATAAGTGTGGAATCTTCTGAGAAAAAAATCATATAATAATATAATACTATATTTTATTATAGCCTTTTGTGTGCAAATTGTATTAAAGACATAGGTAAAATTAAAGATTATCAAAAGATAAGTCCGCCGAGGCAGAAAATTCTTTCTAACGTTTTGTTCCTCTAGAAAATCGCCGTTTCTCGATTAATCTGTATGGTTATTAACAAGCGATTTTACTTTTTATTTGATATTTAAACTGTTCAAAAGCGTTAAAAATTTTTCATCTTTTTTATGTGCGATAAAATGACGTCTGATGTCAGATAAATTCGACTTTTTTTTATAAAATGTGTCTATTACGGCAGTCGAAGGATTTACTATATATGCCACCATCCAATAGTTGCGAATGCATACATTATAAATACCTAACATTCTTTTTAGACATGGTATATATCTTTATATAAAAATGTATACGTTTCAAATCTTAGCACAAAGTACAAATATCCAATTTGCTAGAATTTTTGCGTTTTTGAGTATTAGCAAAGATACATGCATACCTAGAACCCACTCTTCGATTTATTCTCATTGTGCCAATTTAAAAGGTGGTTTAACGTTCTGAATTATAGATGGGGCCACGTTCTTGACCAATCAAAGTGCATAATTTAAGTCTGTCTTAGGAAGTTCAATTCTTGTTCCCAAGTTATACTGGAATTAAAGATATGTTCTAACCACTTACGAAATAATTTTAATTGTCAATAACCGGTCAAGTGTAAGTTGGACTTGCGCAATTAGTGTTCCGTACGTTGATTGCTTTTAGAATAAAAATTTTTGTTACGGAGGTATAAAATGATCACAAAACACATCCCAAATGAGTTTGCAACAGTTTTTTTCGATCTTCACTAAAAACTGATGCCCTTGAATTTTTTTTTTATTTATCAGATAAATCACTCATGATAATTTTCATTCAATCTACACCTTGTGGAGAATATTTCAGAGTTTTTTTAAAAATTTTTTGATCAGTACTTTTCAAGATAAGGGAGGGGGACAGCGATTTTTCGCAGATTTTTAAAAATAATACAAAGAAAAGTGTGCGCAAGTATTACATTATACATATTTTTGAACTGTGTTTTTACAAGCTTTTATTTGACACCCCGCTCGATGATCTGGCAAAAAATGTTTTTTTTTTCATTTTCGATTTCACTTACACCTTCAGTCAAATTTAACTTTCAAAACTGCACAGCTCTGATGAGGCAATCAATTCCTATATTAGTGCCAAATTTCAACTTTCTATGTCAAATAGTTTCGGAGAAAATCGGGTGTGACGGACAGACAGACAGACGGACACCGAAGTGATCTTATAAATGTTCCGTACGGAACACTAAAAAGTTATAGATTAGGGCTCTAAAAAGTGTTTTTTGTTTCTTTAATAGAAGATATGACATGAAAAAGAGTCACACCGTTTAATAAGTTGCAATAAATTTCAGAAAAAAATGAATATCGGGTGAAACAAATGTATTTATAATTTTTCAGAAAATGATTTTTCCTTCTATTTGATGTAATAAACATACCAAAATTTGTTAAATGTATATAAATTTAAAAGATATTAATACAATAATAAATACTTACTAGGTGCTTTTATACTATTAACCATATCTTTGTTATGTCATAAAATGCTTAATATTGAAGTGATTCAAATATCTAAAACAAAAGGTAATAACTTATTTTACAGAATGTTTATTTACATGAACTCGCAACACTACTACCCGAATTGGTTAAAAGTTACGCCGTAACTGAACTCAGCATCCAATTTTTTAGGCATTCCTGAATCCAGTTTTCACCTGCTTTAAAAACATAATCTTGAATTGTTTGGCTCATTAGAATACTAAATCGTAGCATTAAAATATTGAGCCGCCTGAATTGTTGCCTGGGAAAGAGCTAAGGTTAAAAATCTAAACAGGTTTCTTCAGATGGTCCAGTCTGGTAAAGATGTGAGTCAACAGATGGAAAGTAGTTTTGTTAAAAGTTACTGGAAGTAATGAGAGAGTGCAAGGTTTTGGTTTTGTACTATATTAAATTCATTATTTTTAGACAAGACAATATAAAATAATGTATAAACATGAATTCGTGTATTTGCAAAATTTTCAAATTTTGGTTAATTACAGTTATAAATATATATAGATCTTAGCTATATTTCCAAAAATTCAGATTCTCTGATAAAATATATTACTTTTACAAATTTATTTGGCTTTTTTGTAGTCAGTGACGATTTTATGTACTGTATTTACTAAGCAGGTTGCAGTCTAGGCCTCCCTTCAAGTCGCTCCAAACCGACCTTCATAAATTGATTTTTTTAATTTTAAATTATCCAAAAAGTAGTAAAAATATAAAAAATGATTACAAAAATAAATTATTTATTTGCCAATTTTCTGTTTTGTTCTATTTCTGTAGGTCAATAAGTGCAGTCGTTTTCCCTCTGTAAAAGGCCCAACAAATATAAGTGGACTATATAATAAAGATTTAAATTTCAACGTGTGCTTGTGCAATAAATAATTATAACAACTTTAGTAGTGTTCTTATGTAATGTTTTTAATAGAAGTCTTAGTAATAGTGACTTTTAGAATTACATTATCAGAATAGCGCGTCGAGAAATTAACGTTTCTAGACACATTAAAGTATTCTATGAAACTATTAAGATATTAATCCAGAATGCTAGCAAATTCTATTAAGAACTACTTAACTACACTGGGAGCAAAACAATCGACTCAAACTATTTGGTTTCATTTAACACGGATCCTATAATTTAGTGCTCATATATTTTTACGGATTTTTGTATCATTTGAAAGCCCATTCTATTCTCTTTCTAATGATGCAAATTTCCATAGTATTTGCTCTTTACTGAATAAAATGACTGAAAGGGGAAACAAGGAGAACAAGGACTGAAAATAGGGGTAAGAGAAAGGAAAAATTAAACAAATTTTATGTTTAACAAGTAAATTTATTGATAAAAACCAAAATCAATATTTTGTATTAGTCTCCTAGCCCTTATTACTGCTTCCAGCCGGCTTTTCATGGAGCAGGTGCGTTTTTTACCACTCTCTGCGAGATTCTCCCCTTCCCCATTCTTCCGCGATCGCAACCTTTAAGTCCCTCAGCGATGCGGGGCTGGATTTCTGGTTCGAGCCCTTCTTTTGGGCTCGATTGGATTGAGGTCAGGACTCCGCGCAGGCTAGTTTAATGTGGTATTCCCACTTCCGCTAGGTAGTGCCGCACCGATGCAGCAGACTTAAGGGTTTAGTTTTGGGAGGTGAAATCAGATCATCGAGTGGTGTGTCAAATAAAAGCTTGTAAAAACAAGAGTTCAAAAATATATATAATGTAATACTTGCGCACACTTTTCTTTGTATTATTTTTAAAAAATTGCGAAAAATCGCTGTCTCTCCCCCTTATCTCGATAAGGACTGATCAAAAAATTTTGAAAAAATTCTGGAATATTCTCCGTAAGATGCAGATTGAATGAAAATTATCACGAGTGCATTATTTTTAATAATTTATCTCGTATATAAAAAAACAAAGTTTTCAGTAAAGATCGGAAAATAACCTCATTTGTGTATGTCTTGTGAAGTCATTGATTGATCATTTTATAGCCCCGTAACAAAAATTTTTATTTTAAAAGCAATCAACGTACGGAACACTAATTGTGCAAGTCTGACTTGCACTTGGTCGGTTATTAATATATAATATGAAAATGTCTGTAATAATTAATTTTTAAGGTAAGTTAAAAATGATAGTACAACACAACAATTTTTAACCGTATATTTAATTTCTTAAAATTTGTTAAAGCAAGTTCTGTAATATCTAAATGTCATTAAATGAAATATCAATATTTTTCAGACATAAAATCCAGTTTTTTCTTGATTTAAGAAAGGGTTTGTTATATGTTAGGATTTATCAAAATAACGTTTAAGTCCTGGGAAAGAGTTAAGGTCAGGGATTTAAACAGGTTCCTCTAGATGGACCAGTAAAGATGTGGCCTTGAGAAGATTAGGTAGAATTTCTAGTTCTTTCTTTTGCTATTTAGCACGGAGTTGAAATTGATCAAGTTTAAGTAAGTTATATATTTGTATATATATATATATATATATATATATATATATATATATATATATATATATATATATATATATATATATATATATATAATATATATTTAATTTTTATTTTTCAATTTTCTTGGGTTTAGAGGTCAATTATAAAATGAAACTTCCTAAATTTTATTGTGATCCTTTCCTTTTATTGACGTTTCGGCACAGTTTGCCTTTCTCAATTTTTTTTTTGTCGGGTTTGGCTAAAATTGTACATATTTCATCCGTAAAATGCTATTTGAAAATGCATATCGTATTAATTTATTAAAACTAAAATAATTAACTTTATGAGTGTTCTGACTTGGACGTGGATGTTTAGGTTAATATTTATTTTTGCCCATTTCACTGAATCACAACGTACAATTTTTCCTTTTTTTCGTTACACGAACCATATGTTAATTAGTTTTCATTGTCATTTATTTTATTTTAATTTAAAAATTGGGACGAACACAACATGTAGACTGCATTTATAATACTGCCATATATATTTGGCTCAGGTTATTTGTTTCTTTTTTGTTGTTGATAGCGGCTGGTATTTTTTGTATCATAATAGATTCCAATATTTCTCTTTTTTTCCTATTGTTCTCAGTGATTAGAATCTTGGTTCCTTCATAATTAAATGTGTGTTTCTTTTCCTCTTCGTGCATTGTTAGTGCTGTTCTATTATTTTTGTCATACTTGTGTTCCTTTATCCTATTTTCCAAATATTGGCTAGTTTGCCCTATATAACTACCTTCACAATTATTTCAAGGAATCTGGTATACAACATTGCTCTTTTTATTTTTTGGGGTGTTGGTTTTTAATTTTGAAAAGTTGGTTGCCAGTAAGTTTTGGGCTCTATGAGCGATATTTATATTATGCTTCTTGAAAAGTTTTCCAATTTTTTGTGAAAATCCATTTAAGTATGGTAAAACGATATGCTTTGTTTCTTTTGGGCTTTTTTGTTGTTGGTTTTTGTTTTCGGTAGAATTATAAAATTTATGTATCCGTCTTTTGAATATTTGGTTTATAAGATATACCGGATAGTTTAATTCCAGTGCTTTTTTGGCTTTGTTTATTGATTCTTTCCGATATTCTGGGTCTGTTAGGGATATTGCCCGATCCGCCAGACCAATTATGACTGATTTCTTGTATTTTAGTGGATCGTTTGAGTTATAATTTAGATATCTAAATGACCATGTTTGCTTTGTGTACCACTCTGTTTTTATACTTTGGTTTTGGCTGTGTAATGTTAGGTCAAGGAAATTAATTTTTTTATCTATTTCTATTTCTATTGTGAATTGTAGTTTTTTATTGTAATTGTTAAACTTGCTTAAAATATATTGTACACAATTTCTTGGAATGCCAGTAATCCATATATATATAACACATGGGCTGAAAAGTCCCGGGCCCAACACATAGATGGCGCTAGTTTTATTGCACTCACCTTTTTTTCAGTTAATACTAACCTTCAAAAGACAGCTGTTAAAATTTCATGATATTCTATTCATTAGTTTGTGAGTTATTGTGCTAAGAGTGACGCTACTTTTGTTATTTTCAAAACAATGGATCAAAAACAATTTCGTGTTTTAATTTTACACACTGCTTCTTGATGGGAAAAAATACCGTTCAAGCGAAGCAATGGCTTGAAAAGTGTTATGGGGACTCCGCTCCATCAGAAACAACAATAAAACGTTGGTTTGCTGACTTCAAACGTGGTCGTAGAGACACCGATGATGCAGAACGCAGTGGACGTCCAAATGAGGCGGTAACACCAGAAAAACATCAAAAAAAAATCCATAAAATCGTTTTGAATGATCGAAAAGTGAAGTTGCGTGAGTTAGCTGACATCGTAAAGATATCAAAAGAACGTGTTGGCTTTATATTGCATGAGCATTTGACTATGAGAAAGCTCTGTTCAAAGTGGGTGCCGCGTTTGCTCACTGTTGATCAAAAACAAGAACGTGTTGATGATTCTGAGCAGTATTTGGCCATGTTTAAACGTAACAAACCGGAATTTTTGCGTCGATATGTGACAATGGATGAAACATGGATCCATCACTTCACTCCGGAATCAAAACGATCGTCATCTGAGTGGACAGCAACTGGTGAACCTCGTCCAAAGCGCCCGAAAGCACAACAATCGGCTGGAAAGGTTATGGCCTCGGTATTTTGGGATGTGCGTGGTGTAATATTCATCGACTATCTTGAGAAAGGAAATACCATCAACAGTGAATATTATATAGCGTTATTGGAGCGTTTGAAGGCCGAAATTGCAAAGAAACGACCGCATATGGCAAAGAAAAAAAATTTTGTTTCATCAAGACAACGCACCGTGTCACAAGTCAATCAAAACAATGGCAAAACTACATGAATTGAACTTCGAATTGCTCCCACATCCACCGTATTCGCCAGATTTGGCTCCCAGCGACTACTGGCTGTTCGCAGACCTGAAAAAAAATGCTCGGCGGTAAGAAAATTTCGCACGAATGAAGAGGTTATCGCTGAAACTGAGGCCTATTTTGAGGCAAAAGATAAATCGTTCTACAAAAGTGGTATTGAAATGTTAGAGCGGCGCTGGAATGATTGCGTTGCTCTTGATGGAGATTACGTTGATGAATAAAGCTAATTTTGAACCAAAAAAAACCGTGTTTTCTTTGTTAGGCCCGGGACTTTTCAGCCCATGTGTTATATATATATATATATATATATATATATATATATATATATATATATATATATCTATATCTATATATATATATATATATATATATATATATATATATATATATATATATATATATATATATATATCTACAGGAGCGATGGGGGTGTGAAAAAAACAATTTACGTTGGTCTTGCATCGCTGTAAATTGTATTCGATCGGAAACAAAGGCCTGGGCAAATTATTTCAAAGGGATGAGGTTCTCCATATAAAAAACTGTTTGAAAAGGGTTGTACGAGGAGTAACAAGCTGAACCTTATACGGATGTGAAGTATTAGCGCGACGTGTATTTCTAGCATGCATCGCTCTGAGAGGAAGTAAGCGGGCTACATCTGTCGAATACTCTCCATCAAAATATTTGTAGAATAGAAGAAGTCGCCAACCGTTCTTCGATGTTCCAATGTTCAAAGTTTCTAGCTAGCTCCGTGTCTCCAATCAAGCGAACAACCCTCTTCCGAATATAATCCAACAAATGCAGTGTATCTAATATGGGAGTAGTATTCCATCGTTGGTTGAATTTGAGCTTTGTACAGAATTAAGAGTTGTTGTGGAGTGTAAAGCTTTCTAGTTCGAAATAATATTCCCAACTTTTGAGAACCTTTTTTTGCTATGCTTGCAACATGTTCATGTAAAGACATATTTGCTCCCAAATTAATGGCCAGCAAATTAAGTGACGATGCTAGAGAAATGGAGTGCTCCTACATAACTATGTCAGGTTCAGCAACGGTAAATTTTTAAAAAAAAAACTGCCGCCTGGGTTTTTGTAGCGTTAAATTCTACTTGGTTACTGTCACCCCAAGATAGAATTTCTTCCATATCTTTATTAAGTTGAACGACATCATGCTGTCTGCGGATATTTGCATGAGTAGCCGATGTTCGAGCGTTCAAAGTGAATGAAAAGATAAGCGTATTGTCATCTGCAAAGCTGTAGATTGGATTCCTGATCTTTTCCAGCAGATCGTTAATGTAAATGAGAAAGAGGGTAGGAGACAGTATGAAGCTCTGGGGCACACCGGCGTTGATAATGAAGCTGTCCGAAACAAATCCTTCGACTGCTACTCGTAAAGTACGCTCTGTGAGGAAACATAAGAGCCATAAACAGAACTTTTCAGACACATCAGAAGAGCGTAGCTTAGCCAACAATCTATCGTGACAAACACGGTCGAATACCTTGGATATATCAAGACCAACCGCTTGAGATTGTCCAAAGTGTTCAATTACGTTGTTCCAAACATGTGTTCCATAAGTTAAAAGATCTCCAGTTGATCTATGTTTACAAAAGCCATATTGATGATCGCTAATAATTTTGAATCCTTCAAGATATTTTAGAAGATGCTGATTGGCTTTTCCATGACTCTCGTTATTATCGAAAGCAGTGCGACTGGTCGGTAGTTGTTTGTTAAGGTCTTCTTTCGTTTTTTCGGTATCGACTGAACTGTGACACATTTTCAGCAGGAATAAAATATTCCCTTTCTGTATGATAGGTTGAAAAGTCTACAGAAAACTGGTGTTAGCTCTCTCCCGCAGTTTTTGAGTACTATGGCAGGTATTTCGTTAGCGCCAGAAGTTGTGTTGATGTCTAGTTTCATTAAAACACGTTTTATAATACGTTGTCTGAAGACAATATCAGGCATTCTTCACTGTACTATGAGAACAGTAGGTCATGTTTTTCCTTGGAAGTCAATAGTAGAATGTGAAGCAAAGAGTTCAGCCAATAAGTTCTCTTTCTCAACAGGTGTTGGTGCAATAGAATTATCGGGTCGTGTGAGTGGTGGTATAGTGGATTTGGTGAAATTTTGACCAACTGCCTTAGCGACTGATCAAAAGGACCTGGAATTGTTGGGCCAAGCAAGAAGTTTGTTTCTAATTTGTTGATTGA
Organism: Pachyrhynchus sulphureomaculatus; assembly: GCA_019049505.1. Lineage (NCBI taxonomy): Eukaryota > Metazoa > Arthropoda > Insecta > Coleoptera > Curculionidae > Pachyrhynchus > Pachyrhynchus sulphureomaculatus. The sequence goes on along the minus strand of CM032446.1, from coordinate 83,931,747 downwards.
GTGCCTCCTTGGTTTCGTCGATAATTTTTTTGCAACTGTTCTGGGCACGAACAAAGATGTTACGATTTATGACGTTAGGATTTTCACGCCATTGTCGGTAGGCAAGATGTTTACAAGCAACAACTGAAATAACATAGGAAAATTCCTTAGGGCAGTCAGATGTATATTTATATATGAGAAAATTGATGAAATGATTTACCCGGTACTTCTTTTGCCAATGTGCAGTAATAAAATATTATAAATATCGAATGTTACACTAAATAATAACATGTCATCATCATCAACCTCCTGCGTCCATAGTCGGACATAGGCCTCTCCAAGATGTTCCCAGATGACTCTAATCTGGGCAGTCGCAATCCAGTTTATCACAACTCTTTTCAAATTATCATTCCATCGGATAGGACGTCTGCCTCTGCTGCCTGTGTCGGCCTTTGGTCTTCATTTGAGGACTGTTCTTCTGCATATATATATATATATATATATATATATATATATATATATATATATATATATATATATATATATATATATATATATATATATATATACACCCGGGAGAGGGAGTAAATTCTTTTGATGCGATATCGGTAAGAAAATTTATTTCTTTCCTATTTCAAGTGTCCAAAATTTAAAATGGTAGTAGAAAGTAAAAATTGTCGAGTGTCCGTAAATAGAGGCACAAGTTTAGAAAGATTCCTTGGTTTAATTAATTAATTTTACCTATTTTGGTATAATATATATACATATATATATATATATATATATATATATATATATATATATATATATATATATATATATATATATAATATATAAAATGCAACGTTTCTCTGCCTGTCTGTCTGTCCGCCTATCATTGGAGAACCACATATCCGATTTATGGGCTTTTTTTTAAAATATACATATGTTCTCTGGCCCGGTTATGAGCCATATTTTATTACGTTAGATAACATAAGGAATAAGCAGTGACGATAACACTGAATCAAGTTGGAAACAAGTTTGCCATTAGCGCATTCTCTTGCAATACACTGCTTAAACCATTAAATATGGAACAATATCATGTAGCAAAGAATATCTATAATATATATAAAATGCAACGTCTCTCTGTCTGTCTGCGCTTATCACTCGAGAACCACTTATCCGATTTACGGGCTTTTTTTTAAGTCACACATTTGTTCTCTGGCCAGATTATCTATAATCTTCTATAATATATACAAAATGCAACGTCTCTCGGCCTGTCTGTCTGTCTGTCTGTCTGTCTGTCTGACTGTCTTTTCGTTAGTGCGCTTATAACTGGAGAACCACTTATCTGATTTATGTGCTTTTTTTTTTTTAAACATGCGTGTTCTCTGGTCAGGTTATATGGTAGACTATATTTTATTACTTTAGGTAACATAAGGAATAAGCAGTGACGATAATAGTGAATCCCCTCGGAAAAAAGTTTGCGACTACCGCGTTTTCTTGCAATACACTGCTTAAACCATTAAATATGGAACAATATCATGTAGCAAAGAATATCTATAATATATATAAAATGCAACGTCTCTCTGTCTGTCTGCCCGTTAGTGCGCTTATCACTCGAGAACCACTTATCCGATTTACGTGTTTTCTTTTAACTCACACATTTGTTCTCTGGGCAGATCATCTATAATCTTCTATAATATATACAAAATGCAACGTCTCTCTGTCTGTCTGTTAGTGCGTTTATCACTCGAGAACCATTTATCCGATTTACGTGTTTTTTTTTTTAGATTTATATATATGCTCTCTGGTCAGGTTATAGGATATATTTTATTACGTCAGGTAATATAAGAAATAAGCAGTGACGATAATAGTGAATCAAGTCGGAAAAAAGTTTGCCACTAGCGCACTCTCTTGCAATACGCTGCCTAAACCGTTAAATATGGAACAATATCATGTAACAAAGAATACAATATATATAAAATACAACGTCTCTCTATCTGTCTGTCTGTCCGTTAGTGCTCTTATCACTCGAGAATCACTTATCCGATTTACGTTTTTTTTTTTAAATTCATACATATGTCCTCTGGCCAGATTATGTAATAATAATAAGAATCTATATAATATATATAAAAAACGCAACGTCTCTCTGTCTGTCCGTTAGTGGCTTATTATTCGAGAACCACTTATCCAGTTTATGTAATATTTTTAAAAAAATACATTTGGCCAGATTATAGGATATATTTTATTATGTTAGGTAACATAATGAATAAGCTGTGACGATAATAGTGAATCAAGTCCACGCGGGCATATATATATATATATATATATATATATATATATATATATATATATATATATATACTAGCCGTGTCCGCGGCTCCACTCGCGTGGACTTGATTCACTAATATCGTCACTGCTTATTCCTTATGTTACCTAACGTAATAAAATATCTGCCACTATTTCCCCTTATCTTCCATTATTTCTTCTTATCTCCCATTATCTCTACATAATTTCCTTTATCTAGGCTTATTTCTGCTCATCTCCCATTATTTATCCTTATCTCTAATTATTTCTCCTTATCTATCATTATTTCTCCTTATCTCCCATTATCTAGGTTTATCTCGACTTATCTCGCAATATTTCTACTTATCTCCCATTATTTCTCCTTATTTCCCATTATCTCACCATAACTTCCAATATCTTATCTCTGCTTATCTCCCATTAGTTCTCATTATCTCCCATTATTTATACTTATCTCCTATTATCTCACCTTATCTCCCATTATCTAGGCTTATATCGAATTATATAAAACATATGTATAAATTTGTAACAACACGTAAATCGGATAAGCGGTTCTCAAGTGATAAGCGCACTAACGGACAGACAGACAGACAAAGAGACGTTGCATTCTATATATATTATTATCTATACATAATTTCCATTATCTAGGCTTATCTCTGCTCATCTCCCTTTCTCCTTATCTCCCATTATCTTACCTTATCTCCCATTATCTAGGTTTATCTCGACTTATCTCGCAATATTTCTCCTTATCTCCCATTATTTCTCCTTATCTCCCATTATCTCACCATAACTCCGATTGTCTTATCTCTGCTTATCTCCCATTAGTTCTTCTTATCTCCCATTATTTATACTTATCTCCCATTATCTCACCTTATCTCCCATTATCTAGACTTATATCGAATTATATAAAACATATGTATAAATTTATAAAAACACGTAAATCGGATAAGCGGTTCTCAAGTGATAAGCGCACTAACGGACAGACAGACAGACAGAGAGACGTTGCATTTTATATATATTTTATTCTTTGCAACATGATATTGTTTCATATTTAAAGGTTAAGGCAGTGTATTGCAACGCGCTAACGGTAACCTTTTTCCGACTTGATTCACTATTATCTTCACTGCTTATTCTTTATGTTACCTAGTGCAATAAAATATATCCTATAACCTGGCCAGAGAAAATATTTATATTTTAAAAAAAAGCACGTAAATCGGATAAGTTGTTCTCCAGTGATAAGCGCACTAACGGACGGACAGATAGACAGGCAGAGAGATAGGCAGACAGACAGGCAGAGAGACGTTGCATTTTATATATATTATAGATAGAAGATTATAGATAACCTGGCCAGAGAACAAATGTATGAATTTAAAAAAAAACACGTAAATCGGATAAGTGGTTCTCGAGTGATAAGCGCACTCACGGACAGACAGACAGAGATACGTTGCATTTTATACATATTATAGATGTAATAAAATATATATCTATAACCTGGTCAGAGAACATATGTATGAATTTAAAAAAATCACGTAAATCGGATAAGTAGTTCTCGAGGGATAAGCGCACGGACAGACAGACAGACAGAGAGACGTTGCATTATATATATATATATATATATATATATATATATATATATATATATATATATATATATATATATATAAGTATATATATGTATATATATACATATATATATATATATATATATATATATATATATATATATATATATATATATATATATATGTATATATACAAATTCCCTAATGAATTCTTCTTAGCTCGATGCTGTTTGTTATAAGCGAAATTTTGAACTCATGAGAAAAAAATCTATTGAAAAAATTTATCATAGATGCATTATCATTAATACAGTACCTTGAGTTTCTAAACTCATACGATAATGTTATTTGGTTCCCGAAGCGAACTAAGAATAACTGAATTCGAGAATTAATTTTATATCAGCGATTGTGTGTGTGTGTGTTAGAAAAAGAAAATCCAGGTTTGCTAAATCTATTAGAATTTTAAATTAGCTGTTTATTATTCTCATTCTTACGCATAAAGAGACCAACTTAAAAGGAAAGGGTCATCAGTATAAACAGGTTCGGACAGTTGGTCCAGCAAAGATGTCCATTACTACCGTGAGAAATATAAAATATGAAATTATTTTGTGTAAAAAATACCTGAAATATTTTTTATCTGTGAGAAGACCAGAATTTTGAGCACAATTTTGAAATAATAATTATTTAAAAAATTTTATGAATATCTTTAATATTAAAATCCAATTTGTAACCTAGTGAAAGCTCCCTAGCTAAGGAACGATAACTTTTGAGCCAGATGTAAGTTCATTATTTCATTTGTTTCGGGAATGACGAAAAAATGTTAAACACAATAGTTTTAAGGAATGTTAAGGTGCACAGTTTAAAATTATTTTTGAGTATACAGGGTACTTCAAAAAAGTGTGGCCGATATAACATATGTTTTTTTTTAAATGGAACATCCTATTTTCTAATTTATTTTTAAACTCTGCGTAAAATTTTATAACTTTTTTATTAATGATGTTACATACCTAAACCTACTAGTTTTCAGTTTTGTAAAAAATTGCCAGTAGCGTCCTTGTTTGTGAAGGTGGAATACTCATAATTGGTACGAGCGTTCTATAGAGATGAAAAAAAGATATATGTAAAGAAATTTGAGTTAGATGCTACAGGATGGGTGTTCAAAATAAACTTATACATTTCGACTATTTTCAATTGAAAAAACTCAAATTTTTTAAATGGCACACCCTGTATATTATTATTTTTTCTGGTAGATTTTTCAAAACCCTCCAACTTTTATTAAGTATGTGATATACCTATTTCTAATAGTTTTCGATTTATATTGAATTTTTCAATTTTTACTTTTGTTTTTAATACACTTACGCTATTGTGAAAACATAAACAAATAGTCAATAATAATTTTAATATAGTTTAACTTATCTAATAATTAATTATTATGACGTAATAAATGTTCAAAAACATGCCCGTCTACTTGAATACTCATATTTAGTCGCTTTACTGTATTTTCCTTCACTTCCCTTAGCATAAATGGCGTTATTGTCCTCCACGCATCTCGGATTCACATAAACACGATCTTTAATGTAGCCCCACAAAAAGAAGTCTAAAGGTGTTAAGTCACATGATCGAAGGGGACACTGAATGGATCCATCCCTACCGATCCATTTTTGTGGGTAACGATCGTTTAAAAATTGCCAAACTTCCCTGTGGTAATGAGCAGGAGCGTCTTGTTGAATCTACATTTGTACCCTTTCAAAGTTATCAACTTCTTCAAGAAGCTGGGGTAATTCGTTTTGCAAAAACTTTAGATATCTAAGCCCATTAAGCGGTTCGCGGAAAAAATATGGACCAATAATTCGAAAATTTAATATTTCACACCATACATTAAGCGACCAATGGTTTTGGTTTTGAACTTCCCGGACCCAAAATGAACTAACTGTTGAATAATAACGCATGTTATGGCTGTTAACTGCTCCATTACTGCAAAAAGTAGCTTAATCAGAAAATATTATTTTGGATAAAAAATTTGGATCGGTCTCTATTGCTTCATTCATGGTGGTACAAGAGTTTACTCGTCGTTCAAAATCACGGTCTTGAAGTTCTTGGTGTAGTTCCATATGAAAGGGATGATACTCGTATTTTCTCGTGGTGTGATTAGCCGTAGATTGGGATGTGTCAGATAAGTCAACTAGTTGACGGCTGCTGACCTGGGGATTATCTTCAACATGAAGTAAAATCTTCATTTCTTTTTCCTCTTTGGTAGCATTCTGGTTTACTACTTTCCATTTCGTCTACTCAACGCTACCACTACCATCAAACCGTTTCATTAAGAACTTAAAAATATTAATAGATGGTATACGTCTATTAGGGTACTTCGCTCCGTAAAGCCTTACTGATAAAAGACAATTTTTTCCCGCCTCGCCCAGTATATAAACCATATCAATTAATTCATTTTTGGGAAAATCCATAACTATTATCTTTATGCATCACTTACTACAACAAATTAAACTATTTTTACTTGCTTAATAGACATGTCAAATTTGACACTGTCTACATTTTTGTTTTGTTTTGGCAACTATGATGTTACAGCGTAAGTGTATTAAAAACAAGGGTAAAAATTGAAAAATTCAAAATAAATCGAAAACTATTAGAAATAGATATATCACATACTTAATAAAAGTTGGAGGGTTTTGTAAAACCTATCAGAAAATATAATAATATTCATATATATCCGTTTAAAAAATTTGAGATTTTTTATTTAAAATAGTTGAAATACGTAAATTTATTTTGAACACCCTGTAGCGTCTAATTCAAACTTCTTTACATATATCTTTTTTTCATCTCTATAGAACGCTGGTACCAACAATGGCGCTACTGGCAATTTTTTACGAAACTGAAAACTAGTATTTTTTTAAAAAAATTTGAAATATTAGAAAAACTACTAGGTTTAGGTATATAACATTATTAATAAAAAAGTTATAAAATTTTACGCAGAATTTAAAAATAAATTAGAAAATAGGATGTTCCTTTAAAAAAATATATGTTATATCAGCCACACTTTTCTGAAATACCCTGTATACTCAAAAATAATTTTAACCTGTGCACCTTAACATTCCCTAAAACTGTTGTATTTAACATCTTTTTGTCATTCCCGAAACAAATGAGATAATGAACTTTACTCTATCGTTGACTCACCCTGTACAGTTTCGACTTAGACCGAAATTTGGCCCCCATCTACTGTTAACATCTTTGTGGCACAGCAGCCAAGTATGTTATCGGTGATGACTCCTGATCTATCCATTTCAACTTTAGATATGCATCCTACCCGAGACCAGGAAGGACACTGTCTACATTTGGTTTCAGGATCTGGGCGGCCTCTTACTAACAATATGCTTTCACAGCAATGTTGATACTACGAGTTTTTCGATGTCTGCTGATTGGTAGTATGATGACCTAGCCAAATACAATTAAATAAGCCTACTAACCTGCCGTAGATAGAACTTGAAACTACGTACACGGTAAGTCAGGACTATACCTCGGAGCTAGAGTTTCCAAATATTCCTCCTATTCTCAAGTGAGAATGTAATGGCTATAGATTGACCATTAATAACAATATCTCAAAAAAATTGTTGTAATGGATTTAGGGCATATATACAAATGTATTTTGTGAATTAACACGTTCAGAACTAAGTTAAATTAAATTATATGAAAACGTGT